>CAKJTW010000011.1:39905625-40651250 GCA_917880005.1 Nanger dama
ATTACTCACCTAGACCCAGACATCCTGGTGTGTGAAGTCAAACGGCCCTTTGGAAACAAAACTGTGAACAAAGCTAGTGGAGGTGATGGAATTCTAGATGAGCTATTTCAAATCCTAAAAGATGCTATTAAAGTGCTGCACTCAATATGCCAACAAAATTGGAAAACTCAGTAGTGGCCATAGGACTGGAAAAGGTCCGTTTTCATTCCAGTCCCAAAGGAGGACAATGCCAAAGAATGTTCAAGCTACCACACAATTGCACTCATTTCCCATGCTCAGAATCCTCCAAGGCTTCAACAGTATGTGAACTGAGGACTTCCAGATGTTCAAGCTGGATTTAGAAAAGGCAGAGGAACCAAAGATCAAATTGCCAACATCCATTGGATCATAGAAAAAGCAAGGGAATTACAGAAAAACATCTACTTCTGCTTCATTGACTACACTAAAGCCTTTGACTGTATTGTTCACAACAAACTGGAAAATTCTTAAAGAGAGGGGAATACAAGACCACCTCGCTTGCCTCCTGAGAAACCTGTATGCAGATCAAGACACAACAATTAGAACTGGACGTAGAACAATGGACTGGTTCCAAATTGGGAAAGGAGTACTTCAAGCTTGTATATTGTCATCCTGCTTATTTAACTTATATGCTGAGTACATCATGTGAAATGCCAAGTTGGATGAAGCACAAGCTAGAATCAAGATCTCCCAGAGAAATATCAATAACCTTAGATACGCAGATGACACCACCCTTATGGCAGAAAGCGAAGAGGAACTAAAGAGCCTCTTAACGAAGGTGAAAGAGGAAGAGCAAAAAAGCTGGCTTAAAACTCAACATTCAAAAGACTAAGATCGTGGCATCTGGTCCCATCACTTCATAGCATACAGATGGGGAAACAAAGGATATAGTGAAAGATTTTCATTTTATTGGGCTCCAAAATCACTTTGGATGGTGACTTCAGCCACGAAATTAAAAGACGCTTGCTCATGACAAACCTAAACACCCTATTAAAAAGCAGAGACGTTACTCTGCTGACAAAGATCTGTATAGTCAAATCTATGGTTTTTCCAGAAGTCATGTATGGATGTGAGAATTGGACTATAAAGAAGGCTGAGCACTGAAGAATTGGTGCTTTTGAATTGTGGTGTTGGAGAAGACTCTTGAGAGTACCTTGGACTGCCAAGGAGATCCAACCAGTCCATCCTAAAGGAAATCAATCCTGAATATTCATTGGAAGGACTGATGCTGAAGCTGAAGCTCCAATACTTTGGCCACCTGATGTGAAAGCTGACTCATTGGAAAAGATCCTGATGCTGGGAAAGATTGAGGGCATGAGGAGAAGGGGACGACAGAGGATGAGATGTTTGGATGGCATCTCTAACTCAATAGACATGAGTCTGAGCAAGCTCCAGGAGATGGTGAAGGACAGGAAAGCCCTGGCATGCTGCAGTCCATGGGGTCGCAAAGAGTCAGACATAACTGATCAACTAAACAACAATGTATCACAAAGACTATAAAGGGGGCTCCAGTTCATACCCTCCAGCAACATACAGTTCAAGCCCTTTCATGACTCCATGAAAAGGAGAAGTCAGATTCTCTTGGCTTCATGCTCTAACACTTTCCCTCTACTTTTTTCTCACACAAATTTTCGTCTTCTCTCTTTCCTATTGTCTCCTAGCTCTTAGCTTTATTTGTTTGTTTATTGGCTGTGCTGTACAGCCTGTAGGATCTTAGTTCCCCAACCAGGGATCAAATCCATGCCCCCTACAGTGGAAGGGCAGCATCTTAATCACTGGGCCTCCAGGGAAGTCCCCTCTCCTAGGTCTTTATCATTTATACAGCTTAGCCTCTCATCCTGAGTCCTTTCTTCTTTCATATCTACCTCTCCTGCCCAATTCCCACCTACTAATTCTCTCAATTACAAGTCACAAGAAAAACAACTGTAAGAAAGTTAACTAGACAGTTCACAGTTTTACCAGTCTTGTTCTTGAAACACAATTGAAACATTTGATAAAGTCTGCTGCAATGTGCTAGCACCCACAGGCCTCAGATACCACCAGGAACAATAGTTTGCACCTGCATGGAAATAACTCTACACCAGAGAGCTATTAACACTTCAACCCAGTTAATTCCAACACCATCTATCCTTCCTGTTCCCCTGGCCAGTTCCCCAGCTACAGATGCTCCAGCCATTCATACTCTCACGTGCTATGTTTTATCCCTTTTGCCTCATTAGCTCCAACACTAACCTATCTCTGGAGCCTTGTTACTTTGCTCTGCTGTCCTCTAAACAAACTTCTCATCCTGAAATACTCACAGAAGAACAGCATGTGTCTTACATTCCTGTATGTGTGTGTGTGTGTGTATATATGTTTGTGTTAGTCACTCAGTCGTGTCCAACTCTTTGCGACCCCATAGACTGTAGCCTGCTAGCCTCCTCTGTCCATCAAATTCTCCAGGCAAGAATATAGGAACGAGTAGTCATTCCCTTCTCCAAGGGAACTTCCTGACCCAGGAATTGAACTCAGGTTTCCTGCACTGAGGGCATATTCTTTACCATCTGAGCCACCAAGCACATACAGAGCAGCCTGCTCGAAGGAAGCCACTGAGGTGTTTGGGGAAGCATCTTCAGATCATCAAAGCTTATCCTTCTTTTTGCCAACAACTCTTTGATATGATTTCATCCTTGGTTTAAAAATATTTGTGGCCCTCCTGTTTATGAGTATGGATTACATGTAAAAGTTACAAGGTGGGGGAAAAAAGGCAGCCCATAATAAATATTTGTTAAATTAATAGAAATATTTGTATGAGCCAGTTGCAGATATTCTAAAATGGTTAAGAGATGGAATCCAGATCTATCATATCAAGTAGAATCAATGTGCCAAGGCACACTTTCTTTCTTGAGTTATATTCTCTTTCTTGCTGAAAACTTGGATATCAGTTCCCCCTACCCACCCCAGTGTTTCTCCCCCACCCCACCCCCATCAGTCTTCTGGTGAACTTTATCTTCTCCATTTCTCTGCAGTTGTTACAAAGCACAGATTCCACAATTCCACCTACAGTATTTTTAGGGTCATGGAATGTCAAACATCTGTGTTTAGAAACCTGAAACAGGAACTAAGAGTTCTCTTCCCATCTGATTCTTCACTTATCTTAACCCCTGTGATTGCTTCAGTTTTTAGCTTTAATGTCACACCCTCTGATAAAGACAAGGCTAAAGTAGAAATTCAATACTTCTGCTTTCTTTTTGCATCTCTAATGATTCCATCTCTTTTTCCTATTTCCTGTTCCAACCATTGCTTTATAAAATAGTCTTTTGAAGTGGAACTTAGTATTTGTCATGAGTCTCCCCTTAATCAGAGCTTGAGCCTTTTAAACAAAATTCTTCTTTTGATTTTAGTTCCCTCTTTTTAACTTTTCTATCTATGCTTTAGAAGGTTAGAAAAGTCTAGGAACATTCCTTGAAGAATCTCTTGCTATTCAATCACGTGAAAATGTCTCTAAATGTTTTTTGAAAGCTGCTTTTTAATGCTTAGGGCTTTTGTTGAGTAGGCACAGGGCTCTCATTTTTGGCTACTGTAAATGCTAAAAAAAACACACAGATATTTTCTGATCTCAAATCAACAACTTAACAATCTAACTAACTAGTAAATAACAAAATAAACCCAAAGCCAGCAGTAGGAAAAAAATAATAAAGGTTAGAGCAAAGGTAAGTGAAATAGTGAATAAAAGAACAATAGATAAAATCAATTAAACTAATTGCTGGTTCTGTAAAAAGATCAATAAAATTGACAAAACTAGCAGAGTTAAGGATGAAAAGAGGACAAAGGGAAAGGGAAGTCGCTTAGTCGTGTCCGACTCTTAGCGACCCCATGGACCGCAGCCTACCAGGCTCCTCTGTCCATGGGATTTTCCAGGCAAGAGTACTGGAGTGGGGTGCCATTGCCTTCTCCGAAAAAGAGAAAGACCCAAATTACTAAATCAGAGATGAAAGTAGGGGCATTACTACCGACTCTACAGAAACAAGATTTCAAACAACTGTATGTCAAAAAATTGGATGAGCTAGATGAACTGGACAAATTCCTAGAAACATAAAACTTACCAAGATGAAGTCATGAAGAAATAGAAAACTGAATAGACCTATGAGTAATAAGGTGATTGAACCAGTAATCAAGAATTTCTCAAAAAATAAAAGTCTGGCTTCACTGGTGAGTTCTACCAAACATGCAAAGAAGAGCTAATGCCAATCCTTCTCAAACTTTTCAAAAAATTGAAGAGGGAACACTTTCTAACTCATTCTACGAGGCCAGCAAAACCTTGATACCAAAGCCAGACAAAGGGACCACAAGAAAAAAGCTATAGATCAATATCTCATATGAACATTTATGACACAATATTTAACAAAATACTAGCAAATGGAATTCAACAGCATACTAAAAGGATTATACACCATGACCAAGTGGAATTTATTCCTGGAATACAAGGATTGTTTAACACATGACAATTGATTTAATGTAATACATCAATAAAGAAGAAAAGCCAACTTAACCATCTTGATGCAGAAAACATCTGACACAATTCAATATCCTTTCATCATAAAAACACAGCAATACAGGAATAGAAGGAAGCAACCTCAAGATAACAAAAATCATACACTTTACTCTTGAATAAGGCAGTTAGAGACACCAACCCCCTGAAAAGCTGAAAACCCATATATAACTTTAGAGATGACCCTCTGCATCTGCAGTTCTGCACACATGGACTCAACCAACTGTGGATCGTATGGGACCACAGAATGTATTTATTGGGAAAAAAAAAAAAAAAGGTGTGCATAAGTAAACACATACAGTTCAAACCCATGTTGTTCCTGCCAACCATGTATGAAAAGCCATGTCTCATATATGAAACAACAAGCATCATACTCAATGGTGAAAGCCTGGAAGCTTTTGCTCTAGGATCAGGGACAAGGCAAGGATGCCTACTTTCACCATTTCTGTTTAACACAGTACCAGAAATTTTAGCCAAAACAGTTAAGTGAGAAAAAGATGTAAAGGCATACAAGTTGGAAAAGAAGTAAAATTATCTCTGTCTGCATGTGATATGATCTCATATGTAGAAAACCCTGAAGATGCCACAAAAAAGCTGTCAGAACCAATGAACGTATTTAGCAAAGTCACAGGATACTAAGTCAACACACAAAAATAAGCTGCTTCTATACATGAACAATGTGAAAAGAAAATTAAGAAAACAATTCACATATAATAACATCAAAATAATAAAATACTTGGTAATTAGCTTACCAGAGAGGTAAAAGCATAGAGTGAAAACTACAAAACTTTGCTGGGAAAAATTAAAGAAGATATAAATAAATAAATGGAAAGACATGCCATATTCATGGATTGGAAGATTTAATATTATTAAAATGTCATAACTACCCAAAATGATGTAATGCAATCCCTATCAAAATCCCAATAATAATTTTTTCTGGAAATAGAACAAGGAATCTTAAAATTCACGTGGAATCTCAAAGGACCCTAAATAGCCAAAAAAATCTTGAAAAAGCAAAACTGGAGGACTTACACTTTCTGGGTTCAGAACTGACTGTAAAAAGCTACAATAAATAAATCGTGTAGTACTGGCACAGAGACAGACATAGAGACCAACAGAATAGAATAGAGAGCCCAGAAACGAACCCTCACATAAATGGTCCAATGATTTTTGAAAAAGATGGCAAGACCATTTATTGGGGAAAGGATAATCTCTTCAACAAATCTAGCTGGGATAACTGGATGTTCACATGCTAACAAAAAAAAGTTGGACACTTACCTGATAAAAAATGCAAAAATGAATTCAGCATCCTAAAGACTTAAAACAACAAAATTCTTGGGAGAATAAATAGGATAAAAGCTTCATAACATGGGATTTGGTGGTGATTTCTTGGATATGACACTGAAGGTGCAGATAACAAAAGCAAAAATGGGCAAACTGGACTTTCTAAAAATTAAAAAAAGAGTTGTGCTTCAAAAGACACTATCCACAGAGTAAAAAGATAACCCATGGATTGGGAGAAATTATTTGCAAATCATGTATTTTATGAGGGATTAATACCCAGGCTATATCAGTTCAGTTCAGTTCAGTTCAGTCGCTCAGTCATGTCCAGCTCTTTGCGATCCCATAAACTACAGCGCGCCAGGCCTCCCTGTCCATCACCAACTCCTGGAGTTCACCCAAACTCTTGTCCATTGAGTCGATGATGCCATCCAGTCATCTCATCCTCTGTCGTCCCCTTCTCCTCCTGCCCCCAATCCCTCCCAGCATCAGGGTCTTTTCCAATGAGTCAACTCTTCGCATGAGGTGGCCAAAGTACTGGAGTTTCAGCTTTAGCATCATTCCTTCCAAAGAACACCCAGGACTGATCTCCTTCAGAATGGAGTAGTTGAATCTCCTTGCAGTTCAAGGGACTCTCAAGAGTCTTCTCCAGGCTATATAGAGGACTTTTAAAACTCAACAACAACAACAAAAAACAACCAACCCATTCAAATATGAATAAAGAACTTCAGTAAACATTTCTCCAAAGAAGATATTCAAGCAGCCAATAAGCACATGAAAAGATGCTCAGCATCATTAACCATTAGGGAAATGCAAATCAAAACTACAGTGAGATACCAACCCACAGCCATTAGGATGGATTCTTTCAAAAAACAAATAACAAGTGTTAGCGAGGATGTGGAGAAACTGGAACCCTGTGTACTGTTGATGGGAATGTAAAGTAGTATAACCACTGTGGAAAACATTATAATTTCCTCAAAAATAAAAAATAGAATTATTATATGATAAAGAGGCCTTCCCTTGTGGCTCAGATGGTAAAGAATCTGCCTGCAATGCAGGAGACCTGGGTTTGATCCCTGGGTTGGGAAGAGGTCAACCCATTCTCGTATTCCTGCCTTGAGAATCCCTGTGGACCGAGGTGCCTGGAGGGCTATCGTCCACGGGATCACATAGTCAGACATGACTGAGGGACTAAGAACGACACAGCAAAGCATATGATCCAGAAATTCCATTTCTGGGTATGTACACAAAAGAATTGGAAAAAGGGTCTCAAAGAGATATTTGTATACCCATGTTCATAGCTGCATTATTCACAATAGCTAAAGGGTGGAGAAATCCAACTGTACATTGACTGGTGAATGGATAAGCAAAATGTGGTATATACATAGAGTGGAATCTCATTGCTGTTTAGTCAAATAAGTCATGTCTGACCCTTTGCAACCCCATGAACTTAAGCCCATCTTGCTCCTCTGTCCATAAGATTTCCCATCAAGAATACTGGAGTGGGTTGCCATTTCCTTCTTCAGGGGTTCTTCCCAACCCAGGGATTGAACCCATCTCTCCCACGTCTCCTGCATTGGATGGCAAATTCTTTACCACTGAGCCAAGAGGGAAGCCTACAGTGGAATATTATTCAGTCTGAAAAAGAAGGAACTTCTTTTCTTTTGGAGTATACTTGCTTTACAATGTTGTGTTAGTTTCTGCTGTACAGCAAGGTGAATCAGTCACATATTTTGATTTATCCCTTCTTTGGATTTTCTTCCTCAATCTTCTGTCACCACAAAGCATTGAATAGATTTCCCTATGTTATACAGTTGTTTCCTCATTAGTCATTTATTAAATAGGAAGGTAATTCTGCAATATGTTACAATATGGATGAACGTAAAGAACATTATGCTAACTGAAATAAGCCAGACACTAAAAGACAAAATGCTGTTATTCCATTTATATCAAATACTTAGAGCAATCAAAAAATCACAGTATTGGAAAATGAAGTGATGATTGTCAGGGGCCGAGGAAAGGAAAGAAAGGAGAGCTATTGTTTAATAGGTCTAGATTTTCAGTTTTGCAAGATGAAAAGAGTTATTGGGATGTATGGTGGTGAGGTTGCACAATGACATGATTGCATTTAATATCACTGAAGTGCACACTATAATAGTTAAGATGATACATTTGATGTTATATGCATTTTATCATAATTTGAAAAGCTGAAATTAATAGACACTAGACATCTTCTGCCAAGATTTTCCTCACTCTTAAATTGCCAACAGTTCTTTCTTGTGGGTCAAAATTAAATCCTGAGTAGCAGCTTTTTTTTTTTTTTTTTAATTGCAAAGAAATTGTGAGGAAGGCAAATCAAGCGTTTGTTTTCTTGTCATAGATGAGAGAACGGTGGTCGCAAGCGGCACAGAACGCGATGTCCTTTCATGAAAAGGGGAACTGCAGTGATGTCGCCATTCTGTCTTGCTCACGGGCCACAGTTTCACCATCTGTGACAGGAAGACATTATACAGCCTCTGTCTAGCCAGGTAATTTACACTTTATTCCTAGAACAACTGTCACTTTAAAAGTCGACTCTCTTTTTAGTTACACCCCCTCCTTTTTTGCTCATAGGTTTCCCACAAGTATACAATTTGTCAATTCAGAGAATCCAAGATTCAGCCTTTCTTGCCCCCTGTTTCCTTGAACAGATTTTAACTCACTCATTCTGTCTTCAGTATTTGTACAGAAAATTTTAGTGACATACATGTAATTTGTGTAAAACTATAAAATTACATTGCTTACTATTCATATGCTTGTAACTGGTATACAGTTAAATAAATTCTATGAAAGCAAAACCCAAAGAGGGAAAAAAAAAAAAAAAAGTAATACATTCCTCATTTACAACTATCAAACTTCAACTGTTTCCATACTCATTATAAAAGTCAACCTTTCTGAAGTGCTAGCCTAATAGAATTTTTTTAAGTTCTGAATTCGTAAACAAAGTTATGAGAAAAGATTCCTTGGTTTGTATATGTTATATATTAATCAATTTATTTTCATAATGTTCAAGTCTGTAGAAATTATTTTGTAGTAACCAACCAACAGAATAATGTAAGATACACTCTGATTAGGATTTCTTTCTGATTAGGATTTCTTTCTGCTTAGTTCCTACAAATCAGAATTTCTAAGCTCAAACATTAAATTGAATACCTCAGAGGAAATAACTGCCCCTACAATTCTCTGAAGAGTGGAGGAGAAATATTAAAAATTTTTACTATTTTTATTTTTTTAAATAAGAAGGAAATTAAGTTTAATAAAATATTTTGGTTGACACAGGTATCCTTCCTCAAGCTTTTCTTCCAGTAAAAATACTTAAAATAATGTGAAGGAAACAGTATGGCATCCACACACCAGTAAATAATCATGAAAAATGCATAAACCACATTGTGCAAAAACTTAAAAAACAACTGTTAGAAGAAGTTTCTGAGCATGGGAGCTTTGCTATGCAGCTGGAAGAAAGAATGAATGTTTCTACAGTGTCTGGGTCTATGCTGGATTCTGTTTTAAATACTAGAAGTAGTTCTTGTGTTTCACTTAAGCACTGGCAGTCAGCAGAGGTCATATTGTCCTACTGGAACATTTTGGAAATGGGGTGCATATTTGATCAACACGGTGACTGGAGCTGCTGAATGATATTTAGTGAGTGGAGGCCAGGGGTGCTAGAGGTCTGCTATTTGTGGAACTGTCTCATACAATGAATGATTGTCCTTGATCCCACACAACCTCTGAAGGTCTTACTGGACATTCACATAAGTGAAAAATCTGAGTCAAGGACCTAACTCTGCTTTATACATAAATTCAAAATACTGCTTGCATACTTTTCACATAGACTGCATTTTTGGTGAATGTGACTAGTGTGCAAATCGAGAGGAAATTGTTCTTTGGAACTTAGCTAAAAGTTGTTCATAAACAACTCTTGTTCATTCAACAATCACAAATAGATAGTTCATATCTCATTTGATAACAAAATCCGTCCTGAATTGATTCGAAGCTGTTTGAAAAAATCAAGTTACTCATGGCAACACCTTTGCTGCTAAGTTGCTTCAGTCATGTCCGAGTCTGTGTAACCGCATAGACGGCAGCGCACCAGGGTGCCCCCGTCCCTGGGATTCTCCAGGCAAGAACATTGGAGTGGGTTGCCATTTCCTTCTCCAATGCATGAAAGTGAAAAGTGAAAGTGAAGTCACTCAGTCGTGTCTGACTCTTAGCGACCCCATGGACAGCAGCCTACCAAGCTCCTCCATCCATGGGATTTTCCAAGCAAGAGTACTGGGGTGGGGTGCCATTGCATTCTCCGGGCATAAAGGGCAACACCTTTATCAGCTGACAATTTAACTGTTGTATTCAAATACCAATATAAAACAATGGTGTTAACTCTCTCTACTAGGTGTCCAGCTTTAAGTAGGCCAGCAGCAATAGAATCAGTCTTGCTAGAACTGCCCACTCTAGACACGTAAAATTAGAATCTACGGTTTAACACAAGCCACAGGTGACTTACATGCATGTTGAAATTTGAGAATACTTAGGTCAAAATTTGTCTTTAAAAACCTATATTGAAAAAAAAACCAAAACAAACCTGTATTGATTATAGGGAATAAAAGCATCTACGCCTTCCGGTGTGGTTTGTTTGAGAATTTTACAGATTGAAAGCTATTCTTTTTATCATGTATTTTCTCTTATTTCTCCTTTATTGTCAGTACATATTTGTATTTTGTGAAATTATGAATCAATTCCATTGCAAGATAATAAAAAGGATGTTACAATAAATCTGATTGTTAGATACATTGTAATAATGTACAATATTGTTACAACCATTAAAAGGATGTGTTGCTTTGAGGAAGCTGAAAGCTACTGAATAAAGAAAAGATGTACTGGAGGACATAATATATTCTAGGCATACATGAATTCCAGAAGAAAAACAATGTCTTATGGAAAAATTGTGACAATGTAACCACTGATGGAAGAGTTGCTTTGACTTGAATAAAATTTGGATTCTGGGCTAAAAATGCAGAGATAGCTTTAAATTTATTCATTGCATCTTTCAGAGGCAAGAAGTCCATGCAGCAAAGAAGGTGAAGCTAAGAGTGTACAAATTGCTACAAGATGTTACTGATACAGATAATAGTATAAAAATCAGACCTTTAAACTATAGAAACTATTCATTGTTCTTGGTAGGGATGATGAGTAATGATGTAAACATTTTGTATCACAAAGAAGGTTGCTGTTTTATTGGTTTTATCATGGCTGAGAACATTTCAGAACTGTCAAGTTTAAAGGAATGACACATTTTATTTTATAAAAGCATTAGTGTTCCACCCTCTGTCTTTTCTATGATAACAAGTGTTTATCAATTCTGTGATAGTAGATCAGAATTTTAACGTAATACTGCTTCTTCAAGATAAAAGTGTCACTTTAATCTTGAAAAGTTTCTACTTTCAAGGCAACTTGGGCCATAGTGAAGGGCATGACAGCCGACCTTTGGAAGTACTTCCTTCTTAACTGATTGACTTTAGAAAATGTGGATCAACTATAAAAATTCTCACCTCTGCTCACCTTAAAAAGCTTGGAAATAGACATTTATAATTCAATTAAAAATATCTTCCCTCGAATAACTTTCAAATGGGTTTTGAATCTACTTGATAAATACAATTGTTAAAAATATAAAAATGCCACATATCTGATTAGTTGGAAAAAATATATGTTGTTCTCTAAGATATTGAATGATATGGGAATGGGCAGGGAAAGAGTTCTAAAGTATTCTTCCTTGTCTCCAGGGTCTGCTCCATTCTGTTTTAATCCAAGTCTATGATGCCCTATACAAAATTCTAAAATCCAAAAGTTCCCAAAACCAAGTTTTGTTCCTCACTCATGTGGTAAGAAAATCTGACCTGAATTGACTCAATGCTGTTTACAGTTTTTACTTTTCAATGCAGTGTGCCTATTCATGCCTTTTGCTGGGGAAATATGAGGATATTTAATTATGGGGTGCTGCCCCAAGGGTCTCTGGGGGTATTATATAATATGTGTCATATGAATTTTTGAAAATTCATAAAATTCTGAATATCCTAAGTTCACCTGGTCCTAAGGGTTTCGGAGCTTGTGGACATGTGCAATGTGAATATAAGATCAGTAAAGAATAACAAACGATTTTTGATGATATGCAGGGTTTGGTTTTTTTTTTTTCATTGTATTTTAATGTTAAGTATGGATAATTCTGAAATTTGTTTCCTAAATTTTTGCTGTTGAAAGGATAGTGGAGCCACATCTTTGGGCAGAGGGTCTATAATTCAAAGTGAGTATGTAAATCAAATAGATTGCCCCACTAAAGAAATAATAAATGCAGTGTGTGTGTGTGTGTGTGTGTGTGTAAAATATCTATTTTTTTCTTTTTGTTTCACTTTGTTCTTGCAGAGGGTTCTGCTTCCTTGAAACAGAGCTCAACTGAAGCTGAGAGGTTCTGAGATATGTTTCTGCTATAGCTGGGTGTGAGGGTGGGGAGTCTTGACAGGCTTACAGACTAGACTAAGGCATGAATTTGAAAATGCACTTTCAGTGTGATGTGTTATACAAGTGTGAAAACCTACATCAGCAAGAATTTAGTGTGAGTGTCTATATGATTACATTTCTACTGGAAAATGAAAAGTGATGCAGGCAAATAATAATGCTTTCCAAACCTCTTAGCTGTTAGCAACTTCTTGCCAAGAAAACACTTTCATAATTTTCTGAATGTTCTAAAAGATTAGAAGGCACACAAGCAGGGACCCAAATGGCTCTCCCCCTAGGGAGTTATGCCATTCTATTATCATTAAAGAAAACTTTCATAATATGTCCTTCTATTTCTATTCTTTATTCTAAATAAAAACATCTGCTGGTATAACAAACATAGCTTTCTAAATGTAAACTGAACTAGGAAAATGTAAAACCTAACAAAAATTTGTAGAAACATATTACTTGGAAAATGCAAGGAATACTAATGTGTAATAGAGTCTGAAGCTACATGCTTTTGAAACTATAGGTATAATATCTGATTTTAACTGGCACAGAAGTTATGATGTAAAAAGATGAATTGGTTGTATTTTTTTAAGTAAAGGGTGAGTCAAACTTGATGGGGAAAATTTTGTTTTTAATTTTGAAATGAGAATATGTATGGTGTAGGGATTGGTCTAAGGGTGATAGAACTGAGTTCTACAGGGCAAAAATACAATAACTCAAATTTATATTTCATAAACAAATAGAGACTTTGCCAAGGCAAAGATTAAAAATCTTCAGGGAACTCTCAATATTCTGTAATAACTTATATGGATAAAGAATCTGAAAAAGAATGAATATATGAATGTATATATCTGAATCACTTTGTGGTACACCTGATATTAACATAATATTGTAAATCAACTATATTCTAACAAAATTTTTAAAAAATGAACATGAAAACATGCAGCAGTAATGCTACTAATTGGGCTCCACTGATGCAGGAAGCAACAGTTAGAACTGGACATGGAGCAACAGACTGGTTCCAAATAGGAAAAGGAGTACATCAAGGCTGTATACTGTCACCCTGCTTATTTAACTTACATGCAGAATACATCATGAGAAACACTGGACTGGAAGAAACACAAGGTGGAATGAAGATTGCTGGGAGAAATATCAATAACCTCAGATATGCAGATGACACCACCCTTATGGCAGAAAGTGAAGAGGAACTCAAAAGCCTCTTGATGAAAGTGAAAGTGGAGAGTGAAAAAGTTGGCTGAAAGCTCAACATTCAGAAAACGAAGATCATGGCATCTGGTCCCATCACTTCATGGGAAATAGATGGGCAAACAGTGGAAACAGTGTCAGACTTTATTTTTGGGGGCTCCAAAATCACTGCAGATGGTGACTGCAGCCATGAAATTAAAAGACACTTAGTCCTTTGAAGAAAAGTTATGACCAACCTAGATAGCATATTCAAAAACAGAGACATTACTTTGCCAACAAAGGTCCGTCTAATCAAGGCTATGGTTTTTCCTGTGGTCATGTATGGATGTGAGAGTTGGACTGTGAAGAAGGCTGAGCACCGAAGAATTGATGCTTTTGAACTGTGGTGTTGGAGAAGACTCTTGAGAGTCCCTTGGACTGCAAGGAAATCCAACCAGTCCATTCTGAAGGAGTTCAGCCCTGGGATTTCTTTGGAGGGAATGATGCTAAAGCTAAAACTCCGGTACTTTGGCCACCTCATGAGAAGAGTTGACTCACTGGAAAAAGACTCTGATGCTGGGAGGGATTGAAGGCAGGAGGAGAAGGGGACAACAGAGGATGAGATGGCATCACGGACTCGATGGACGTGAGTCTGAGTGAACTACGAGAGATGGTGATGGACAGGGAGGCCTGGCGTGCTGCGATTCATGGGGTCGCAAAGAGTCAGACACGACTGAGCGACTGAACTGAACTGAACTGCTGCTGTCACTAATTCATTTCCCAAAGAATTCTACATGGTCAAGAAATAGCGAATGTCCTTGATGAGGAAGGCACCTCGTGAACATCTGGTTTTCCTGAATACTGGTTCCTTTCCTATGTGTACTGAGGTGCAGAATCTGACCCCTTCCAACACCTCCATGACTCTCACTCCATTCTCTTTCCTTGGACTGTTGCTTGATCTTCATGCTTCTACCCTCACTCCCATGCAGCCTAGTCTCCAGATAGCAGTCAGTGCAGTCCTTCTAAAACAGAAGTTCGATTATGTCACTCTTCAGCCTTAAACTTTCCATAATCAATTAAGCTTAAATTCAACACATACACATTACTATGTATAAAATAGATAACCAATAAAGACCTACCGTGTAGCACAGGAACCATACACAATGTCTTGTAATAACCTATAAGGGAAAAGAATCTGAAAAAGAATCACTTTGTTGTATACCTGAGACTAACACCACATTGTCAATTAACTGTACTTCAGTAAATAAAAGGCAAAACAAAACATTAATTCAAATTGCTTCCTCTTAAGAACTTGCTCTCGGTCACCCCTCTGACTACATTTTCTATCACTTTTTTCCCCTGCTCACACCATTCAATTCACCTTTGTTTCCTCACTCTTCACTGAAAATAACAAATTTGTTTCTACCTTGTGGCCTTCATACATCCTAGACCCTCTGCCTGGATGCTCTTCTTCCACACATCTGTCTAGAAGCTTTGCTCCTTTTTTTACTCTGGTGTTACCTGATCAGAGAAGCCTTCTCTTTCAGCCTCCCTCAACCTCATCCTGAAAGTCTTTATCTTTTCCTTTATCTGGGTTTATGTTTCTTCATAGTACCTTTCATCTCCTACATATTTCAGTTTGTTCTCCTATAGGAAAAGAGAGGTTTTACTTGTTTTATTCATATAGTATCTTCTTTTTAACTTAACATTATAAAAATCCTCTACTAAAACAGTACTTGCAACATAATGGGTTTTATAATGTATGATTAAATGAAAGCTTATAATTGATATTAAGTTTAAAAGTTAAAAATACATAGATGTTTGTATAAAACACATTAGCTTTAAAAATGTTAGTTTTTCTTTATTATGTATTCCTAGAGAAATATCTCCTTGACACAACTTTTTTACTGTACAATTTACAGATTTTTGGGGGAATTGATTATCGTTTTTTTATAGTTACTTTAATACAATTGTAGCAACCATTGACATCCAATCGTGCTAACCAAGTATTCACTCTTTTAAATCATCATGCATGTTTTCTCATTTAATAATCATGATACTATGTATAAATGTACAAATTCATGAAAATGAATACAATTTAAAAAACACATAAACACTGGAGATGTAAAAATATTATAAACAAGTTTTTAAACTTACTTAATGACTGCTGGGGGAGTTGGATTTTGGGGCCTTTGGATATGCAAACACTTCAAAGGGGCTGGCGAAGAGTAACTGAGAAGATTAGCTCTGTTTTAACTGAGGTTGTAGGCATCAGTTTGGCCCCTTTTCAGAGTCACATGGTAGCCCACAAGCTGACCGTCGTTGGGAGAAATTATGAAATGTATGAATGGCCCACAGGAAGCTGAAATGAGGCTCTGGAGACACAGCTTCTGTATACCGTGACAATGTCCGCTCTGTTCCTCATTCTCTCTTGAGATTTTCTGGTACCAACCACTGTCAAGTGCTTTTTAAAAAATTTTAAGCCTTGATAGTCACACTGTTCTCATCTTTCATTCTGTCACTGTTATGATGGCTAAAGTGATTTATGTAAGCAGGTGACCGAGGATAAAATATCCTGTTTCATACTGTTTCCAGGGTACCATGTGTACTCTGGTTAATTAATTAGCATTCATAGCAAATAAGTGAAGCGCTAGTTAGGGGACCATTAGGTGGAGGGAATGATGTAGAAGTCACACAGGTTATGTTAGTGAGGATTATCTATAGAAAGAAAGCAACGGATTCAAACTTGTTTTCTCAAAGAAAAGGGCGCCAGGGACTCAAAGACTCTAGGTAAGGCTGAGAGACAAGACTGGAACCAACAGATACAGAGGAAGTGCCAGATGGTTAAAAACAAACCCATCAGGAAGTGGGAAACGGTCTCTGACTGGGTCACCCTGGTTAGGGCAAAGCTGCTGCTGAGGCTGCTCGTGCTTGTGCTCAGCGAGCCCAGCCCCAGATACTCTCTACTCCCTCATTCCCTGGGATTCAGTCCACCTGGCCTGCAGGGCAAATGAAGTGTGGTGGGAAGAGAGAGGAGGGATCTGCCTTTTGCCTTGGAGATCACTGCCTCATATTGCCCTCTTGCTGAAACTATACACTATAATCATAATAAAATGGAATCATCAGAAAAGATGGGACACTGGGCATCCCAAAATGACCTAGATGACCTGGATTGCAGTGTACATATAAAATATACCACAAGGGAAAATCTAGGGAAGCACACTAGTATGTAAATTTTACTTATTCTATAAATTATATAATGTTTCTATTAAGAGTATTAATGCAAATAGCAAGAACAGCAATAGTATCACATAGGAAAAAACAAAAGCCATCAATAGATGCATAGATAAGTAAATAATTAGAATATTCTTCACCACTAAATATTTTTTTAAAAACTTAGGAATGGTAAAAAATTACCCAATTTATAAATATTCAGTGAGAAAAATAAGATTCTAAATTGTACAGTATAGTGTTAATTTTGTAATAAATCTTTATGGAAAATAAACAGAAAATATAACAAAATGTTGATAATGGGTGTGTGTGCAAAGGGGAGATGGTAGGTAACTTTAATTTTAAAAATTCTGTAGTCTCCAAAACTTTATATTTTTGTAAAATATAAATGTAAAAATTATAAAATGGGCATATATTGCTTTTATACTGAGAAGAAAAGATAAACTTTGAAGAGTATTTAGAATACCACGTGTCTGATTAAAATGTCAACTATGTATCCAGATGGATATATATGAGGATTCCTTAGTCATTTTTTTCTTGACATCTCTGAAGATATGCAAAATTTGGAAAAACAGCAACCGACAATCACTAAATCTCTCAGGACAATAGAATAATCACATGTAGAATCATACTATATATAAAACTTATCTTTGACAGTCCATAGCTTATCTCTAAACAACATATGGCCTTTTTCTATTTTATTCTTCTAGCTCAGGGAAGCAGAAATTCAATTACAGTGAGGGCACTTAATTTTATTTCTAATTATAGTTAATAGAAAAACTTATTGCCAAATGTTTTAATGATGACACTTGTAAATGTTATAGCCTGCTGCTTCTCAATTAAAAGTGTTTGTTATAACTTCTAAGGACAAGCTTGTAAGAGTGCATTACTTGTGTGTATAATACTTATCAAATCATCTGTGACTGATAAAACTTGAGAAAAGCAGAGGAAAGGGTATTCATTTGTTCAATAACATGCTTGTCTTATACTTGCCAAACTCCTCTTAGGCAATACTCTGTATGCTCAGAGGGCCATGTGTTTAACTGTAAAAATCTGTCAGTATCATAGGATTCAAAAGACATCAATCATTTCCATCAACAAGGAAAGAATGAAGGCTGAGTGACTCTTCTATCATTAGGAAAAGATGTGCTCAAGAGGCAAGAACGTAGTGCAGGGAGAGCTAAGCAACTATAGGTTACAGGAAAAACAGAGATCCAGACAATAATTTCACTTTGGACTGGAATCTTATATTTTTCACTTCATGTGGTTCCATGTGTGCAGTAAGACATTATGTAACTCAGTCTCAGCCTTGCAATATCCACCTCATACTTTAAAGAGGCCATCGTTATTAACAGTCTGGGATCCATGAAGGCGATAGCTTGCTTTGGCTTTGGCAGAAGGCAGCATTTGTAATGAGGATGCTGCTGCTGCTGCTGCTAAGTCGCTTCAGTTGTGTCCGACTCTGTGCGACCCCACAGACAGCAGCCCATGAGGCTCCCTCGTCCCTGGGATTCTCCAAGCAAGAACACTGGAGTGGGTTGCCATTTCCTTTTCCAATGCATGAAAGAGGAAAGTGAAAAGTGAAAATGAAGTCACTCAGTCACGTCTGACTCTTAGCGACCCCATGGACTGCAGCCTACCAGGCTCCTCCGTCCGTGGGATTTTCCAGGCAAGAGTACTGGAGTGGGTTGCCATTGCCTTCTCCTTGTAATGAGGATAGGGTGGCCTATACTCAAAGCTATATTCCGAAATGACTGGAAGTCAAGTCACATGACAACTGTTTTTTTTTTTTTTTTAAGACTTTATGCCAAGTGGACATCAAAACTGCTGTATTTGGACAGTTTCATGGAAGATGGTGAAGGACAGGTAAGTCTGGCGTGCTCCTGTCCATGGGGTCGCAAAGGGTCAGACATGACTGAGCAACTGAACAACAACAATGGATGGAATGGAATTTTCCATGCTTTACTCCTGATTTATTATTTTATACGAAGATTTCTGAAGTCTGAACTTCAAAGACATCAAGATACAAATTCCCTTTTTCTGCGTTCTTGATTGGGTGTCCTTAAGACTGGTTACTTCAGAGTCTTTCTTTCCTTGCTTGATAACACATGAAGCCAGGGAGTTGGAAGAAGGCTGGTAGATGACGTCAACAAAGACCCCAGTTCTTGTGTCACCTCTGACAAGTTGTTTCACTTTTTGGTTCCTGTTCCCTAGTTGTAAAATAGACAATTTGTGGCTACCAACTGCAGTAGACGAGATTAAGATTATGTAGGCAAAGCTCCTACAACCGTGCCTGCACACTTGGCGGCTCAAGAGTGCCCGATATAATAATAATCATAATAGTAGTAGTAATGCTAGTGAACATACCCTAGATTGATGCGGCTGAATTATGAAACTTTGGGAGAAAAGAGTCAGAAACACGGACCAGGAAAGAGGTTTAGAGGCCGGAGACCTCCTACCCGGCGGGGGCGTCCAGCCTGCGTGGAGACTTGCCTTGCCCGGCACCGCCTCGCCCCACCCCCTGCTGGGCCAGCGCGAATCCCGGCGCGGAGTTCCGGGCGACGGCGCGGTCCCCACTCTGGCCCTGCCTCTTTCCCTGCTCCCCTGCCTCCAGCGGTGCCAGCTGCGCCGGAGCCCCGAGAATCCGCCGCCACCGCGCAGGTTACTGAGGCCGCCCTCACGCCACAGGTAGGAGCCGCGCGGCCGCCGCCGGGGGCGCGCACAGCTCCAGCGGGAGCGGGTTTCCGCCGCGCTCGCTTTCCGTCCCTCCTCCCCACGGCCCCCGGCAGCGGGCCGTTCCCCGCCCAACTTGGACGCAGCCTTGGCAGCGGCGTCGGCGGCGGGCACCAGCTCCCTGCGGCCTCGCGGGGCCGGCCTCCCTGGCAGCATTCGGGGCCCTCCAGTGCATGCCTTCGGCCCGGATCCCTGCAGAGTCGACGCCGTCAACTTGGGCGCGCACTTTTTGCCGGGGCAGGTGGCTCTGGACTGCAGAGCCACGCTGGCTCCAGGCCGAAGTTGAGGGCGTCTTGTGCAGGTGTATCCATCTAGCTCGCCGCGGGGCCCCCAGTACAAGTGTGTCTGGTGACTCTCGCGGCCCTGGGGTTCGCGTGTGCTGTGAGATGGCCGAGATGGCGGTGGCGGTGGGGCCAGTATCCCAAACCAACCAGGAAGTGCCGTGTGTGTTCCGAGGCCGAGCGCCCAGCCCTCCAGATGCACCGTCCCGGGCGGGCGTGTGGCCGCACAGCTGCCAGCTGTGGCGCCCGCGGAGTGATGACGCCGGGGCGGGGCAGGGATAAGGGCGCGAGGACCTGGGTGTGTATAAAGGGGCTCCAGCTTCAGGTATGTGGGACTTAGGTCCCAGATCCAAGAAAGTGGCGCTTCAAGCCTAGGGTAGGATTGTGTGAGGCCCTTAGAACTTATAGAGTCAGTCCAGAACTGTCCCCACGCCTGTATTTGCTCCTTCTCCTAGTTTCGGATTATTGCCATCTTTACTCTTTGTAAAGTACTACAGGCAAGTAGGTTCTTAAGGACCACAAACGTTTCTGCGTTTGATTATCCCTAAGTTTTTCCCCGAAATGAGGAGTTCCCTTACTTTACTTGCCAGGCCTACCGGTTACAGTTTAGACCGCACTTTGAGTGCTTTCTCATTGCTTCGGGGAGGCCAGGTATCCCCAGACCTCGGTGCTATGTTAAATGGCTAACTAAAGGTGGCGCAAGGAAAGTGTGAAGAATGAAAATTAATCTATAGCTTGAACTATTAACAGGCTCCACAATTAGACACTGCCGCTTTGAATAAGATTTTCTTTCAGCATTAAATGTTTTATGATAACATACAAGTGAATAGGGCACGGTCTTTTAGCTTGGATTTGTACACAGCCTTTAAATGTTGTTTTAGGATCTTTTCACTAATTGTCTAAGCTCCTTGCTTGTCTTTTCAGGATCTAGTATAACTCACAATCCATATGAAAAGTGTGAGTAGTTAAGGCTTTGACAAAGGTGTGTCTTTAACATGTTTGTACCTGACGTTAGAGTATTTGGGAACCACGGCTAGAAGTGCTGTATTTAGGCTTGTTGATTCGCTTACAACTAGGCAGTGGGGGACTCTGCTTCTTGGAAGTTGTCTGATTACTAAATGTGCATTTCTTAATTAAAAATGATTTGTTATAAAATTCATTTACCTTTAACTCTTATAGGGTTTTCCATGTTATTTTATTTTTGTGGTGTTGATACACATAACATAAAATTTTTCATTTTAACCATTTTTTAGTATGTAATTCAGTGGCATTAAGTACTTTCTCCTATCACAACTATCCCTCCACAACTCTTTATCTTTTTAGAGTTTTAACAACATTTCAATGATAATGACTACAATACAAGCTTTAGTTTTCTCACTAAGCGAAGTCTGTGTTCCTTCTCATATTTTTAGAGAAATTCACTTTTAAAGAAAGTTGAAAAGGCATAACCAGACTGTGTTTAGAAAATTTTATCCCCATCAGGAAAGGCCTAATACTTTACTCTGTGAGGATAAACTCCTGTGCTAAGCTGCTTCAGTCATGTCCAACTCTTTGCAACCCTATTGGCTATAGCCCGTCAGGCTCCTCTGTCCATGGGATTCTCCAGGCAAGAATACTGGAGTGGGTTGCCGGGCCCTCCTCCAGGGGATCTTCCTGACCCAGGGACTGAACCTCATCTTAAGTGTCTTGCATTGGCAGGTGGGTTTTTTTTTTAACCACCTGAGAAACCCAGAGGATAAGCTTGCTGCTGCTGCTGCTGCTAAGTCACTTCAGTCATGTTCGACTCTGTGCGACCCCAGAGACAGCAGCCCACCAGGCTCCCCCCTCCCTGGGATTCTCCAGGCAAGAGCACTGGAGTGGGTTGCCATTTCCTTCTCCAGTGCGTGAAAGTGAAAAGTGAAACTGAAGTCGCTCAGTTGTGTAAGACTCTTCGCGACCCCATGGACTGTAGCCTACCAGGGAGTTTTTCTGTTTGTTTTCTGGTTGTACGAGTGGCTTTTGGAGTCTTAGTTCCCAGACAACGGACTGAACCCATGTCCTGAGCAGTGAGAGTGTGGAGTCCTAACCATTGGATGGCCAGGGAATTCCCTGGAGTTTTTGTTGGTAGTTTCCTCTCCTTAATCTCTAACAGATGAAATTCCTTTGTCTCCTTAGCAACTCTGTAGCATGTTTCCAAATTATGCTTGAGCTCTGGTTGTGCACCCTTTTAACTAAAAGGAGTTTTGATTGAGCTAGCTCCTAGGTGTAGCAGTTTCCTTTCCACTTTAGATGTTTACTAAACATTGATGGACCCGGAGGACCCAGTACATAAGATATAACCCTTTAAACTCTTAATTTGAGTCACTGTGTGCATAAGAGAAGCTGTAGCTGTGCAGGACCTGGTTTGACGTTTTTAATTCTTTAAGTCTTAGCACCACAAAATAAAATGTATTCTCCCGCCAGGGTGTGGATAAATGTTTTTGCAGGGTTAAAATGAGAAACTCATACCCTAAATTTCTCATAAGCCTGTGACATTTCTGATTAGAAAAGGGATGGTACAAATCCTGTCTCATGCTGTGGTGGAAATAACTTCCAATGTGTTTCCCTAAATTCACAGGCCAGTGTAAAATCTGTATCCCAGATGTTTTAATGCTGGATTTTTAAATGAAAGTGTATAGTAGGCGTTCATGGTGTCACAGCTGCTTTTTTTTTCCTTTGTGTTGTGAAACTTGCTTAATTTTTTAATTTATTGAACAAACAGTCTATGACAGAATACAAAATGATTTGTGTATTCAATCAACACTTAAAGGTACTTTCTGTGCACCAGACACTGTTCTAAGTATTTCACACACATGAGCACATTTTATTCTCAAGATAACCCCGTGAAGAAGGCATGTAATAGTCCTACCAGCCCCTTTTATAGATGAGTCATTGGAGGTACAGCAAGCTAGCCTATGGCAGAGCTGGGATTCCATTGCAGGCATCTTGAGCCCAGGGTTTTGGCACTGCTGTCTCATCAGAAAAATATAGCCAGAGATTCCAGCCTCCTAACAATTTTTTTCGTATTGTTACATTGCTGTCTTGTCCTTATCCTTAGGGATAAATAACTTGACATAATTGCAATCGAAGTGCAGCTCAGACAACCAATTCGACTCCTTTAGTTTTCAGCTGGAGAAGGAAATGGCAACCCTCTCCAGTATTCTTGCCTGGGAAATCCCATAGACGGAGGAACTTGGTGGGCTACAGTCCATGGGGCCGCAAAGAGTGGGACATGACTGAGCACCTTTCCACACCACACACACACACACACACACACACACACACACACACACACACTTTTCACTAGCAGAAATTAAAGTGCAGTGTAGTTTTGTCAGGCTCTGTGAGCACTGAGACAGGGTCCTAGAGACTCTCTGCTGGTCTCCTTGACTCTTGATTGTGAGGAGTTTTGGACAGGGATCCTGAAAGGATCTTGGAGGCCAGGATGTGTGTATGGGGAGGCAGTGTTTGCCAATCAGAGAGGAAACACTTCTTTATTTTAATAATCATTATGACCAGTACTCTTGCCTGGAAAATCCCATGGATGGAGGAGCCTGATAGGCTGTAGTCCATGGGGTTGTGAATAGTCAGACAGGACTGAGCGACTTCAGTTTCACTTTTCACTTTCATGCATTGGAGAACGAAATGGCAACCCACTCCAGTGTTCTTGCCTGGAGAATCCCAAAGATGAGGGAGCCTGGTGGGCTGCCCTCTATGGGGTCATACAGAGTCAGACACGACTGAAGTGAAATGACTTAGCAGCAGCAGCAGCAGCAGCAGCAGCAGCAGCAGCATGACCATCCCGGAGCTAATTTGCCAAATGAAGGCCTGGGTTTTATCCCAGGTGGACAGAACAGAAGCTTGTGGCTGACTGTAGGCCATAGAAAGTCTTACTGTAGGGCTTCAGAACCCCGATTCCTTCCCCAGCCTGTGACCTCGAGCTCCCCTCTGGATGAGAGGAATATTTTATTCTGTACTCAATCATTTTTTGCACTTTTTGGATCTGGAGTTGGGAACCTTTTGAAAGCCTCTGACGCACAAAAGAAAATCAGCCAAGAGCAACAGGGAAATAAAAATAACTCCGTCTGGTCGGCTCTTTTGTTGAGAGAGGGAGAGACTTCTAAGGGCATAAATTGACAAACTTTATATTAAGGACAGGAAAGTTCAGTACTCAACAGTGATTTTTTTTCAAAGTAGGCTCTTGCAGACAGTAAGTGAATTTGGATGAAGAAGAATAAGGAATAAACATGGGAAAAAGAAGGTGGTGGAGTGGGAGGGAGAAGCCAGTGCAGAGAGGAACCAGCACAGGGGAAGACAGGGTGCTGAAAGTTTGGTCAGTTCTTTACACAAGCTCGAGCTTCCATGTGATTCTGCGTAACAACCCCTTTGAAATGTCAAGTGTAGATGAAAATTATCTTTTCTTTGGTTAATCTTAAAGTGATTATTTTTTATTATTTTTCTATGGTTTCTATTGAGTTAACATTGATTTATAATGTTATGTAAGTTTCATGTGTACAGCACTTCATTTCTACTTCTGGATACACTGTGCTGTGCTTTGCTGTGCTAAGTCCCTTCAGTCGTGTCTGACTCTTTGTGACCCTATGGCCTATAGCCTGCCAGGTTCCTCTGTCCATGGGATTCTCCAGGCAATAGTACTGGAGTGGGTTGTCATGCCCTCCTTTAGGGGATCTTCCCAACCCAGGGATCCAACCCAGATTTCTTACGTCTCCTGCTTTGGCAGGCAGGTTCTTTACCACTAGTGCCACCTGGGAAGCCCCTGTATACACTACAGCCACCAAAATTTTTAGTTACATCTGTCTCCATATATTTGATCCCCTTTATCCATTTCACCCTTCCCACCATCCCTCCCTCCCCGCAGCCCTTTCACTCTAGCAACTCACTACTTTGTTCTCTGTATCTATGTGTTTGGTTTGTTTAATTTTTTTTTTTTTTTCTTTTTAGTTTGTGTTTTAACAAATGAGTGAAATCATATAGTATTTGTTTTCATTTAACATAATATCCTCAAGGTCCAGTTATACTGTTTAAAAGGCAGGATTTCATCTTTTTCTTGGCCGAGTAATATTCCATTATAATTATCACGTCTTTTTTTTAAACAGTCATTTATTTTACAAAGTTGTTTAAATCCACTCTTTAGCAACATTTAAAAGGCATATTTAAAAATGTGTTTTCCAACTGATTAGTGTTCACTAAAGTTAAAGTCACCAGACATTCTCATGGAGTTTCAGTATTCCTGGGCCTCCACAGGACTGCTCCATTTGGATCTGTAACATTGTAGTATGAGAGGTTAAACTGTCCACCAGTCAATATTCGTATCTAGGAATGCCATGCACCTTTACATTGTCTTCCCACATGTGACCGCCTTTGCAAGCCAAAAGACATTATTGATACTCACATTTGCAGACTAGAATGCTGGGTCTCAGAGAAGCAATTGGCCATGTTCTTGCATCTAGTAATTAATTTCTAATTTGAGGATACCACATCTTCTTTATCCATTCATTCATTCATGGGCACTTAGGTTGTCTCCATATCCATTATAAATAATGCTGTAATAAACATAGAGGTGCATATATCTTTTTTTATTAGTGTTTTTTTGTTATTTGGCTAACTATGCAGAAACAGGAGAGCTGGATCATACAGTAGTTCTAGACTTAATTTTTGAGGGATCTCGACGCTATTTCCCCAAATGAATGCAGCCATTTACAGTCCCATCCACAGTGTATCAAGCTTCCCCTTTCTCCACTTCCTTGCCAGCTTGTTGTTTCTTGCCTTTTGATCATAGC
The DNA here is from genome assembly GCA_917880005.1 of Nanger dama. Classification (NCBI taxonomy): domain Eukaryota; kingdom Metazoa; phylum Chordata; class Mammalia; order Artiodactyla; family Bovidae; genus Nanger; species Nanger dama. The sequence continues at coordinate 39,931,239 of CAKJTW010000011.1, forward strand.
CTTTGTAACAGGCATGTGGTGATACCTCATTGTGGTTTTGATTTGGATTTCCATAATAATTAGTGATGTTGAACATTTCTTCATGTGCCCGTTAGCCATCTGTATGTCTTCTTGGAAAAATGTTTATTCATCTCCTCTGCCCATTTTAAATTGGGTTGTTTGTTTTTTTGTTGTTATATGAGTTCTTTTTATATTTTAGATGTCAACCCTTTATTGAATATATGGTTTGTAAATATCTTCTCCCATTTGGTAGGTTGTCTTTTCATTTTGTTGATAGTTTCCTTTGCTGTTCAGAAACTTTTTAGTCTGATTTAGTCCCACTTGTTCGTTTTTACTTTTGTTTCCCTTGCCTGAGGAGACAAATCAGAAAAATATCGCTAAGACCACTGTCAAAGTGCCTACTGCCTATGTTTTCTTCTAGGAGTTTTATGGTTTCAGGTCTTACATTCAAGTCTTTATCTTGAAGTGCTCTTATTGTTGCTTAAAACCATTGCTAATCAATAAAGCATGTGGACAAAGAGATACCAGGTAACTCTTAGCCCCTGCTTGGGATCTTCATACTAACCTAGTCTATTTTTGTTTACACTCTTTTTTATGAATGGATTTTACATATAGCATGATATTAGAATCACTGGGTTTTCAATTATTTTATCACTTGTCTTCCCCATGAGAGATCACTGACCGTTTTTTTCACTTTTGCGTCTCCGCTGCTCATTGTCATGTACAATTAGATGTGAGCTGAATCGGTGTGATTCATTTTATTCAAACTATGTAAATATTTCCAGAAAAGAAAATTATTATAATGAATGTTTTACTTACTGATTTGTTCTGCTGTTCCATTTAACTACTGTCAGAAATAAACTTGTAGAAGTGCAGGGGACAGTCTGTGGCATTTTGAATTTGCAGCCAGTTTACTCATTTCATTGGTCTTTTCCTGAAGTATTTTCTACCTGGATTCTGATGAAAGAGTCCTTTGAAATAAGGAGATTGGGGAGGTAGCAGAGGATTGAGGTGTGGGTTCCAAAATCATATTATCTTAAGGAAAAAAAGAATCACCTGATAGAATTTTGTAGATGGTAAATATTTCAAAGCTAGGAACATGGAGCAAAGATTTTTTTATCCTAACCCTGGTCCCAACCCCAATCTGCCACTATCTTGTCTGGAAATGTAGGGTGATAGGGCAGTGATGAATCAAACCAGGTCTTGTAAAGCAAGTAAGGTAAATAACAGTAAGGCACAGCTGAGTCCCACAAGTTCCTCACCAGGAGGAATGACCACAGTCCTTGTCCTAGGATCCTGAGGACTCGAGCACCATGTCGCCTGAGACAAGTAACTTAAAAGTCCCCTACACCTTGGTTTCCCTATCTGTAGAATGGGGATAAAAATAATACCTATCTCATAGGATTATTGTGGGGACTGCAGGAAACGATGCCTGTAAAGCATTTAGCTTAGAGCCTGGGATTTCCTGGTGCCTCAGTGGTAAAGAATCTGCCTGCCAGGGCAGAGATGCAGGTTCAGTCCCTGGGTCGGGAAGATCCCCTGGAGAAGGAAATGGCAACTCACTCCAGTATTCTTACCTAGAGCATCCCATGGACTAAAGAGCCTGGTGGGCTATAGTCCATGGGATTATAAAAGGGTTGGACCCAGTTTAGCAACTAAATAACAACTGGAACATAGAAATGACACAATAAATGTTAGTTGCCCTCTTTCAAAAAGCTCTCCCCACTCCATCCCAGATCTAGCAGGAGTGACATCCCTAAATAGCCAAGCAAATCACTGTTGGAGGAGACATGAAGGTGGGGCCTTATGGGAATATAGACTAGGGAGAAATTAATTTTCCCTGAGAGGAATTCTTGAATAAGTATGGCATTCCATGAGATGCCAGTGATGAGAAGCAATAGGAAAGCTTCAGGCAACAGAGCTAGTTACAACTAGGGATAATGGGCTATATGCCTTTGATAATCATACTTTTTCGGTATATGTTTTGACGTTAGATAGAAATTTTGGTTTTTTCTTAATTTACAAACATAGGATGGCATTTGGGCTTCGCAGGTGGTGCGGTAGCTTCCTGGTGGCTTAGCTGGTAAAGAATCTGCCTGCAGTGCAGGAGACCAATGGCACAGTGGTAAAGAATCCGCCTACCAAAAGCAGGAGATGCGAGAGCCATCTCTCGATCCCTGGGTGGGGAAGATCCCCTGGAGAAGGAAATAGCAACCCACTCCAGTACTCTTGCTTGAAAATCCCGTGGACAGAGGAGCCTGCTGGGCTACAGTCCATGGGGTCACAAAGAATCAGACACATTGTCTGCACACACACAGGGCGGCATTTATTTATAGTAGGAGAAGCATAATTTGTCTCTGTTTTCCAACGAGTGTATGTATGGAGGTGTATTTTTAAAGTATATTTAGAATTAACAATAGGGTGCACTCTCAAAGGAAGAGTGAACTGGTTCATGCTGTGTTGGAATTATATGCCTCCCATCACGTTCCTTGCCTTCATGTTAAATGGCAACAGGGCGTCACAGGCTTCACCAGCTTTCTAGGGGTGTGGGTAACACATATCTGCATGATTCATGCATGGAAGTGTAGACTGTGTGTCAGTAACCTACACCAGCCGTTTTCACACTTGAAGGAAAAATTGTTGTTACTGTCCCCTGGCCTGCCCCTAAGAACTTTTTTTTCTGAATGAACTCTTCTGTGAAATCCCAGTATGTAGAACATCCTAAGCACAGCCGTTCTTGAGGATTCCTAGATGGGGCCAGTGAACCAGCTGTGTCCTCCCTCCCTGCCCACATCCTGGCACAGGCAGCTGCCCCTTAGCAGCTGGAACCGTGGGGCTCCTCGGAGCAGACGTGAAAGCACCGCTGTACATCTGTTGGAGGGAAGAGAAGACGAAGGCCTAAGAGGGAAAGGAAAGGAAAGGCAGTGGACTGTTTTTTTGTTTTTTTTTCAGAAGCTTTTGCTAGTGATGTGCTGGAACTGACATGCTGAGAGCTGGTTTTAAATTTTCAGGAATTTCATAAGCCAGTTGTTAAACATGCCATTATGAAACAACAGATTGCCTACGTTTAGGTTTTAAACTTATGTTAAATGCATTATATTGAAAACAAAAGTAGTGTCTCGAGTTTGGAGATATGGTTGGAGGTAAAGGAGTGCCCCAAGTTATGCAATGTTCTTAACTATCTTTTCCTATTAGCTAGTATAATTTTGGTTTCATACTTTTTTCTTTATCTCAGCTGCATCCACTTTATATTTTTTCTTCCCAACTTGTGTGAAGATTTCTTTCTTTCTTTCTTTCTTTTTGTTTAATTGCAGTAAGTATGACATCTATCATGGTGTTGAATGCAGTCAGGAAGGTCCCTGGAGGAGGGCATGGCAACCCACTCCAGTATTCTTGTCTTGAGAATCCCATGGACAGAAGAGCCTGGTGGGCTACAGTCCATGGGGTCGCAAAGAGTTGAACTCAACTGAAGTGACATAGCACTCATGCACGCATGATCGGTAGTAGCAGACAATCTTTTTTCCTATTCCTAGGAGAAAACTTTCAACTTCTTCTTAAATGATATTAGCTATACATTTTTAAGTTAATCTTTATTAGACTATAAAATTTTACTTCCCTTTTTCTTTTCTGTTAATTTTATAAATTATGAGTGGACATATAGTTATACCAAGTGTGTTTTCCCTTAACTGCATTCACTTTAACCCTTGATTCTATTTGTCTGTAGAGATAGGATTCTTCAGACTCAGCTTTCCCCTTCAGGGCAAGCTTGTCTTCTCCTCACTCCCAGTCATTCATTCTAAGGTCTGGCTAAACAAAATCACTTGGGAGCTTGATTAAATTCAGAGTCCCAGGTTCTGTCATGTACCTACTAAATTAGGTTTCTTGGAGTGGGAGTGACTCAGTGCAGTATCGTGTGAGCTCCTTTGGGATTCTGATGATCCTCCCATGTACCTGCTTGGCCCCTGCGGGCACTTGCTGCTCAGCCCTGGGGCCTCCATGTGCCCAGTGTAGTATCAAGTCATTTGGGCCACTGGACCCTGGCCACATTGGCGAAGAGTCTTGACTTTTATGTTTGGCCTCAAATTCTCTTCCTGTGAGACAACTTTCAGAGTCTGCCTCTTGGCCCCATGAACCTGTTTCTCAGATAAGGGCCTGACTCGCTGAGCTCAGCTCTGTTGGGGCCTAAGGCAGTGGCACCCCACTCCAGTACTCTAGCCTGGAAAATCCCATGGACGGAGGAGCCTGGTAGGCTGCAGTCTACGGGGTCGCGGAGAAGTGGACACGTCTCAGTGACTTCACTTTCACTTTTCACTTTCATGCATTGGAGAAGGAAATGGCAACCCACTCCAGTGTTCCTGCCTGGAGAATCTCAGGGATGGGGGAGCCTGGTGGGCTGCCGTCTATGGGGTCGCACAGAGTCGGACATGACTGAAGCGACTTAGCAGCAGCAGCAGCAGCAGATTCTCACCTAAGCACACAGCTCTGCATGGTACTTGGAGACTAGCAGGGGAGTCAGCTATGCTAGGTTTATTCCCACGTTAGCCTCAGTTTTCATCTTTCTGAACGACAGTTGCCCATTTCTGGGGCTGGTCGGGGGGGTTCTGTTTCTGGAATGTACCAACCTGGTTCCACTTCAGGGCTTTGCATTGTGCTGTTCCCTCTGCCAGAAACATCCTTCTCCTGAGTCTTTGCGTGGCGTGCATCTTTTTGACATGTGCGTCAGTGACGAAAGGTTCAAATATCACCTCTCTGAAAGTCTTTCCCTGATCATCAAATCTGCTTCCCTGCCCAGTTTACATTACCTTGCTCATAGCCTCATTGTCCTAGGTATTCCTGTGGGTGATTTTCACCCCAGCACTGATCACTATGAGTTTTTCTTCACGTCTTGAATACTGAGTTTTTGAATACTGAGTTTTTGAATACTGAGTTTTTTGAATACTGAGTTTTCTACACATGAACATAAGCTCCATGAGAGCTGGCATTTGCCTGGCATGTAGTAGATACTCACTAATTGTAAAATGAATGCCTCTCTGAACTACTGTGTGAGTATGTGATGTTAGTGTGAACCCTGGGTTCCCAGGTGATTCATCAGTTCTTGTTATCACTCTTTCCTGATTCCACAGATATTACCTTTGGAACAGTGATGCATTGGTGAGATATTACTGCCATTTGGAGCAAGGGCCACTCTCAACCGATGGAAAACAAAATCTGTAGCCCTGTATATGAATGTTTCCTTTCATTTGCAGAGAGTGTGTAAGGGTTGATTCAGCTGTAGCTGCTTGTCCTGTGGGTGATTAATCTGTGATAAAATAGATCAATTAAACATGAAAGTAGTATAAAGTAAACCTGATAGATTTGGGGAAATTCCTGTTTTCCTCCCTCTTTGAGCTCTATTGGGGTGGTGTTGGGTGGGGTGACGGGGTAAGAGGGCTATACATCACTCTGTAAGACTCAGGAGTCCAGAAGGACATGTTGGAGAGATTTGTCCTATCTGATGTCATAGGGAACAGACTTGACTAATGAGGAAGTAAGTTTTACAGATCTGTGGCCAAGGAAGGCCAGTAGGGCTGGTGGTGAAAGCCATCACCTTGTGTTCGCTGCTCATACTGGTGCTGGTAAATTCGTCAGTGGTCTTTTGATAACAACAGAGTGCTCAGCATGAGCTTGTGCAGCGAAGATGTGGTTCTACTGACACAGAGCTTGCGGTCTAATACAGTCAGTTAAAGGCTGGACTGAGTCGTGCAGCACAGTACTGCTAGGCTGCCTAAAGTGGGCTGGTGTTTTGTTACGAGAACACATCCCAGTTTTTCGTGATAGTGATTTCAGTCTGCTCTAGGACTGGAGCAGCAGCTAGGGTAAGGGATGTAGAGAGCAAAGCTCTGAACTTCTCTAAACTTCGCTTTCCATAAAAGTATCTCATTTGAAAAAAGCATGATTTTGTATATTTATTTTTTAAAAAGTAAACTTTGTGTTTCAGATTCATAGAAAAGTTTCGAGGATGGTGAAGTGAAAAAGTGAAAGTGTTGGTTGCTCAGTGTTTGACTCTTTGTGAGCCTATGACTGTATCTCACCAGGCTTTTCTGTCCATGGAATTCTCCAGGCAAGAATACTGGAGTGGATTTCCATTCCCTTCTTCAGGGGATCTTTCTGACCCAGGCATTGAACCCAGGTCTCCTGTTTTGAGGGAAGATTCTTAACCATCTGAGCCAGATGGTTAACTTGGGAAGCCCAAGAATACTGGAGTGGCTAGCCATTTTGAGGATGGTATACATAGGTAAACTATGGTTTCCTCTCTTATTAACATCTTATATTGAGGTGGCACTTTTGTTATAATTAATGAATCAATACTAATGTAAAGTCCATACTTTGTTCAGATTTCCTCAGTTTTCTCTAATGTCCTTTTTCTATTCCAGGACCCCGTCCAGGATACCATGTTACATTTAGTTGTCATGTCTCCTTAGGTTCCTCTGGGCTATGATATTTACTCAGACGTTCCATGTTTTTGATGACTTTGATGTTTAAAGGGTTACTGGTTAGGTATCCCATAGGTATCTTGTGGTGGTGGTTTAGTCGCTAACTCATGTGTAACGCTTTTGTGACCCCATGGGTTGCAGCCTCCTCTGTAGCCTACCAGTCTCCTCTGTCCATGGGGTCTCCCCAGCAAGGATACTAGCGTGGGTCACCATTTCATTCTCCAGGGGCTCTTCCCAACGTAAGGACTGAATCTGGGTCTCCTGCCTTGCAGGCAGATTCTTTACTGCTGAGCCTCCAGGGAAGGTTTCCTCCAAAGGTTTCTTGTAGACTGTTTCCTCAATTAGAATGTTTACGATGTTTTTCTCATGGTTATATTGGAGAGGAAGACCACAAAGGTGGTCTCATTACATCGCATCAAGAATACACACCGTCATCATGACTTAACGCAACTGGTGTTCTCTTTAATCACCTTGCAAGGGAGTGTTTGGAAGGTTTCTTCACTATGGAGTTGCTCCTCCATTCCGCACCCAATACTGTACTCTTTGGAAGGAAGTCACTCTGCACAGCCCATACTATTGAGATAGGGAGTTATGTTCCACCTCTTAGGGGAAGGGAAAAGTAGCTGCATAAATGATTTGAAATTCTTCTGTATGGAAGATGTGTCTTTTCATCCCCACTTATTTATTTATTCAGTTATTTATTTATCTCATTGTGGACTCATGGTATTTGTTTAAAATGTGGATTATAACCCAGTACCATATTATTTACTTATATTTGGCCTTTTAAAGATTTTATTCAATCAAAAACATTCTACTGTTTTAAAATGTTAGAAAACTATTGTCCATATATATATATAGTTATATATATATAATGTTATTATAACATTATATAACATTATATATATATATTTATCTTTCCTCTTTTTCCTTTAAATACCGTATTTATGCATTTATTATTTGGAGCAATAAAAGGCAAGTTACCAGTTAGGATTTGATCATGGGTCTTTTTTCATTATTTCTTATAGGAGTGAAATTAAGATATAAATATTTATGTGTTTGGGGGGTGGTAGAGGTCAAAGGCATTTCTTTTCCCCATTGTGGACTGAGTTTGCACTCACTACTTTCATTTATTGCTGAAGTAAATGTCCATCGTGTATATGGACATTTATAGTCAGCTCTTCCTAAAACTCCTTAGGAAGTAGAGGAATTTAGGAACAATTTTTGTCTTTTTTATTTTCTTCAAATTTTTCTTAATGAAATGCTACTGAATACATTGTTCTCATTCAACGGTGAATTTGTTACAGAAATCCCCATGGCAGTCCTCCCTGCTTTCTGTTTCCCACAACCAATCTCCTATGTGCAGGTTTTTTCTCTACTAAACCACATAATTAAACTCTTGTTTTTGTTTTTCAGTAGCTCAGTCAAGTCTGACTTTTTGCAACCATGTGAACTGAAGCATGCCAGCTTCCCTATACTTTACTATCTCCCAGAGTTTGCTAAAAGTCACGTACTTTGAATCGGTGATGCCATCCAACCATCTTATCCTCTGTTGTCCCCTTCTCCTCCTGCCTTCAATCTTTTTCAGCATCAGGGTCTTTTCCAGTGTGTTGGCTCTTTGTATAAGGTGGCCAAAGTATTGGAGCTTCAGCTTCAGCATCAATCCTTTCAATGAATATTCAGGGTCGATTTCCTAATTTAGGATTGCCTGATTTGATCTCCTTGCAGTCCACTGGACTTTCAAAGAGTCTTCTCCAACACCATAGTTCAAAAGCATCAATTCTTCAGCACTTAACCTTCTTTATAGTCCAACTCTCACATCCAAACATGACTACTGGAAAAACCATAGCTTTGACTATACAGACCTTTGTTGGCAAAGTAATGTCTCTACTTTTTAATACGCTGTCTAGGCTTGTCATAGCTTTTCTTCCAAAGAACAAGCGTCTTTTAATTTCATGGCTGCAGTCACCATCTGCAGTGATTTTGGAGCCCAAGAAAATAAAGTGTGTCACTGTTTCCATTGTTTCGTCATCTGTTGGCCATGAAGTGATGAGACCAGATGCCATGATCTTAGTATGTAAATATAAATATCATTTATATATAAATTTCACCTCTTTTTAAAGCACCTAAAAGTCTAACATATAGCAGATCCCAACATGCTTATTGGACTGGCTTGAAATAGAGGCAATAATCCTAAAACTATTTCATTCTCTTTACTTCTCAATATTTTTTATTTTCTCTTGTCCTGTCTGACTCTCTTTGCGACTCCATGTACTGTAGCACACCAGGCTTCCCTGTCATTCACCATCTCCCTGAGTTTGCTCAAACTTATGTCCTTTGATGCAGTGATGCCATCCAGCCCTCTCAACCTCTGTTATCCCCTTCTCCTCCTGCCTTCAATCTTTCCCAGCATCAGGATTTTTTCCAGTGAGTTGGCCCTTTGCATCAGGTGGCTAAAGTACTGGAGCTTCAACTTCAGCATCAATCCTTCCAATGAGTATTCAGGATTGATTTCCTTTAGGATGGACTGGTTTGATCTCCTTGCAGTCCAAGGGATTCTCAGGAGTCTCCTCTAACACCTCAGTTCAAAAGCATCAGTCCTTCGGTGCTCCGCTTTCTTTATGTCCAACTCTTACATCCATACAAGACTACTGGGAAGACCATAGCTTTGACTATATGGACCTTTGTTGGCAAGGTAATGTCTCTGTTTTTTAATATGCTGTCTAGGTTGGTCATAGCTTTTCTTCCAAGGAGCAAGCATCTTTTAATTTCATGGCTGCAGTCACCTTCTGCAGTGATTTTGGAGCCCAAGAAAATAACGTATGTCACTGTTTCCATTGTTTCCCCAACTACTTGCCATAAAGTGATGGGATCCAGTGCCATGATCTTCATTTTTTGAATGTTGCATTTTAAGCCAACTTTTTCACTCTGCTTTCACATTCATCAAGAGGCTCATTGGTTCCTCTTCACTTTCTGCCGTAAGGGTGGTGTCATCTGCATATATGAGGTTATTGATATTTCTCCCAGCAATCTTGATTCTAGCTTGTACTTCACCCAGCCTGGCATTTTGCATGATGTACTCTGTATATAAGTTAAATAAGCAGGCTGACAATATATTTAGCTTTGATGTACTCCTTTCCCAATTTTGAACCAGTTTGTTGGTCATGTCCATTTCTAACTGTTGTTTCTTGACCTGCATATAGGTTTCTCAGGAGACAAAGAAGTTGTGGGCAGAGAATTTTTAAATGAAGTTGTGGGTAGACAGTTACACTCAGAGACCAGATGACGTGACCATTTGGTCCAGAAAGATGCTTCTAAGTCAAGTGTTGGTGGCTCAGTGGGCGGTCAGTTCCACATGCAGCCCTAGTGTTCTGATACCCCACTGAGGACTCAGTACTCCTTTAAGAAGTGTGAGACCCATCCCAGTGAAACTGCAGAAATATGTCTCAGTTAATGGGGGCTCCAAGGTGCTCTGAGTCTTCATGTCTCAGCGCAGAAAGAATTCAGCAAGAGGCAAAGTGAGAGATGATAAGTGATTAATTAGAATAGGGTACTTGTGAGACTTATAAGCGGGCAGACAAGAAAGTACCATGCCCAGATCTTAGTGGGCTATGATTTTATAATCAAAGGAAGAGTGGAGAGGGGAAAAGACCACTTTCTTCCTCATTCTTGAGCAGATATCAAGCTTCCACCATTAACTTCTCCTCCACATAGGCAGGGGATTTTTCTTGTCCCTACATGGTCAAGCCAAGACTGTCATGGTGCAGTGAAAATGAGCAAAAAGGCAATAACATATACTAGAGTATGGTAAATCATTTCAGGTTTTATATCACCTTTCAGGTATCATATCACCTTTTCCTTAAATTTTTGTTTTTAGTGTGTGCAGAGGAACACGTCCTAGGAATTGTTGGCTTACTGACCTCACTGGGCAGGATGTCTTTTTCCACTATTGTTTTATTGCTCTGGGGCATGTCTCATGCTTATGTTGCATTGTTTTATTGCTGAGTAAGCCTGACTGGTTTTGTGGTTAAGCAAACCAGCTTTCTTGAGTGGTCATTAACTTACTGGGGTCTCTCATACTTTATATTCCACTTGCAATCTCCTAGTGGGATTAGATATTTAATCACCTATTTTGTCCCTTTACTCTGTCTTTATCACCAGCTTAACTGACTTTGTAAATGTCAAAATAAATGCAGGCCTGTGGGTCAGTTTCCAGGAAGATTAGGTAATATACCTAGATTTGGGTCTTTAGATCTGGCTAGACAGGTACGAAGAATTTCCTACTACAATCAAGTAAAGGCTGCAGTATCAATTTAGAACATGCTGAGAAGTCATTATTATATTACATGGTAATTAAGCACAAGTTAGGCATAAAGGATAAGCACTTGGCTTAATGGACTGCACTTAGAATTATTTTAACACGACCCGGGCAAGCATTTCCTTCTCATTCTTTCTCATGAAACCAAGTGCTTGTGTTGACACCGTCACCTAATTCCATCCAGGATTTTTTTTCTCAATTTATTTGTTTACTTACTGAGGCATAGCCCCTTGATCTGATGATTTCTATACAGTAAATTTTTTACACCCTGATTTCCTAGTACCAGTGGCTCAGGAAGGCTATGAAATCTTCCATAACTTAAAAGGAGCATATGTTCATTGAGAAGGAATTACTAGAAATGATGAATGTAATTTTTATTCTTTGTCATGACTCATAAACCAAGTTGGGTCTGGGGCAGGGAGGTGATGCCTGGCTTCAGATAAGACCTGTGTTTCTTTGGCCTTGGGGTCCTCCTCACCAGCAACCCCAGAGCTGGTGCAGAGCAAGAGAGAGTGCACAGCTCTGGGGCAGAGGAGAGTGACTGCCTCAGCTGGCAGTGTAATAGGTCCTGCATGGGTCTCTGGGCTCACCAGCCACCCTCGAACCTCTTCTCAGAGGACAGGCCTAGAGAACTCTGTTGGCCCAAGTAGAAGCTTGATTTTCTTGAAGTGTAGATCCATTGCTTAATGCTGCAAAAATGGACCTAGAATTATATTCATATAGGATGTTTAAGTGACCATGATTAATTGAAAATACCCTCATCATTTAGTTCTGCCTTGTACCCCTCAGCATTGTAATCAGTTCACTTTGACTTATCCAACTTACTTTCCTACTGTTGCTGATTGTTGATTGAAAAAAAAATGCAGGAAAAGATAGCTCTGAGGGGCTGCTGTGAAGAAGTAAGGGGGAGCCAGGATATGTAAGACTTCTTGCAACAAAAATCAGGTAGTCGGAACATCCAGAGGTTGCTGTTAATTAAAGAAAACCAGACATCTCAAGTTAATGAATTTAGTGCTTTTCTGTGTATGGGAAGATGCAAAAGTCTGGGTTCATTAAAATTATTCTTTTGATACCTGACCTGCCTCTTGAGAAACCTATATGCAGGTCGGGAAGCAACAGTTAGAACTGGACATGGAACAATAGACTGGTTCCAAATAGGAAAAGGAGTACGTCAAGGCTGTATATTGTCACCCTGCTTATTTAACTTATATGCAGAGTACATCATGAGAAACGCTGGGCTGGAAGAAGTACAAGCTGGAGTCAAGATTGCCGGAAAAATATCAATAACCTCAGATATGCATATGACACCACCCTTATGGCAGAAAGTGAAGAGGAACTAAAAAGCCTCTTGATGACAGTGAAAGAGGAGAGTAAAACAGTTGGCTTAAAGCTCAACATTCAGAAAACGAAGATCATGGCATCTGGTCTCATCACTTCATGGGAAATAGATGGGGAAACAGTGAAAACAGTGTCAGACTTCATTTTTGGGGCTCCAAAATCACTGCAGATGGTGATTGCAGCCATGAAATTAAAAGATGCTTACTCCTTGGAAGGAAAGTTACGACCAACCTAGATAGCATATTCAAAAGCAGAGACATTACTTTGCCAACAAAAGTCCGTCTAGTCAAGGCTATGGTTTTTCCAGTGGTCATGTATGGATGTGAGAGTTGGACTGTGAAGAAAGCTGAACGCCAAAGAATTGATGCTTTTGAATTGTGGTGTTGGAGAAGACTCTTGAGAGTCCCTTGGACTGCAAGGAGATCCAACCAGTCCATCCTAAAGGAGATCAGTCCTAGGTGTTCATTGGAAGGACTGGTGCTAAAGCTGAAAGTCCAATACTTTGGCCACCTCATGTGAAGAGCTGACTCATTGGAAAAGACCCTGATGCTGGGTGGGATTGGAGGCAGGAGAAGGGGATTAGAGGGTGAGATGGCTGGATGGGATCACCGACTCGGTGCACATGAGTTTGGGTGAACTCCAGGAGCTGGTGATGAACAGAGAGGCCTGGCATGCTGCAGTTCATGGGGTCACAAAGAGTCAGACACAACTGAGCAACTGAACTGAGCTGAATTTAGCTATCTAGGGCCAGTATCCTGCTTTTCTCCATCCTGAATCCCCTCAGGGTGCACAGTTGGAGGTGGCTGCAGTGGTTGTTGGCTTGATGGTCACAACATCTTTTGCTTATCCATATGGCAGGCAGTATTTCTCATTCACATGATTATACCCTGGTCCTCTGCACTGCAGACAGATTCTTTACCCTCTGAGCCACGAGGGAAGCCCTATACAAGAGTAGGACAATCTTACTCCACAAGTGTGGGTGTTACCTGGATTCAGTGGCTTGAATGCTTTTCCCTTCCCTTTAAAGTTTCTTTTGGTTTCACATTTTAAGGGTCTATCATTTTACAAATAGGTCATGAAAAAATAGAAAACAGATTTTACTATTCTTACACGACAGCCATCACAAAACTCATAAGGAAGAACAGGACTTAAAAAGTAACAAGTCTCTAAAAATTCCAAAGATTGAGAGAAAAGGAATGAAATATCAAGAATTTAGCCAACTTTAAATAGTAGGCCTCAAGTACATGAGAAATTTAAAAATGTATTCATGTCAGTCCATGCGAGTTTTTTTTTTCATATTTGCATGTTTTGGTCAAAATCTGTTTACTTAAAAGTAACCTTGAATAATTCAATAATCTTTTAATAATTCAAAAAGTAGAAGATAACCATAATACAGTATAATGTGGTTTTAAAAAGACTGAGTTTGCCTCTAAAAACCATTCTGTGAGCATAATTTACTTGTTAATAGAGACCCCAGTGTAAAGTTTGAACAATATTTCTTCAGTGACTGCTTATCCTTTTGTTCCTATAGAGTTTCACCTTTCATGTAAACAGGGCATCTCTAAGTAAACCTCCTTGGCCAGCTCAACTAATTCATCATTTTGAAGATGACAGATTGAAAATGGCCGGATGTGTTTATTTTACAATCTATCATAATTAGGTAATGCATTTCCTCCTCACTGTAGACTTCTATGCATGGATTCAAATGGTCTAAATTCCCTATCAGAAACTGTAGATGTGCTGCAAAGAACTCTGGTCTGTTATGCAGGATAACCTGAGTTCTGGTTTTGTCTCAGCGACTAGCTCAATGTGAGCCTGGGCAATTTATTTTCGGAAATTCCGCGAGTCCTCTTATCTGTTTCAGACCAGGCCTCTGGAGCTAGGATGAATTCGTCTTGATCCTCGCCACTGCCTCAGGGGATTTATGGTCTAGTGCAGCAGTTCTCACACTCCACTGTGCCTAGGATTCCCCTGGAGGGCTCTGAGGGCTCAGAGTACCAGGCTTCACCCTAGAGTTTCTGAGCCAGTAGGTTGGCTGAGCTGAGAATTTTTGCGTTTCTAACAAGTTCCCAGATGCTGCTGATGCTGCTGGTTTGGGAACTGTGAACTGAGAACCACTGGTCTAATGGTTTAGCTGACACATCAGTAACCACAATTCAAAGATTAAATGCTGTGAAATAAGTACAAGTAATGTGCAATAGGAAACAGAGTGTGGAGAAGGGGGTCAAAAGATTAACAACAAGCTGGAAATCGGAGAAGCCCTCATGGAAGAGAGAGAGGTTAAGCAGGATCTTAACAGGTGGATAAAGCCTAGACAGGTAGGACATTTGGGGGCTGATGCTACCCAAGTCTCCTGATGGGAGGGAGAGTGCAGAGTGTGTGGGGGAGCAGGGATATCGGCTAGCCTAGGTGGACTGGAGGGTTGATATGGGGGAAGGAATAACCAGAAACAGATGGAATTGAGAATGAGGGAGCTGGAAATTTAAACTAAATATATTTTTGTATTTTGGCAACCAGGAAACAGCACAATCAGAGTCACACTTAATAAGGGCAACTCCAGCATTGTGATGGATGGCTTGGGAAGAGAAAGAATGATTTCAGGGGAGCTGGTTAGGAATGACTGGGGATTAGGCTGGTTAGGAATTCTAAGCAAGAAAAGCATCAAGTGGGGAGGGTTTGTGCAGAAACCACAGATTTGGTCATTGATTGGTTCCTAAGGATCAAAGAGATGGAAAGGTCAAGAGAGACAGAGGATTCAAGTCTGAGTTGTTGGGGAGGAATGAGGGTGGTTGGATCTCTCAGAGGAAGTAGTTTGGATTAAAAAAAAAATGAACCTAGTGGGACCTTGGTTTCTTGAAGAGGGGACTGAATCAGGTACCCTTAGAGGTCTCTTTTGTACGATTCTAATCAATGGCAACCCACTGCAGTACTCTTGCCTGGAAAACCCCATGGGCAGAGGAGCCTGGTAGGCTGCAGTCCATGGTGTCACTACGAGTCGGACATGACTGAGCGACTTCACTTTCAATTTTCACTTTCATGCATTGGAGAAGGAAATGGCAACCCACTCCAGTGTTCTTGCCTGGAGAATCCCAGGGACAGAGGAGCCTGGTGGGCTGCCATCTATGGGATCGCACAGAGTCGGACATGACTGAAGCTACTTAGCAGTAGCAGCAGCAGCAATCAATGTTTTGAGGGTTGTTGATTGTCTTAAATATTACAGAATATATTTATACAGAAAGTAAACGGCTTATATGTAACAGGTACTGATATATTTGGGCTTCCCCAGTGGTTTAGGAGTAAAGAATCCATCTGTAATGCAGGAGGCTTGGGTTCGATCCCTGGGTCAGGAAGATTTTCTGGAGGAGGACATGGCAACCCACTCCAGTATTCTTGCCAGGAGAATCCCGTGGACAGAGGAGTCTGGTGGGCTATAGTCCATGGTGTTGCAAAGAGTCGAACTGAAGTTACTGAACACGCACACGTGCACACACTCATATATTTGTGGATCGGTTGATCAGGGTTAATTATTAGCTCTCAGATATTTGCATCTGTAAGTAGGCTTCTTTTTGAACTTTTCTTCATTTTTCTTATAGTTTTCTTAGTGCATCGACTTGCTCTTCCTCCATTTTATGTACTATGCATGGAACATGTTTTTGGTATGGTGCAGAGGTTAAAGCATCTGCCTGCAATGAGGGAGACCTGGGTTCGATCCCTGGGTCTGGGAAGATCCCTGGAGAAGGAAATGGCAACCCACTCCAGTATTCTTGCCTGGAGAATCCCATGGATGGAGGAGCTTGGTGGGCTATAGTCCACGGGTTGCAAAGAGTCGGACACGACTGAGCAACTTCACTTTCACTTTCTATGTGTGTATATATATATATATATATTTTTTTTGAATGAGTATAGCAAATATTTTAAACCCTCTGGCCTCATTCTTCCATTATAATCATCACACTCTGTATTGGTATATTTGTGCACATCCCTAACTTCCCCACTGGATACAAACTTGTTTTGAATAAACAGCATGTCTTATTCAGTTTTGTTTTCCTTTCTACAGTCCTCATAAGTGCTTGTATAAAGTGGCTAGAAATATTTGAGGGATTGGGTTGAATCACTGAGTAAAATCTATTACTCCCCACTTCTTTAGGGAGAGACAAATGGTTCAGGCAATAAAACATAACTGTTTACAGAGAAATGGAAATCCATGTATCTTGGGAGGCTGAAAAGGGAAACGTTTAATTCAGGAGACCTTCAGGACCAGAGTAGAGGTATTCGTGGGCACTTTAGGAACCAGAAGCAGAAGCCCATAAAAACAAGGAGCATTTTCAGCTCTGACTTAAATTAGCTCTTGAAAACCTTGCACCAGACCTCCGTTTTTTTTCATTTGTAAGTTTATAGTTGTAGTACCTCCCTGCACATCCTTTGGGGGAGAAGTCTAGGCAGAGGGAACGGCATGAACAGAGCATCAGAGATGGAAGAAAGTATGGGCGTTCTTTGTGACCAGTGTGATATGCTTGGGAATGAAGCCGAGAGGGAGTTAGAAGTCCAGGTGCAGAGGGCCGCTGCTGTTGAGATAAGGAGCTTGGATCCTATCCAGCGGGAGAGTCTTGGGCTAGGTAGTTTACTTGGGAATGCCGTCTGGGGAGCAGGAGTGCAGGACCAGCGTCACACAGGGAAGGAAGCAAAACCAGTACAAGGAGGCGTTTACTGAGTTGGCTCTTGTTCTCAACAACTAGTTGTTTGTTCACAAGGGGGCTTCTTAGGGAAAGGCTTATGCAATGTGTCTCAGCATAGTTCAGCTGGAGAAAAAGAAGGGAGAGAATTTTATTCATTTTTCTCATCTCCCATTGATCAAAGGCAGCCTGACTTTTTCAGACTGGGCATGTCTGACTGCAATGCAGGTTCCCCTGGGCACCTCATGAAACAGCATCAGAGGAGCTTGGGATGGAGAGGCCCTGGCAGGTTTCACATGTGGAGAGCTGGCTGGATTCTTCATGGAACTGGCTGCCACTGCAATGACAGGAATACAAGGTGAATATGAGAGGATCTGAAGTCGTGCCTAAAAGGTGGCTGGCACAGGGAGCTACTGAGGGAATTTTAACAAAGGAACCAGCTGATCGGATTTATACAATGGTGTCCTTGTTTTTTGTTTTCTTTTTTTTTTTTTTTTTTTTTGGTCACGCCTTGCAGCAGAGGATCTTAGTACCTCAACCGGGGATCAAACCCATGCTCCCTGCTCTGGGAGTGTTGGTGTCTTAACCACTGAATTACCAGGGAAGTCCTACAGTGGAGTGCTTGTAAATGTTTAACAAATGTTTAATGTTTAATCAGCTGTCCACAAAAATAAGTGCATCAGTAATAACTTTTACTGATATAAAAGGATGTATAGCACACAGTTTACAAATAATGATAAAATAGATAATATTCTTTATTGTAAAGTCCACATAGCTAATTGATTCTGACAGGTTGGCAGTTTTCACTTAACTCTTGTATGCATAGCCAATCTATGGTTACAGGTGAGGTGAGAGGATAGCTGATGCTTTCCTATTACAGTATGCAGTAAGATGAAAGTGAAACAATGAAGGCATAACCCAGAACTTCCCTTGCTCATTAAACATCTTCTTTATGAGTTGAATAGTATAGAAGAATATTTCCTCAACTTTTGTTACATTCACAATATAACTACAACGGGCACCACACATTAACATTTTCTCTCTCACTTTCTTAAGCTTAGACAATCAACTGAACAAAAACAAACAAACAAAAACAAACAAACAAGCTTTGATTTGTCAGTTTCCATATGAAAACATACCCATCATGACCAATTTCAAGTTACAGGGAATTAGGAAAGGGTATACAGTAGACAACATTATATAGCATTTCCACAGATAGTAAAACAAACCTAAGTAAACCAAGAGCGTAGATATTGCTCACGTGTACTAAAGCAATAAAGAAGGGATGAATTTCAAGTGTTTATTACCTTTTGGGATAATATAATTTATTTCATTGTAAATTTATATAATTTAAGTGTTAATCATTGTTAATGTTTAACAACTGATGCATAAAATTTCTGAAAACTTACCAGTCAGTTCTCAGGATCTAGGGTCAATCAGCTCAGAACACTCCTGGAGTTATAGCTTTAGGAGATCTGGTAGCAATCTGTAGGAACATTTTGAAGGAAAGTAGTCCAGAGTTGGGGGAATGTACCTGAGCTATGTTAGAAGTCCACATCTAAGGTCAGGAGTTGGGGCTGCACTTTGCTAGAGTGGCTGTGAGGAGATACCCTGCATCTGAGGGCAAAGGAGAAGCCCCAGCAAGATGACAGGAGGGGCAAATCTGCATTTAGAGTCAAACCCCATTCCCGCCAGAGATGCTCAGAGGGCTCAAACAAACCTGGTATGCACCAGGACCCAGAGACTCCACAGAGTCTGAGACAGAACTGTGAGTGTCTCCTTTGATGGGTCAGCAGTGGACTGCTGCAGAGGCGGGGGCTCTGGGTGCAGCAGACTTAGGTATGGCATAAGCCCTCTTGGAAGAGGTTGCCATTAACCCCACCATAGAGCTGCCAGAACTTACACAGGACTGGGAAATAGACTCTTGGAGGGCACAGACAGAACCTTGTATGCACCAGGACCCAGGAGAAAGGAGCAATCCCCATAAGAGACTTAACCCAGACTTGCCCAGGAGTGTCCAAGAGTCTCCAGCGGAGGCGTGGGTTGGTGGTGGCCTGCTGCAGGGCTGGGGGCACTGAGTGTAGCAGTACATGCATGGGATCTTTTGAAGGAGGTCACCATTATCTTCATTACCTCCACCATAGTTTGGTCCCAGGTAAATAGCAGGGAGGGAACACAGCTCCACCCATCAACAGAAAATTGTATTAAAGATTTACTGAGCGTGGGCCTGCCCATCAGAACAAGACCCAGTTTCCCCCTCAGTCAGTCTCTCCCATCAGGAAGCTTCCATAGGCCTCTTATCCTTCTCCATCAAAAGGCAGACTGAAAACCACAATCACAGAAAACTAACCAATCTGCGTACATGGACCACAGCCTTGTCTAACTCAATGAAGCTATGAGCCATGCTGTGTAGGGCCACCCAAGATACCCAAGGGTCACGGTGGAGAGTTCTGACAAAATGTGGTCCATTGGAGAAGGGAATGGCAAACCTTCAGTGTTTGTGCCTTGAGAACCCCATGAACAGTATGAAAAGGCAAAAAGATAGGACACTGAAAGATGAACTCCCCAGGTCAGTGGGTGCCCAATATGCTACTGGAGATCAGCAGAGAAATAACTCCAGAAAGAATGAAGAGATGGAGCCAAAGCAAAAACAACACCCAGTTGTAGAAGTGACTGGTGATAGAAGCAAAGTCTGATGCTGTAAAGAGCAAATTGCATAGGAACCTGGAATGCTAGGTCCATGAATCAAGGCAAATTGAAAGTGGTCAAATGGGGGATGGCAAGAGTAAATGTCAACATTTTAGAAATCAGCTAACTAAAATGGACTGGAATGGGTGAATTTAACTCAGATGACCATTATATCTACTACTGTGGTCAAGAATTCCTTAGAAGAAATAGAGTAGCCATCTTAGTCAACAAAAGAGTCTGAAATGCAGTACTTGGATGCAGTCTCAAAAATGACAGAATGATCTCTGTTCATTTCCAAGGTAAACCATTCAGTATCACAATAATCCAAGTCTATGCCCCAATCAGTAACACTGAAGAAACTGAAGTTGAATGGTTCTATGAAGACCTACAAGACCTTCTAGAACTAAGATCCAAAAAAGATGTCCTTTTCATTATAGGGGACTGGAATGCAAAAGTAGGAAGTCAAGAAATACCTGGAGTAACAGGCAAATTCACCTTTGGAGTACAGAATGAAGCAGGGCAAAGGCAAAGAGTTTTGCCAAGAGAACACACTGGTCATAGCAAACACCCTCTTCCAAAAACACAAGAGAAGACTCTATACCAGATGTGGACAAGGGACATCACCAGATAGTCAACACTGAAATCAGAGTGATGATATTCTTTGCAGCCAAAGATGGAGAAGCTCTATACAGTCTCCAAAAACAAGACCGGGAGCTGACTGTGGCTCAGATCACAAACTCCTTATTGCCAAATTCAGACTTAAATTGAAGAAAGCAGGGAATCCACTAGACCATTCAGATGTGACCTAAATCAAATCCCTTACTATTATACAGTGGAAGTGACAAATAGATTCAAGTGATTAGATCTGATAGACAGAGTGCCTGAAGAACTATGGATGGAGGTTCGTGACATTGTACAGGAGACAGGGATCAAGACCATCCCCATGGAAAAGAAATGCAAAAGAGCAAAATGGCTGTCTGGGGAGGCCTTACAAAGCTGTGAAAAGAAGAGAAGTGAAAAGCAAAGGAGAAAAGGAAAGATATATCCATTTGAATGAAGAGTTCCAAAGAATAGCAAGGAGAGATAAGAAAGCCTTCCTCAGTGATCAATGCAAAGAAATAGAGGAAAACAACAGAATGGGAAAGACTAGAGGTCTCTTCAAGAAAATTAGAGATACCAAGTGAACATTTCATGCAAAGATGGGCTCAGTAAAGGACAGAAATGGTATGGACCTAATAGAAGCAGAAGATATTAAGAAGAGGTGGAAAGAATACACAGAAGAACTATACAAAAAAGATCGTCATGGCCCAGATAATCATGATGGTGTGATCACTCTCCTAGAGCCAGACATCCTGGAACGCAAAGTTAAATGGGCCTTAGGAAGCATCACTATGAACAAAACTAGTGGAGGTGATGGAATTCCAGTTGAGCTGTTCCAAATCCTAAAGATGATGCTGTAAAAGTGCTGCACTCAATATGCCAGCAAGTTTGGAAAACTCAGCAGTGGCCACAGGACTGGGGGAAAAGGTCAGTTTTCATTCCAATCCCAAAGAAAGGCAATGCCAAAGAATCCTCAAACTACTGCACAATTACACTCATCTCACACTAGCAAAGTAATGTTCAAAAGTCTCCAAGCCAGGCTTCAAGAGTACGTGAACCGTGAACTTCCAGATGTTCAACCTGGTTTTAGAAAAGGCAGAGGAACCAGAGATCAAATTGCCAACATCCACTGGATCATGGAAAAAGCAAGAGAGTTCCAGAAAAACATCTATTTCTGCTTTATTGACTATGCCAGAGCCTTTGACTGTGTGGATCACAATAAACTGTGGAAAATTCTTAAAGAGATGGAAGTACCTCACCACTTGACCTGCCTCTTGAGAAATCTGTATGCAGGTCAGGAAGCAACAGTTAGAACTGGACATGGAATAACAGACTATTTCCAAATAGGGGAAGGAGTACGTCAAGGCTGTATATCGTCACCCTGCTTATTTAACTTATATGCAGAGTACATCATGAGAAATGCTGGGCTGGATGAAACACAAGCTGGAAGCAAGACTGCTGGGAGCAATATTAATAACCTCAGGTATGCAGATGATAACACCCTGATGGCAGAACACGAGGAAGAACTAAAGAGCCGAAAGAGGAGAGTGAAAAAGTTGGCTTAAAGGTCAGCATTCAGAAAATTAAGATCATGGCATCTGGTCCCATCACTTCATGGCAAGTAGATGGGGAAACAGTAGAAACAGTGGCTGACTTTATTTTGGGGGGCTCCAAAATCACTGCAGATGGTGACTGCAACCATGAAATTAAAAGATGCTTACTCCGTGGAAGAAAAGTTATGACCAACCTAGACAGCATATTCAAAAGCAGAGACATTACTTTGCCAACGAAGGTCCATCTAGTCAAGGCTATGGTTTTTCCAGTGGTCATGTATGGATGTGAGAGTTGGACTCTAAAGAAAGCTGAGCGCCAAAGAATTGATGCTTTTGAACTGCAGTGTTGGAGAAGATTCTTGGGAGTTTTGGACTGCAAGGAGATCCAACCAGTCCATCCTAAAGGAAATGAGTCCTGAATATTCATTGGAAGGGACTGACGCTGAAGGTAAAATTCCAATACTTTGACCACCTGATGTGAAGAACTGACTATTTGTAAAGACCCTGATGCTGGGAATGAAGGAAGGAGAAGAGGATGACAGAGGATGAGATGGTTGGATGGCATCACTGACTCAATGGACATGAGTTTGAGTAAACTCCAGGAGGCTTGGTGTGCTGCAGTCCATGGGCTTGCAAAGAATTAGACACGACTGAACGACTGAACAGAACTGAACTATGTTAGACGTGAAAAGTAGGACACAGACTTAGGAAATGTCTTCGGGTCCCACAAGCATGAGGCTTCAAAGGAAGTTCAGTTACTACAGACAATGCAAATTTCACTGTTTTTTGTCCAAATATGGATATGTAGGACTTTTAGTAAGTCTTCTCCAGGTATTCTTGGAACCTCTAAGATATCTTACTTGTCCTTGCTTTTGGCCTTCCTGTTGATAACTATGGGTCAAAGGGATTTGAAGGTGAGGCCCCAACCCTGCCAGAGCTGAGAATGGAATCTGGGCCAAAGAAGCCACCTGCTAGACTGCTTTCCTAAGTTTGCAAATCTGGGAGAGGGGGCTTTCAAAGGATGTTGGAACCTGGCATGTGCCCCACAGAAATTTATCTCCAGGAACATGAAGTCACTGGGTTTGTTTTTCTGTGACTCACAGACGCAGGGGGAAGACAGCCTGCTCCATTTCTTCCTGTAACCGCTCACTGTCGCAGCCCTGGCCAGGCTGGAGCTGGCAAGAAAATGCCCCCTCCCCTCTCCTGGTGTGGCCTCCGGAAGTCATGGAAGTGTCTCTGTCTAAGATGTCCTTCTCCCCTTGCAGAGCAGCTGGTGCAGTTGAGTTCCTGACCACCAGGAGCCCTTCTGACCCATCTGATCTCCCAGAGCATATGGATTTCATATGGGGGTTGCAATGGCACCCCACTCCAGTACTCTTACCTGGAAAATCCCATGGGCAGAGGAGCCTAGTAGGCTGCAGCCCATGGGGTCACTAAGAGTCAGACACGACTGAGTGACTTCACTTTCACGCATTGGAGGAGGAAATGGCAACCCACTCCAGCTTTCTTACCTGGAGAATCCCAGGGACGGGGGAGCCTGGTGGGCTGCCGTCTATGGCGTCGCACAGAGTCGGACACGACTGAAGCGACTTAGCAGCAGCAGCAGCAGCATAGCCTCCACTGCTCTTAGTACAAAAGTGAGGTG
Source organism: Nanger dama (assembly GCA_917880005.1). NCBI lineage: Eukaryota > Metazoa > Chordata > Mammalia > Artiodactyla > Bovidae > Nanger > Nanger dama. The sequence continues at coordinate 39,954,524 of CAKJTW010000011.1, forward strand.
GAGCAGATAAAGGCTTCCTGGTGGTGCCAGTGGTGAAGAACTCGCCTGCCAGTGCAGGAGACATAAAGATTCAAGTTCAGTCCCTGGGTCAGGAAGATCCCCTGGGGGAGGGCATGGCTACCCACTCCAGTATTCTTGCCTGGAGAGTCCCATGGACAGAGGAGCCTGGTGAGATACATTCATATGCTCACAAAGAGTCAGACATGACTAAAGCAACTTAGCACACATGTACGGAGTAGATGAAAGGTGGAAGTGGGCCCTGGAAATGCGGTGGGGCCAGTAACTGAGCCATGGAGTATGGTTCAGTTCAGTTCAGTCGCTTAGTGAAAGTGAAGTGAAGTCACTCAGTCGTGTCCGACTGTTTGCAACCCGTGGACTGTAGCCCACCAAGCTCCTCCGTCCATGGGATTCTCCAGGTAAGAATACTGGACTGGGTTGCCATTTCCTTCTCCAGGGGATTTCCCGACCCAGGGATCAAACAGGTCTCCCACATTGTAGGCAGATGCTTTAACCTCTGCACCACCAGGGAAGCCCTTAAATACAAGAATACAGTCTCTTGGAAAACCTTCTATAGAGACTAACATCAAAGATTTCAAGGGAGGAAAGGAAGCCAGGTTGAAAGAAGAAGGGGGAGGAGGCGGGAGAGTGGGTGCGAAAGGGGTGGCCTTACAGACGTCCCCTGCCACCTAAAGATACCCAGGTGTTATGGAACTTTACCCTGGGCCTCCAGAGAAGGAAGGACTGGAACTCGGCCCTACCAGAAATCAGACCAGACCAGAACCAGAATTCAAGTTCTCTGCCAAGAGGAGGTGATCAGTCTCCAATCCTCAGCTCAGGCTGAGGGCGCTTCGACCAGATTCCTGTGTCCAGGACCGGGGGACTAGAAAAATGGGGAAGGATAGGAAGGGTTAAGGAGAGGAAAGAGAGAGGGAAGGGGAGAGAGGTCAATAAAGTCTCTTGTTCCTTACCCGGCCGCTTAGTCATGTCTGAATGTTTGCGACCCCATGAACTGAGGCACACCAGGCCTCCCTATCCATTACCAACTCCCAGAGTCCACCCAAACCTATGTCCATCAAGCTGGTGATGCCATCCAACCATCTCATCCTCTGTCATCCTCTTCTCCTCCTGCCCTCAAACTTTCCCAGCATCAGGGTCTTTTCAAATGAGTCAGCTCTTTGCATCAGGTAGCCAAAAGTACTGGAGTTTCAGCTTCAACATCAGTCCTTCCAGTGAACACCCAGGAGTGATCTCCTTTAGGATGGACTGGTTGGATCTCCTTGCAGTCCAAGGGACTCTCAAGAGTCTTTTCTAATACCACAGTTCAAAAGCAGCAATTCTTCAGTGCTCAGCTTTCTTCATAGTCCAACTCTCACATCCGTATATGACCACTGGAAAAACCATAGCCTTGACTAGACAGACCTTTGTTTGCAAAGTAATGTCTCTGCTTTTGAATATGCAGAGACATATTCATAACTTTCCTTCCAAGGAGTAAGCATCTTTTAATTTCATGGCTGTAATCACCATCTGCAGTGATTTTGGAGCCCAGAAAAATAAAGTCAGCCACTGTTTTCACTGTTTTCCCATCTATTTGCCATGGAGTGATGGGACTGGATGCCACGATCTTAGTTTTCTGAATGCTGACCTTTAAGCCAACTTTTTCACTCTCCTCTTTCACTTTCATCAAGAGGCTTTTTAGCTTCTCTTCACTTTCTGCCATAACGGTGGTATCATCTGCATATCTGAGGTTATTGATGTTTCTCCCGGAAATCTTGATTCCAGCTTGTGTTTCTTCCAGTCCAACATTTCTCATGATGTACTCCGCATAGAAGTTAAATCAGCAGGATGACAATATACAGCCTTGACGTACTCCTTTTCCTATTTGGAACCAGTCTGTTCCATGTCCCATTCTAACCGTTGCTTCCTGACCTGCATACAGATTTCTCAAGAGGCAGGTCAGGTGGTCTGGTATTCCCATCTCTTTCAGAATTTTCCAGTTTATTGTGATCCACACAGTCAAAGGCTTTGGCATAGTCAATAGAGCAGAAATAGATGGTTTTCTGGAACTCTCTTGCTTTTTCTATATCCATACTCCATGTGTGGCTGGGCTGTGGGAAGGGGAGGAGGAAGGAATGAGGTTTGAGGTAGAGAGGTTTAATCTTGCTCAGTTCTGAATTTCATAAAAATAGATGCCTGAGGGACAGCTCAGTGGGTACTGGGCATTCAGAAGAAAGAGTGGAAGCAGTGGTGGCATTGAGAGGAACAAAACTAGTGAAACCTTGGATGGCTGTGAGGCACCCCGCCCTCCCCACGAGGATGCAGAAGGAAAAGTTGACAGGTGGCCTATGAGGGCTCAGAACCTCAAGAACAACGGTGTCGAAGGGATGGTGTGGGGATTAGGAGCCCAAAAACCACCCAGAGAGGAATAGCCAGGGAATTCTGAAGGGAAGGAAATGGCATGAACAGAGGAGCTGACGCAGGACTGTGGCTTCTGCTGGGAATAATTTGGCCTATTGTGTTTTAGGCTTATAGTTTCCCGTAAGTTTATCTCTTCGGAGTTATGATGATGTTAACCTCGCCTCCTCTCCGCCCTCTAATAAAAAAAGGAGTCAACACTGCGGTATCATAAATGATCCAGGGATGGGAAGACATCTGACACTTTTCTACCATGTTAATACTTTGATCCAGCCTTTGATAGTCAGGGTGAGAAGAAAACAAATTTACTTTAAGCTAAAGGTTTTGAAGCTAAAGGAAATGTCAACTTTTCCCTGTTTGATGTTTCTTGCTGTGTTTTCCATATTAATCATTTCATTTTCCGCTTGGTCACAGGCTTGATTTTTTTTTTCTTACAGTTGTCAGCTGCCTGGTGTGTCAGACAGTTTTTCATCATGATGTAGGGACACATTAAGAGCCCAGGCTGGCAAAGCTACCGCCCAGAGTGTCTGCCACTCTGGGTGGTTATGCTCGTCAACGTCCAGAAAGCTCAGTGCTACTGAAGTGAATTATAGGCTTTGAAATGACTGTGTGGTTTGTATTCAGCAAAAAAATATACCCCAGATGTATTCAAGGGTTATTGGTTTGGAAGAAATTAGATGACTCTGACATGAAAAGACAGAGCCTATCTGAAGAGATACTGCCCAAATCTGTTGAATAAGTGGATTTGGATATGACCACAGGTCTACCATATGAAATTCTATTCCATGGGAATTCAAGTTAGTGGCTTTGTGAAGGCGTTTATCACAGAATGTAAACTTTTCTTGTTTTCTTTTAACAAAGTGTAGAAGCATAGTGAAAGGTGGGCTTTTTCTTTGATGGCTTATCTACTTTAATCTTAAATAATTAATGTGTCCCCATGCACATAGCAGTTAAAGTTAATATACCTATTCCTTATAACGTGGTAACTTAGATGTATTGGTTGACTGCTAAAGGAGTCAGAAGAATAGAACAAACAACCCTTATATCTGCTAGTTATTGTCTTTAGCTACAAGTATTGGAGACTCCCAGACAGTGGCTTTATTTCCCATGTAAAAGCAGCCTGCGAGTAGGCAGTTGAGAGCTGGCATGATAACCAGAATTATTAGGCTCTCTTTAGCTCTCCAATCTGCCATCTCCAGGATGTGGCCCATGTCCAAGAGGGCTGCTGGAGCTCCAACCATCACAGGCGGCCCTCCATTATCATCTGGTTTTGCATACAACCTGGATTGAAGATATTTCAGGAAAAGAAAAGCATTTTCCAAAACGTGGATTTCCAAAAGCAAAATGTGAATTTATCACACACTGGCAACTGTTTGCATAGCATTTACATTATATTAGGTATTATAAGTAATCTAGGGATGATTTAAATAAACTAGAGGATGTGCATAGCTTATATCCAAATGCTGTGCCATTTTATTTTAATTTTTGGTTGCTCTGGGTCTTCATTACTGCATGTGGGCTTTCTCTAGTTGTGGTGAGTGGGGCTTACTCTGTTGTGGTGCACGGGCTTCTCTCATTGCGGTGGGTACTCTTGTAGAGCACAGGCTGTAGGCTCAGGGGCTTCAGTAGTTGCAGCATGGGGTTGCAGTAGATGTGGAGTATGAGTTTAGTTGGTCTGTGGCATGTGGGATCTTCCTGGACCAGGGATCAAAACTGTCCCCACAATTGCCAAGTGGATTCTTGTCACTGTACCACCAGGGAAGTCCACTGTGCCATTTTATATAAGGGAATTTAGTTTTGGCAGATACTCACAGGTAGGGAGTGGCTCTGAATCAATCCCCAAAGATACTAGGGATGACTGTATTTACATTATAGGCAGAGAATGAAGAGGGAAGAAGGGAGTCCTCCTCCCTTTCAAAAGAGCTGTCTCAGATTTCCAATATTCCTGCTTACCTCTCATTGGCCAGAGCTTAAGAGCATAGCCCTAAAAATAGCTGCCAGCATTGTGTTTAATTCACTCCATACCTCTGCTGCTGCTAAGTCACTTAAGTCGTGTCCGACTCTGTGCGACCCCATAGACAGCAGCCCACAAGGCTCCCCCAACCCTGGGATTCTCCAGGCAAGAACACTGGAGTGGGTTGCCATTTCCTTCTCCAATGCATGAAAGTGAAAAGTGAAAGTGAAGTCACTCAGTCGTGTCCGACTCCATACCTCTAAATAGGTATAAATCTCACTTTTTGAAGAATTAATTAACCCATAATCTTATGTTTTCCTGGTCATTATTGCAAGAGATTGAGAGGGAGCTTGTGCAGGATTCTTTAGATCTTTCTGGATGACTCCCACCAAGAGGTCTTCTCTGTGTCTTCTCAACAGTAATAACTACATCATCAGGAATCAGCCAGCATTCACCCTAAAGGCAGAACTGGTAGGTTATATGGATTAGAGGTTAATCTGTTTTGAATTGGTTTACTCAGTTGTGGGGCTGACTAAGAATGCTTGAAATTCATAGGGCAAGCAGTCAAGAAGAGAGTTACCATTGGTGGGCTGGAGCAGGAGCTAAGGCTCAGGAACTCTGAATTCAGGGAGGGCTGAACTCCTCTTTTGAAGGGCTTTGAACTGATTACATCAGTTCCACCTAGTATACTTTTGACTGATTAAAATCAACTGATTAGATATGTTAATTACATCTGCACCGTCTCTCCACTGTGGTGCTAGATTCATCTTTGATTGATTACCTGGGAAAGGGGTATGTACACTGCAGCATAGCTGCTGCCTGTCTTTTCCCCAGCTCTCAGGAGTCATTACCCCTCGTAGTTTAACCCGACTGGAGACACGTATGAAAGGGAATTCAGGGGAATGTAGTGCCACTAAGCCAAGCTGACACGTCACAAAGCCATCATATGCTATTCCTTAGTTGTCACCTAGAGAGACAGAGAGAGGGAGAGAGAGAGAGGGTAAAAACAAATCAGAGATTATTTCTTGTATTCTGGCAGAAGGCAGACTGATACTCTGATGCTCTGGCAACTAAAATGAGAACTTGGCATTTTAATTATTTTTCTGCTTTTTTTCCTTCTCTGGTTCTCATAGATAGTTAAAACTTTATTTTTGATGTTTTATTAGGCAAGGAAAGAACCTTTAGGCTCATTGGAGTCATTATGAACTCATCAAAGTTAAGAGAACTTAATATTTGCTTTTGAAACTAATGGTGAGCTGTTCGGGTTTTCCTTTCAATTTTATTGACATACAACTAACACAACAGCACTGAATAAATTTATACAGCATAATGATTTGATTCATGTATATCATGAAATGATTGCCACAATAAGTTTAGTGAACATTCATCATCTCATACAGGTAAACAATTACAGAAATAGGGAAAAAATTTGTGACAGAAACTCTTAGAATTAATCTATTAACCGCTTTTATGTATTACATACAGCAGTGTTAATTGTATGTATCATGGTTGTATATTACCCTAAGATGTCCAGTTTTTAATCTTTTGTGAAATAATCCTCTATTCTCTTTTAAGTAATAGCTTTATTGAGATACAATTCACATACCATGAAGTTCACCCTTTTAGATAGTACAATTCAGTGAATTTTAGTATAGTCACCAAGTTGGGCATTGATCATCACTAATTTGGAACCTCTGCATTCTTTTGTATTAAATAGTAAATACAGATGTGAATATTTTAAGACAAATGAAGAATTTGAAAAACTCAGTTCTGTTGTCTTCAATTCACGTGAAAGCAGAAGTTGGTGACATTTGATCAAGGCAGAGATGGCAGACATTCGGTCTTAATTTTGTGAGGGAACACACATGAGGTCTTCATTACAGGATTTTCTACCAATTTATGTATGAAATTAATTCCCTCAGAGGTAGCACAGAATTGGGGCTTTCATTCGTTTACTTAGCCGGTATTTATGGAACCTTTACTTTGTGCCAAGTTCAGTGCTGGGCACTGGCAGTCCCAAGTAAAAGGAGGCTTTCTTGTACACCTTGAAGCCGGGGGTGTGTGTAGAGGTTGATGAGGTCATTTTCTGGCCTTTGTGGTGTCATCTTGACTGTGAGATCAGAAGGCATCTGTGCTAACATACATATGTGCAGGCATCCACGTTATGGGAGGGAGGGAAGTGACCGTATCTGTAAAGAAGGCTTTGAGAACATGTCTTGAACATTCCACAGGAGACCAGGTTTTGTTAGGAGCTGGTTTCACAGTAGGCAGGGGTGTTGCTAATCTCTTCTAAGAAGTGGGCGCATATTCTGAGAAGCGCAGTGAATGTTGCTGCAGTTAGTGAGAACCGAAGGTTTTCCTCTACAGTGGGGTTTGATCCTCACGTCCTCTAGGGCTCTATCTACATAGCACCTATCGGAAAGGCCTTCCCTGACTGTCACTCTCAAATAGGACCCTCTCCTGCGCCACCACTTTGCTCTGTTTTCTCTCTTCTGATCACCATGAGGCTGAACTGCCTAACCCAGTGGCCTTGCTACAATGTTCAGCAGATCCATTGTGGGTTCCTGTTTCAGCCTGCTGACTTACACATCTGTCCTCCTGAAGCTGGTGCGATGACACTCCACTTTCCTTCCACCCTCTATTTTTGCCTTTGCAGACCTCTGGAAATGCTGTTGCCCACACCTCCTTGTTTAAGTAAGAAATGTGGTCGTCTTTAACCTCCTGCATCCCTGCCTCCCAGCTCAGCTCATTACTAACTTCTTCCTTGATGCCTCCTTTCCATTCTCACTGTGGGCACTGCCCAAGTGGGCCCTTAGTGCATAAAATAGTGGAATATGATAATTCTCTGCCTCCAGCTTCACAGAATGATCTTCCTAGGACACTGGTTATCCTAAGGCCTTCTATGCTCCCCATCTCCAAAGACTGGATCTAAAAATCCTTAGTATAGCATTCAAGATCTGTCTCATTCCTTCATGCTGTTGTAACAGGAGACCACTGACTGGGTAGCCTGTAAACAACAGACATTTATTCCTTACCATCTGGAAGCTGGAAGTCCAAGATCAAGGTGCCAGTGTTGTAGGAAGTGGTGGGAGAGGGCCCTCCAGGGCCCCAAGAATGGGATGTTGTCTAACACTCGGAAAAGAATTGTCTGAAGAGACATGTGCTGAAAGCAAGAGACTTTATTGGAGGAAGGCACCTGGGTGGAGAGCAGCAGGGTAAGGGAACCCAAGAGAACTGCTCTGGCATGTGCTGCGTGGCTCGCAGTCTAGGTTTTATGGTGATGGGATTAGTTTCCGGGTGGTCTTTGGCCAATCACTCTGACTCAGAGTCCTTCCTGGTGGCGCATGCATCGCTTAGCCAAGATGGATGCTAGCAAGAGCGATTCTGGGAGGTGGGCGGACACGCGGTGTCTCCTTTTGACCTTTCCTGAATTCTTCCGGTTGGCGGTGGCTTATTAGTTCCGTTTTCCCTGCCAGGACCTCCTGTCGTAAAACAGCTCATGCGAATGGTTACTAGAGAGCCTGGCCAGGGTGCTTCCCCTAGCACCAGCGTGGTGGTTTTCTGGTGAGAGCCCTCTTCCTGGTTCCTCACCCAGCCTTCTCACTGTCCTTCCATGGGTGAAGGGGGCTAGGGGTCTCTGACTCTCCTTTATAAATTATTCATTCCATTCATTAGGATTCCACCCGCATATTTGGAGTACCACCCCAGGACCTCGCATCCTAATGCCATCACCTCTTGGGCGTTTGGGTTTTAACATGTGAGTGTGAGGGGGACACAAGCGTTCAGACTCTTCTCAATGTGGCGGCCATGCAGCTTCCCCGGCATACACACACACAGCCTCTCCGCCTCCCCCGTCTTCTCCTCTTCCTCCTCTCACCCTGTCTGTCTGTCCCTGTCCCTGTCCCCTGCCTCTCTCTGCAGGGCTTCTCGTGTTAGATCTTGCCATGTGCTCTCCAGGTTTCGTTGTTGCTCAGCCTCACTTGTTGCTGTATTGTTTTTGTCTGTGGCTTTGGTTTTTATTTGCGAAGCTAAGGAGAGGCAGGCTGTTAGAACACCCTGAGGCAAGCTCTTTGGCTTATTGACATACTAGCTGAATGGATTCCGTTATATAGGTGATCAAGAAATCCATACATTAAGGAAAAACTGATCATCACCACCTCGCTGGTGTTGGTAGCTGTGAACCTGGCCCGGTTTCCTCAGCAGGTCACTCACAGACACAAAGGTTCACTTTGTCCTGTAGGCAGGTGATAATAATACTTTTTTCTCTTAATAAAAAAGAATACTTTTCTTCTTTTTCAAAAAACCAAGTTAGCTCTCCTATTATCTGAATTTCATTAGATTATTTAAAAAAAAAAAAGAGAGAGAGAGATTTCTTTTTCCCAAATGAGAATGCAGGTACTATGGACTTGCTGCTTCAAAGGAGGCATCAGCTCTTAACTTGTATCAATCTGCCTTGTTTACCTGCTCCTCCACCCCCAATACACAGCACACCATGAACATTAAATACCATAAACACAAACAATTCACCAAGAACGTTAAAAAGGAGAAAAATGCCCTTAATTTTATTTTCTCAGCCCGTTGATATCTAAGTGAGTTGTTACATATGCAAATATATGTTAGATTCTTTTCCTGGTGAGTAAATCCATAAGATTTTTTCTTGGATTAGTATTATGGTTATAAAGTTTTTCTTGGGCACTGTATTTTGTATAGCCAGCTCTTGTAGTATGAGAGAAGCTTCAGCCACTTGGGGGCACCCAGGTGTTTACTTAGTGAAAAAAACTGAAGGAATTGCCAAGGGAAAATAATTTGATCATAAGAAAGAAGGGAGAAAATACACAGTAGAGATTAATCCAGAAAGTACATTTGTGTTGAACACTGATGACCATATCCTAAGGAAGGAAATTCACTAGACAGCCTAATTTATTGTACAGAGGCAGTAAAACCCCAGAGAGTTTCCTGTTTATTAATGGGACTTCTGCAGAGGCACGCAGCCTTGGGGATCTCAGATCTCTGGTAGTAGACAAATAGAATGGACAGTGATTGGAAAGAGAATTCAACTGTAAGGTTACCCAGGGCCAAAACAGTGTTTTCTTATTCTCTGTTGTGTGCTGGGTACCCAGCAATCTGTGGAGATGTGTATCCAATAAATGCTTGTTTTCTGCATAACTTCATGGGTGAACTGAGTAAATATACGAAGAGTGTAACAAAAAAATGGCTAGACAGAGGCTGGAAGATTTGAAGCAATGATAAGGTGTTAATGAAGGGAGCTAATTAATTAGTATGAGATATAACTACAAGGCATCGCAGGTATTATTATAAATATTTGCTTGGCTCAAACATTTGCATGAAAGATGAGAACTGGTAAGGAAAATCCCACATCACCTATTCTAGTTGAAATTTTGTCAGGTTGAGCTATTGTGTTATATACATTTTATATAATACATATAATTGAATTTTTGTTTGCATTTTGAGTATGTAATCAAACAACACAGAAGCTCAAACAACATGGATGCTCAAATTACAATTTTATGGTAACATCCAGTACAAATTTATGATTATAATGTTGTTGTTTGAGGCATAAGAGATTCTGAAATGCCTTTTGAATTCTCAAAGAATATTCAATTTATGTTAAAACGTATTTTGAGTGTTCCTAATTTTTTTTATCCTGTTCTAGTTCCTTGAGAATTGGAGACCCAAGCAACTGCTTAGGTAACCTGATTTGGTCGTCAACCCTGATTCAGTAGACAGGAGTTTGGGATGGAGGATCCATCTGACCAGCTATTTTCAGATGGATTTAGGAGTGACTGCTCCTTGGTTTCAGCTAACTGAGTATTTTCTTCAGTTTTATAGCTTTGAAAATTCACTTTCATAACGTCAGCTAGGAGTGAATAAACCCTGCAACATGTGCTAGAAATCAAACTCACTGGGGACTGATGAAGACAGAATACTATTATATTTATCCTGAAAAATTATTTCTAATCTAGTTTGGGATATATTAATTATTGGTGGGTAAAATATTCTACCAGGAATTTCGGCCATGGAATCACAATAAGTTCACGAGGCTTCCTGGAAAGAACAGAACAGAATAAAGGTTCTCTTCCAGTATCACACTGGACATTTAAATTGAGGAAAGTTTTTTGAAAGACAGTTTGGCAATATCTTGTAAGGATAAAGTCTAGATGTCTATGCTAGTTACCTTAGTATTAGACACAGAATGCTGAGCTTAAACTGGCTCCAAAATCACTGCAGATGGTGATTGGAGCCATGAAATTAAAAGATGCTTACTCCTTGGAAGGAAAGTTATAACCAACCTAGATAGCATATTGAAAAGCAAAGACATTACTTAGCCAACAAAGGTCTGTCTAGTCAAGGCTATGGTTTTTCCAGTAGTCACGTTTGGATGTGAGAGTTGGACTGTGAAGAAAGCTGAGTGCCGAAGAATTGATGCTTTTGAACTGTGGTGTCAGAGAAGACTCTTGAGAGTCCCTTGGACTGCAAGGAGATCCAACCAGTCCATTCTAAAGGAGATCAGTCCTGGATGTTCTTTGGAAGGAATGATGCTAGAGCTGAAACTCCAGTACTTTGGCCACCTCATGGGAAGAGTTGACTCATTGGAAAAGACTCTGATGCTGGGAGGGATTGGGGAAAGGAGGAGAAGGGGACGACAGAGGATGAGATGGCTGGATGGCATCACCGACTCGATGGACATGAGTTTGAGTGAACTCCGGGAGTTGGTGATGGACAGGGAGGCCTGGCGTGCTGCCATTCATGGGGTCACAAAGAGTCGGACATGACTGAGCGACTGAACTGAACCATTGTGTTTAACTTTCCCTTGGGAGTATCTCTAAAATGTATGGCAAAACAAATACAGTATTGTAATTAAAAAAATAAAAAAAATAAAATAAAATGAAGGTTCCTAGGGAAAAAAAAATAAATAAAATGTATCTTTGAACTGGCAATAGCTGTTTATATGTGTGCTCAGTCGTGTCCACCTCTGTGGCCCCATGGACTGTGTAGCCTGCCAGGCTTCTCTGTCCATGGGCTTCTCCAGACAAGAATACTGGCGTGGGTTGCCATGCCCTCCTCCAGGGGATCTTCCCAACCCAGGGATCGAACCACGTCTGTTATGTCCCCAGCATTGGCTGGTGGGTTCTTTACCACTGAGCCTCCAGGGAAGCTGGAATTTTCCAGACAAGGATACTGGAGTGGGTTGCCATTTCGTACTCCAGGGGAGCTTCCTGGCACAGGGATTGAACTGGCATCTCTTGCATCTTTGCGTTGGCAGGTAGATTCTTTGCCACTAGCGCCACCTGGAAAGCTGTTTACTGATTAGCTTTTATGCCAGGCACTATGTGAGACATTCTGAGCCCAAGGCAAAGGCAAATCACGGGGATGTCCAGATGAGAATGATCCTCTCTAAGGGGGCAGATTCTATAGTTCTCAGATAGCTAAGATACCAGACACAACATCTTAAGAGCTGTGGATGCAGAACTGTGGTAGTTCCAGAGGAATGTGGTCTGTGTTTGACTTAGGGTCTGTGCTCCGGCTGGAGCCTGAAGGATAACAGGTGTGTGTGCCCAGAGACAGGGCAGGTGGAAGGGACGGCCTGGTTTAGGGAGCAGCAAGGGCAAAGGTGCATGGGTGAGACAGGAGCGGTCTTGCAGAAGGAACGGGAGTTCACTTGCCTGGGACATGATGTGTGTATAGGGGAGAAGGAAGGGATTGGAAGCCCAGGCTGGGAAGCTGGACTTTTTCCTGTAGTACTTAAATGCCAGTGAGAGTGTGGTACCTTAAAATGGTTTTCTTTTTATTTTTGATAGGTAACAATGCTTAAATGTTTTAAAAAGAAATTCTCTTGAAATAATTATTAATACCATGAGTCTAATTTTCTTCAGATCCTGCAAATGTGGTATGTGCTTTTTAAAAAAATCTTATTTATTTATTTACCGTATTTTTGACAGTGCTGGGTCTTCATTGCTGCATGGGCTTTTTCCTAGTTGTGGTGAGTGGGGGCTACTCTGTAGGTGAGGTTTACAGGCCTGTCATTGTGGTGGCTTCTCTTGTTGTGGAGCACAGGTTCTAGGGTGCAGTAGTTGTGGCTTCTGGCCTCTAGAACACAGGCTCAATAATTGCGGTACACAGGCTTACTTGTTCAGCTGCATGTGGGATCTTCCTGGATCAGGGATCTAACCTATGTCTCCTGCATTAGCAGGCAGATTCTTTACCACTGAGCCACCAGGGAAGTTCTGTGGTGTTGCAGGAAGAGGGAACCCTTCCAGGGCCTGAGAGTGGGCTCCTGTCTAACATTCAGAAATGAATTGTCCAAGGAGACACACGAGCTGACAAAGCAACAGGCTTTATTGGGAAGGGGCACCTGGGCAGACAGCAATAGGGTAGGGGAACCCAGGAGAGCTGTTCTGCTGCTTGGCTCACAGTCTCGGGTTTTATGGTGATAGGATTAGTTTCTGGGTTTTCTTTAATTATTTTGACTCAGGGTCCTTCCTGGTGGCACATGGCATTGCTCCGCCAAGATGGAGGCCAAGGAGAAGGATTCTGGGAGATGGAAGGACACGTGGGATCTCCTTTTGACCTTTCCTGAACTCTTCGAGTGGGTGGTGGCTTATTAGTTTTGTATTCCTTACCAGGACCTCCTGTTGTAAAGCAGCTCATGCAGATGGTCACTATGGTGCCTGGCGAGGGTGGACAGTTTCAGTCAGTGTGCTTCCCCTAACAACTCCCCCTGAAAGACTTCATACTCTAGATACTTCCTGTGAATTGGGGCAGAGGTCTCTTCCTTCTGTAACTACTTCCTGCTGGGTGTGTGTGTAGTCCTGCCTAGCAGAGCAGAAGTCTTTGATCTAAGTCACGGTATTCATACCTTTAACTGGCTTCCACCTTTGTAGTAACAGCAATTTAACCTGAAACTGCTGGACCCTGTCAGAGATGAAGCAGACAGGGGTCAAACAGGAGGACAGACACGATGGTCCTCACTGGGCCCAGAAAAGGACGGCAAAATTTGGGGTGAGGGCTGCAGGATGTGTGACTTTCTTGTGATTGATTGGTGGTGAGGCAACCAGGGTGGTGCTCCAGGAATCTTGCAGTCAGCCCAAAGTAATCATCCTCTACCTGGGTGGGGCCCCAGTTCTGCAGAAGACCTTAAAGATATTTTTATGCATAATCCTTGAGTAGGAACCTGGATCCTGCCCGAAGGCTGTACCCCCACTTGATTGCTCCTCCCCTGTGTCTGTATCCCCTCTCTTCTCTGATCGGCAGCTGTTTGAATCTGCCCTTTGGAACTCATGGAAGATCAAGGAGGCTGAATGAAGTCTATATCCTACAAACAAGAAATGTGGGACACAGAAAGACCCCAAAGCCTCACAGAGTCCTGATCAGTTTTAGTGACTTTTAGCCAGGTAGCCAGTTCCCTAGTTTTATAAAAAGTAAGGTTGCAGTGACTAGTTGCCAACAGACATTGTTTTGATAATGTTCAGTGGCATCCAAATCTCACTTAACTCAGGAAGCTCAAGTTCTTAGCAATACAAGGACTAGTCTGAAATTACACCTTGTTATTTCCTTGGATGTCTGAACTGTGGCTACTCTATTTTGACTTTCAATTGTAATATTCTCCTTAATAGCCAAAGCAGATATCACCATTAATGATGTTAGTGTTTCTCTAGGTATGAGAAGATGCAAGAATTGGTACTCATAAAATCTTCTCCTGAAAAGAATCTAACTCTCTGAAGACCTGTTCTGCCAATTTTTCCTAGAACACAGAGTACCTCATTCCTGATCTCCACCCTGAACTCCTTCTAGGGGTGTTGAAGGTCAGCAGCTGCAGTGGCCATGATTTAATCTTTGTAGAGGTAGATAGCAAACATCAGTTTCCAGTTGGCAGAGCCAACTGGTTATAAATTAACCATAATTTGTGTGTGTTTGGGGGTGCATTTCATGACCATGTTGTCCCACTGTACTGAGAATGCTCATTCCCACTTCTGGCAGATTTCACCATAGGCCACTCAATGTACTATTAATGGACTAGGCCATAAACCAGAATCCAAAATTCTCTGGACCACCTGTCTCATTAGCCTCTTGGTCCAGAAAAATATTCCCTCCTGTTGCTTCTTCCCATATTTTATTGCTGTTTTTCAGTCACCCAGTTGTGTCTGACTCTTTGTGACCCCATGGACTACAGCATGCTAGGCCTCCCTTCCCATATCTAGAGTTATATTATTACAATCATTGACCTCATAGTTATCTATATATTATTTTATCAGAGGCTCAGTTACACATTTGGAAATGTAAGAAACAGCAATTTTGTAAAACAGGTGAAATACAAATTCCACAGCTAGCAGTATTTAGTAAAATCATAAGTAAGACTTAAGCTAGAAGCTTTAATGGCTCAGAGGGTAAAGCATCTGCCTGCAAGGTGGAAGACCTGGGTTTGATCCCTGAGACCTGGGTTCGATCCCTGGGTCAGGAAGATCCCCTGGAGAAGGAAATGGCAACCCACTCCAGTACTCTTGCCTGGAAAATCCCATGGATGGAGAAGCCTGGTGCAGGCTACAGTCCATGGGGTCTCAAAGAGTCGGACACGACTGAGCGACTTCACTTTCACTCTCATTAGATGCAGCCCAGTATATCCCAGGTCAATTGACTTAGTCTATTTTATATCAATCCTTATCTTTCAGAGAAATTATATATTGGCATTGTCCATAAGGCACACAGCCCAGTTTTGTGGTGTTACTAGACTGATTATTTTAAGTGATTTAATTGTTGCCAACATACAGGAGATTTGAAACTTAAATTACTGTAGCCTGGTGGTGTCTACATAAATCCATCCCATAATTGTGGGAGATATTATTCCTTGGCTGAAACTTTGCTTGTCGCTCTGACTGAGCTTATTTTGAGCTTCTGTTACTCTATTACTATTGAGTAATAGATGAAAACTTGTATTTATGGCCAGGGTCAGAGCAAGCATTATTAACTGACCAGATTCCACCTAGTAATAACAATCGTGACCTGAACATGACTATAATTTTTCTGTTAAAGTAAATTTCTTCAGAGAAACCAATTAGAGCCTTGGAGTGCAGAAATTCACCAAGGTGACCCAGAAGTATTAGACATAGTACTAGACACAGCCGTAAACTCAATGATTGGATTGATTTCTAAAACAAGCATAGGATCATTTCTATGACAGAAAAGCATTTGATTCACATGCAAAGGTCAAGAAGTTAAGAAAACATTATAAATGATCATACAAGTCACATCAAGAATCTTGGGCAAGCTGTCTATCTCTGATGTCTTCTTTTTCTCGTCTTGGTGTGAGTGTAGTTCCTCCTCTCAGAGTCACTTTAAGCTAATTTTGAGGTCAGTCACCCTCTCTATAGGCCAGTCCAGTGCAGGGGCCCTACAAGGATCCCTGTGTACAGATTGGAGATAGTACTTCATGACTGATAGCATTTTACTAGGATATATCAGATTTTTAGCAACTCCATACAATCTCTAGAATATCTATATTAGTAGTATTTACCATCCGATATAGCTAGCACTGGTGGGTGTATCACTTAGCTTGCTCATACATCACAGTGAGCGTATATGGAGGCTCAGGGTCTAGTGAAGTCAACTCTGCCACTTGGACCTAGTTGGTTCTATGGCTATTACATTCCGAACAAAATCCATTTACCCAACTGAATGCAACCCAATCTTAGAAAATCCTGGTCATCCATAACTCATTCTTTTCAGGACTTTTTCATTTCTCACATATTTTACTGAAAACGTTTTCCTTAAAAGTTTTTTTTTTTTTTCCCCCACATTGACTTACTTTTCTTATTGATAAATTTATAACAGAATACCAGGTATTATTTTAATACAGAGTTTTTCCCAGTTCATATGAACCTGAAATTCATTTAGGTTAATTTTTCTTGTATTTAGAATTGTTTGATTTATAAGTGCTTACTTTTCTTATTTAAGCCAACTAAATAGAGCTAATTTACAAATTAACCACAGTAATATTATCCATAGATATATTCTGAGACATACATATATACAGACAGATATGAGAGATCTAGTTTCATTTTCTAAACTTAGTCATGAATGAGACATCACAATAGAAAATTCACTAATTTATAAATAGCATTTTGAATAAATAAAAATTTAAGGCCTTCTTTCTTTTTTCCCTCAGTCTCAGAAATTAGAGAATGATCTAGGTAAGTGTTCCTGAGAGCCTGGTCTCAAGGCACAGGGAGAGAAAATGAAACTCTGCTAGAACTTGTTCCATCTCAGGGTCAAAATTCTGAAAATTCATTTAATCAAGCTTGCTTTTACTAACTGATTGTGCAAAAAGAACTTGCTTTGGAGCTAATTTTTAACACTTTTATCTAAACCAACTTTCTCTGAGGTCTAAATAACATGGCAGCAGATCTAGACAAAATGATGGACACACAAAGCAAAATGGCCATCACAGATCACAACACAGAACACTGTCACAAGCCCAGCCATCTTAATCAAACACTCCCTCAAATACAAGATTGCAGTCTCTCAGAAAACCTCCTTCGGGGACAGAACTTCAGATCCAAGTACTAACAGAGTAAATGGAAATATCTCTTCAAAGATTTCAAAGGGACGAAAGGAGGCTAAGTTGAAAGAAGAGGGGGAAGGAGGCAGGGGAGCGGGGGCAAAGAGGTGGACTTACAGATGTCTCCTGCCGCCTGCAGACACCCAGCTGTTACAGGACTTTACCCTGGGCTTCCAGGGAAGGGAGGACTAGAACTCGACCCTACTAGAAATCAGACCAGAACCAGAATTTGAGTTCTCTGCCAACTGGAGGCAATCAGAATCCGACCCTCAGCTCAGGCTGAGTCCCTCCTACCAGGCTCCTGCATCCAGGACCAAGGAACACGAAAAATGGTAAAGAAGGCCAGGATGAAAGAAGAGGGGAAAGGAGGCGGAGGAAGGAGGCCAAAGAGGTAGGCTTATAGAGGTCTCCTTCCACCTGCAGACACCCAGGAGTTACAGAACTTTCTCCTGGGCTTCCAGGGAAGGGAGGACTGGTACTCAGCCCTACCAGAAACCAGAGCAGACCAGACAGAACCAGAATCCAAACCAGAAACCAGACCAGAACAGAACTAGAATTCGAGTTCTCTGCCAACCAGAGTCCATCAGGCTTTGACCCTCAGTCTAGGATGAGGCCCTTTGACCAGACTCCTGCATCCAGGACTCGGGGACTAGAAAAAAGGGTAGGGTAAGAAGGGTTAAGAGGAGAAAAGAGAGGGAAGGGACGAGAGGTCCATAAAGTCTCTTGGTCCTTACCCTATCGGGGCACTCTGGCCATTTGTCCATGTCAGGAAGAGACCAGGGACAAAAGAGCCTCAGTTGCGGCCACTGGGCCTTGTGCATTGGCAGGCGAGCAGACTCTGAGTACCCCAGATGGTCAGCTGCAGCAAAGAAAGTCCCTGCCAGAGTTGCTGTTTGTTGAAGGAAGGGGGAACTGTTCCAGGTTCCAAGAGTGGGCTCTTGTCTAACACTCGGAAATGAATTGTCCAAGGAGACAAGATGACAAAGCAAGTGACTTTATTGGGAAGGGGTGCCCGTGGGGAGAACAGTAGGGTCGGGGAACCCAGTAGAACTGCTCTACCCCGTGGCTTCCAGTCTCAGGTTTTATGTGATGGGATTTGCTTCAGGGTCCTTCCTGGTGGCACATGCCTTGCTCAGCCAAGAGGGATGCCAAGGAGAAGGATTCTGGGAGGTGGAAGGACAGATGGCATTTCCTTTTGACCTTTCCTAAACTCTTCTGGTTGTTGGTGGCTTATTAGTTTCGTTTTCCTTACCAGGACCTCCTGTCATAAAATAACTCGTGCATGTGGTTATTGGGGTACCTGGCCAGGGTGGGTGGTTTCAACCAGTGTGCTTCTCCTAACAGTGGTATGTGTTTTGTTCCAAGTAGCAAAATGGTTGTTTTAGTAGTGGGAAATAGTAAGGCATAAAGGGATGTGCTGAGAGACAAGAGAATAATTTTTTTCTCTTGTAGCCAGTTTGTTGAAGTGCTTTCGTCCCTCAGTCATGTCTGACTCTTTGCTATCGCATGGACTGTAGCCCACCAAGCTCCTCTGTCCATGGAATATGTTCCTCTGTCCAGGCAAGAATACTGGAGTGGGTAGCCATTCCCTTCTTCAGTGGATCCTCCTGACCCAAGGATCAAACCCTTCTCTTCTGCATTGCAGGCAGATTCTTTACTGTCTGAGCCACCCACCAGGGATGAAAAATCACACCGGCTCTTTGTCGTGTATTTCCCAATTCCATGAAAATAAAAACACTTTCTTTAAAAAGTATTTTTGAGGACATGAGGGCACATAGTGCCATTGAGTCTTGGAAAGATCAAATTGGTACACAGATTGTCCAAATGCAGAGATTTATAGAGGACAAGAGTGCTGAAATGCCAGGCAAGGAGGGATGGGAGAGTTACAGTTAGGAGCATGGACTTAGGAATCAGACATCTGAGTTTAAATCCAAGCTCCACCATCTACCAACTTCTCTGCTCATTTATGATATCCCAGATGAACAATTTCACCTATGATCCTCTGACTCTGCCACTTTCGCTCTCTGTATATTCCCCCTCTACTCACATTACATCCCATGGTTTACTGTTGTGTCACTTTTCTCCTTCCTCTTTCTCACTCTCCTGAAAAACCCAACCCGGGTTAAAATCAAGGTTGTCCAGGCATAACCTTGTACCCTACCTAGACACACACACACACAGCTCTGATGATACTGAATTAATTAACCTACCCACTGTACTGACACTCAGCACTCTCTGGCAATTCTACCATGTACCGTAGTAAATTCATTCTCTCACTTTTCCAGGTGATTATTCCACACCTTTGTCTCTTTGCGCAAACCTCCTGCTTCCCCTCCTGTCTCCCAGCCAATGATCTTCCTGCTGATTTCAATAGGAAACTAGAAGTAGTCAGAAGAAAAGCCTCTCATTTCCTGCCAGATCCTGCTGCGTTGTCTTATAATTCTGTTCTCCAGCCCCCCACTCTTTGCTGCCGAGGAACTGTGTGTGCTCCTGGCTGGTCTGTCTCATTCCCCACCCACCAGATCCTTCGCTCTCGCCTGTCTGGAACTTTCTTCTACAGTATCCTCCCACTAGCTCCATCAAAGTTCCTGTTTTTACTGGATCATTCTTATTCAAACATTTTTTAATATCTCCCTCTTTAAAAATACCCTCCTTAATCCTTCGTCTCCAGGAAGCTTTGCCCCACCTCTCTGTTCCTCTTTAAAGCAAAACTCTTTGAAGAAGTTTTCTGTTCTTTCTGCCTCCAATAACTTACCTCAGACTTTCCACCCCCACTCCATCTGTTGTTATGAATATTTTCAAACATCTAAAAAGTTGAAAGAATTTTAAGTGAATTCCTATAGAAACATCACCTAGACTCTACAATTAATGTTTTGCTTTACTTGCTTTAATACATATCTTGTCATCTTTTCATTCTGTGACTATTTCATCAATCAAACAGGTTTTGGATGCATTTTAAACAAGTTGCAGGCATCAGTACATGCGCTATTAAACACTTTAGTGTGCATATTATTAGTTAGAGTTCAGTATTTATTCATAGCTCTTCTCTCTTTGGAGATTAAGTGAATCACCCAGGGTTCTGACATATGAGTACACCAACTTTGCAATCCAAACCTTTATTAAGATATGGAGCACGACTATCACCACAGAAAGTTCCCTCATGCTCCTTCTCAATCAATCCCCAGCCCATCCTCCCATCTCCTGCCAGAGGCAACCTCTGTTCTGATTTTCCCCATCGTATATATGTCTGGATGGGAGGGTTGGGCCGTAAAGAAGGCCGAGCGCTGAAGAATTGAAGCGTTCGAACTGTGGTGCTGGCAGAAGACTCTTGAGGGTCCCTTGGACTGCAAGGAGATCAAGCCAGTCAATCCTAAAGGAGATCAGTGCTGAATATTCATTGGAAGGACTGATGCTCAAGCTGAAGCTTCGATACTTGGGTCACTTGGTGCAAAGTGCCAACTCACTGGAAAAGACCCTGATGCTGGGAAAGACAGAAGACAGGAGGAGAAGGGCATGACAGAAGATGAGATGGTTGGATGGCATCACTGACTCAATGGACATGAGTTTGAGCAAGTGCCAGGAAATGGTGAAGGACAGGGAAGCTTGGTGTGCTGCAACCCAAGTGGGTCGCAAAGAGTCAGACTCAACTGAGCCATTGAAGAACATCGCATACAACTGTTTGAATTGTGCATGCACTCTTTTGTGTATGTTCTTTCACTCAGCACAATGTACTTGAGATTTAGCCATAAAATATGTGCTGTTCATACCTTTGTATTGCTCAGTATTATTCTATTGTTTCTACAACAGTTTGTTTATTCATTTTCCTGTTAATGGATCCCTAGGCTGTTTCCCTGGTGGGCTGCCGTCTTTGGGGTCACACAGAGTTGGGCACGACTGAAGTGACTTAGCAGCAGCAGGCTGTTTTGGGCAGAGAAGGCAATGGCACTCCACTCCAGTACTCTTGCCTGGAAAATCCCATGGGTGGAGGAGCCTGGTAGGCTGCAGTCCATGGAGTCGCTGAGGGTCGGACACGACTGAGCAACGTCACTTTCACTTTTCACTTTCATGCATTGGAGAAGGAAATGGCAACCCACTCCAGTGTTCTTGCCTGGAGAATCCCAGGGACGGCGGAGCCTGGTGGGCTGCCGTCTATGGGGTCACGCAGAGTCGGACACGACTGAAGCGACTTTGCAGCAGCAGCAGCAGGCTGTTTTGGGGCTTCCCAGCTGGTGCTAATGGTAAAGAGCCCACCTGCCAATGAAGGAGACTTGAGACATGGATTTGATCCCTGGGTCAAGAAGATCTCAGTGGTGACATGGCAACCCATTCCAGTGTTCTTGCCCAGAGACTGCTATGTACAGAGGAACCTGACGGGCTACAGTCCATAGGGCTGCAAAGAGTCAGACACGACTGAAGCGATTTAGCACACAGCACACACAGGCTGTTTTTAGCTTGGAGCTGTTATGAATAAACTTGCCACAAACAAACACAAAGTTCTTTTTGTCGATGTAGGGGTTTTTTTGGCTAAATACTTAGGAGTGAAATTATTGGGTCATAGGGTAAGTGTATTTAGTTTTATAAGAAACTGTTAGAACTTTTTAAAAAATGGTAGTATTGTTTTACACTCTAACCAACAGTATATAAGAGTTTTAATTGTTCTGTTTCCTGGTCAGTATTTGGTTTTGTCAGTTTTTTTCATGTTTACCCATTCTGGTGAGTATGTAGTGACATTTCCTTGTACTTTTTATATAAATGTATCTGATGAATATTAACATTCAGTACTTTTCATGTCCTTATTGATCATTAGTTTATCTTCTTCTGTGAAGTTATCAAATCTTTTGTTCTCTTTTTATTGAATTATAAGCATTCATGACATATCCTAGATATGAATGAGTTCTTTGTCAGATATATGATTTGCATGTTTTCTCCCAGACTTTGATTTACCTGTTCATTTTCTTTCTTTTTTATTTCTTTGACTGCACTATGTGGCATATGGGATCTTAGTCCCCCAGCCTGGGATCAAACTTGTGGTGCATTCAATGAAGGCACAGAATCTTAACCACTAGACTACCAGGGAAATTCCCTGCCCCAACCTTGCACCTATTCATTTTCTTAATGGTGTCTTTTGATGAGAAGAAAATTTTAACTTTGATTGTCTATTTTTTTAAGTTAATTGCTTTAATATCTAAAAGTTTTATAGTTTTTGCTTTTATATTTAGGTCTATGATACATTTCAAATTAATTTTTATATGTGGTGTGAGGTTGGGGTCAAGATTTAAATATTTTGCCGTACAGATATGTATGTGGTCTTAACATCATTTTTTTATAAAGCCTTGTCTTTTGCTGTTGGATTGCTCTGTCAACTTGTGAAAATTCAAATGATCATATAAGTGTGAGTCTGTTTCTAAGTTCTCTGTTCTGTCTCATTGATTTTCTTGTTGATCCCATGTCAGTGTCAGACTGCTTACTGTAGACCTACTAGTCAAAGTTTTAAAGTCCGGTAGTGTAAGTCCTCCAACTTTGGTCTCATTCTTTATAATTGATTTGGCTATTCAAGGTCATTTGCATTTCTGTACACATTTTAGAGTTAGCTTGTCAGTTTCTACAAAAAGCCCAGTGAAATGATCATGATTGGGTTTATTGAACTTATAGATCTGTTTGTGGAGAACCTACATCTTAATATTTAGCCTTTTAATCCATGAACATGGTATGTCCATTTATTAGATCTTTAATTTCTCTCAGCAATGTATTGTAGTCACAGTTTCATTTGAATCTACTCCTTTTAGGTTTTGTGCCCCAATTCCCCTGAAGCCACTCTTGTCTAGGTCACCAGTGACCTCCGTGCTGCTGTGTCCAATGGTCAGTTCAGTTTTCCCCTTCCTTCATATTTCAGCTGC
Organism: Nanger dama; assembly: GCA_917880005.1. Lineage (NCBI taxonomy): Eukaryota > Metazoa > Chordata > Mammalia > Artiodactyla > Bovidae > Nanger > Nanger dama. The sequence goes on from CAKJTW010000011.1 coordinate 39,977,361, forward strand.
CTGTGACATAATTGATCACTCTGTCCTTGAAGCATTTTGTTCACCTGGCTTTGTCTCCCCATGTTCTCCTGGTCTTCCTCCCATCTCATTGGCAGCTCCTTTTTGGCCTCCTTTGCTGGATCTTTTGCTTCCAGATATTAGAGGTCCCTAAGCCTCAGTCTTCAGAGTTCTGTCATTTATCCATTATCAGTCATTTCTCATGGTGTGAATATGTTATATAAAGCCATCACAGTGTCTAAAGCCATAAGACTCCCAATTTCATATCTCAGTCCTTTATCCAGGACTTAAATATACAAACCCCAGACTTATATATTCAACTTCCTACCCATCTTCATTTGGATATCTAAAAGGTATCTCAAACTTAACCATTCCAAATGGAACTCACGATTTGCCCTTGAAATGTCTTGTACCTTCTGACTCCCTACCATCCACCATGTTCCCCAGCTCAGTAACTGGACTTTTATCCTTGTTGCTCATATATCAGTCTTACAGTCTTCCTTGGCACCTCTCTTTCTTTTACAAGTGCATCATCCTGTAACCAGGAAAGGTTAATTTTGAATTCACACTGGATCTGCTCTGTGACTTTCTTTAACCCTTATCTTGCTGCTTTTGTTATTATGCGTGCGCATGTGCTAAGTGGCTTTAGTCATGTCTGACTCTTTGCAACCCTGTGTACTGTAGCCCACCAGGCTCCTGTTCATGGGATTCTGCAGACAAGAATACTGGAGTGGGTCGCCATACCATCCAGGGGATATTCCCGACCCAGGGATCACACCACGTCTCTTATGTCTCTTGCATTGGCAGGTGGATTCTTTACCATTGGACCACTTGGATATCTCAAGGCTTCCCACCTGGGCTTCCCAGGTGGTGCTAGTATCCATGGGGCTACAGTCCATGGGGTTGCAGAGTCAGACATGACTGAGCACAGCACATTTCACATTTGTTATTGTAGGCATACGTGATGGCCTGGCTCAGGAAGATACCCCACCCCTGCCCACCTGTGAAGGACTATGACATTCTTAAATTCTTTGTTTGGCAAATGGCTCAGCATCTGGCACCCCTTGACTCCTGCTTACCGGGGTGGCCTAGAAATTCACATTTGGGTAGGCCAGAATCGCAGATAGACGTGGCATCTTTGTTGATATGACAGGAGATGTTCCATTTTACACCACCCAAGAAATGACTGTAAGGAAATGAAACTAACACATCTCCCTGCCTGAACCTTGCCATTCTAGGAGCCATTTGCAAGGACTGAATAGTCTTTTTACTTTATTTCCTCACCTCCCCAATCTCTGATCCATTAAAGAACCTGGCATCCAGGCCCCAGTGAGATAGCTATTTTGAGGCATTAGCCTGTCACCTTCTCAGTCAGACACCTTCTGAATAAAGTCCCTTCCTTGTCCCAACACCTGTTCTCAGATTTATTGGCCTGTAATGTGGGGAGCAGAGTGAGCTTGGACTTGGTAACAACCCTACATTAGAAAACCCTCTTGGCTCTATCATAGAGCTCTGTCTACTTCTAAGCCATCACTCTGCTCCAAGCCACCATCATCTCCACCTGGTTTACTCCAGGATTCTTCTAGGTAATCTGCTTTGTCTCACTCTATTCTTTATATAACTTGAGTCACCTTTAAAAATGTTTAATCAGAGGGAGCATTTTACTCCCATGATTAAAACTTTCTAGAACCTTTCTATTATATTTAGGGGGAAGAAAACTTCTGCAATGGTTTCAAAAGCCTTAGATGATCAGACTTTTCTCCTCACTCTCTGACTTCATTCTGTTGCTCTTTCTTTCACAATACTCTTGACTTAATAGGCTTTTTTGTTGTTCTTGCACATTCTAAGCTTCTTTTGGCCTCAGGGCCTTTGTGATCTCTGTTTCTTCTGCCTGTAACCTTTTCCCCAGTTTAGTTCAGTCGCTTAGTCATGTCTGACTCTTTTCGACGCCATGAATTGCAGCATGCCAGGCCTCCCTGTCCATCACCAACTCCCGGAGTTCACTCAGACTCACATCCATTGAGTCAGTGATGCCATCCAGCCATCTCATCCTCTGTCGTCCCCTTCTCCTCCTGCCCCCAATCCCTCCCAGCATCAAAGTCTTTTCCAATGAGTCAACTCTTCCCATGAGTTGTCCAAAGTACTGGAGTTTCAGCTTCAGCATCATTCCTTCCAAAGAAATCCCAGGGCTGATCTCCTTCCAGAATGGACTGGTTGGATCTCTTTGCAGTCCAAGGGACTCTCAAGAGTCTTCTCCAACACCACAGTTCAAAAGCATCAATTCTTTGGTGCTCAGCCTTCTTCACAGTCCAACTCTCACATCCATACATGACCACAGGAAAAACCATAGCCTTGATTAGACGGACCTTAGTCTGCAAAGTAATGTCTCTGCTTTTGAATATGCTATCTAGGTTGATCATAACTTTTCTTCCAAGGAGTAAACGTCTTTTAATTTCATGGCTGCAGTCACCATCTGCAGTGATTTTGGAGCCCCAAAAATAAAGTCTGCCACTGTTTCCACTGGTTTCCCATCTATTTCCCATGAAGTGATGGGACCAGATGCCATGATCTTCGTTTTCTGAATGTTGGGCTTTAAGCCAACTTTTTAACTCTCCTCTTTCACTTTCATCAAGAGGCTTTTGAGTTCCTCTTCACTTTCTGCCATAGGGTTGCGTCATCTGCATATCTGAGGTTCTTGATATTTCTCCTGGCAATCTTGATTCCAGCTTGTGTTTCTTCCAGCCCAGCGTTTCTCATGATGTACTCTGCATATAAGTTAAATAAGCAGGGTGACAGTATACAGCCTTGACGTACTCCTTTTCCTATTTGGAACCAGTCTGTTGTTCCATGTCCAGTTCTAACTGTTGCTTCCTGACCTGCATACAGATTTCTCAAGAGGCAGGTCAGGTGGTCTGGTATTCCCATCTCTTTCAGAATTTCCCACAGTTTATTGTGATCCACACGGTCAAAGGCTTTGGCATAGTCAATAGAGCAGAAATAGATGTTTTTCTGGAACTCTCTTGCTTTTTCCATGATCCAGCGGATGTTGGCAATTTGATTTCTGGTTTGTCTGCCTTTTCTAAAACCAGGTTGAACATCTGGAAGTTCACAGTTCACGTACCCTTGAAGCCTGGCTTGGAGAATTTTGAACATTACTTTACTAGCATGTGAGATGAGTGCAACTGTGTGGTAGTTTGAGCATTCTTTGGCATTGCCTTTCTTTGGGATTGGAATGAAAACTGACCTTTTCCAGTCCTGTGGCCATTGCTGAGTTTTCCAAATTTGCTGGCATACTGAGTGCAGCACACTTTCACAGCATTATCTTTGAGGATTTGAAATAGCTCAACTGAATTCCATCACCTCCACTAGCTTTGTTCATAGTGATGCTTTCTAAGGCCCACTTGACTTCACATTCCAGGATGTCTGGCTCTAGGTTAGTGATCACACCATCATGATTATCTGGTCATGAAGATCTTTTTGTACAGTTCTTCTGTGTATTGTTGCCACCTCTTCTTAATATCTTCTGCTTCTGTGAGGTCCATACCATTTCTGTCCTTTATCGAGCCCATCTTTGCATGAAATGTTCCCTTGGTATCTCTAATTTTCTTGAAGAGATCTCTAGTCTTTCCCATTCTGTTCTTTTCCTCTATTTCTTTGTATTGATGGCTGATGAAGGCTTTCTTATCTCTTCTTGCTATTCTTTGGAACTCTTCATTCAAATGGATATCTTTCCTTTTCTCCTTTGTTTTTCACCTCTCTTCTTTTCACAGCTATTTGTAAGGCCTCCCCCAGACAGCCATTTTGCTTTTTTGCATTTCTTTTCCATGGGGATGGTCTTGATCCCTGTCTCCTGTACAATGTCACAAACCTCATTTCATAGTTCATCAGGCACTCTATCTATCAGATCTAGACCCTTAAATCTATTTCTCACTTCCACTGTATAATCATAAGGGATTTGATTTAGGTCATACCTGAATGGTCTAGTGGTTTTCCCTACTTTCTTCAATTTGAGTCTGAATTTGGTAATAAGGAGTTCATGATTGGAGCCACAGTCAGCTCCTGGTCTTGTTTTTGTTGACTGTATAGAGCTTTTCCATCTTTGGCTGCATAGAATATAATCAATCTGTTTTTGGTGTTGACCATCTGGTGATGTCCATGTGTAGAGTCTTCTCTTGTGTTGTTGGAAGAAGGTGTTTGCTATGACCAGTGCATTTTCTTGGCAAAACTCTATTAGTCTTTGCCCTGCTTCCTTCTGCATTCTAAGGCCAAATTTGCCTGTTGAGGTGAGGTGAAGTTGCTCAGTCGTGTCTGACTCTTTGAGACCCCGTGGACTGTAACCTGCTAGGCTTCTCTGTCCATGGGATTCTCTAGGCAAGAATACTGGAGTGGATTGCCATTTCCCTTCTCCAGGGGATCTTCCTGACCCAGAGATAGAACCCGGGTTTCCCGCATTGGAGGCAGACGCTTTAACCTCTGGAGCCATCAGTTACTCCAGGTGTTTCTTGACTTCCTACTTTTTGCATTCCAGTCCCCTGTAATGAAAAGGACATCTTTTGGGTGTTAGTTCTAAAAGGTCTTGTAGGTCTTCATAGAACCATTTAACTTCAGCTTCTTCAGCATTACTGGTTGGGGCATAGACTTGGATTACTGTGATGTGAATGGTTTGCCTTGGAAATGAACAGAGATCACTCTGTCGTTTTTGAGATTGCATCCAAATACTGCATTTTGGACTCTTTTTTTGACCATGATGGCTACTCCATTTCTTCTGAGGGATTCTTTCCCACAGTAGTAGATATAATGGTTATCTGAGTTAAAATTCACCCATTCCAGTCCGTTTTAGTTCGCTGATTCCTAGAATGTTGACGTTTACTCTTGCCATCTCTTGTTTGATCACTTCCAATTTGCCTTGATTCATGGACCTGACATTCCAGTTTCTTATGCAATATTGCTCTTTACAGCATCAGACCTTGCTTCTATCACCAGTCACATCCACAGCTGGGTATTGTTTTTGCTTTGGCTCCATCCCTTCATTCTTTCTGGAGTTATTTCTCCAATGATCTCCTTTTTATTTCTCCACCTTTTCCCCAGATCATTATAAATCTTGTTAATTTATTTCATTCTGGTCTCTGCTTAAGTGTCATCTCCCCAGAGGGGCCTTTTTAGCCACCCTGTGTAAGGAGAGTGTCCCCTCACCCCATTGCTCTCCACTTCTTTACTCTGCTTGGTTTTCTTCTTAGCACTTCGCATTATCTGGTTTGATATGTGTTTTATTTGTTAATCATCTGTTTCCTATTAGAATACATGCAAACTCCCTGAGGTCAGGGACTTTTCTACTTTGAAGGGTTAATACTGTTACCAATGCTTGTCACATAGTAAGTGTTCTATAAATTTATGTTGATGAATGACTGTGGGCAAGTTAAACTTGCTGGCCTCATTTTCTTCATCTGAGAAATGGGAAAAATAATGGTATTTACCTCATACAGCAAATGTGAATGCCAAATAAGATATTGGGTATAATAAGACATTGTGGCAATAGTGTTGGCTGATGTGATTATGATTGCTATTCAATAATGTAAATGATCTAGGACTTTCCTGGTGGTGGAGTGGAGAGAAATCCACTTGCCAATGCAGGGGACATGGGTTGACCTCTGGTCCAGGAAGATCCCACATGTTGTGGTGACATGTGCCACAACTACTGAGCTGCGAGCCGCAACTACTGAAAACTGAGCACCTGGAGCCTGTGCTCTGCAAGGAGAGAAGCCGCTGCAATGGGGAAGCCTACACACCACAACTGGAGACAGCCCTCAGAAAGCAACAAAGACACAGTGCAGCCAAAAATAAAGAAAATATATACATGACTGAAATTTCTTATGATTAATCAACAGATATTATGTTAAATAGGGTGGACTTTGCCTGCTTTATACTTTTTACAGTGGTTGATTTCAGAAGTATAACTTATAATCCAGTTACTGGTAATTTATTTGGACGGAATAGGTAATAAGTACATGAAAAGTCAAATGCCAAGTGAAAATCGCTCAGTTGTGTCAAATTCTTTGCGATCCCATGGACTTCACAGTCCGTGGAATTCTCCAGGCCAGAATATTGGAGTGGGTAGCTTTGTCCCTTCTCCAGGGGATCTTCCCAACCCAAGGATAGAACCCAGGTCTGCCCACATTACAGGCAGATTCTTTACCAGCTGAGCCACAAAGGGAAGCCCAAGAATACTGAAGTGGGTAGCCTATTGCTTCTCAGTGGATCTTCCCGACCCAGGCAGATTCTTTACCAACTGAGCTCTGAGGGAAGCCCTAACTAAATGCCATTGAATATTTAAATAACCAATCAAGACAACAGAACAAATGTTATCATATTAATTAGTTGTCTAATACATTTGCTGATGATTGTTCTAGGTTTAAGAAGTAAAATAAAGCCTTTTTATTTTTTATAAAAATAAAAGCTTTTTTTTTTTTTTAAACTAGAGACGTCTGAGGAGGCTTCATGGAGCATGTGGATTTGGACTGCGTCTTGAAATGCTGGGGAGGATTTTAATCCTTTATTGGCCATGAGGTGGATGGGCATCAAAGGTGGGGCAGTGACATAAACCCTAAGAACTAGGGGAGGTAAAGAATGTAATAAATCGGTTTGGCAGGAGGGAGAGGTCTTGTGAGGAAGCAGTTTGAGAGCAGCACAAATAAAACAAGGTAGGAATGAAAGCAAGTGATTCAGGCTACAGGAACCGCCAGGTGACAGGAAGCCCGTCCTTACTTGGGTTGGGCAAGCAAGGAAGGAAGTGCTTCTAGGTGGTCAGGAAGAAGGTAACGCATCACAGGCTGCCATCCCAGCTTCACTCCCTTCTCCCCGCAGCACCAGTGCCTTAGGGTGTTACTCTCTGATGATGCCCAGACAGTGGGCTGGCTTGCGAAGTCCACGTGTTCATGTATCCAAGGAGAGGCAGCCACAGGCGGACACTGCTCTTCTGTTCCCAGAGCCTATAAGATAACTTTGAACTCTTTTTTTTTTTTTTAATCCACAAGAATTCTCACTCCAAGTGGCTATGACTCAAAGGCAAGGGACAGTTTTCACTATGATTTCTTATTTAAAAGAGTAGAAAAATGACATACAAAAACTTAGCATTGGATTTGGGTTTCCTGCATCATTGGGAAGGGGTGGGAAGTGGGAGGGAGGTTCCAGAGGGAGGGAACATTTGTGTATCTCTGGCTGATTCATGTTTATGTATGGCAGAAACCCACAGAATATTGTAATTATCATGCAATTTAAAATAAAATTTTTTAAAAGACTAGAGAAACTTAGAAATTAAAGGCCAACCAATAAACATAATAATTTACATTTTAATATGCATATTAAGAAATACTCAATTTTTTCACTCCTCAGTAGTGGATGAAAATGGGAAAAGAGCATGTTAAGCATTTCCTTCTTTTTTAGTAAGAGTATAAAGAAGTAGACTAAGGAACAAATAAAAATATTCATATATTTGTTAAAAAAAGAAATACTCAGGTTTTTTTCTGAACAATATGAGAGAGAAGTGTATGTCACCCTAAAATATGCTACTTAGGCATATTGATTATTTTGAATTAAAGTTATTTAAGAAACAGCTTATACAAAAATACTCTGATCCTCCTTTGTCTCCTGAGAACAGGAAAATAAATCTCCCAGGTGGAAGGGATCTTCCCTGTACCAGGAGGGTTGAAAGCATCCTCATTGCCAGAGACAGGGAATTCAGGGCCAAGAGGGTTGTATAAACAAACTTTGTTCACTGATTTGCTGGGCCAAGCCCAAACCCTTGTATTTTGTCATTTCTACACGAAATTTATTGTTTCTTTTATCTAAAAATTATAAAAGCTACCTTCTTTGGCTACTTCTTTGCATTCCACATTTTTATCAGCTCTCATATATAGAAAATTAATTTTTCTCTTGTTAATCTGTGTATCAATTTAATTATTAGACCAGCCAAAGAACTTAGAAGGGAAAAATTTTCCACTCCTATAAGCATATTTCGTCAGTCTTGTATAGCCATCTTCTCATTATTATGTAAAAGGAAACACCTTATATGAGAAGAGGCCAGAGTAACCTGTGAACTGATCAGATTGCTTTTTAAAAAAGATAGGTTATCTAACCAACTATGAGATAAAATTTGCTTTAATAATATATATAATTTTATGTAGATTTGCATCAGTCTAAAAGAATGTCTGTGTGTCCATTAAGTTTGTTACCAGCAAGTTAATAAATGTAATCTTTTGGAGCGTTAGAACAGATTTCAGAGCAATTTGTAGTAATTAAGAAAATGATCCTGTAAAAATAAGAGAATCAAAATAAAACAAAGATGCAAAACAGATATGAGCCATGACAGATGTGGCAGAATAGGGAATGGACATGAAGACAATAAGACACATTGTTGTTAACACAGCCCTGACAACACGTGTCCCAGATTAAATAATGAATGCGGTTGGTGGGCATAGCCAGGAGAGAACAGAGAGCACATTGTTTCAGCCTGTCTATCTATTTTCAGACTAATTGCTTAAGTATAGGCTTCTGTTCTGGTTACAGCCAGAGGAAAATCAAACAGTTGAAATACTGTAAGTCCTGTAATTCACCCCCATCACAAATCAAAATTAAATAAGAGTTAAGAGCAAAGCATCCAAGGAAATTGTTAGGCCTGCCTGCAGATGGAAGCCTGAAGAGAATGCAGGATCTGCTTGTGCACTCACTCACTCCTTCTCCTCTCCTGATCAGGTTCTAGCTAATGTGATATGAGGGCTTGTCATCGCCTCTTCTGCACTCAGGACTACAGCTTCAGCTCCGTAGGGTGGGGCGGCAGATCCCAGGTTCCATGCCTGGGACTGGCCCGAGGAGTGGTGTCTTCCTGGGCGGCGGCTTCTCAGGTTTCAGGCAGATTGGTATCACCTGCCTTTTCCTACTTACTACTGGGTCTTTGTGATGAGCTAGTGAGCTGTAACCTGTGAAAGTACTTTGTTGACACAAATGAAGGGATTCTGTTTTTATTACTTTAGAGTTGGTGGAGGAAAGAACACAAATCAATATCCTGGATTTGAATCCTGGTCATCTCATACTTCGTCTCCTCTTTTCTGAATTCTTTAAGTGTCTTCCTGTGTTACCCGCCCCTGTCCGTTTGCATCAGACGTTCTTTGCTTTTTTGAGAGTTTGCAAGGACCCCTTTGGCATTCTAGTGAAGCTAATGAATCCCTTTACAAAATAATGTTTAATGCATTAAATTAAATGCATACATTTAAGTGAATAAAATTAGAGGGTCTAGGCATTTCTGCAGTGAACATCTTTACCATAAAGCAGTTTTACTGCACAACTAATTGGCCGTAAGGCAGTTTTGCCGTAAAACGGAAAGTGACTGGTTGACAGTTGGTTTCAACTGTGTTATAGCAACTTGATAGAAAATACAGTGATAAGAAAACTTACTGAAGTGTGAAATAAGAGATTGTAAAGCCAGACTGAATACTGTACTAGAAAATGATAACAACAGTTTGCTAATCATTTCATGGGCACAGCCATCTCTCTCTTGTCAGAACCAAAAGTTTACCAACCTATGGCAAATATAAAAGCAGAGGCTAGTAATACATGACACTGTTTGAGAGTATTATGTATCGATTCTTTAGCTCATTTAGACACAACATCTCATCTTGTAATGTGGCCTTTACCAGATTTATCACTCAGTATTAGAAGGTGAAGGCAAAGGGAAACTCAAACTCCTCCAATATCCCCAAAATAAATGGTTACATGATTCTTGGTAAGTTTTATGAAAATGGTGACATTTTTTGTTATTTGATAGTGCAGAACATGATGTAGACAGAATTTTGGTAATTGGCACAGAATCTGGCTTAGGTGATTTGGTGAAATGAGAACTGTCATGTAACATTTAATGTAGTCCAGATATGCACTGCTTTATATATATGTTTGTATATATATATATATATATATATATATATATATATATATAAAGCATCCCTTGTCTGTTCATTGTACTTACAGGGAAATCTGAAGAGTCTTACAGCAGATTTTTTTTTTTATACCGTGGAGATGTAGGTCCAACATTAGACCCTGAATCATTACTGACTGACTTTGAGAAAGGAGGTAGCTTTGCTTTTAGAAGGCAACGGCAACCCACTCCAGTACTCTTGCCTGGAAAATCCCATGGACGGAGGAGCCTGGTAGGCTGCAGTCCATGGGGTTGCAAGGAGTCGGACGCGACTGAGCGACTTTACTTCCAACTTTCACTTTCATGCACTGGAGAAGGAAACGGCAACCCACTCCAGTGTTCTTGCCTGGAGAATCCCAGGGATAGGGGAGCCTGGTGGGCTGCTGTCTATGGGGTTGCACAGAGTTGGACACGACTGAAGCAACTTAGCAGCAGCAGCGGCATTAGTTTTGAGGTTTTGTTATTAGTTTTTCAAGTTTCATTATGTCCTTTTTAATGTCCCTATTTTAATTTATTTTCATGATTTTGTCTTTTATGGTAAAGCTGTCCTACAGCCAGTTAGTTGCAAGGCAAAAGTTCTTGCAGCAAAGATTCTTAAAAGAAAATAGCAGACTGCATAGGGCTACGAAAGAAACCAATTAGACTGATATACAGTTATCAGTATACCAAAAAAGTAATACATAATATCCACCCCTTTATTGATAGCCTCCAAAACCACCTCCTCGTCTTGTCCATCCCACCCCTTCTTCTGCCAGCTGACTCTTCCTCTGTGTGCCCAATTCTGTTGGTGGCATTAACAACCTCCACATGGCTCAGGCCCCGAACCCAGCTTGAGCAAGTAATCCTGCTGCCAGGATTACTGCCCCAGTCTCCTTAATAACATCTGTGGAAGTGTAGACTTGTATATTTTAAAGCACTGATATGTCATTTCCTTTACCTGGAATGTCTTCCAAACTTCTGCTTACCTTGCAGGGTCTAGTTCCTCCTTACTTCTCTTTCCAAAACACACATCTGGTCACATTATGGTTTAGACTCTCTTGGTGATGCCTCTTTATTTCTATGATGTGACATCAGAGGACTGTTACCTCCCTCACAGAGTGTCTTTTGTTGGTCTCCCAGCCTCACCAGGCTGCCTGTGGTCCCTCTGGTGGCCTGCTTCCCACTTCCCCCTTTGCCTTGGCAGGCTGAGTGAGTGCCTTCTGCTTGGGGTTCCCTCACCTGCCTTATGGCCTCCAGGTCTCAGTTCTGTGGCTGCTTGGCCAGGATGCCTTTCCCAGCCAGCACTATCACAAGGACTGTCCACAGAAAGTTCTTGTCCAACCATCTCCTGCTCCCTTTCATTTGACCAGAGTCTGGCAGAGTTTCACAAGTGGTATGCGTGGAGGAGGACAGCATTATTATCATGCGTGATTAGCAGCACTGACTTTAGAGCCAGATGACCTGCGTTCTAATCCCAGTGCCACCACTCGCTGTTTGATCTTGGCAAGGTACTTACTCTTTAGAGGCCTCAGCTTTCTCATCTGTGAAACTGGCAAAATAATAGATTGGTGTGATTTAAATGAATTAATCTCCTGAAGCTTTAGAACCATGCCTAGCTTATTGTGAGAGCTTAAATATTAGCTGTCAGTTTTAGTTTCAGTAAGTTTTGTAATATTAGTCTTAGTTTCAGTAGCATGGCCTGGGCTTATTTAAAAGTCACATCCTATTATACTTTTATTTTTGCTGGAGTTTTATTGAAGACTGTCATGTAATTCAAAACCCAGTGTTTAACTGTTCTTCATCTCCGCTGAGGATATCAGAACATTGATTTTAACAGAAATAGTTTATATTAGACAAATGGAAATACTGTTTGAAAGAAAGATAGGAAGAATCCTGGGAATATAGCATCTTAACAGAATGATGGAGACACAGTCCCACCAGCAGTTAGCTAGCTGAGTTGGGATGTATCCAGGGTTCTTACATTTCAGAGATTATGCTGGTCTCACAGGAATTTTTCTTGCAGCCCTTTGGATAAAGGAGAGATCAATATTATTTATCAGAATATGTCTCTGGGAATGCAAATCATTATATATGCTTGCAAACCAGATCCACAGGTTTTGAATGTAATTATAATACTTTTTATTTTGCATGAATATTTTCATACCCTCTATAAATATTCTGGTCTGTGGGAAAGAAACTTTTCATGATTCATACCACACATTGTATGTGATGTTAATGTGCTCTTATAACTCATCCTTTTCTTCCCCTTCTTCGTTTTCCAACGGCAAGTATTTTCCCCGAGGTTTAATTGTTTCAGCCTATTCTTGGTTTTGCCACCAGGTGGGGGACTGGCTCCTTTATAACGCATGGGCCAAAGTCTTGAGGCTGGTTTTCTCACTGAGATGGCTGCCTTGCTCCCCCTCATTCTGAACTGACTCCTGGAGAAACTGTTGAGCTCTGACCCTGGGAGTGGATAGGGGAGGGTGGAGGGCAAATATTAGATCCGAGGGAGTTACAGGGCTTTTCATGCCTGATTTTGTTGAGCTAATATGCTAATGACTTATGTTTCACAGGTTTTGAGTAACTTGGATTTTACCATAAATACATGTGAATCTACTTGGCAACAAAAGAGTCAAGTGTTATTAAAGTACGTGGTTAGTATTGCAAATTTTCCTTGGGAATATTTGGTCCCATCTTTATGGCTCAGAAGAAACACTGAATTTGGTAATCTTGACCACTGTGTTAAACAGGTCTTCTAAAATAAGGTAGAAATCACGGAAACAAGAATTAAAACTGCTCTTGGTGTTGAAAACTTGGGAAAAATTGTGTATACCATGAGCACCTTATGTTAAAAAGCAGAGCATGGATTTTTAATTCTTTCTTAAGAAGCAATATGTTGGAACATTATTTTCTAAAGTAAATGTCTTAAGGAAACTATCAATTATGTTTTTTAGATTGAAAAATAAATTTCTTATTTTAAAACCATAGTGAGTCATATTAAACTCTAATTTAAACTATAAACAATTATAAAACTACCAAAAAACTTTTTGTTTTATAAAATAACCTAACTGTAGATGGTAGAATTGAATTACAAAGTAACTTTCAGATTTATAGACACCATGTCAGACTCAGAAGCTAGATAGTTCTTTGATAAAGTTCCCTGAACTTTAACTTTTAGACTTCAGTGATTAATGAGATTTTTGCTTATTTAATGTGTTTTAAGAGACTTTCCTGGTGGCAGTAGTAAAGAATCTGCCTGCCAATGAAGGAGGTGCAGTTTCAGTCCCTGGGTCAGGAAGATCCTCTGGAGTATGAAATCACAACCCACTTCATTCAGTATTCTTGCCTGGAGAATCCCATGGACAGAGAAGCCTGCTGGGCTACAATCCATGGGGTTGCAAAAAGAGTTGGACTTGACTTGGTGACTAAACAACAACAGTGTATTTAAAAAATGTAGGAATAGTGATAGTATGTAACTTTGATTCTCAGAAACAATAACTTAATATGGTCCCTCTTAGGCAATGTGAAATTATAGTGCTATATGTTCCAACACCACCACCACCAACTTGGGCAACAATGTAAAACTCATTTCATGGCCCTAGTTGAGGGCAGACTGTATTCCTCTTGTTTAAAATGAATGAGTCACTTTAAGACAGCATCTGAAGGGAGAGAAAGGAGTGAGAATGCTCTTTGTTTAAGTTGGTGTGTTACAGCTTTCTTGGGCAGCAAGTACAAAAACGAAGCCCAAAATCTTAGCTCATTCTGTGCATGGATTTTATTTCTCACAGCAGCCCAGTGTCTATTTAACATATGGGAGTGGTTTCAAGTTCATTACTAAAGCTTATAGGCTAAAGTGCTTTGTGGGCTTGGCTACGACTTAAGTTGCCTTTGGGGAGTCAGCCAAAAACGGGGCTTGCTTTCCTGTGTCTGTGGATTCTCCGGGTGGTCAGTTTCTTTTCCCCTCTCAGCTGTCAGCTGCTCTGGAGCTTAGTTTCATAGTAAAGGATTCTTTCTTTAAAGCAATATGAAGCGACTACTTTCACGGGGGCACCAGGTTAGTAAATAACATTTTGAACTTTCTGCTTCATGTGTGAGATTTTCTTTCTGTTCTTACAGGGCAATGGCATGACAGTCGGCATGGCATTTTGTGCTGTGTGCTGTTTTTTTAGAAAATAATGTTCATTGATCCTATGGAGGTCTGAGGTTTACAGTCTTCCTTGTAATATCTGCATTGTTGGACAATATTAAATGCAGGAAGAAGCCGTGAAGTAATGACTGGTTTGTGTTAGATGTGCAGTCTAGAAATCTGTGCTTGTTTGTATGCACTTTCAGTTCCTTTGTCAGAATTCCTTTCATTGTATTTCTCATGAAGTCTTCTAGGAATAGCTATGATTTTATCCATGGTTTATTTTACTTTTTGGAGCACAAGGCAACAGTGTGCTGTGTCCCAGCCAGCATGCAAGCTTGTCTGATGTATGGTTTTCTCTAGGGCCTACTACTTACAGTTAAAGGAACCAGAATATCATTTTAATTTTCTTTTTGAAAAGCCTGGCATTTTTCTAGAATGCCTCAGAAAATACCTGTGTTACAGTTGACGTGGACAGACTGCACAGGTGGATCAAGCTGAACTGAATCCCTTCCTTAGTCATCACTGTTTTTCTTCATAAGTAATTCCTCAGGATTGAAGATTACTCTAGGAGTAAATATGACAGTCAAAACGGAGTGTGCCTGGTAAGGCATGAAATTATCGCTTATAGTATTAAAATGAAATTAAGTCAATAAAGTGAAGTATCAAGAGAATATCTTCCTTAATTTCACTAACTTAGACATATCAAGAGCAATTTTACCTTTGTTCACTTGTCACCAAAGCAATCTGGTATTAAATAGTTTCACAAGAGTAGTTCGATTTGATGATATTTTCAACTTTGTATATGAAGTACTTATGAAGATAAGTATTCTTATGAAGTATACTGGCTTTTATGTTACTTTAGGCATGGTTTAGTTCAAGGTACGCACTAGTGTTTTAAAATATGTGAATATACTTCTATTACCATTTTAATCTCTTTCTTTTCCCTGCTGGGAAATAGTGTTTCAGAAAGGGTCTGTTCTCTCATGTTCTCTTCTGTCTAAAAATATAAAACTGAGGGAGAAGGAAGAGAAATAGATATTATACTTAGAAAAATCTCTGAGGTGATTTGCTAAACTTTAAAGTTCCCAGTCGTATCTCTGCTGAGGCTGAAGTTATAAAGTTATGTCTGCATGCCATCTCAGGATTGCAAAATGGACTGGACTTTATCCCCTTCGAGACACAGTTGTATAGCTGTATTATTGCTCCTGTGTCTGCAGATATTTTCTTCAACAGTAAATCCAAAAAAAAAAAAAAAGAAAGAAAAAAGCAGAGATTGCTGTGATTTGCTTAATATTAATATGTGTTAGTACTGCATAATGCTATTATTATTAAATACTATTAACTTAAAATTTTAAAGAAGACTTTTGTCAATCTGAGTATACCTGCTCCCTGATTTTAAAAGACAGTGTTAAGACATTCTACTTGTTGATTACTTGTTTGTGCTTAATTGGCGTGGGTAAGTCTTAAAAGCTCACATCAGACACATTTATGTCTGGTAGGTCTCAATTTCTATATTCCCAAGGTGCTTCACAGCCTTTTCTTCTACAGATGTTAGGAAAACAAAATATTACTGGTTAGAAACAGAAAAAAACAACGTGACAAAGGATAGAATAAGAGAGGAAACTCAGTAAAAACCAGATTTTAGGGTTTTCCTAAAGAGTATCCATTACAGTAAGCTTCCTCCAGACATGACAGGAAAGAAAAACTGTGCAAGGGAGTGCTCAAAACCTGTAACTTGGGATCGAAGCAAATTTTAGTCCTGATTCCAGGCTTAGCACACACATTGGAGTTCTCGTTCTCATCTTGCCAGACTGGTTTACTTTTGTTACATCTCTGCCTTTTGGCTAAAATCAAGTAGAGATGGGCATTTTTCCCATTCCGTATCAGGTTAAACTCTGAGCCGATTAAATTTTATCCAACATGCTTTCTTGTTAACAGTCAGAAGTACTCCAGATGCCTCATAAATCTCAGATGGTTATGAACATAGTTTATGTTCCCAAAGCATGTGATCCTTATTTCCTTTTAAAACAAAGCTTAGATTCAAAGTTGGAGACAAATCCTAGGGCGGATTATTTCAACACAAATTGGCCCATACCCCAAACACTGGGAACGGTGGATGTCACTAGAAAATAAGGACTCAGAGGAAAGAAATGAATAATTAGGAGGAATGATGACATTAGGGGTTGGTTTTCTGACTTCTGAACCTTGATAAGTGTTCACCTATCAGCCGGGTCTGTTCATGTCCCAGATGAGTCTCATTCCTGCCTTTAAGCTTGATCTTCAGTGTCCATGTTTAGGGAGCTGTCAGCTGTTGATTTACAGTTTCTGGTCTTGTCAAATTCGTATATGGCCACCTTTGCCTTTTTTCATGCCTAACTCCCTGAATTCTTGTTCCCAGCCCTGCTCATTGAAGGTGCCCGCGTGAATGGGTCTTGTGCTTACGTTATCAGCAACTCAGACAGAAGGCAAGAGGTGCTGTGATAGCACCCACCTCAGAAATTCACTATTTTAGTATTGACAGTATGTACTAACTTCCCAGAGGGATTGCAAAGGCTGAGGACAGGGCTAATCTGACTATAGACATCCCCCATTCCCTCTTTCCTTCTAAAGAACCCCAATTAAGTTTGACCTTCTGGCATTTCTGGAGGTGATGATATTAGTAATCATGGCAGGAGTAGTAGAGGGAAGGTGATAGTAATAGTAACAGCTAACACTCAAAAAGCTTTTCCTAAGGGCCGTCTCTTGTGTCAGCCTCTTATTTAATCTTCACAACAACCCTAAGACGTCAATTGTCTTTATTATCCCCACTTTACAGTTGATGAAACTGTCCCAGGGAGTTACATAATTTGTCCCAAGTCATAACAACTAGTTGGCAGTAATATTGTTGTGCTTCAGAGAGACGATGTGGTGGAGAAGAAATGGGAGAAAATGGAGAAGCTGATGTCTTTTGGAAATATAATCCAACCCTCATTATTACTGAGAAGCAACCATGAAATCCTATGATCTGTGCTGCCCTTCCTACTCAAAGATGCTCCTGTTGACCCACCATCAACCAGCAAGGCATGTCCTTTGTGTTCTTTTCCCCTGGGCAGGGGCTGAGCTTGTGCTCTGCTTTCTCACATGTTCTGCTAGTGATGAGCAGAGAGAACCAGTGGCGAGCAGAATGCAGAGCTTGGTGAGTGGTCAGTAAAAGAGACCAGTGGTGACCAGTCCCTGTGGAGAATAAGCCCACAGTTTTAAAAACTGTCTTTTAACTGCATAAGCTAATCTTGGAACTTTTGAGACGAGGCTTAAAATAATAAAACCACTAAGACTCAAACCTGGGCCTTTTGCTTGTTTAGCTTTTATTTGGCCTGAATGAGTGGTGTCCTCTTCATTCCTGACCACTATGATTTCCTGCTGACAATCAAAGTTCTGGTTGTTTTGTCATTCCTGAAGGCTTTCTGAAGTTTAATGGAAAGCCAAGAATATGAAACATGGATTTCCTTTAAAAACATAAATGTGCATTTGAAAATGTTGTGCAAAAAGCTTACTCTAGATTTGGCCAAAGCTTAAACACGTGGCAAATAAGTTTGGAATCTTTAAAAATACAGTCCATAGGTTAAGGAGTTAAATTTAAAAAAGAAATCAAACAATAATTCTAACCATTGGATTGGGAAGTACTTTCTCTTCCTAAAACGAATAGTTGTTGTTTAAAGTTGTATCTGACTCTTTTTGTGCAACCCCATGGACTGTAGTCAGCCAGGCTCCTCTGTCCATGGGATTTCCCAGGCAAGAACACTGGAGTGGTTTGCCATTCCCTTCTCCAGGGGATCTTCCCAACCCAGGGATGGAACCCACAGCTCCTGCAGTGGCAGATGGGTTCTTTACAACTGAGCCACTTGGGAAGCCAAAAACCAGTAGAGGGAATCACAAAAGGATTAGGGCAATAGATTGGAATTTTCCAGATAGGAGTGTAAAAGCTTTAACTACAAAAATATTCATTGAAGTATTATTTATTATCATGAAAAGTTGGTAACAATTAAAATACACACTAGAAGAAAATTGCACAATGGATCATTAGGCTGCTATTACTACTTAAGAAAAATTATCAGGGGAGGAAATGGTGGCGACAGATATTTAAGTTAAAACGCTGGATCTCAAACTATTTGTATCTCTCGTACTTGGCCATGTTTAAAATATATCTCTGTATGTGCTGTTCTTAGGGAGATAGCAGAAGGGATGGTCACCTCAAGTTAATAGGGATTTAGGGGTTATTTTAAAGGTAGGAATTTCTGGCAGTTTTAATTTTCTTCTTATATTCTTCTGCATGTTAATATTTATGTTTCCTTTCAGTTCAGTTCAGTCCGTTTATATTTGAAAAATATATAAATTATTCATGGAAAGAGAAAAATGAAGACAAGATGTGCAAAAATTTAATAGTAACTTAACATCACCCATAATCTATTTAAGATGGTAGCTCTAAGAATGATTTTAATTTCCTCAAATAGTTTGTAAATTTAAGGTTTCCTTTAAGAGAAATTTATGTTTTATAATAAACATTAAAATAGATGAGGATTTAGGTTAGAGTTGAGGCCAGATAAATTTCTATAAAGGAGAGGATATTTTTATTCCAAGGAGCAATTATTTTGCTGCATTTATACAGATGCCTTTATTTTGAGGAGGGCGTGGCAACCCACTCCAGTATTCTTGCCTGGAGAATCCCAAGGACAGAGGACCCTGGAAGGCTACAATCCATAGAGTCGCAGAGTCGGACATGACTGAAGCTACTTAGCATGCATGCATTCACTATTTTAGGAAACTGCCTTTGATTTTTATGTACCAGGTTTAAAATCTTAGTCAGATGTTGTAGCTAATAAAATTATGAGACAGATTATTAAATAAGGGCTGTGGGAAGAAGTGCACTTAAATACTTGAGACATCAGTCCAAGAAAGACACTCAATGATTTCCAGTGTGTCCAGATGTCTTGATAACAATTCCTTTGTCCAAGGGCTTGGACATGGGGGCTTCCTAGGTGGCTCAGTGGTAAAGAATCCACCTGCAATACAATATACACAGGAGACACAGGTTCAGTCCCTGGGTCGGCAAGACCCCTTGGAGAAGGAAATGGCAACCCACTCCAGTGTTCTTGCTTGGAAAACCCCATGGACAGAGGAGCCTGGTGGGCTATAGTCCATGGTGTTGCAAAAGAGTTGGAAATGCCTGAGCACACACATGCATGCCCAATGGGACAAATCAGCACACTGAAACAGTCCTTAGAAGATACGATTTGACTGCAATGTTGAAGGTGGAAAAGAACCTTGGAGTAGTTGACTTCATTCTTCCCCCTCGTCCTATTCCAGATGAGGTCCCAGAAGCCCAGAACGATTGAGATCCTGAGGTTCTGGTCAACTTGATTGGAATCTTTGGGGGCCTTTAGAGGTTGTTTGATTCCCCGTTGCTGCTATTTTTAATATTTCTGTCTTTCAAACATTTTAGTAATAAGGATTTCAAACATTTTAGTAATAAGGAATGAAACTATGTTTCCGTTTTCCATGGGTTGGTAAAAATCAAAAGCTAATACCATTCAGCACTAACCTCATAACATTGGAGAAAGAAGCTGAAGGGCTCAGTGTGGCTTCCAAGGAAAACTGACCAGCTTCACAGGTGTGGTCTTTATTCTCATTGTTGTTGTTCGAACATTTTGTTCTTGGATAAAGGCTTACTTAATGGCACATTTGGTTCCCATGTTTATTCTGGAAGACAGCAGCCACAGGGAGTCACTGAAGATCACTGGACACCGAACCCTGGGAATTATGTTTTAGCAGCTTTATTGAAATTGTGTATTGTATAATTTACACATCACAGGGTTAACCCCTTCAAATCATACAATTCTGTTTCCTTTAGCGTGTTTACAGAGTTGTATAACCATGTGTGCTGTGCTTAGTTGCTCAGTCATGTCCGACTGTTTGTGACACCATGGACTGTAACCCACCAGGCTCCTCTGTCCATGGGGATTCTCCAAGCAAGAATACTGGAGTGGGTTGCCATGCCCTCCTCCAGGGGGATCTTCTCGACCCAGGAATTGAACCTGGGTGTCCTGCTTTGCAAACAAATTCTTTACCAGCTGAACTACCAGGGAAGCCCTGTATAACCATCACTATAACCTAATTTTAGGACATTTTCGGCACCCCCAAAAGAAACCTTGAACCCATTCTCTGCCCCCACTCTCTTCCTCACGCAGCGCTAGGCAACCACTATTCTGCTTTCTGCCTCTCTAGATTTTTCCATTCTGAACATTTCATTTGAATAGAATCATACAGGTGAGAAAGCTGGAAATTTTAATGTGATGGTCAAAGACCACTTCGGTGAACATGACTCGGTTGCTCTATGGCCCCATTTTTCTCAACAGTGTCCTGATATGTAAGATCGAAGCCAAACGAACTCACTGTTGTCACCTGTTTACTAGATTAAATGGCTTATTCTTGTTTTCTGGAGTCCCTATATTTAAGATTTAAGTAAAAATATTTAGTATTCAAATTTTAAAAATATGTGGGAGTGGCTCAGAGGTTAAAGCATCTGCCTCCATTGCAGGAGACCCGGGTTTGATCCCTGGGTTGGGAAGATCCCCTGGAGAAGGAAATGGCAGTCCACTCCAGTATTCTTGCCTGGAGAATCCCATGGACAGAGAAGCCTAGTAGGTTACAGTCCACGGGGTCGCAAAGAGTCGGACACGACTGAGCGACTTCACCTCACCTCACATATCTATTAATATATGATTGCTGTAGGCTCTGTTACAAAATTGTGAGGTTCAACCACTGCTTGTTAGTTGGAATCTTGAGTGAAAACTGGACTTCTGTAAGACTCAATTTCCTTATCTATAAAATGAGGATTATAATACTAGTACTTACCTTTCAGAGTTCTTCTGAGTACTAAATGAAATAATTTATATATAAGGCCTCCCAAAATACCTGATGCACAATGAGTGTTAAGTGAATGTTACCTATTGTTGTTATGAGTGTCATTTATAATAAACTAGAGAAGTTATTTTATTTCATTCTTTCTGACATCATCTATTAAGGATCATCATCTACTAAGGATCTGAGTTGGTTTGCAAGAATATTTGCATACCATTAAACACATACACCCACTCTCACAGGAATAAAAGCCAGGGATGATAAAGTTACTAGAAGGACAATATCGAGGAAATAATAACCATAGCAATAAGAGCTAACATTTATAGATAGCAGGCTACGAATGGACATTTCTTTAGTGTTTTTCCTGGTGAGCTGAGGGAATATTGCCAGATCAGAAATGGGCAGAGACATTCAAATAAGAGTCCCAGGCTAGGACATAGGAGGGAGCTTGATGGTCTCTAGTTTACCTCGACTTATACCCCAAGCATTAGACATAGCCAGAGGTGACAGCTTGGTTTGGTGTGGATACTCACAGTGTGGAGATGAGTTCTCCATCTCACAGTATGGATAGCCACTGGTTATTAAGCGCTTACCATGAGCTAAGCTACAATTAGAACCTGAAGTGACTCCAAAACTAGATAATTATGAAGTAAACTTGTCTACTCCAGACAACCAGTTTCTTTGTTGATATTCTTTCTTTAAAGAATGTTCTTGTATATATTAAGCTGAAATGTACAATCTCATAGGCACCCTGCTTTCCAGTTCTTATAATGCCTTCTACATGGAGAAGTAAACACCTAATCAGATTGTCCCTCAGATATCTGAAAACAATTGTCATGGCCCTCACCCTGCCTCACTCTGCTGCTCACACACGCAGGATAATGTTATTGTTCTTTAGGTTAGGTAGTCCAACTGTTCATTTTTCTTGGAATGTGCTTTCTCTTCTATGCTCAGCAAGGGCTTCCCTGGTGGCTCAGTGGTAAAGAATCCACCTTGGTGCAGATCTGGCTTCAATCCCTGGGTCAGGAAGATCTCCTGGAGGGAGCTCATGGCAACCCACTCCAGTGTTCTTGCCTGAAGAATCCCACAGACAGAGGAGCATAGCAGACTACAGTCCATAAGGTCGCAAAGAGTTAGACACGACTGAAACGACTGAGCATGCACACACGCGTGCTCAGTGAACTCCTACCCAACCTTCAAGATTCCTTGCCAGTGTGCCTTCCCAGCAGTAACCTTCCCCATACCTTAGGTTGAGCAACTCCTCCTCTGAGCTCCTACTGCACTTCTTACATGCTAAGAATTAGCTCTTAAAAGACTGTCTCCTCCCCTGGACTGTGAGCTTCTGATGAGAGCTGTTAACCTTTGTGCTCCTAAACTCCATTCTAGCACCTGACTCATGGTAGTTGCTCAACACTATGGAAGAGAGAATTTTGATCTTATGTTATGTGAATTCCTAACTATACCTGGTTTTACAGAGTTTTCAATTATAAGAAATGTTTTTGACAAAAGAAGTTTAGGTAAACCTTGACTAACAGAGGCTTCTCTTGGACCCAAAGTAGCATCGTCTGGGGAGTAAGACTGAAGCCCTTCAGTAGGTTGGTTACTGAGCTATTCATCTTCACCTGGTAGAATTATCCACTGACCACTTGATGTAAACAAGGCACTTGTTTGTTGCAAAAGGTTAACACCCACCACCTTTCATCAGAGAAATTTAGATAAAATGATTGCAACACTGACGATGTAGTTGAATCACAAAGTTCACAGTAAGCTTAAACCAGGGTTCATGAATGTTGATAAGTTACAGTCCAAAGTTACGGATCTGTTTTACTCTGGGATCTTAGCAGGTTTTCATAGAGTATGGATAAAAGTTATTCCCTAAAGCATGGATAGAGGCTTAACTTAAGGTATGTAACTGGGGCAAGAAGGCCTACATCTGAAGGAAAGAATGTGGATCTCACCAAGGCTTTGCTGTCATTTGTAAAACTGGCCTGCACCTTAAACGGAGTCATTAGGGTTGAACCAGAACATTTAGTAAGTCAGGCACTGGCACTGCCTCTTGCCGCCCGAGTTCAAATCTGTCAGTTTTCATCCAAACTGCATCTTTACCTCCCATGTGAGTTGCTACAATACTAGACACCCCAGTGAATCCATCTTCTCCTCCCTTTGCCTTTTGCCAGGTTCATGGTTTTGTGCTAGCTTTTCCCTAGACAGTGGAGCCCCAGCTGGTGGAGGCTGAGGGGGCCACTTCTGCTCAGGGTGGTCCCCAGAAGTCTGGCCTGGGTTTGGAGGAGAAAGAGTCCGACTTGGTATTCTAAAGCTGAAGTGGACACAGGGTGCAGCCTCTGAGACCAAGAAGGAGGCTTTTCTAGAGCAAGCTGACGTGATGCCATCCAGGCACTGATGGAGCACTTCCTGTTTCGGGAAGCTCTCTGTTCACCAGGACTCTTTCACTCCTGATGCTGCTGCTAAGTCACTTCAGTCGTGTCCGACTCTGTGCGACCCCATAGACGGCAGCCCACGAGGCTCCCCCGTCCCTAGGATTCTCCAGGCAAGAACACTGGAGTGGGTTGCCATTTCCTTCTCCACTGCATGAAAGTGAAAAGTGAAAGTGAAGTCACTCCTAGAGAGCTCAAATGAGAAAGCATTCTCATTTCTGTTCAGCTTAAAAACTCCAGCTTGTTTCAACCCTTCCTTATAATGTCATGTTTTCAGACTTCTTCAACCTGGTCTCTATTCTCTGAGTATCCATGGTTTGCCTTTGTTGTTCTGTGGCCTCAGTCAGGTCCAAGTGTAGACTGAACAGCAAGCTGGAATTGTTGGCTGCTTCTCTGGGTATTGGGCTTCCTAGGCGGCACTAGTGGTAATGAACCCACCTGCCAGTGCAGGAGATGTAAGTGACGTGGTTTCAATCCCTGGGTTGGGAAGATTCCCTGGAGGAGGGCATGGCAACCCACTCCAGCATTCTTACCTGGAGAATCCCATGGCCAGAGGAGCCTGGTGGGCTAGAGCCAGTAGGGTTGCAAAGAGCCAGACATGACTGAAGCAATGTATCCTAAGAGTGTATCAATTCTTAATAATCAATGTTAACATGTGGCATTTGCGGGGGACAGTCAGTACTTTCAAGGCAAAGTGCTGAAGTCCTTTATATACCTGATGTTATTTAGCCTTCACAGTGATACTAAGGTCAGTGTTACTATTGTATTTCCTTGATTCTAAAACACTGTTCATGACAAGATAATACTGTCATTTAAATTTCAGCTTTTCGGGAAAAATAAAGAAAGAAAAATGCCATCTCATTAAACGGAGACATAAAATGCAATAGTCATGCCAGTTTCAGAAAAGTTTAATGTGTATTAGGGGAACGGGGACAGAAAGCACATCTGAGAATCAAAGAAATATGGTATCTTCCCTCTGGAG
The DNA here is from genome assembly GCA_917880005.1 of Nanger dama. Taxonomy (NCBI): domain Eukaryota; kingdom Metazoa; phylum Chordata; class Mammalia; order Artiodactyla; family Bovidae; genus Nanger; species Nanger dama. The sequence goes on from CAKJTW010000011.1 coordinate 40,001,744, forward strand.
ATGAGGAGCCTGTCGCCTGGAAAAAATGCATACAACCTAAAAGTTGAAAGTTAGGTTTTATTTGGTAGGAATGTTTGGACTCGAGCCCTCTCTCCTGACAGGAGACAGAGAGCTGACTCCGAAGAAGGGGAGGAGCCAGGCTATATACAAGTTTTGCAGCAAGGGGCAGGTAACCTGAATATTAAAAGATTACTGTTAAATTAAGGAGAGTTAAATTTCTCAAATGAAAAAATTTAGCAATCTTCTGATAACGGAAAGACGCAAACATCTGGGCTTGCCAGAATCATTTCTTTTGTGTACATCTATACTGGGGCCAATCCTGCTTTCTTTATTGTTCATTCCTAATGGCCACCTCTCACATCCCCCTAGCTCCCCAGCGCTCCCGGGAGAAAATAGCTGATGGCTTTGTTTCACCTGGGCTTAGATGTTTGCATTTGGAAGAGGCTTGCTTCCCAGTAGATCACGGAGCTGAAACATTTCATTTCACAAGCCCAAACTTAAGAAATCTGAGTGACTTATTGCAGTCTGTGGGCGTCCCTGGTGGCTCAGATGGTTTAAAAAAAAAAAAAAAAAAAATCAGCCTGCAATGCAGGAGACCCAGGTTCAAATGAAGAGGAAGATCCCCTGGAGGAGGGCATGGCAACCCACTCCAGTATTCTTGCCTGAAGAATCCCAGGGACAGAGGAGCCTGGCAGGCTGTGGTCTGCTGCTGCTGCTGCTAAGTCCCTTCAGTCGTGTTCGACTCTGTGTGACCCCATAGACGGCAGCCCACCAGGCTCCCCCGTCCCTGGGATTCTCCAGGCAAGAACACTGGAGCGGGTTGCCATTTCCTTTTCCAATGCATGAAAGTGAAAAGTGAAATCGCTCAGTCGTGTCCGACTCTTAGGGACCCATGGACTGCAGCCTACCAGGCTCCTCCGTCCAAGGGATTTTCCAGGCAAGAGTACTGGAGTGGGGGTGCCATTGCCTTCTCCGAGGCTACAGTCTGTGGAGTCACAAAGAGTCGGACACAACTGAGCCACTAACGCTTTCCCTTTCACTGCCGTCTGTGAAGGGAGAACCGATTCAGACCAACTCTGCAGACTGTGGTGAGTGTTCCCACCATTCGTGTTGCTTCCTCCTCAGGAGCCCTGAAGTGAAGTTGGTTCATCCCAGATCCCCAGGGCTTTTTCACAAAACGGCCGCTAATCTGGGCAACCACTGTCTGTACCTGTGAGTGTTTAAACCTAAATGCAGATGTCTGCGTTTGTCCTTGGCAGTGAACCACTTTCTGTATGTCCCTTTCTCTGTATTTTTAACGTGTGGTTACCAGATCAAAAACCATAAATATTTTGTGACTCTACAAACATAGTACTAAATTATGCTCCAAAGTGGTGGATTTATGAACAGTGCCACCGGCAGTGAGGTTGGGTTAGCACAGTTGTAGCTGGTTTTCAGTATGGGCCATTGCTGGCCTCACTGAGACTGGGAATTTGGGTTTCTTGTAGGAAACTCTCGTATATTTGATTCTCTCATGGGACCCCCTCAGGCCTCTAAACACCCCATCGTTGACTGACTCAGGCCTGTGGGTTATGCCTTCAATGCTTCTTGGCATTAATACATGTCTTCCTGTTTCTGTAGTCTCTGGACTCAACTCTGAATCAGAATCCTCAGGACTGCACTGCTCTAAACTTTGCTCTGCTTCCTGCTTGCCCTCTGACTTTGAGCATGCCCAGATCCTCTCTTTATCTTTATTATAAAACCCTGACTTATTTGATGGAGTTTGTATAGAATCTCTGAATTCAGAGGACAATTCTTGACGGTAACAGAATTTATGTGGGTTGAGTATTAAAAGCATTTCTTTTTCAGGTGCACTGTGGTGAAAGCAAGCCTTCCAGGAGATATCTGGATGGTTACTTAGCAAGAAATCCATTCTGATTGTTCTAGTTCTCCCTAGATGAAGACAGGAGGACGTAGAAATTGTCAAGAATATATAGTTGAAAGTTTGAAAGAGAAGAAACTGCCTAGTAGATTTCAAATGACTGAGAGCATAGAACTGAAGAAGAGAATGGATTTCCATCTGTGTGGGGCACATTTAGTGCTGGGAAGCATAGAATTACGACTAGGAAAGGACTGTAGTTTTTCCTTTTAAAAGTGGAAATAAAGACAAAAGTGACCTGTATATCTCACTTCCTACTAAGATAACTTTTAGTCATGTGTGTGACTTTTAGTTATGTGGAGCTACTGGGGTTTTATAACTCTGTTTAAGTGAGTAAGAAATAGTAAAAATTAGCTCCTTCAGATGCTTGTTTAGATTCTGACTCAGCACAACACAACTCATATCTCTCATGAGAGAAGAGTTGCTCTCTTATACTTCTTGGCCAAAAATATAGGCCACTTTCTGTCTAGAAATGTAGGTGTGTGTTTTGAAAAGAAAACCATAAGCCATATTGAAATAGCTCAAATTTATTTTTTTTTAATTTTTTAAATTTAAATTTATTTATTTTAATTGGAGGCTAATTACTTTACAATATTGTATTGGTTTTGTCATACATCAACATGAATCTGCCACAGGTATACACGTGTTCCCCATCCTGAACCCCCTTCCCTCCTCTCTCCCCGTACCATCCCTCTGGGTCGTCCCAGTGCACCAGCCCCAAGCATCCAGTATCATGCATCGAACCTGGACTGGCGATATGTTTCATATATGGTATTATACATGTTTCAATGCCATTCTCCCAAATCATCCCACCCTCTCCCTCTCCCAGAGTCCAAAAGACTATTCTATACATCTGTGTCTCTTTTGCTCTCTCACATACAGGATTATCGTTACCATCTTTCTAAATTCCATATATATGCATTAGTATACTGTATTGGTGTTTTTCTTTCTGGCTTACTTCACTCTGTATAATCGGTCCCATTTTCATCCACCTCATTAGAACTGATTCAAATGTATTCTTTTTAATGGCCGAGTAATACTCCATTGTATATATGTACCACAGCTTTCTTATCCATTCGTCTGCTGATGGACATCTAGGTTGCTTCTATGTCCTGGCTATTATAAAAGTGCTGAGATGAACATTGGGGTACACATGTCTCTTTCAATTCCGGTGTATATGCCCAGCAGTGGGATTGTTGGGTCATAAGGCAGTTCTGTTTCCAGTTTTTAAGGAATCTCCACACTGTTCTCCATAGTGGCTGTACTAGTTTGCATTCCTACCAACAGTGTAAGAGGGTTCCCTTTTCTCCACACCCTCTCCAGCATTTATTGCTTGTAGACTTTTGGATAGCAGCCATTCTGACTGGCATGAAATGGTACCTCATTGTGGTTTTGATTTGCATTTCTCTGATAATGAGTGAGGTTGAGCATCTTTTCATGTGTTTGTTAGCCATCCGTATGTCTTCTTTGTAGAAATGTCTATTTAGTTCTTTGGCCCATTTTTTTGATTGTGTCATTTATTTTTCTGGAATTGAGCTGCAGGAGTTGCTTGTATATTTTTGAGATTAGTTCTTTGTCAGTTGCTTCATTTGCTGTTATTTTCTCCCATTCTGAAGGCTGTCTTTTCACCTTGCTTATAGTTTCTTTTGTTGTGTAGAAGCTTTTAATTTTAATTAGGTCTCATTTGTTTATTTTTGCTTTTATTTCCAGTATTCTGGGAGGTGGGTCATAGAGGATCCTGCTGTGATTTATGTTGGAGAGTGTTTTGCCTCTGTTCTCCTCTAAGAGTTTTATAGTTTCTGGTCTTATGTTTAGATCTTTAATCCATTTTGAGCTTATTCTTGTGTATGGTGTTAGAAAGTGTTCTAGTTTCATTCTTTTACAAGTGGTTGACCAGTTTTCCCAGCACCACTTGTTAAAGAGATTGTCTTTTCTCCATTGTATATTCTTGCCTCCTTTGTCAAAGATAAGGTGTCCATAGGTGTGTGGGTTTATCTCTGGGCTTTTTATTTTGTGCCGTTGATCTATATTTCTGTCTTTGTGCCAGTACCATACTGTTTTGATGACTGTGGCTTTGTAGTAGAGCCTGAAGTCAGGCAAGTTGATTCCTCCAGTTCCATTCTTCTTTCTTAAGATTGCTTTGGCTATTCAAGGTTTTTTATATTTCCATACAAATTGTGAAATTATTTATTCTAGCTCTGTGAAGAATACCATTGGTAGCTTGATAGGGATTGCATTGAATCTGTAGATTGCTTTGGGTATGAAATAGCTCAAATTTAAATCAAGATTTTTAAACTCAAATTTAAGTTGACTTTAGTGTGTTGTGCTAAAAAAAAATGTGTTACTATTCAAAGGAGAAAGTTACCTTGTTAAGAACTGATTCTTGGATTGTGATCGAGTGGTAATATCTATCATCCAGGTCTTGAGTTTTATCAGTCCATAGCACAGCTCTGCCCTTAGCCTGATGAGAGATTCAATATTTGCTGAAGACTTTGTGTATTTTTATTTGCCACATGATGTGTTCTTCTAAAAACACAGGTTTGGCGATTTTAAGAGGGTGGGAGACTATAGGTATACTCCCTATAAATTCAGCTGTTGTCTTATCAATTCCCTAGGCATTTTGCTGCTGTTTCTGCTGCTAAGTCAATTTTGCTAGGTCCTTTATAAATATCTGTGTGCTGTTATCTAGGTGAATAAAGGTCCTGACACAGCTGTAGCAAACTGGTTTTGTTCTCACTGACTATAACATTTCTATTGTATTTTCCTTCTCAGGCCTACTTTCCTCCTGTCATAACATGTATTAATATCATTTTGGAGCTAGTCTAAATCAGTGACTGTCAAACTGAGGTCCCTCTAAATCATTGGGTGTCTTGTTAAAACACGGATTCTGTTTCTGGGATATGGCTATGATTCTGCATTTCCAGCAAGTTTCAGGGTGATGTTTACATTCAGCAGACCGGGTTTTGAGTAACTAGGATCCCAAGGTTAATGCTCCTAGGAAGACAGGTGGTAGCAAAAAGCAAGCAATAAAACAAACATTTAATCGGAGGAGCCTCATATGTTCATTGATGACTATGATTACTTTGGCTAATGCCAAGCCGAGTTCAGAGAGGCATAAATGCACATTGATTAACAGTTTTGGGCCCTGCAGTCCTCTTTCTGACACTCAGCAGCTGAGTCACATGGGCACATTACTAATCTCTCTAAACTTCAATTTCTGAGTTTATGATATGCAAGTAATAGGAAAATCTACTTTATACGATTATTATAATGATTAGATGATATAATGCATATGAAGTACTTAATGCTTGCTCAATGTTAGCTGTCTATAGTGATAATTCAGAAGACATTTATTGAATGTCTCCTATATGCCTGGTATGTAGGTGTGTAAAAATTCAAAAGCAACTCTTTTCCTTTCAACAGATATTGAATTCAGTTTTTGGAGGGTTCCCAGAGTTGAGATTAGATCTAAAACTTTGACTCTGAGGCCAGTGCTCTTCCTGCCTAATTCTATGCCTGATTCATTGGCTGTCTCTTGTGTGTACCATATTAAAGCTAGTCTGGTTTCAGGCACCTTTAAATGACACCTGTATGCTGAGTCACAGTGGAGTCAACGTTTTAACTTAAAACCCACAGTGAGTTATGTTTGGTTCCTTGGGTTTGAGCAAGTTCTCTCTGAGGATAAAAATTGAAGGGTAGGTTTTAGTTTTGTTTTATATCATCTGGACTGTTTTGCTTGATCAGCTGAAACTGAGTGAGATCAGAGGATAGGCATAGTTAATTTCTATCCAGTGGATCATATTCTGAGAATACACCTACCTTCCACTTTGGTATCTATGTTTTATTGTATTTTATTAATTTTTAAACTTTTTGTTTTGTATTGGAGTATCGCTGATTAACAGTGTTGTGACAATTTCAGGTGCACAGCAAAGAGACTCAGCCATGCGTGGTATCTACCTTCTGAAATGATTTCAAAAGGACTCTGTCTTTGCATGAACAAACTTGTTTTTCTGAGACAGGTTAAAAACATTACACCCTGCCTCTTTCCCAAAAAGTACCCAGCAAGTGTGCTTACAAGGAGCTGAGTGTTGCCACTTTTCATCTGTCTTTCGTACCTTTCTTTCAAATCCCGCCTTGAAAAGGAAATGATCACTGAGAATTTGTTTTTCTTTATCGAATTGTTTCTCTAGTCATTGAAACTTGCATGCCTTTTCTGAGCTTGTAATAGTTATCTTTGTGATACATATTATAATTTCATAGATACTAGTTTGGCAGAAACTTCCGGATGTGATTATTGTGTTTGTGAAAACATAATAATCTCACTGAGCATAGTCTTCTGGTAGTGAAAACAGTGAAATTAAAGCAATATTCAAAGTAGAAATTGACAGATTGCTTTCTTTAAGTGTTTTGACAATGTCTTTTCACCTTTTTTTTTTTTTTTGGTTATAAACAGTAGTTTGCCTATTTTTGTTACAAGAAATATAAAAATGACTTTTGTTGTTGGTTATTCTGTAGGATCAAGGAAAATTACTTGTTCTTTCTTTGAGTATTGCTATGTATTGACTGATTTTTACAACTCTACTTATTATTTCTGTCTTGGCAGATTTTATTAAAAACAGCTTCTTAGGGATAGAATTTACAAGCCATAATTTTCACTTATTTAAAGTGTACAATTTAGAAGTTTTCAGTATATTCACAGTGTTGTTTTTGTAAATTTTTACTTGTTCTACTGTGTGTATCCACCCTGCTCCATATTCCCATTCCTTTAACAAATTTGGTTAATGCTTATAGTTTGGGGCAGATATAGATGGCATAACAAGGAACTCTTGGAAACTACTAACTTAAGGTACTTCCTGATTACTCTATGGCTTTTTATTAACTTTATATTAGTGCCATTTTAATGATGAATTGATCATCTGTCAGCTGTGCCTGTGAGTCATTAGATCCAGCCTGTTTCTCATCTCTCCTATCCTTCTTTTCCCTAACTCTCACCCTCATACACATCCAGTTTAACTTGTTTACCTTAAATATTGCGTTGTTTCTCAAAGGTGGCAGAACTGAGCTCTGATGGTTCCATGAAGGCACTACTTTATGTCCCTGAGACTTATCTGGAAATCGTTATTGTCTACAGTAACTTTATAAAGAGAGCAGCCCCGGTATTCTATTTAGCCCAGTATCTTTTTTATTTGGGAAACCACTTTGGTTAGTTGGGGAGTAAAAAAGATAAACAATTGAAAATAATGTTACTTATCCTACAAAATCCCATTTGAACAGCTCAAAATTATTGTCATTGAATACTTTTTAGCTCCAGGACTCCAGCATCAAGAGTGGGAAGTGAAAGGTGGTGGATGAGGACTTTGAGATAAAATCTAAATACCTTAGCATCACCTGCACTTAACCTTGTGCCCAACTACACTGTACTTTTTTTTCATTTCCTGAAACCTGTCATGATTATGGAGATAAAATATAGTGGTTAGATTGAAGATATATTTAGAATTTGACAGGACTTATTGTTTGGATAGAGAGAGTTAGGGAAAGAGTATGGCTGCAGAGAAATTCCAGGATTTGGTTTATGCAGTTGGGTAGATGATGTTCCCAGGAAGGAAGGAAACCCAGAATGAGGAAATGTTTTGGGATTTGGAAGATGATGATTCTATTTGGCGAATATCAAGTTCACCCAAGTGGGACATTCACAGGTAGTTGGGTATATATATCTAAAGCTTAGGAAAAAGAATAAGGCTGGAAAAAGTTACCACAAGCCCAGCAGACATCAGTGTCTGGGAATACAGAGGTGGCTCCTTGTTCAGGGAGCTCCCAGTCTTCCAGGGGAGACAGAGGGCCAGTGGGAAGGAGTGTGTTCAACGGTGATATCACCTGGGAGCCATGAAAACACCAAAGAAAGGAACCAGGAGTGTGTATTGTCACCAAGTATTGCCATGAAGGAGACCACCCCTGAGAGGTGAGGAGAATCTGAAAGGAAGATCGTGGGACCCTGAATACTACCAACGGGTAAAAGTTGAGCAGAAGAAGAACAGGCTCCAAGAAGATTACCTCCCAGTGGCTGAAGACAGAGAAAGAAAACTAGAAGAGTGTGGGAAAGTGAACGCCAAGAGGAGACTCTTCAGGAGGGCATCAAGCAACAGAAAGGTTAAGAGAGAGAAGAATGGAGACAAAGACAAAGTGGGAAAGAAGGTTCTTAGTGGACTCATCTAGATGTGGTAGAAGCACTGAGGAGAGTCATCTGAACCAGGCTGCAAGGACGGGGGAGATGTCCTGAAGGAGGTGGCACCTGGGACAAACAATGCGTGACAAGAGTTAACTAGACAAAGAAGGAAATTGGAGTAAGGCAGACTCCAGAGGGAGCAGCCTGTTGGAAGGCTGAGAGGTCAGAGAGCATGAAACGTGTGGTTCGGTCTAGCTGAGCAGGGAAACAGAAATCCTTCAAAAACTTGACTCAAGTCACAGCGAGAGAAGTTGAGTGGAACATATATGAAATTGAGGTGCTTGCGAATATTTTAAACAGCAATAGGCAAAAACAGGAAGCAAGAGAGGCTGATAAGGGAATTGATTAATTGAGTGATGAGAGGAGGGTTGGAAAGAAGCACAGGTGGGAGATAGCAGATATGGAAGGAAGGGCATTATTCTGGGGTTTTAACGGGGAAGTAGGTAAATACATGGGTGAGGTGGAGAGTAATGAGAGTGTGCTTTTCACAGTGAAGTAAATTATGGGAAGTCATTTTGTTTCCCCAGCACCCATCATGGTGCTCAGCATATTGTGGTTGCTCCATAAATACACGTTGAGTGAATTATATCATCCTGAGTCGCTTGAGAAACCCACAAAGAGGCACGCCTGGAAAGCAAGATGGCTTGCCAGTCTGGCTGGCACACACTGACTCTCTCTGATTCACTGAGGTTTGGCAGCCTATCTTTGTCTGCCATTTCTTGTTAGCATTAATGCAATCCATGTGCTTCTCAGGGGTGTTGCAGAATTAGGTGTCATTAGAATAGCTCTGTCCCTTAGTGACAGTCACAAGAGCAGCTATTTCTTGAGCAAAGACCAAACTAGTTCTTTCCCTGTGAAGCTGGCAGTCAGTCCACATGTACTGAACAGAGTCTGCCTGCAGCTGAGACAATAGCAACTTATTCTGCCTGTCTGGTCATACTCTTACACATTTGGACATGGTTCACAGATGCATTATACGGAATGAATCTGGCCCAGAAACAGACTTGTGTTAGCATGTGGAGCATGAAAGAGGCCTCAGTTCCAGTCTTGCTTCTGCTTTCTCTGTGGGATCTTGAGCTTCTCTCTTCTTCTCAGTGCATCAAAGGATGTGAACCCAAATGATTACCATTACTAGAATGGTAATTACTAGAACTACTAGATTCTCATGTGTACTAGAAGTCACTGACCAGGGTTTGTATCCACTGGTTTCATCAGTCCAAAGTTTCCTCAATTCTTGACTTCATTTTTGACCTTGTTTTATGTAAAAAAAAGTAAGGTCAGTTTTTAATAACAACAGCTCGCAAGTATCTGGCACAAATTTGGTCCAGATATTATTTTTAGTATTTTATGAAAAAAGTGAAAGTAAAAGTCACTCAGTCGTGTCCGACTCTTTGCAACCCCATGGACTATACAGTCCATGGAATTCTCCAGGTCAACATACTGGAGTGGGTAGCTGTCCCCTTTTTTGGGGGATCTTCCCAACCCAGGGAAGATCAAACCTGCATTGCAGGCAGACCCTTCACCAGCTGAGCTACGTGTTGACTGATGTGATCCTCACAACAATCCAATGCAAGAGGCATTACTACTGTCCCCACTTTATAGGTTGGGAAATTAAAGCACAAAGAAGATAAGTTACTCACATAGGTGCACACAGCTTATAAGTGGTGACATGGACATTCAGATTCAGGTGTTCATTTGACTCTACTATGCTGCATCTCAGCTGGAATCCAGGTGGTAGCTGGGCCAGGGACTCAGGTGTTTCCCTAGTAGGAAGGCTCCTCTGTATCTCTTTTCAGTCTGAAATATCTGTTCTCTGTTGTTTCACTGAGACTCATATTCTAAGCCCTGGCCCATGGACTATAACTGAGAGACCAGGCACAGAGTCTCCGCTCACTCCCCTCGGTTGTGGAGATGGCAGTAATGCCTCCTGTCTAGGCCTCTGGAGTTCAAGTGAGATCAAGTCTAGAAGAATGTGTTAAAAGAAGGAGAAGGCTGTTGGTCATAATTTTAATACTTATTATTACCTGTGCTTGTATATTTTTGAAGAATTTGTGAAACGAGTTTCACTGTATTTTAAAGCTTGGATTCCTACAATAAAGGAAGGAACTTCCGAATTTAGATACCCAGTGCTAAGGAGGGGAAATTTTCAAATGAATTTATCAAAGCTTTCTTGTTTTAAAAGTTTAATCGAAGCAATTTTAATAGCTCCTCCAGAAAGAAAAACTCAAATAGAACTTCAGTTTTGATGACTTTTTCCCTTAGCTGAACATTACTACCGTTAATAGTGGACACCCCAACTTTATAGACAAGAGCCAAGGAGCATCAAGGCCCTGTTTTGAGAGTTAGTTTAGTTGTCTCAAAAGAGGTCAAGTTTACTTTCAGTTCCATATGGGCCTATTTAACTTCGTATTTTTACTGTTTTTTTAATTAATCCCCAAGCATGACCAAGAACTGTAGATGATAACTGTTGACTCTAAGGGGAATCAGGTTGAAGTCTACAAATACACTTTTCAGAGGGTGAAGCAGTATAAGATATCTTGCACATTGCCCTGTTAGTGGGTCACACCTACTGGCTGAATTTAGAAAGAGGAATGAATTTTATTTGTTTGTAAGGAATGCAAAAGTCATTAACTATAATTGAATTAAGGATATTAGTAAAGTGTCGCATTTGGCAGTTATTTTTTTCCAATTGTTTGCTTAATGAAGTATTTAAAAATAGGAATATTTAGGGGAAAAACCCTATATACTTATAACATCCAGATTGAAAGAAAATGTCACTGATCTATTAAGTTCCTCTTTATACTTCTGATTATTCGCATAGTTAGAGGATACCCACCCTTTCTCCATAAAGGTAACTATGCTTCTAAAGTTGTCATATAGTTATTTACTTGATTGCTTTTTATATAGACAACATACAGGATTGTTTTGTTTTTTAATTCTAAATACAAACTGTAAGCTGACTTGTTTTTTACCAAACTTTGTGCTGATACATTTATTTTCTCTGCTGTATAGTGTAGATATTTTATTTAAAATATAACCCATAAATCCATTCTCTGCCTTTTCCAAAATTTGATAAATTTTTTTAGTCATTATTTCAAACTTTTGTGTGCATGTCTCATTTTCTCTCTAGCCTGACCTCCTGGGACTCAAATTACATAATTGTTAGATCTTTTGGTATCATCGTGTAGGTCACTGAGGCTCTGTTCATTTTTTAGAAATCTTTCTACCATGTTGTCTGTTGACTTTGAATAACTTTGATGACTCAGTCTCCAAGTTCACTGATTCTGTTTGTCATTGCCATTTTGATGTTAAGCCCATCCCCTGGGCTTTCTTTTTTGCTGAGATGTTCTACTTGTTCATTCATCGAAAACACATCCTTGTGCGTGTTATGGTATTTGCCCAGTTAATTTCTGCATCTCAGGATGGGCCTCCACTGATGGACTTTTCTCCTCAGAATGGATCACATTTTCCTGTTTCTTCTTTGTCAAATAAGTTTAGATGATATTGTAATTGATTCTATTATAGACTCTGGATTTAGTTATGTTCTTTGCAAAGAGTCTGTTTGTTTTCGGAGGCAGTTAACTGGGGTGGAGTCACGCTTCGCCCTCCGTATTTCCTGTTAGGAGTAGCGGCGGTCTCTGCTGCAGTCACTGTGGTACTGCCTGAGTTCTTTGGTGTGTACTCGTGCACGCATGGTTCAAGGGCTGGCCTCAGCAGAACTGGGTGCTCCCTTTGTGTGGCTCTCTCCTCTCCACAGTTTCCCAGTTTACTTTTAAACTGTTGTGATTGCCATTAAAACTTTCCTGGTTCTTAGAGCCAGTACAATTATGGATTTTCTTTCTGAGTTTTCGTCATCCCACTTGGCATGAATTAGGTGTGTCCTTGGACAAAAATAGCGCCTTCAGTTTCTTCCCCATGTTGATTCCTTTCCAGTTTCTGCTTGCTTTCGGTTGTTTTTTAGTCTCTTATGTTTTACGTTTTGTCCGGAATTTAGAGTCATCCTCTGTGGGATGGCTGACCTAATAGAGCTACACCTGTATTCCCAAAAGCTACAAGTTGTGATCCTGAATAATTTTTATATGAAATGTCTTATTTTGCAGTTTCCACAGTTTCATGCGTGTCCTTTTCAGAACTGCTGGGTACGCTTCTTCTGGTCTCATTTAAACAGATCGTGCAGCTCTTTGAGGCGCTGCATTTTTGTAGGATTCTCACTTCTAGGTCCCTGCCTCCCATAGTCCTAGGATCATGTTTCCTTCCAGTCACATGGGGACAGAAAAGGAATCTCAGACCCTTTATCTATGATCTAAACCCTTTGGGCCTCTTCAGCCTCAGTTCCAGTATACCCATCTGACTTTATTTCTTCACTGTTGGAAACTGGAAGCTTTTTCTCATTATTGTTTTTGGTGCTGCTGTCTCTGTTTTTATCCTTAACTAAGTATTTTTAAAAATTGATCTGCAGTTTATTCAGCACTTCCTGTTTGTAGTGGGAAATGGGCACCTGCATTAGCTTAATCCATTTTGTTTTCAGACAACTGTAGTATTTTCTTTGTTATTCTTAGTGGGAAACAAATAGACCATCCCCAGAATACAACTCTGGCTGCTAATTCCTTTACCAATGAGGGAACTGAGTTCTAGTATTGATATATGGAGTTTGGACAGAAGACTTGTAGCTCTTAGAATAGCTAAGGGCATAGAAGAAACTAACGTTGTTTCAGCATTTACTATGGCCTGAGCTCTGAGCTACTCACATCATTTAATTCCTGTATATCTTTACTTTAGTAGTATTACCTCCACTTTACACTTTAGGCAATGGAAACTTCAAAGAGCCATGAATACCTTGTTTTTCAGCCTAAGGAGAATTAGAATTCAAGCTATTTGACTCAAAAGTCACATACTTTCCATGGTACTCTGCTGTCTCAACAAATCGTCTCAACAAATATTTTTGTACGTATATAGATGATTAAAAAAATTGAGATTTTGCTGTGTTTACCACTAGTCAAGACAAAAATTTGAGAGCTCATTAGCGCTGTAGAATGTCTAGAGGAGTTTACACATGTGTGTTCGCCAACTTCATTCTTTTCATGGGTGAAATTCATGGGTTATCAGTGAAAATGCTTTCTGTGCTGACTCACACTAATGAAGGTTGTTTGCCAGTTCTTTGGAGGGAAGTTAAAAAAAGGAATCGTAGAATTTTAGACAGCTGGACAGAAGATCAAGTCTATATGTAAGAATATAGTTTCGTCAATTAAACAGCACTGCCATCATAAGATGCACAGAACAGTTTTAAGAAAACGAAGCAACAAAAATAGAATGAATGATTATATGAAAACTCTTGAGTTAATATCTATAGTTTTTTGGTCAACATGTATCATCAAAAACAACATTGTGCTCATTAAAAAAAAAATGTTTACCTTTCTGAGCCAGTGAAAGAAATTTTTTCTTAAAGTGATTTTAATAGAGATTAACTCTACCGTGGAAAAATGTTTATCTTGTTCATCTGTTGCTCACCCACTGAATCATTGGTGTTCTTAATCTCCCTTTGTAAGAAAAATGTTTATGTTAATATCATTTAACATAATTTATCAGCCAGAATGGAGTATGTTTCTATGAATTTATGTGCAGTTAGCTTCCTCTCCTGAAGACCCATCACAATGCATGCATATTCTATTCTTGACCATAAAAACTTGAGTATTCATTTAACACTGAAGGATATTATTTTTAGAAGTCTGACCACAGTTTATAGCAATGTTAGTTGCCTTTCTTTTTATAAAAATGTTTCCTTTGGGATCCTTACTGGATTTAAGTCAGTTTATTGGCTGTACCAAGTCTCTCACTCATCATACCTAATAAGCTTATTAACAAACTTTGGAGTCAGGAGGGCCCCTCTTACGTTTTCTCTTCAATACAAATGTTGATATGTGCATTGTGACTTATAGAGGCAGGAATAAATCTTATTTAGATATTGGCTCAGAATCATCACCTGAATACCCTTTGCATTTGGGCTAGGTTTTAATTTCCTGGTTGAGGTTCCTTAGAATGTGTTCTTTTCTCTGACATTTAGTGGTGCTGAAAGAGGAGTTTTCCTTATAATAATGTACTTGCTGTAAAGTCCTAAATACAGAGAGTTGCTTGTTAATTTCAGTTTTTACATGAGGAAACTTGAGTACTAAAGTCTAGGTTAGTAAGGCAAAGATAGAGCAAACCAGGCAGCTGACTCCCATCAGATTGCTGTGTGACCCTGAGCAAATCACTTAAGCTGTCTGTGTCCTCAGTTTCCTTGTCTATATAAAAGGATGTTAGAACAGAACCATCTCCATAAGGCTGTTGTGAGGGTAGATTGAATTAGTGCGTGCAAAACGCCTGTATCACTGCCTGGCTCATGATAAGCACCATTCGAGCTTACTTTTTATTATTACCTTTAACTTCAGCGTAAAAGGAATTTCTGCAAGAGGAGATGGTTCAGTGGTTCATACTGATTCTAACACTATCTGAACCCAAATTTCCTGGATAATAGAACCCGAGAACAGCAAGAGGGAGAGGGAAAGAGAAGAGAGGCAGCAAAGTGTCAAAGGTGGTACATTCCTTGGCTGGCCACAGCTTCACAAAAGTCAGCCAGGGGTTTGGTCGCATAGGAGGGTTTCCACATCGGCTATTTGGTAGTAGTGTGCTCAGCACAGTCAGGCGACAAGAGGGGAGAGGAGTACATCTTCCATTCTCACAGATTCTGTGGCTTGGTCCCCCATCCCCGCTTTGCCCCCTGTCCCTGCCTGCCCCAGCACACGTGCACAAATCCCAAGGAAGCCAGGTTCCAGCCCCTGGTACTGTAGCTCCTCAGAAGCCTCAAAATGAAGCAGGCCTTCTGTCAGTCTAGCCAGTGGTGGGTTGAGCCAGAATGCTGGAGCCATGATAACTCCTGCTGGGTTGCACCATGGCGGCTGTGTGGAAGCCCTGCCCTTAGCCAGGAGGAAGTCAAGATGACTGGTGGCATTAGGAGAAGAGGTAAGAGTGGTGGTGATGGGCATCTCTAGTGAGCTAGTGGCAGAGGCCAGGGGGCCACCCCCACCATTCGCATCTGTGCACCCTCAGTAAGCTGCTGTGGCTCCATGTCTTTGATTCTAAGTGAGATTTTTTTGAGGATAAGTGATTCATGTAATGTGCCTTTAGTGTGTGGCTTAGAGTTGTTATTTAGACACTAAGTCGTATCCCACTCTTCTGTGACCCCATGGACTACAGCCCACCAGACTCTCCTGTCCATGGGATTTCCCAGGCAGGAATACTAGTGTGGGTTGTCTTTTCCTTCCTGAAGGGCTCTTCCCAACCTAGGGATGAAACCTGTGTCTTTGGCATTCACAGATGTGTTCTTTACCATTGAGCCACCAGGGAAGCCCTTGGATCAGAATAGATGCTCAATATATGACAGATAATATTTTCCTATCCACTCATATTTGAAATAGACATTGGTTTCTCTTAACACTTGTATTTGCCTCTAGAAATGAAATATCTATTTGAACTCAAAGATATGACAGAGATGAACTAGAAAAAGCTGATATCACTGCAAATAGGGTAATATTTAATCCTAGAACGTGTCAAAAGAAATGACTGAGAAAGCCTGAGGCAGAGAGCAGAGGCCATCAAAGAGGTCAAAGGATTTAGGGGAACTGAGAAATCATGGGAACTGAGAAATTATTTTCCTACTAAAACTTGCTTCTGTAATTGTAGATTCATTTTTGTTTTTAGCTAGGGAAAAGAAAAGAGAACATGGGTTCCAATTCCTGTTCTGTGGACACAGGGAGTGAGATGTTTTGGCACCCTTGTCTCCAGTCTTGATACTTCAAGGGAGAAAAGCAGTCAGGGTTAGGCCAGACATTTATCCAAGGCTTACTATGGTGTCACTGGAATTTGAGTTTAATACTTGAAAACACATTTATGATTTTTGCATTTCAGGGAGCATCAAATAATTTTGTACAAATCCTTGCTGTGTAAAATGTTTGGGGGCGATTATGTAGTATGGATCTGCCATTTAATTTCATCAAAATGAAAACTCTTGGTATAAAAGCAAGAAAGAAGGATGAGTAAGTGAGAGATTTCTGGGCTCTGGAGGCTTCAAGACCAGATTAGATATGAAGCTCAAAAGGAGGATAGTGTTTGGGAAATAAACTTCCATGTCTGGGAACCATGTAAGTAATAACAAGTCTGCCCTGTTTGCATTTTACAGAGGAGAACCCATGGGGGCTGTTAGTTGCCCAGATTACACTGATAATAAGGGAAGAATGAACTTAGGGCCATCTGACCTATTCCCTGCACCACTGACATTTAGTTATCTGTTCAAGGTTCAGAAAACCCTCCAGTGATATTTGTGTAACCAATGTTCTCAAAAATTCAAAGATCTAAGTAAACATTGAGTTGGGTTTTTTTCTGTTATTTTCTCAAAATATGTAAATTGGAATGTAAAATATGATAATACCATTTACTTTATTCAGAGTCAGCTAAGCCCAAAAGTTTTTATCCAAGGCTTACTGTGTCACCAGAGATTGAGTTTAGTTTATGATTTTCGCATTTCAGTTCAGTCAGTTCAGTCGCTCAGTCGTGTCCGACTCTTTGCAATCCCATGAATCGCAGCATGCCAGGCCTCCCTGTCCATCACCAGCTCCCGGAATTCACTCAGACTCACGTCCATCGAGTCCGTGATGCCATCCAGCCATCTCATCCTCTGTCGTCCCCTTCTCCCCCTGCCCCCAATCCCTCCCAGCATCAGAGTCTTTTCAGATGAGTCAACTCTTCACATGAGGTGGCCAAAGTACTGGAGTTTCAGCTTTAGCGTCATTCCTTCCAAAGAGGAGCATCAAATCATTTTGTACGAATCTTTGCTGTATAATATGTTTGGGGAGGTTATGCTGCTGCTAAGTCGCATCAGTTGTGTCCGACTCTGTGCGACCCCATAGACGGCAGCCTAGCAGGCTCCCCTGTCCCTGGGATTCTCCAGGCAAGAACACTGGAGTGGGTTGCCATTTCCTTCTCCAGGTTATGGACCTCCCCAGTTAATGGGGACCTACCAATTAATTTCATCAAAATGGAAAATAGGAAGACAAGAAATTCCCATGACTCCATTTGGTTTTAAATGGTCTAATTATAATCCACTTCATAGTCATCTGTTGTGATTTTTGATTTAGAAATCCATTGCATTTATTTCCTTGGTAAGCAAACATCACATATTGAAAAAAAATGGGGACAACTTTCTGAATTAGAGAAGTAGGAAGTAAATCGCCATCATCTTCACGAAACCGAAGTTGAGATTTTTTTATTATTATTACTATACCTTTTTTCATTGTTTTATTCTAAGAGTGTGCAAAGTAAGGAGTACAAGTGTCCATCCATCCTGCCATTCCCCAGTTTCATTTCTGGCTGGTTAAGGAGCTGGACTTTGGAGTCAGACCAAGCAAGTTCAAGTCCAACTCTATCACTTCTACCCAGGTGCCCCTGGACAAGCTGCCCACCTCTCATCTTAAAAGTGGGAGTGACAATGGGACTCCTAAGGGGTTCCTAAGATTGCTGTGAGGAATCTCTGAGGGCATACAGTTAATCTTTTTGTATAGTGCCTGGCATATAGTACATATTCAGCCAATATTAGCTAATGTTAATATTCATTTTAACATTAATAGGTATAGTTAATATTATTATTCTTGTAGTTTAGCTAAGGCAATATTTATGCACGAATCTGGTAAGGAAAATATCTGTTCTCTTTGATGTTCTGCTTCCAATCATGTTGAAAATTAAAGATCAGAAAACTCTAAATTTCTCTGATTTCACTGTTAGATAAGTGTAGGTAATTATAATTAAATGTTCCCTGAAAAGATGTTTAATTCTAGTATTTAAAACCAGAAAGAAAAAAAAAAGCACAAACCATTTACTTCCCAGATACAGACTCAAATGGAAGTAAAACACAGCTGCTGTTATCATTCTATGGGCTCCATCTCTACTTGGTACCAAGATCTTGCAGTATATTTATAAGGAGGTAACAAAATAAATGACATTATCTAAAGTGTACACACTGAAGGCTTTATCCTGTTGCTGGTTAAAATAGGCTATAACTGTGACAACTGCTCACCCACCATTATAGATTATTTCAGATGAAAGAAAATACAGGACAATAAATTATGATTTGACAACATAGGAGTATCAGTGACCTTGCAGTTTGATATTCAAGAATAAAACCAGCAGTACAATTGTTGGACAAAAACTCAACACAAAGCAACCATGCATTCAAGTGAAGGCAGTGATAGACAAATAATTTGGTTCTTTTTCCATTATTAAATGGTAAGATCTTCAAAAAAGCCTGCACAACCCTACAAAGCCTTTGGGTCAGCTGAATTTCCGTGGCACCTTGTAAAATATTACGAACCATAAAAATAAAAGCTAAGACGAAGTTGAGGAGAGTGTCAGGTTATGTTGTTTCCAAAATTGTAAGGACAGTGGAGCCAATGAGATCGCTTAGAGGGGTGGTGATTAAAGCAGAAAGTATCTGTTGTTACAGAAGTTCAGCTTATATAAATGACTCATTTATAGACATTCAATCCCATAAAATAAAATTAATAATCACAAACTTCTATAACTAAGTCCACGAGATTTCAGAGCCAGACAAATCTGTTTTATAAATTCAACACTGACACGACTGAAATAAGCTTAGATAGATTATTTAACTAAATAACCAAGGTTTTAAATGCAAATTATTCAGATTAATCACAAGCACCAGGTGGGATCATTGTGGGTACTAAATAACATCACTGTGCTAAAACGGTGCTGTGTGCATAGTAAATACTTGAGGATAAATGATAAGAGGGTTCCTTTCTGTTTCTTTTCTCACTCGTAAGCTTTTCACAGATTTATATCCATTTTCTTCCTTACTTGAAACATGCTATCTTTTGTTAGATTAATCCAGTAACTCTGTACTATTTATTCCAATTAGCTTGCAATGTGTATATTACTCTCTGTGTATCTTAAATTCAACATGCATTTTTAGCAACATTAACACATTAACATTTATTCTTTTAACATTAACACTGTCCAAAAGGAAAGTTATTTGAAGCAACCCTTATTTTCCTTTGCTGTGCTGGAGAAAGTTAACTAAGTTACCCATTAGACTGTTTAATCAATGGAAAATACCTGAAGTCTTGACAGATTCACAAGTAGCAATGATATGATGTAATTTCTTACTAGTTTTTCCTTGTTTCATTTCCTCTTAAGTTTTTCATTACCTTGTATTTTAAATAAAGCAAACCCTGGCTCATAGTTGGCATTTAATAGGTGTCTGTTGAATTGAGAGGGAAAGAATTAAATGTTTTAATTATGACCAGAGGCACTGACTTCTCATATTCATATGAAAAACTACTTCAGTTAATTTCTTGGGATGGGAGAAGGGTTAAATGGATCACATTATAAGGGAGACTGAACAATTTATAGCATCTTTTATTTACACTTAAGGTTTTATTGTTAAAGGAATCCTGGAGATGAAATGGCTCAACCTCTTTAATTTATAGAGAAGGAAACCAAGGTCCTGAATTTAAATGGCTGAAGGATGTAAGAGGAATTCATTTATTTTTCTTTACATTTGAGTCAGCTTCTACAGGGACTTGCTCAAGGGCACTGATTTTATTAAAACTTTCATCTATTTTAGGGGCACTTACATATCTACAAAAAATATACAGAAGATAAAGACTATGGTTAAGAACATCAGCTTTTGGGTCAGAGAGACCTGGTTTCAAATTCCTTTCTCCATCTCTTACTGGTTATATGACCTTGGACAGATTGTCCAAAGTAATCAAATTATGTAATCTCTCCATGCTTCTCCATATTTCCTTATCAATAAAGAAAGAATGACAAACCCTTGTCCTCTTCAAAGTGGAAATAACAAACCTTCATAGATTTATTATTGATGATAAATATGATAAGGCATATAAAAGATTATCACCAAGCCAGGTGATGGTAAGTAATCAGTATATATCAACTATTATTATAACATGAATTAGAAGTGGAAAAGTTGAAGGGAAGTGATAGAGGCAAAGACAGTCCTGTATTTTGCTAGCAGTGGGCCACTAGTTGGCTCCAGGCTTCTTACAGCCAACATGGAGGAGCAAACCTAGACATATTGAGTCTATTTATCTGGCCAAATCAGAACCTCCCTTCTCTACTCCTTTCTTTGTACTTTTAAACAATTTCTCTTTCTACCAAACATATCAGTATAGGCTTTCGAGACTTGCTGAGTAACAGTAAGGGCTCCCCTAGTCTGCCCAAGCGGGAAGGCAATGGCACCCCACCCCAGTACTCTTGCCTGGAAAATCCAATGGACAGAGGAGCCTGGTAGGCTGCAGTCCATGGGGTCGCTGAGAGTCGGACAGGACTGAGCAACTTCACTTTCGCTTTTCACTTTCATGCATTGGAGAAGGAAATGGCAACCCACTCCAGTGTTCTTGCCTGGAGAATCCCAGGGATGGGGGAGCCCAGTGGGCTGCTGTCTGTGGGGTCGCACAGAGTCGGACACGACTGAAGCGACTTAGCAGCAGCAGCAGCAGCAGTCTGCCCAAGACTCTCTCTTAGCATTTCTCACAAAGTCTTCCTCTGCTCCCCACCCCACACTTCTTGATAGCTCCTGAAGGAGAGAATCCACCTAAGTGTCTTCCGCTTGACACGTGCCATTCTCAGCAAGGCCAAGACTGTGGGGGAGGCCAGGGGTGGATTTGAGGCCATGTAAAGGCAACCCACTCCAGTGTTCTTGCCTAGAGAATCCCGGAGATGGGGGAGCCTGGTGGGCTGCTGTCTATGGGGTCTCATAGAGTCGGACACGACTGAAGTGACTTAGCAGCAGTAGCAGCAGCAACTTATTTCTCTCATCTGCATTAGAAACTCATTCCTCCCAGGAACCAGCCTTGTTCATCTTTACATATTCACTCACTCCATTTCACAGTGAGTAGGTGGTGACCAGTCTTATTCATCTTTACATATTCACTCCATGTCACAGTGAGTGGTGGATACCCAGTAAATGTTTGTGATTTGCAGTAATAAATGCACATATGTGGAGGAGTTACTGGTATGGAAGCCCTCCTATTTTTGAGCCTGGTCTGGAGAGATTATTACAACCAATATGGATTTTTCACCCCAACTCCAATGACAGCACTCATGGCTGAAATCTCAGTATTTTAAATGAAAAATAAAATCTCTATGAACTCTTCCTCCCTAGCTACTGATGTGCAACGACCTGTGTTATTAAATGTCAGAATGAAATAGAACCAGTTTTCTTAAAAAGAGAGAAGTATAATTCTTGCATTTCTGGTATCTTTCAGAAAAGGTACACTAATCGGTTACCTTCCAGGACACGTACCTCACTGTAACTCACACAAAGTCAGGGCCAAACCTCATATCTCAAAAAAATAGAATACACTCTGCTTGGGATGACTCTTTGTGACCCCATGGACTGTAGACCTCGAGGCTCCTCTGTCCATGAAATTCTCCAGGCAAGAATAGTGGAGTGGATTGCCATTTTCTCTAGGGGATTTTCCTGACCCAGGAAGCAAACCTGGGTCTCCTGCATTGCAGGCAAATTCTTTGCTGTCTGAGCCACGCTAGAAGCTCTCTGTCACCTATAGGAAAATGTATTGATAGAAAGGTTACACTACATAAAAATACTTTTAAAATCTGTATATTGAAATTATTGTAAAATTCCCTAAATTTTCTGTAGAAAATATTTAAAGTTAGTTATTTTGATGATATTCTTTCTTTTCATGTTTTTGTTGGAGGGAAGAATCAATTCCTTTTCACTGAAAAACAATTTCCAAATCCATCTGTCTTGAGTCTCTCCTTACTTAACCACATTTAATAAAATTGGATGAAAGATAATACTGGAACTTATTCAATGTGGTGTTTCTTTTTCTTGCTTGTTTACTTACTTGGTATACAATTAAGTATCTCACTCCAATTTAAATTACAAGCTAGGAATATTTTAAATGTTAAACTGGAAAATAAATTTAAAGGTTGTTTGAGGTAATTGGGGCTTACATAGAGCTAGTGGACTTGTTTCCATATGCTATATGTAAGCCTGGATTCAAATAATAGAATAGGGCTTAGGGTTTTTTTTGTTTGTTTGTTTTAAATAAATTTCTGTTGGCATATAGTTGATTTACAATGATGTGTTAGTTTTTGCTGTATAGCAAAGTGAATCAGTTATACATATACATATATCCACTCTTATTTTCAGATTCAGTCCCCATATAGGTCATTACAGAGTACTGAGTAGAGTTCCCTGTGCTATATAGTAGGTCATTATTAATTATCTATTTTATGTATCATAGTGTGTAAATGTCAATCCCACTCTCCCAGTTTATCCCTCCCTGTCCCCTTGCTCCCTTGGTAACAGTAAGTTTTTCTGTATCTGTGGCTGTATTTCTGTTTTGTAAATAAGTTCATTTGTGCCATTTTTTTAGATCCACATATAAGGAATCTCATATGATATCTGCCTTTTTCTGTCTGACTTACTTCACTCAGTATGACAATCTCTAGGTCCATCCGTGTCGCTGCAAACAGCATTATTTCATTCTCTTTTAAAATTTGACCAAAACAGTAAGCCTGGTAACTCTTTTCTTCTTTCCCAGCCCCTTTGCTTTTACCCTGTCTCAAGCCAACATGTCACTGAAAAATGAGCCAAGAGTAAATACCTCTGCACTGCAGAAAATCGCTGCTGACATGAGTAATTTGATAGAAAATCTGGATACGCGAGAGCTCCACTTTGAGGGAGAGGAGGTGGACTACGATGTGTCTCCCAGCGATCCCAGGATACAGGAAGGTAAAGAGTGGTGATCTGAGTGAGGAGTAGAAAGTTTATCATGGTTGCTTGGCAGAACACAGATTTGAAATAACCAGCAAGTGATTGATCATGTTTGCTGATGTCACAACACTGGGCTGAGTTTCACTAGCTCTTTTCTTGCTGTAGCACATTATGATTCTTAAAAAGATGCCTGTAACAGGCAAGTGATACTAGTATCATTGTATTCTTATGACAATTTTATTTACTTTTTTATTTTTTAGTGTATATCCCTTTCTCTGCTGTTTATAAGACTCAAGGATTTAAGGAGCCTAATATACAGACGTATCTCTCCGGCTGCCCAATAAAAGTTCAAGTTCTGGAAGTGGAGCGCTTTACATCTACAAAAAGGGTCAGAGCGTATATGGACTCAATGTGTATTCATCAATATTTATGACTTAACACATTGACTTTCATTTTCCTTCCTCCTGGCTATGACTATGTCTTTAACTTTCAGTTTGTGTTCATGTTTATTTTTATCACTTCTGAGTCCTCTTCACTGCAGATTTTTGCATCCTTCTCATTTAGCCTTTATTCTTATATGCCTCTTCCCCCATTCTGGAAAAAAAAATTTTTTTAAGGTAATTAAGACAGTTTACAAGTATGATACATTGCAAAGTGCCTCTCCTACTCTTCCTCTCTCCCCAATTTTCTGTTCAGTGTGGACTCGGGGGCATTGCTATTCCACCTAGAATGCCAGTTATAAACCAAGGAAAAGTTTAGCTTTCTTAATACTTGTTCAGTAAGAAGATAATAATGCCACCTGACTCTCAAAAGGAAAACATCTAGGAGGCTGCACGGTCAGTGCCTTTGCCTGGAAGTGCTGCTGAGAGATTTCTTTGCACGTTCTCTGCCACTCTGGCTTGTTCCTTACACCACCTCTTAAGCTTCATTCGTATGCTTTCTCTTTAAGCTCTGGAAAGGCATTGAGAGTAGGATGTTTTCAACAAGGAAACCTGAACCCCTTGAAGAGGACTGGACTCGGAGACACTGTTAGGGTAGTTGTGTCTGCTGTATTCCTGACTGGGTTGCACACTTGTTAGGTCTGAGCGTAGAGAACGTTGCTGCAGGCTGGTGGCCTTAGTCCCGTCCAGTTAAGCTCTGACTGGCAGGATAAGGCTGTCGTTGACTTCAGCCTCTGGGGAAGTGGGGAATAACCTTTCTGCCTGGGGTAGACTCTGGAGGGTGGCCTGTGCTGCCTGCATTTTGGTGGTTTTGCCTGTTTCTCTGACCTTAGCTTTTCCTGGTAGCTCAGATGGCAAAGAGTCTCCTCGCAATGCGGGAGACCCGGGTTTAAGGCCTGGGTCGGGAAGATCCTCTGGAGAAGGAAATGGCAACTCACTCCAGTATCCTTGCCTGGACAATCCCATGGATGGAAGCACCTGGCAGGCAACAGTCCATGGGGTCACAAAGAGTCGGACACAACTGAGTGGCTTCACTTGCACTTTCTGTCCTGACCTACCTGTGCGTATCCTAACGTCTAGTTTACAGCCACCTTGGTGTCCAGCTTTCCTTCAGCGTCTTCTATGAGTTGGGTCCTTATCTCCAATACACCACTGAAAACAACCTACCAAGAAATGTCTCTAAGATGATTTGCCTTATATCACCTACCAGCATTTAGCTTGGAGAGGTGATAACATGTGGAGGTTAAATGCGCAGATTACAGAGCCAAGCCATGTGGCTTAATTCCTGTCTTTGTATTGTGATCCCCAGCTAGTTACTTAACATCTCTGTTTGAGTTTCTTCATCTGAATAATGAGTATAATAGTACATATCTATAGGTTTGTAATGAGCATTTAATAATAATAATAAATAATATTGTATAATATGGACTTCCTTGGTGACTCAGATGGTAAAGAATCAGCCTGCAATGCAGGAGACTTGTGTTCAGTCCCTGGGTTGGGAGGATCCCTTGGAGAAGGGAATGGTTATTTAGTAATAATAATAATAATACATGGTATTATATAATACCAAAATATAATACATTATACAAGTATATACTATATAATACTGTGTATTATTATTACTACATATCTCCTAACATTATTCATGAAGATAAATATTCAAGCCACCAAACCAGGACTTCTCTTTGCTCATACTTTTCTGTTATTAAAATAAGTTTAGTTCTACTCTTTTATATATATTAAAATTTTTATTTTGGATCCTAATTTTTAAAGTATAGTTGATTTCCAATATTATATTAATTTCACACTTCAGTTCAGTTCAGTCACTCAGTCGTGTCTAACTCTTTGTGACCCCATGGACTGCAGCATGCCAGGCTTCCCTGTCCTTCACCAACTCCCGGAACTTGCTCAAATTCATGTCCATCGCATTGGTGATGCTGTCTACCCATCTTATCCGCTGTTGTCCCCTCTCCTCCTGCCTTCAATCTTTCCCTCATCAGGGTCTTTTCCAGTGAATCAGTTATTCACATCAGGTGGCCAAAGATTGGAGTTTCAGCTTCAGCACCAGTCCTTCCAATGAATATGCAGAATTGACTTCCTTTGGGATTGACTGGTTCGATCTTGAAGTCCAAGAGACTCCAAAGAGTTAATTGATTTCACATTTTGCTTTAAATCTTGGTCTGTGTAGGAAAAGCTAAGGATCCTCCTTTTCCTACTTAGTATTTAGTTTACTAGGAAATATGAACTGACTCCATGTAGTTTGAATGTCATTCAGGTAAATAAAAATAACACCTTTCTATGACTGAATCTGTTCTGTGTGCCAGCTCATGGTAGGCTCTTCTCTGTTCACTCTCATGACAGCCCCTTAAGGACAGATGCTACTACTCACTCTCCCCAGCAGGAGGTCTTCCACTTGTCCCTCCTGTTCCTCCTCCCTCCGTTTGCTCTGCCTTTTGAGACCCCCTTGCCCTTGTCCTCTGGCAGGGCTCCTCCCGGCTATGGAGAGTCCAGACCCGGTTCACTCTGGGTTGGATGCATCCCTTGACTAAGGCACCCTGCCCGCCACCCAAGGTAGCCTCTTCAAGTGGCCCTCTCCTTCCGGCTCCAGCACCTGGTCCTACCTTTTGTCCCTTCAGAATGAGGTGTGCCTTCCTGAGTCCCAGGTTACTGTCCTTGTGATTTCTTTCCTCTTATCACACCTTCATGGGCAGTCCCTTTATTACAACTTCTCACACTATTCCAATTCCAAAGCATTCCCATCATTCTGCTGAGATATTATCTGACCGAACTGATGCTTGGTTAAATCTTCATAGCTAGTGGGCTGCACCAGGCAATTTCAGACCTTTAGATGCTTCAAAAGGGATGGGACAGGCTGTTGCCATTGCCCCACACTGTCTTAGAGTTTCTAAGAATTGTCCAAAATTCTCGGTTTATGTGTGGAGGATAGAACTTGACATTTGTAATGTTTTTAAGTATTCAATTTTGTTAGATTGGGAAGTATAATCCTAGCATATGTGGTGGCTTGCATACATTGTATAGTTGTTCTCATTTATTTGACTTGTCTTAAACTGAGCATCTTTCACTCCAATGCAGAGTTTCTGGTCACTCTGAGTCCTCCTGCATCCTTTGTGAAACACGATGCAGCGTGATGCCTGTAATGCTGGTCAAGGTGAAAGGCAGCATATAATATTAGACCCCAGAACTGGGTCCTTTTGACTTCTGGCTATAGTCATTGTGATGGATCCCAACTGGAGGCAAAGCAGGAAATAGATTTGAGTGTTTGCCAGTGATATGTTTGGATTCTAGACCTAAGAGCACAAGTTACATAGATTCTGGGCTCATTTTTTAAAAATTAATTTATTTTTTGGCCACACAGTAGGGCAGTGGGATCTTAGTTCCCTAGCCAGGAATCAAATTTGCTCCCCATGCAATAGAAGCACAGAGTCTTAACCACTGGACCACCAGGGAAGTCCCCTCAGGCTCATTTTTTTATGCTACAGTTATACAGAGTGGTCATGCTTTAGAAGTTTGCAGAATATGCCAAACATTGGTGATGAATGGCACCAGGCCTGGTCACCCATCGGATTACTGATACCAAAGCCTGGATAAACTAGCAAAGGAGGAGACGTTTACTGTTTCTTGACCCAACACCTGTCAACACATATGGGGCCTGGATCTCCCAGTAGGGGCCAGTGTCCTCTAGGTGGTCCAGTGTCCATTACCCTCCCCTACTCCCCACACACCATGGGAACTTTCAAGATCTCCTGTGCTTTATAAATCTCTCTCCATCTGCTGACACTTTTGCTTTATCAAAACTTTTATCCCTCAGGTCTGTTAGTGCTTCTGATTGAATCACTAGTCACCAAGATATATTTGCACTTTAAGAAGAAATATTTTTAAAATGTTAAGTGGAAATTCATCCTAGTTAAGTAGTTGGGAATATATTTTGTGTGTAGGAAGATTATCTGTCCTTTTCCTTCTAATCATCCTGTACCTTCCTCGTCACTGGTGTAGCTAAAGGACAGAGAGCTATTGTAGACCAGGATGGACCTCTCAAGGCATTTCAGAGGGAGAGGGCATTAGTGTCATTTGTGAAGAGCAAAACTGCACCAAGATTGTGCTCCACAATGGAATTCATTTCCTTCAGCTTCCCTCTCATCCCTTGCATTGTCTGTTCACTGCTTGGACAATCTTGTGATGGCTAATTAGGGCTTTCGCTCATTGTCTCTTTTACCTGGCTTCTTGTTTCAGAGATATGTCTGCGTGTCTTTGTATTTAGAACAATAAGATTTGTGGAGGTTTGCCTTTGATATAAGTCAGAGTTTGTCTTGCATATATCATAAGATGAATATTTAAGAGAATATTACTTCTATAATCAGTCATTTTTAAAAACATTTTGCTTACTTACACAAAATAAGTGAGCTGGATTTAAAGATACTTCCACGTTACTTCTCAATTAGCTATTGTACACAGAGAGATGTTGTTATCTAAAATATCAACCACTTTTATTTACCACTATAGGTACCAAGCATCAATCTTTACACTATTGAATTAACACATGGGGAATTTAAATGGCAAGTAAAGAGGAAGTTCAAGCACTTTCAAGAATTTCACAGAGAACTACTCAAGTACAAAGCCTTTATCCGAATCCCCATTCCCACCAGAAGGTAACCCAGAATTGATCATAAAATTATCCCAGTATATGGGTTGGATAGAAAGAATATTTTGGTTCATATTATTGGTTAACTAGTCCATTGTTGCTAGATATTTCTTTTTATTAAATAGACTCTTCTAAGAATAAACCATCTCATGAAAAATACTATGAGAGTCATGGTTCAAATGATAATAAATATTTACATTGTGTGTGTGTGTGTGTGCGCGCGCGTGCATTTTAGACACACATTTAGAAGACAGAATGTCAAAGAAGAGCCTCGAGAGATGCCTGCTTTGCCTCGCACATCTGAAAACATGATCCGACAAGAAGAACAGTTCTTTAGTAGAAGGGTAAGTCCTTTCACTCTTTTGTTGTTCTGAACAAACTTCTGGCGCACTGTAGAAAGATGGCATTGACTGGAAGGTTGAGGTGAGCCTTGATGCAATTTCTCTTACCCACTGATCCATCACCTAGGCTGGTTTACCTCTTGGGCACTAATTAGGGAAGGCTTCTTCCACTCTGGCCCTGGGGAGGTTGCATCTCCCCAAGGAGGAAGAGGGTTCTCCATCAGGAGTGATTTTATGAGGAAGCTGCACTCCCTGCAGGACACTTTTGGGGTTCATTGTGAGTCAAGAGTGAGCTCATAGTTGAGGGCTTTGAGGTCTACCGTTTTAAAATCATCGATTTCCATATATTTGCTTCAGAATCCATAGTAGCTTATCCTAAATATAAGTAAAGTCTCATTCCCAGACCATAGATGGAGCAGGGAGGGTCTGAGAAGAGTAGGACGCGTACAGACACATAACAGCAGGACAGACACCTCAGGACAGGGGACACTTCTGCCCACTCGGCTTCAGTGACATGGTGCTGCCTAGGGCAGAAGATTGATTTGTTTTAAAATTTAATTAACAATTAAATGTCAGTGTTGGGGGCTTCCCTGGTGGCTCAGTCGTAAAGAATATTCCTGCTAATGCAGGAAACATGGGTTCAACCCCTGATCTGGGAAGATCTCACATGCCTCAAGCAGCTAAGCCCATGTGCCGCAACTACTGGGCCTGTGCTCTGGAGCTCGGGGGCCACAACTGCTGAAGCCCATGTGCCCCAGAGTCTGTGCTCTGCAACAAGAGAAGCCCTGTGATGAGAAGCCTGTGCACCGGACTAGAAACCAGCCCCTCTTGCCACAGCAGAGAAAACCCGGGCAGCAGCAAAGACCCAGTGCAGCCAAAAATAAAATCAAGAAAACTTATTTTTTTAATGTCAGTTTTTTTCTGTAATATGGAACTTTTATGTTTTGAAAGAGACGTGTTCAGTGTTCCTTGTCCAGTGATAACATTAATGAATAATTGAACAACTTACTGAAGATGGAAGGATCATGCCATTGTCATTAACTGCTTATATTTTCCTTTAAGTATGATGGTATCTTTAATCTGAAATATATGTGTTACAGAAACAGCTGGAAGATTACTTGACAAAGTTACTAAAAATGCCCATGTATAGAAACTATCATGCAACAGTAAGTACTTTTCAGTGATTTAACTTCTGAAGTAATTTTATAAAATTGTACAGTGTTGGCCACATTTTAGATCATTTTATTAACACAAGTGCTTGTATCCACTTCTGCATTATTCTTTGAGTTAAACTAAACTAAATAAAATGAATACAAAATTGATTTTATTGTATAGCACAGGGACCTATAGTCAATCTCCTATGATAAACCACAATGGAAAAGAATATTTTAAAAAAGAATGTCTATATGTGTACCACTGAATCACTTTGCTGTACAGCAGAGATTGGCATGACATTGTAAATCAACTATACTTCAATAAAAATGTAAAATTAAAAAATAGGAAAACAAAATTGATTTGACAGTGAGGATCCAGTTTAGGGTGATGCTATTTTTAAAATGTCAACTATGATAATTAATATAACAATAAATTTAAATGAACTTGAAATACTACTAACAATTATCTAGAAATGCTACTAGATTATCTAGAAATCAACCTCCTTCACTCCTCAGGCTTTCAGAGGAGAAAATGCCAAAATGCATTTCTAACACTGAAGAAAAAAACATTGAGTAGTAAGTGATGAAGCTGGTTGAACAGAGTTGGATACCCAAAGATTGTACTGTAATTACCATCTGACTCCCTGTGATGCCTATAGCAGGCCTGTCTTTTCATGTCAAAGTGAGAAGCATGGGAAACGCTAAGGAGAGGAAAAACTCTTGAGAATTCTGAGAAAAGAGAGGAGAAGGGGTGGGACTTAGAAACAACTGCAGAGGTTATGTTTGGGAGGCACTTAACTGGCAAGCAGGACTGAAGTGGGCTTTACAGAAGGTCTCAGAAAACAGTGAGCTCTGCCTTCAGAGGCCCTTGAAGGTAGGGTTAGATATTTAAAGGGTTAGCTTCAGTTATCCAAAGGTGCAGATCATTGAGAGGGCACCGTTTTGTTAGTTTGCACCTGTGTTGTATAAACGGCACTGCTGTGGAGTGTGGAGTGTAACCATGTGTATATGGTGTATATGCAGAATTTCAGAGTAGGTGCGGTTATGATCCAGCCTCTGGTTTAGAGACGGCATGAACAGGTGAACAGAAAGAGCGAAGCCCTCTGTATTTAGGAAAGGAAGCAAGAGTGCCTTGACTCTCCGGAGTTTTCTTGCTGCCCTATAGATGCCTGCCTCTGTTATTTGGAGACAGACAGGGCATGCACGCAGCTGGTCCCCTTTACACACAAATGACCTGGGACTGGAAAACCTTCTGCAGCAGCTTGCACTGTGACATTTGATGGTCTTAAGGGAGCTTCTGTGGTTTCAGAATCCTGAAGACGAGTTTTCCCAGGAAAGCCAGCAATTTGGGTTCAACCAGAGACTCTCAAGAGAAGGCCAATGGGAAATATTTCTTCCCTTCTAGAACTCAGGAATGTGCTTCTTTGAAAGAATGTAATGAATAGGATGTTACTATTACTAAAAATGGGAGTCTAATGTTGATTTTGAAATGTTTACTGTTAGTCAAATGTTCATATTAACTTCCTTTCCAATCATAAAAATCTTTTAAAAGCTGAGCCATGTTGTATTTAGATACTCCAGTGTCTTCTAAACATTTCCTTTGAAAAGGGAAACCTAGTTACAACTGATAAAAAAAAAGAGAAGCAACGTATATTTATTCAGTTTTGTTTTTTGGCCATGCCTCGTGGCTTGCAGGACCTTAGTTCCCCTAGAATTCCCCCTGGAACTGAATCCAGGGCCCCAACAGTGAAAGCACCAAGTCCTAAACCCTGGACTGCCAGGGAAGGCCCTCATCTTTAATGGCTACTTAGATTATTCTCCCCAGTAGCAGTATTCTCCAGAAGGCTTCAAGCGTAGGATGCAGTTTTATCTGTCTGAACATTGTTTTCCTCTCACACTAATGATAATCTGACTTGGAGACTAGCTTGCAGGGCTCTACCTGATACTAGTGAAAATAGACTGGCATCCGTGTGTCTCTTTTGATAATTGTGAGACATATTCAAAATTTCTCTCTGCAAAAAGCAGATAGAAATATTAAAATCATTTTAATATAATCATATATAATTAATTTATATTTTTACAAGCATAAGACAAGCCCCAGAAAATTTGAGATATTATTATCTCCTGGGTTTGTTGCTTGTCCTTTGGCATGGGAACCCTTTGGTCCCCTATTTTCCTAGCATTTAAATTTAACAAGTTCTTTTGGAAAGACAAAGGATATTGATTAGTACATTATTTAGAGATCAATAGCCCAATGGAATATTGTCAGACTAAATTAATCATTAAATTCTTATTCCTGAGATTTGCCTGCTCAAGTCGAGAATAGGATTTTTATCACTGAAGATGCATTGAGATATTTGGGCAATACAATGTTAAATTTCAAATTGTATTATTTAGGTTTGTTTCTAAATTGACTTGGTCACATTTGTTTTCAATCCTGTAAATCTATATTAGAATATTTATTGCCAAGGATTTTTTTCTATAATAGTGTTAGTTCTTTATTCAAATTTCTCTTTAGTAAAACATTAGGATAAATTTGAATTTTTTCTTAATGCACAGCTTTGAATTTTCCACATTGCTAATGTGTGTTTTTTTATTTAGATGAAATTCTCTACGTTTAGCAAATTTTGTATGATATTCTGAAGTTATGGTTTCTGAATTATTTCAAATAATATTCCTGTTGTCAATGATTTGATAATAGCTATATGTGCATAAGAAAATATCCAAGTATTAGATGAATAGTTTCCTGATTTTTGCTTTTCATTTCCTATTCTTCTGTTTAGCTAGTCTCTGACTTTGCATAAATTAGTTACACCTCTGGAGAAGTTTCTTCCAGTATAAACTAGGATTAGTATTTTCTCTCTGCTCCCTAGAGATAAAATGAGAAATTCTGGCTTAGGATTTCAAGACATTTCAAATTCTATGGCTTAAAGTCTGTAATGTCATTTTTAATAACCTATGTATTTCTATATTTTCCAATTAGAATACATTTCCACAAATCAGAATTTTAAAATGTATGATACTGAATCACCATGTTTGAGATAAGAAATAAAATATAAAGACCTTGACTTTCAAAATCCTCATAAAAAGTGCTATGTGAGAATATGTTTGATCTGAGGTTTTTAAAGATATTTAAATCCTTTGAATTTTAAAGACTTCTTCCAATCACCCTAAGAAAGAAAATCAACTGGACCTCACAGTACTGACAGCTTTGAGAAATGTGTAATTTTTTTCTTACAAGGTTAATATTAGGCAGTCACAATCACATAAACAAAACTTCAAAGGAAAATTGTTATAGTTCATTTTATTAATCCCATTTATAAGCCCAGATCAAATGCCATTTCCTCTGTGATGTCCCATTAGCTAGGAAGCGGTCATCCTCTCCCTGTACCTCTGTTAATAGCTACTTTCACATGTAACTGTTACGGTTCTTCCCACAGAACTTGATTGACGTGGAGTGTTTTCTGTGTCTGGTCTCTGCTCTGCCTCCTAATGCCAGGAGTGTATCTTTTTGTCTTTGGTTTTCTATTAAGACTGTTATCGACATAGTCTACTATTGTTGGCAGGTCTTACCATGACCTTCTTGAGCATTTTGTCTCTACATCTTAGAGCACACATCACTATCTTGAATGTGTTTTAATTGTGTATATCCTTCTAAAAAATACTTTTTCAGGGCAGTGCCATTGTGATCTGTGTAATCTGTAGAGTACCCCAGATGTGTTTACACGTGGAGGTACAGAATATTTTTTGAATGCCTGAATTTTTCCTCTTCTTTTTTTGCTTTCTAACATATGGATTTTGGGCCTCTTTTCAGACAGAATTTCTTGATATAAGCCAGCTGTCTTTCATCCATGATTTGGGACCAAAGGGCATGTAAGTTTCAGTATTGGATCTCTAAGGAGAAGTATGAAAAGCTGATGAGCATTGTAGCCTTTGATTTATTGGTGTACCAAGGTGATGGAGGTCCCCTAGCTCCACTGTTTTCTTCCCAACAGAGTCAGAGCAACTGTGGGACCTGTTTATACAAAACAGAATATCTTGCTACATTAAACAAAGGTGCCAGCTGCTCCGCACTCCTTCTCCTCTTACCCCACAGTAGTGGGTATTTAACAGAGATAACAAATATGATGTGTGCGAGAATGCATTAAAAATTAAATATACAAGATCTCTTTTTATCACATATAAAAGTTAGCTATTTACCATTTATTTTATTGACTAAAAGTAATACTGTGTAAAATGTATGTTATGTAACAAGATTGAAATTTACTTAATGCTTATCTTCTGATGGGCTACAGCCCATGGAGTAGCAAAGAGTTGGCCACAACTGAGCGATGGAGCACATCCTTCATAATATGAGAGCTTGATATTACAAAGAGTTTAACTTTTCTAGTCAAGAACATTGTTGGTACTTCTTTTAATTTCTTGTTTGTTTGGTTGGTTGGCCATTATTATTGTTTTTTCTTTTCACATCTTTCAGAGTTAGGATATTTCTCTTTCCAAAGTAATGGCTTTGCTTTGCTTCTTTGACGTGGATTGGTCCTAGAATTGTAGGTGAAGGGATGGAGAAATACCCTGGAATCTGTGGGTGAGCATTCTCAATGATCTCCATAGCAGATGAACCTTCCCCGTGCCGGCATTTGGCAACACGTGGGGTCTTTTTTGGGCTGTCATGGTGGCTGGGAGAATGCTCAGCATTTAGAGCCAGAAGCTGGGATGCTTAAGGTCCTGCTGTATGTGCAGTATGCTGTCCCTGGTGCCAACAGGCCTACATCCACCAGGGTGCTTTTAAAGATTGGCTTTGGAGTTCTGAGCCTAGTAAACATAGCATTGATCTATTTGACAGTGAAAGCAGAAAAAGTAGAGAGGTAGGGCATGGGAGAACAGAACAGTTTATTTAGTTCCCAGTTATGAGGCTATATCAGCTAAGTGTGAGCTGGAAGTTTAAAGATGATGGGTTAACTTAATGTGTCTTTCAGAGAAGGTATGATAATGAAAAGATCCGGAGGACACAGAATACCAGGCCTGAATTGCTGTGGCCAGGGAAGAGCCTGCTATCGGTGGGCAAAAGGTGAGACTTGAGAGTTTTGTGTGTTTGTCTTAATAAACTGAGTATTGGGGGAGTTTTTATATTCTAGTTTTCAATTATAAATCTTTGAAAGTCATGGCAGAGCAAATTTTAAATTATTTTTAAGTTCCAGGTTTCAGCTCTATTTAAACACTCTACTCAAAATTGCACTTGTAGGCAGAGTATGCCAATTACATAAATAAAAACCCAATGGGCCATAGGATTCAAAAATTGGTCAGCCAGGGAACATAGTGGCCAATTAGCACAATTCATCATGCTTAACATCACTAGTCATTAGGGGAAGATAAATCAAAACCACAGTGATCTACAGCTTTACAGCCACCAGGATGGTCATGATAAGCAAATTGGACAATAGCAAGTGTTGTCAAGGCTGTAGAGAAATTAGAACCCTCATACATTGCTGGTGCATCATGTAAAATGATACAGCCAGTTTGGAAAACAGGGTGGCAGTTCCTCAAAATGTTAAACATACAGTTACCACATACCCCAGACATTTCCAAACAGAACTGAACAAATATATCTCCATTAAAACTTATTCATGAATGTTCATAGCAGCATTATTCAGAGTAGCCAAAAAGTGTAAAAGCCCAAATGTCCATCCCCTGATGAGTGGTTAACCAAAAGATGGTACAGCCCTGTGATGGAATATTATTTGATCACAAAAGGAATCAAGAATACTATAAAGGATGTGGGATTTCTTTCCTGGAAAATATCTGGAATTAGATGACCATGATTGTTGCACAAATTTGTGAATATATTAAAACCACTAAATTGTACATTTTAAAGGGGTGAATTATATGGTTTTTTATTATATTTGAATATTTTTTAATTTTAATGAAAAAAGAAATGAAAGACTGGTAAATGTTGTAATATAAATTAACTTGGAAACATTACACTAAGTGACAAAGAAACAGCTACAGAAGGTCACATATTATATGATTCCATTCACATGAAAGGTTTAGAATAAATAAATCTGTAGAGACAGAGATATTCATAGTTTCCAAGGGCTGTGGCACAAGGGGAATGGGGAGTTACTACTACTGGGTGTGGAATTCTTTTTTTTAAATTTATTTATTTGTTTTAATTGGAGGCTAATTATTTTATGATATTGTAGTTTTTGCCATACATAATGTGGCTGGATGGCATCACTGACTTGATGGACGTGAGTCTGAGTGAACTCCGGGAGTTGGTGATGGACAGAGAGGCCTGGCGTGCTGCGATTCATGGGGTGGCAAAGAGTTGGACACGACTGAGTGACTGAACTACTGAACTGAACTGAACTGAATGTGAATCAGCCATGGGTGTACATGTGTTCCCCATCCCGAAACTCCCTCCCCATCCCATCCTTCAGGGTTATCCCAGTGCACTGGCCCTGAGCACCCTGTCTCATGCATTGAACCTGGACTGGTGATCTATTTCACATATGATAATATACATGTTTCAATGCTAGTCTCTCAAATCATCCCACCCTTACCTTCTCCCACGGAGTCCAAAAGTCTGTTCTTTATGTCTGTGTCTCTTTTGCTGTCTCACATATAGGGTCATTGTTACCATCTTTCTAAATTCCATATATATGCATTAGTATACTGTGTTGGTGTTTTTCTTTCTGACTTACTTTGCTCTGTGCAATAGGCTCCAGTTTCATCCACCTCATTAGAATTGATTCAAATGCATTGTTTTTAATGGCTGAGTAATACTCCACTGTGTATATGTACCACAGCTTTCTTATCCATTCATCTGTCGATGGACGTCTAGGTTGCTTCCGTGTCCTGGCTATTGTAAACAGTGCTGTGATGAACACTGGTGTTCATGTGTCTCTTTCAGTTCTGGTTTCCTTGGTGTGTGTGCCCAGCAGTGGGATTGCTGGGTTGTATGTCAGTTTTATTTCCAGTTTTTTTAAGGAATCTCCACACTGTTCTCCTTAGTGGCTGTACTAGTTTGCATTTGGATGTGGAATTCTTTTGGGGTGATGAAAATATTCTGGGATTATATATTAATGGTGACAGCATGCAAATTTACAAATATAGTAAACTAAAATACACTAAGACCCACTAAACTATACATAAAAAAATAAAAAAAGCGGTAGTGTTCAGGGGGTAATTTTAGAGTTATATTTGTGAGGATGTATACTATGATAAGTGTGATATAGACAGAAAACTTTAATTCATGTCCTATGTCCTGTCCAACTAAAGACTCCTTATAGAGGAGTATTCTTATCTCATTCTTATTTGTTCCTCAAAGCATCTATGACAAGGTTTTTAACATAATAGACAACAGCTATTTGTTCCAATAATAATTTACTGGAATTTTTAAAACTATTAAAAGATGTTTGTTATTTTTCTAACCTTGAAAAAAATGAACTCATGTGTAAAGAGGAAATTAAGTTATGTGTGAGTTGAAAATAAATACGCTTAAAACTAAGATCTTTAAACGTGTATTTCAGATACATTGCCAACCAAAAATACCATTAGATTGGTTTCTTATTTTCTAGGTTTTTAAAGAATAGAAGAAATTACAAAGGAAAGATCAAGAGATTAAGCTAGAGGAAGTTGAGGATTTCTCTATTACAAAAAAAAAGATTTTTAACTACAATAAACAGGGGACTAGTAGACTAGACAATATTTGTCTTCAAATAAACTTCTGTAATTTGTTTAAATGTCCCCAGAAGCTTGGGGTATAAGTAACATCACAGGAAATTCAGACTCCCACTTGAAGTAGCTTCCCACCTTCTCCTACCTGCAGTGGTACAGAACCCTGGGGAGCAGTGAGTCCCAAGCCAGGAGAGGAGCAGAGCATAAGCCAGCCTGCTCCTGCCCTTATGAACTTCCTCGTAAAGAATCTGCCTGCAGTGCAGGAGACCTGAGTTCTATCCCTGGGTCAGGAAGACCCCCGGAAAAGGAAATGGCAGCCCACTCCAGTATTCTTGCCTGGAGAATTCCACAGAGGAGCCTGGCGGGCTCCAGCCCATGAGGTCACAGAGAGTTGGATATGACTAAGCAACCAACACTTAGACTTCCTGATCCACACCGTGCCTCTCGGGAGGCAGGACCTCCAAACCAGTGAGGCCCTGGCACAGATTCCTCTTGCCTACTCCCCGGTCATCAGCTTTGCCTAAGGTTGCTAACTAAGTGTTAAGTATGGCTTTTGGGCTGCAAGCACCGGTGAGTCTTTGACTGAAGACTTGCTCTGGGCTGCCTGAGCAGAGCAGGCTGGAGGCATTCGCAGGCCCTAGGAACAACCTTAAGCCAAGAGCTGGTGGGAGTCCAGCCCCCCTCACCCCCTCCAGGTTGAGTGATTCTCTAGCAAACTCTGCACTGTCTCCCGAGGTTCCCTGGAAGATTTGCAGCATAGCTGCCCACAATCCAGTGCATGAAAACACATCCTCGATGGTTCCCTTGCTGCTCTTGCTTCCTGTCCTTCCCTTCCTCTGTTTCCTGCTAAGCTTCCTAATAAGTACCTTTACAAACCGCTTTCATTTCCATCCTTGTCTCAGAGTTGACTTCTAGAGCAACCCAACCTAAGACATCTCCTCAAGAAATGGAAGCCTGGATCTGGTCCATTTTGTCATTTATTGAGTGCCTAATGTTTGCCAGGCTGTGTTCTAGCCACTGTGAGAACAGTGGTGAACAAGTCCCTGCCCTCACAGAGCACTATTGGAGAAGATCACAGACAGTGGAGAAGCTGACAGGCAGGGTGCATGACGTTAGCGCAAGTGTTGGTCAGAGCTTTGAAAGAAAAAGAAGGTGATGGGACAGTCAGGGATACGAGGACTTCAGACGGAGGCTTTAGCTACAGAAGTCAAGTAACTGACCTCTGAGTTGTAACCTCTGTGAGACAGGGCAGCCCGAAAAGATGGAAGGGGAGGCTTTGTTATATAAGCAAGTATACCTCCCCCACTTTTTAAAGTCTGATATATCAGATTTCAGTCTTCCCTGGTGGTTCAGTGGGTAAAGAATCTGTCTACAATACAGGAGACACAGGAGATGTGAGTTCAATCCTGGGTCAAGAAGGTCCCCCTGGAGTAGGGCGTGGCAACCCACTCCAGTATTCTTGCCTGGAGAATCCCATGGACAGAGGAGCCTGGTGCGCTACAGTCCATGGGGTCACAAAGAGTGGGCCACAACTCAAGTGACTGAACACACATATCAGACTTCAACTAGAACAATCTAAAAAGATATGATCTTCCCTAGAATAAAATGTCTCTTCATTTTAATTTCTATAAATTTTCCATGAAACTTGAAGCCTTGGTTCCATATTAATAAGTATTCCCTGAGTTACATTCATGGGGTATAAAATGTCAGTACCAAACAAAAATGATAAGATGTAGCTGACAAATTTTGTTCGGAAAATTTCCCACACTAGAAGACTGCTGCTGCTGCTGCTGCTGCTAAGTCGCTTCAGTCGTGTCCGACTCTGTGCGACCCCCATAGACGGCAGCCCACCAGGCTCCCCCGTCCCTGGGTTTTCCAGGCAAGAACACTGGAGTGGGTTGCCATTTCCTTCTCCAATGCATGAAAGTGAAAAGTGAAAGTGAAGTCACTCAGTCGTGTCCAACTCTTAACGACCCCATGGACTGCAGCCTACCAGGCTCCTCTGCCTATGGAATTTTCCAGGCAACAGTTTTGGAGTGGGTTGCCATTGCCTTCTCCACAACAGAAGACTATTGGTGTCTAAATGAGAGTTACTTTTAAGGGCAACACTTGGTCATATCTCTTTTTAAAATTTTTGTATCCATTTTTAAAAAAGATTCTGATCATTTTGTATATTCTCTATTGACAAACTGACATAGGCAAACAAGGCCATCAAACTTTCAACCAAGTCTCAGGCACAAGTATGAAGAAAAGAAACAAAAAACATTTCTTCTGTTCTGCTGGCAAACACAGCAAGCATTTCTTCCCTCAGTTTAAAACATCTGCTTAAACAGCACATCCTATTGATGGGCTCAGTGCTAAGTTTCTTATCTCAAATAATATCTTAAGAGATAATTTATAAGAAATAAATTTAGCATTTACTAAACTATACCAAGAATTACAATTTTTAGACAGTGACCATGTCTAAATGATTTTATTTATGCCCCGGGATCTATCTGTGCAGCTGCTATTCAGGCAAGAGTGTTGCTTTGCCTGAAGAACTTGTCTGGGCCCTGCGGAGATACCAGTGGACATGACACACATTCCCTGTTCTCGGGGATCTCACTTTCTAGTAAAGGAAATACAAGAAGCAAGCAGACAAATAAAATAGTTCCAGACAGTGATAAGTGCTATGAAGAAGCTAAACAGGATGCAGAGGCGGGTGGGATGGGAGCCCAGGAAAACCTTCCAGTGGAGAAATATTTAAGCAAAAGTTTGATTGACAGGAAGGGACTGCTCATGGGAGGATCTGGAAGACATAATTTCTAAGTGAGGAAGAGCAAATGTAGACGCCCAGAGAACAAGGTTAGCAAGTCTCAGGACCAGTGAGACCAACGTGGTGGAAAGGAAGAGAATGAGATGAGGCTGAGAAGGTGACATGTGACTTAGGTGGCTTTATCTGCATTTTAATAACACAATTTATAGTAGAACAGGTCACATCTTGTTAGAACAGACCATAATCTCACCTGGTACAGAACAAGAGAACTCATAAAAGCTCACATTTATTGGCTCCAGGCATTGTGGTAAGCAACATCCTTAAGTCATCTCAGTGAATCCTCAAAAATACTTATGAGCTGGATATTACTCTTATCCTCGTTTTATGGATTTAGAACTCAGGCTCAATTACCCCAGCTCACAGAAAAGGGAAAGTGACAGAGCCAAGACTGGAGCCCAGGGAGGCTGACTTCAAGCAGACACTTAATCCCTGAGCAGCAGGTGCTGACTCCCAGAAGGCTGTTTGACGAGTTCCTTTCTTGATGCATATCCTCCTGTTAAAGACAAAAAAATCTATTGACAAAAGAGACAAAGAGGAGAAACAAGAAAAGGTTAATGAATGGCATAGTTAAGAAAAGCTTTAAACAAAGGCCTGGCATCAATTCACCTTATATCTAATAACTGTTACAGAGAACAACTCATCATCGTCTAAACAGAAACCATTATCTTTTGCCTTCGGATTTCAAAATCCAGCAGTCACTATTAAACACTTCTGTATTTCTTCATCCCTCACTGTTGCGTCTGGTGTGGCGCTCTGGCTAGAGCTGCCATTCAGGGGACCTTGGCTTCTAGGCAAGTCCCCAAGTCCGGTACATTTGACTTTGTCAGTTTGACAAACCCACCAGCTGTGGTTTTCAAAGCCTGTGGCTCCTTCCGGTCAGCAACACTGCTGCTCTGGGCCTGCCCTGCCGTCTGCTCTCTAGCTTACATGGAAAGTCAAGCTGAGACAAGGGACCACAGCTAAAGAAGGACCCTTAACAGATATGTGATCTGTCTACTCTCTTTAAACCTTGACCGACTTTTCATCAAGTGGTTTTATGTAACTCATAACTCAGCCCCATCAGAATGACTGAGTTTCTATTTGATATCATGGCCTTGGCAGTTATATTGAGCAGTGTTAAAAGAATTCTTATAAAACATGAATTTCAAGTAGAGGATGTGGGTGGGAGGTGGGAGGGGGCTTCGGCATTGGGAGATTATGTTCACCTATGGATGATTCGTGTCAATGTATGGCAAAACAAATACAGTATTGTAATTAAAAAAATAAATAAATTTAATTAAAAAACAACATGAATTTCTGCATTTTCTGAAAACTGTTGAGAGTGTTATCCATTAATATTGTTCGGTCGCTTTATGTTAGATTCCAAGTGAGAAACTTTCTCTGGACTTTATCTTTTTGTTGGGCAACTCCTTTATTTCCTTAATTTGTTCATTTGATAAGAAAAACCAGGAAGCTCAAACCCACACTGGTGTGTCATCACCATAACTATATTAGTGTTGTGGTTAGACATTTGCTTTCTCTGACCTTGATGTTTTCCCTTTTGTTAATCGTAACACATGTATCACCTTTACTGTGTTATCCTAAATCCATCCCACCCCTTTAATTGGAAAGGAGACAGCCTGTATATTAAAAAACAAATGAAATGAAACCATGTGGAAATCAGTGTAGATTGTCTACATTAAACCTCAAATTGGAGAGCCACTAAATGTAATGTGGTTAGCAATTTCAGTAATGATTTGTTATAGGTTTCCTTTAACTTCTGACTTCACGCGTTACGTTTAAAATATTTGTTCATTTATGTTCAGATATTCTGGCCTTACCTATTTCATAACATGCTTTATGTTGCCTAATATGTGATATAATATTGCCATTGTTCGTTTCTTTAATTATTGACCAGTTCATTTCACCTCTGCACAATTGCAGGTGACTGTGACATTACCTACATGGCCTTCAGACTCTCCTCAATGTGGCCTTTGCCAGGCTCCTACCCGACTCCCCCACACCTCATCTGCTACACTTCCTGCAACCCTGGCCTCCCCAGACTCCTCCCCCATACAGGCAGCATTCCCAGCCTTAGTGCCTTTGCTAACTCTTCCCTCCATGTGGGATGTATACCTGGACTACCGCTTTGGGCTCTGCTTCTTGGGCTCCTTCCTGGTTTTGCTCAGACAACACTTTTTGAGAAATGCCACTAAGCTCTTTCTCTTAGAACTGAGGACTCCTTCCTTACACACATCTCTTTTGCTTTCCACCTTAATACCTATCCCATTCAGCCTAGCATTGTTATTGTGCTCCACCAGCCTAATAAGTTCCTTCAAAAACATGTCTGATTTATCTTTGTGCCATTTCTACGTCTGCTCTAACTCGCAGTTTATCACTGTACTTTTCCATCATGAAGCTCTTAAATATATGTTGAATTGATTGCAGATATACTTGTGAGAGATCATGTTCCATTGAGCATCATTCATTAATGGTCCTTGCTGCTGCTGCTGCTGCTAAGTCGCTTCAGTCGTGTCCATCTCTGTGCATCCCCACAGACAGCAACCCATCAGGCTCCCCCGTCCCTGGGATTCTCCAGACAAGAACACTGGAGTGGGCTGCCATTTCCTTCTCCAATGCATGAAAGTGAAAAGTGAAGTCACTCAGTCGTGTCCGACTCTTTGTGACCCCATGGACTGCAGCCTACCAGGCTCCTCTGTCCATGAGATTTTCCAGGCAAGAGTACTGGAGTGGGGTCCCATCGCCTTATCCAATTAATGGTCCTTAAGTCACCAATAATTTGAAATGAACAATATGCAGAGTACTGGATGCTTATTGAATTTTTTAAAGGAGAATTTTTACTTACGCAGAGACTCAGTTGCCTCTTCTGTGATGGTTTATTTTAGCTAAACACTAACCCACCCCATTTTCCAACAGCTTTGGTTCCTGCTGTGCATCCTGGGAGCACTGCCCACCCACATCAGGGACATTCTTCCAGGCTTTGCCATTAGTGTCTAAAGGGCCAGTGAATTGTCTTAAAATGCTTGGTGCCAGTACTTCTCGGAAACGTAATAGGAAAATTTTTGTTGGTTTGTTTTTCTGTTTCATAGTGTTTTCATGTTTTAAAAAATAGATCTCTGTGTAAAAGATAAAATTATGCTTACTGTCTGCTAGAATGCTTACTTCAAACTTGTAACAACTTGTTCTCTTTGTTTCAGTAATTCAGTACGACTTCAAAAATATGTGTTTTCTTCTTACAGGTGGTTGATAGTAAAAGATTCCTTTTTACTGTATATGAAACCAGACAGTGGTGCTATTGCCTTCGTCCTGCTGGTGGATAAAGAATTCAGAGTTAAGGTGGGGAGGAAGGAGACAGAGACGAAATATGGACTCCGAATTGATAATCTTTCAAGGTAGAATTTGGAAAGATTTTTAAAAGATTTCTCTAAAAACAGTTTTTCTCCCAACCTTAAGTGAAGAAGGTAAAATAATTTAGGTGCTAGAAAATTATTATTGAGAACTCATCCTCAATTAAAAGTAATTAAACTACTTTTTCTATATCTTTAAGGTGCAGAATATCCTATATACAAGAGTCAGAATAAATGGTACCATGTATTGCTGTGTGCCTGTTTTAACAAAATATATGCCTGCTTTAACAAAATTGACTACCCATTAATACCAACTTACCAAACAGTTAAGGAGTAATAGTTCTTGTTTTTAAAAAGTAGAATTTTACTTTATAAATGGATACCCTTTAACTAATAAAACATGTACAAAGTGATCTGATTATAAAAATTCTGTTTACATACAGAGTTTGAAAAGATACCTTGAAGGATACTCAACTGTATATTTATTGTAGATTTTAGTGAGTTTGTATGTGTGTTGATAAACATTTCTTTCTGAAAGGCTGTAGTTATACAATATATGTGTGTCTTTTTCTTTCTGATATATATATTTGTCTCTATAAAGTTCAGGGTCATGTATATGAATACATTTTTGTTGTTTAGTTGTTAAGCTGTATCCCACTCTTTTGTGACACCATGGACTATAGTCCATCAGGCTCCTCTGTCTATGGAATTCTCCAGGCAAGAATACTGGAGTGGGTTGCCATTTCCTACTCCAGGGGATCTTCCTGACCCAGGGACTGAACCCACATCTCCTCCTTGGCAGGCATATTCTTTACCACTGAGCCACCTGGGAAGCCCATATGAATACATGTAGATATACAAAGGTCCATATAGTCAAAGCTGTGGTTTTTCCAGTAGTCATATATGGATGTGAGAATTGACCATCAAGAAGGTTGAGCACTGAAGAATTGATGTTTTTTGAACTGTGGTGTTGGAGAAGACTCTTGAGAGTCCTGTGGAATGCAAGGAGATCCAACTAGTCAGTCCTAA
Organism: Nanger dama; assembly: GCA_917880005.1. Taxonomy (NCBI): domain Eukaryota; kingdom Metazoa; phylum Chordata; class Mammalia; order Artiodactyla; family Bovidae; genus Nanger; species Nanger dama. The sequence goes on from CAKJTW010000011.1 coordinate 40,046,160, forward strand.
AGGAAATCAACCCTGCACATTCACTGAAAGGACTGAGCTGAAACTGAAGCTCTAATACTTTGACTACCTGGTACGAAGAGCTAACTCTTTGGAAAAGGCCCTGATGCTGGGAAAGACTGAAGGCAGGAGGAGAAGGGGAAACAGAGGACAAGATGGTTGGATGGCATCACCAATTCAATGGACATGAGTTTGAGCAAACTCTGGGAGATGGTGAAGGACAGGGAGGCCTGGCCTGCTGCAGTCCATGGGGTCTCAGAGAATCAGATTTGACTGAGTGAGCTGAACAGTGACAATAATACATTTCTCTCTATACACACTGACATCAAATATATATATATTTAACTCATACTAACATGTTTGCGTGTGTGTGTGTGTGTGTGTGTGTGTGTGTGTGTGTGAAAATGCTGAACTTACCAATCTCAGACAATGGGAGATTCTGGATGTTACTGGAAATATAATGATGCTGCCATTACATCTTCCTCCTGGAAATTCCCTGGCAGTTCAATGGTTAAGACTCTGTGCTTTCACTGCCAAGGGCCTGAGTCCAATCCCTGATCAGGCAACTAGAATCCCACAAGCTACACAGTGCAGCCAAAAAAAAAGCCCCCTCCCTCCTGGTACTACTTTCCTGTTTTCTGCAGGACCATAGAAATCAGACCACAATTTTCAGTGGTCGCTGTGACAGTTGCTTTACTGGCCATCTTATCTCCATTTCCTGTCATCTCTCACTTGTGTACCCTTGCCAAATGAATCCATACAGATCCAGGTTTCATCCGCTCCCTCCCTGGTGTAAGTGCTCCCCTCCTTGTATCAAAGAAGCTGAAATTCCTCCATTTACCATCTGAGGCCTTTTGTCTCTCTACCTTCATTGGCAATCCCTCCCTAAAGCAATCTCTTTCTGTTCTTTAGGGACAGTTCTCTTCACACCCTCCTCACACATTGTTTAATTTCACCTTTCTTCTCTCTACCTCCATGTTTGGAATGGTTCTTTTTTCCCCCTAATCTCTGATTCACATCCTGTGATAAGACTTCTGTTTGTCCTTTATCTCTTCTATAATATCTTTTCTCATAACTGGTTTTCAGAGGCATTTCAGCTCAGTTGGAGCAGTGCTTGCATGCTGGGTCAAGCCCAGGCATTTTCTGTGCCCTGGTGACCTCTCTGCAGAACCCCGTATCTGCCTGCTGCGGCCGATGGAGAATGCCTCACTCCTCTGAGCACCACCACATCTCACCTCGCCCCTCCCTACACGCCAGACAAAAGCCAAGCCTAAGCCTAACCCTAACCCTAATTTTTTATTATTTACCAAATAATTTTTCTTTTTTCTCAATCTCTTTTCTAGTTAACATCAATATTAACTCTGACATATCATAACTCTAGATATCTCTGACATATCTAGGGGACCAGTTTGAACATCCCTAATCTTTATAAATAATTATTTTAGGGTCTATGCATATAGCCCCTTCCCTCCTTCTTATCAGGATCATTGCATTTCTCCCCAAAGCAAACACTCCCTGCTCACACACGGCACTGGTCCTCTACTGGGGCAAGTTTCTGCCTAAATGGCAGGGACACTGCTGACTTCAATACCTTGTTTTCTCTGGGGTTTTGTTGTTGTTATTGTTTTTGTTTTTGTTTTGTTTTGTTTTGTTTTTCCATTTAGGCAGTGCCTAGAGAAAAGCCCATGGACGGAGGAGCCTGGTAGGCTGCAGTCCATGGGGTCACTAAGAGTCGGACATGACTGAGCGACTTCACTTTCACTTTTCACTTTCATGCATTGGAGAAGGAAGTGGCAAACCACTCCACTGTTCTTGCCTGGAGAATCCCAGGGACAGGGAGCCTGCTGGGGTGCCATCTGTAGGGTCGCACAGAGTTGAACACAACTGAAACGACTTAGCAGCAGCAGCAACAGCAGAGACATACAGATTCCTATTTCACTGACCTGGGATAGAACCTGGAGTTCTGGCAGTGAGAGCATGGAGTCCTACCCACTGGATTGCCAGGGAGTTCCCACACCTTGTTTTCTCTGAACTTCAAATTTGGATAACTCATTTCCACCTCTTAGTGGTAGTCACCTCTTCTGGCATTTTTGTGTAATAACTTTTTGTAATCTCCCATTCTGATTTTTTTTTTTCCAGCACTTACAAATCTGTAACCATTTAGGATCATTTAGTCATTTGCAATAGAAAAATCCATTGCAGTCTGGGTTACATGAGAAGTAATTAATAAAATATGTTAACCATGACTGATTCCAGGGCTCCAGCTATGTCACTGAGGTGCATTTTCCTGGAGTTTCTCAATTCTGTCCCTGGGATCTGCTCCATCCTCAGGCTGGTCTCCTGGTGGTAGCAAGATGGCTGCCTCTTACACTCAAACCAAGTTTGGTGGAAGGGGAAGAGACTTCTGCTGGCATTTCTGAGCAAGTCCTTGACTTTATTCTCACTTTTGGGTGGAGTTGGCTTATGAATATCATCCTTGAACCAGTCTTTGGAATCAGGAGCTGGAGTATGCCATTTTGTTGGCTTTGGTAGACCCAGAGTAGGCACGGGATATTCAGGCTATTACCAGAGGCTGAGGGAATAGACACCAGGTGGGCCAAAGGGAAATGTCCTTTACAGGAGCCAACAATTTTCTAAGACTTAAATGTAGGACCTCACTTTATGCCTCTTCCGTGTCTTCCTCACAGCTTGGCCCAGTTAGCTCTAGACCTTTACATATGTTTGCATAAGTGAATGAGGGAATAAGTAACCTGAAAGTTTGTTTTTGCTACATTGAATATATTTTTAAATACTTCCAAAAGCATTTAAAAGTCTGTTTTTTTCATATCAGTAGGATGCTCTTTGTCTAAAATTTTCTTTGCTGCAGTACCAAAACAAATGGGACATGTTTAATTCTTAAATTATTTAAAGAGATAGAGCATAAAGTGACCATTCTTTTCCACTTTTTGCTTTTCTTTGAAGGACTCTGATTTTAAAATGCAACAGCTATAGACATGCTCGGTGGTGGGGAGGGGCTATAGAAGAATTCATCCAAAAGTATGGCCCCGACTTTCTCAGAGATCATCGATTTGGATCATATGCTGCTATCCAAGAGAACACTTTAGCCAAATGGTAAGATCTTTTGCTCTAAGACTATGAAGATCATAGCATTTAATATTACAGTGGTCTAAATTCACCTGGAATCAATTTTTGAAGCTGTGAAAAAATATTATGTATTATACTTCACAAGAGCCTTTATAGGACTCAGTTCAGTTCAGTTCAGTCGCTCAGTCGTGTCTGACACTTTGTGACCCCATGAATCGCAGCACGCCAGGCCTCCCTGTCCATCACCAACTCCCAGAGTTCACTCAGAATCACGTCCATCGAGTCCGTGATGCCATCCAGCCATCTCATCCTTGGTTGTCCCCTTCTCTTCCTGCCCCCAATCCCTCCCACCATCACAGTCTTTCCAATGAGTCAGCTCTTCGCATGAGGTGGCCAAAGTACTAGAGTTTCAGCTTTAGCATCATTCCTTCCAAAGAAATCCCAGGGCTGATCTCTCCTTCAGAATGAACTGGTTGGATCTCCTTGCAGTCCAAGGGACTCTCAAGAGTCTTCTCCAACACCACAGTTCAAAAGCATCAATTCTTCGGCACTCAGCCTTCTTCACAGTCCAACTCTCACATCCATACATGACCACAGGAAAAACTGAAGCCTTGACTACCTGAGCATAAATTATTTTTCCATTTTTTGTTTTTATGATTTTTAAAAAATGAACTTTAGATAGCTAGCTTTAGATTGTCGTCTGATTTTAAAAGTTAACGTCATACATTTTCTTAATGATGCAAATGAAAAGTTTATTTAAGTTATTAGCCATAATTTAAGAAAGAGAAATTTACTTGGTAGGTATTTCTTTTAAATAAAAATTTGCTTAGCATGTTATTCTACCCATGGGTTAGAAACTGGTCTGCTTTCAGTCTCAGAAGAACAATGGTGTGTGAGTTCAGCAGGGTGGGAGAGTGCATCTGACCTCATACAATGATGAGAGCATTCAATTTGTTATTCTCTCAGCAGAAAAGAATCCGATCGCCTACTTCTGTCTACTTACTGTACTTCCTGCATAGCAAACAGAACATAGTATTCTCAGTTTTTGTTTCCAGTTATACAAAGTAAGCTGGTGGTTTTGTAGAGATTCTAGGCAGTGGCTTCTGTCTTCTGTCTTGCCATATGATAGATTTCTTTTTATCTTTTTTGTTAAAAAAATGAAACAGAAAATTTGTCTTTCAGGTATGTTAATGCCAAAGGATATTTTGAAGATGTGGCAAATGCAATGGAAGAGGCAAAAGAAGAAATATTTATCACAGATTGGTGGTTAGTATATGCTCCTGGGGAGTTTGGAGATCTCTGTGTTTAGGAATATACAACAGTGTTGTATTGTTCTAGAATCAGACATTAAGAAAGACAGCAGTATTCACAGATGTTTTGGTCAAAGTCCCAACTAATTCATTGTAGTAGCCTCCACTGAAAGGTCTTTTCAAAAAACCTCACATCCATATATATTGTTAAAATATTTAGTTTGAGCAATTTTGTTTTTGTTTTTCCCTTTGGAAGCAAATAACCAATATTTATTGTAGTAAAGATTATTTTGCAATGCAAATATAGGTGTAGAGATAATGGAAAATAGTCTTCCTTGGATATCTTCCATGATGCTGGTATGTCTGTCATAAGGTCCAATGAAGACACTTCCTCTGAATTGTCCCTTTGAAACTGGAATATTTCCATTTACCTAGTAGTATTAAAATATCCTTTGTAATGACTAAGCCTGGTTAGCTTTTCTAGAGATGCATCAGATTTCAAATTAAAGCCATTGCAAGTCTCTTGTATCTAAAATCCACTTAGCTCTTGGGAAATTTTACTCCTGGAGTAGGTGTAGACCTTGTAGTATGACTTTAGTTCCAATAACCCATCTGCCTGAATGGTTAAAACCCACTGCTGATGCTAATGTTTCCTACAATGGAAATGAAAATGTCTAAAATATGTTTTCCTTCTGAGAACTTAGTTGCTTGAAATCCTCCTCCCATCCCCATTTTCCCCTACCCTATTTCTTTCCAAATGCTATCTTTATTGAACTATGAAAATAGCATCATAATTCATTTCCTCCTAATTCTAGGTTTTGGGGGGAAAGGAGAGTAATTAGGAATGTGAACTCATCTTTTTCTACTGTTTTGCCTCAGTGATGAGGAAATGTTTAGGTCTAGGGCATGCTTTCCCAACCTACTACTGACATGTGGAGCCAGATAATTCTTTATTATGGGGCTTGTTCTTTGTATTGTGGGGTGTTTAGAATCATCAGCATCTCTGGCTTTTGTCTACTTGATGCCAGTAGCAAGGTCCCAGTTGAGATAACCAAAATATCTTCAGACATCAAATGTCCCCTGGGGTGCACAGTCCCTCTTGGTTGAGAACCATTGATCTAAAGTCAGCAGATAAGGCTTGTGATAATCAGCATGTCTGTGCCTCTGTTTATTCTCACATTTATGGAGGAGCTTAATCTTGGTCCTTTTATTCTTGCCAAATTTTGTCTCTTCAAGTCAGCTACCAGAAATAAAAGAAAGTTTCATACTTGTGAACTGTTTTTTTGAATACTTTCTACACACTAATGAGAATAAGTTCAAGCTTAATGTAGTAGGTATGTTCCTTTAAAAGTATTTCTGAAAGTTTGACTAGGACATGAAAGAGACTGTAAATAGCGTTTCCACTGAGCCTGTATTATCATGTTTTACACAAGCAAATAATATATGTTTTGAAGGTTCTGAACACTGAAATATAGGCTCTCATTTAAACATCTAAAGAGATGGAACGTTGAATGTTTCTGCTGTCAGCAAAAAAATAAATCAGCAGGTTATTTCTTTTTCGTGACTGTGCTAGGATAACATCTTATCACAACACTCTCTTTGAAATAAAACCTTTGCAGAAACTTCCCTCAAAACAAGTGAAGAAAATTGTTGTTGTACAATTATATTGCAGAAGTGAGCATTCAGAAACTTTATCACACCCTGATATATCTGGATCTGAGAGAATGAAAAGCATAGTGAGAAGATGCACATGCCCTTTAGAAGCTTCTAATCTAAATCAAGAGACATCATATACTTGAGTGAAAACTGTGTTACTTTCTTTTGAAACAATTAATATGCAAGCAAAGGCAGATTTGAGCAATCTCCGGGAGTTGGTGATGGACAGGGAAGCCTGGCGTGCTGCAGTCCATGGGGTCTCAAAGAGTTAGTCATGACTGAGCGTCTGAACTGAACTAAAAGGCAGATTTAATGAAATGAGAAACAACCTGGGACCTAGAAGTGCTTAGCTCTTTGTTCGTTCATTCACTTAACCACCCATTCTTTCATTTGTTAATTTATTCACTCATTCATTTCTGAGATACTTAATGAGCAGCCACTATGTGACAGGCACATGTCCAGAATGATGAATGAAAAGCAGCCCCTACCCTGGAAAATACACAGTCAGGAGATTATGTGCAGAACAACAGATTGGGGTCAGCTCAGTGGTGAAGTCGCTCAGTCGTGTCCGACTCTTTGCAACCCCATGGACTGGGGCCTACCACGCTCCTCCATCTGTGGGATTTTCCAGACAAGAGTACTGGAGTGGGTTGCCATTGCCTTCTCCGGAGAAGAAGTCGACTGAGCGACTTGACTTCTTCACTTCAGTGGTGAAGATCAGCGCGGCAGAAGGCACAGGGTGAGGGTCGGGTGGGGGAAGCACAGAGGAAGGGGCAGTCACTGAGCCTGCAGGAGCTGTGGGACCTTCACAGGAGAGGAGGCTGGCCTGAGCCCCGGGTGGTGGAGCTGTCCAGATAAAGATAGGTGAATATTTTAGGCAGAGAGGTAGTAAGTTATATTTAGAATTTTATTTAAATAATACAGTAAGAAAAGGTAGGAAAGAAGACAAAGGAGAGTTGCAGCTTAAGTGGAAAAATGAAAGTGAAAGTCGCTCAGTTGGGTCCTACTGTTTGTGAACCCATGGATTGTACAGTCCATGGCATTCGCCAGGCCAGAATACTAGAGTGGGTAGCCTTTCACTTCTCCCGAGGGATCCTCCCAACCCAGAGATCGAACCCAGGTCTCCCACATTGCAGGTGGATTCTTTACCTTCTGAGCTACAAGGGAAGCCCTAAATGGAAGTTAGGGTTATTGTTTTGTGCAACTTTTATTTCAGTAGTCAATAGAAGACTGATTGATAGGTAGGTAGGTAGGTAAGTAGGTAGATAGACGGATGGATGAAAATACTGGGATGAATACATAATGTATTCCTGTGGACTATGACCCCAAAAGTTCAAAAGCTTCTGACTTTCAACAGGGTTGGCAAACATTTTCTGTAAAGAGCCACAAAGTAAATATTTCAGTTGTTTCAGGTAACATGTAGTCTCTGATGCATATTCTTGTTTGTGCAAGTGTGTGTGTGTTTAATAAACCTTTAAAAATGTGACAGCTCATGGGCCATACCTTTTAAAAGAGGCAGTGGACCAAATTTGACTCATGGTACATAATTTGATAACCCTTATCTTAAAAAGTAAATTCAAGTTATTGTATTATATCAACACCAAGAGCGACTTTCACTAAGAAACCGTCGATCTGTTTTCTGAGGTGCATGTACTAACAATGTTTGGGAATTTCATCCCTCCTCATCACCGCGAGCACTTGCTGTTGCTAGTCTTTCTCGTTGTTGTTGTTCAGTCGCTAAGTCGTGTCTGACTTTTTGCAACACCATGGACTGCAGCACGCCAGGCTTCCCTGTCCTTCACTGTCTCTCAGAGTCTGCTCAAACTCATCTCCACTGAGTTGATGATGCCATCCAACTATCTCATCCTCTGTTGCCCCTTCTCCTCCTGCCCTCAATTTTCCCCAGCATCATTCTTTTTAATGTTAGCCATTCCAAAGGGTATTCAGTGGTCTCTCGTGATTTTAATTTGTATTAGCATATCTTTTCATGGTAAGCATATTTTCTTGTGACCTTTGGACATTTGTTGAGTTTTTTTGGAGGCACGTTCAAATCTTATTTTTCTTCTTTTTTATTGGATTGTCTTCCTATTACTGAAGTGCAGAAGATCTTTATACATTCTAGTTACAATTTACTCCAGTTCATTCTGGCCTCAGTGTTTTCTGATGAAAAATTCATGGTCATTTTGATTTATTGTTCCCCTCTTAAATAATGCATTGTTTTTCTTCTGAGTGCTTTTAATATTTTCTTCCTATCATTAGGTTTCAGCAGTTTGATTGTGGTGTTTGAATTTATCCTGTTTGGAGTTCACTGAGTTTCTTGAATCTGTAGGTTTATATCACTCATCAAATTTGAGAAATTTTCAGCCATTGTTTCTTCAAACTTTTTTCATGTATTTCCCTCTTTATCCTCTTTTTCTGAGTCTCTGATGACACAAGTAAGTATCTTTTGTATTGTCCTATGGATCTTTCAGGCTTTGTTAATTTTTTTGAAAAATCTTTTGTTACTCAAATTGGATAATTTCTCTTTATCTCTCTTTAAGTTCATGGATTCTTTCCTTCGTCACCTCTGTTCTAGTGACACTATTCACTGAGAGTTTAATTATTGTAGTATTTTTTCAGCTTGAAAATTTCTCTTTGGGTTTTATTTATATCTTTATTTCTTTGCTGAGACTTTTGACTGTCTATTCATTTTAAGAGTGTTCACCCTTACTTGTTGAAATATATAATATCTAGCAAAGAATTATATTAAATAATTCCAGCATATCATTTGTTGAATGGCTTTCCTGCAAGTTGAGATTTTTCTGATTTTTTTTTTTTTTTTTTTGGTATGCCAAGTACTTTTTAATGTATTCTGGAAGCTTTGACTATTACGACTCTGGGTCTTGTTTAAATCTTACAGAAACTACTGGCATTTCTGTTTTAGCAGAAAAGTGGTCCATTAGGTCCATGCATAATGTTCCAACTAGTCTTCTATCTGTGTGTCTTTAGTGACATCTTTCTTTTTAAAGTCTTTGCAGTGCTATCCAGATCTGTCCCCCATGTTCTCCACCTAATGGCAAATTTGGACAGTGATTTGTTTCTTATTTCAGTTCTCAAATTCTTCTATATAATATTTAGGGTCAAATTTATGTGTGGGCAGCTTGGGCGTGAGCTAGAAGTTCATAAACAACTTTATATAGCATTGCTTTTCTGAGCTCCTCTCCCTCCATGATTTGCCCACTACTTGTGGGTTGCCTGTCGCTTCCTTTTCAGTCCTCTGGCTATTGAGAGAAATGTGCCCTGCTCTGTTACACAGTTTCTGCAATGATACTTTGTATCCAGAGCCAAGCAATGAATATTTGTATCTTCCTCTTGGAACCACATTTCTTCCACTGGGAGGGAAAATTCCACTTCCTCAGAGTTTTTGGCCTGTGGGCCTTTCCCTGCCTTCGCTAGCACTGCCTGAAGGTCCCACTCTTCCTTTCTCAAGCCTGAACCAGAGGACTTCTGAGGCTCTCTCTGCCTGTGCAAGTGCCCATTTCCAGTTCTCTTCCCAACTGAGAAATCAGAGAGAAAAGAACAGTAAAACCACCACTCACTAGAAGATATGTCAAGAACAAACGTGTTCTTTCTCAATATTGAGTCTTCCAATTCATGAATACTGTATATCTCTCCTTTTTTTTTTTTTTAGATCTTAAATTTTCTCATCAATGTTTTGTACTTTCCACATACTTGCACTTATCACCAAGTAATTCATGTTTCTTATGTTTTTGTCAATGGTATTTTTAAAAGCTCATGTTCCATTTATTTGCTGCCAGCATATGGAAATGCGGTTGATTTTTTAGTACTGATCTTATTACCTACTACAGTCTTGCTTAGTTCACTTACTAGTGCGAATAACTGTTTTGTAGATGCCTTAGGATTTTTCCCCATAGATGAACATGTGATGTGTGAATAATGCAGTTTTCCTTTATAATCTGTATGTCTTGTATTTCTTTTTCTCTTCCTTTCTTTCTCCTTATTGTCTTGGCTAGCATTGTCAGTAAAATATTGAATAGAAGTAGTGAGAATGGACATCCTTCTTGTTCTCAGTGTTAGATGAAAAGCTTTCAGTCTTTTATTATACGCTTTAGGTAGATTTTTAAATAGGTGACTTTTCTTACTTTGAGGAAATTCCTTTCTACTTAAAATGTATTGAGAGTTTTTACTGTAAATGGGTATTGAATTTTGTCAAGACTTTTTTTCTGCATGTATTGATATAATATTTCTATTTTCTGTTAATGTGCTGAATTATATTGATTGATTTTAAACCAACCTTGCATTCTTAGGAATAACCCCATTTTGTCATGATCCTTTTATAAGTTATGAAGTTTTGGTAGAGATTTTTACCTCTGTGATCGTTAGGGATATTGCACTTAATATTTTCTTTTCTTAGATTTTCTTTATTGGTTTTCATATTAGGATAATGCTAGCCCATTATATGAGTAAGTACATGTTTTCCTGCCTTTGTTTCCCGAGTGAATCTTGGTAGGATTGGTACTATTTCTTCCCACAAAATAATCAACTCTCCTTTACTTTTTAATCTAGTCAGTTTGTCAGTTTTATTAATCTTTCAAAGAATTAGATTTTGGTTTTATTGAGTTTATTGTTTTTCTGTTTTATGTTGCATTAAGGTCTATTCTTATTATTATTCCCATTCTTCTTATTTTCTCTTAATTTATTCTTTTTTCTATTTTCTTAAGATGAACGTTTTGATGATTTATTTCAAACATTTTCTTTCTCATATGAGCATTTAAAACTATAAAATCTTCTAAGACGAGCCTTTACTTAGAAGTACTTTTAACATCTCTGAATTTGGAATGCATCTCACACTCATTAACATCTTATAGCTGTCATCATTTTTCTTTCTTACTGGTACACACAGTAATATGCATCTTACATTCACTGTTGTCCAAAACCCAGTGAAATGTAGTATTACACAATTCTTCTGAATTTTGCTTAGCTAATAATTACTTAGTTAAGATCCTGACATAATGAAGCTTGTGAGTCATAGCTGTACTGCACTTGCCATTGTTTATGCTTTGTTTATAGCATGATTGTCATTTTTCATAGCATGACTATTTTTATCTTTTCATACATTATGCTCAAAATCGAGATTTCCTTGAGAACCTGCCTAAGATCCTCCAAAGTATCTAGTAGAATCCTCTGCATACAGGGTACACAGTGTTTTTAGATTTAAAAAAAAAGATGACAAAGACTTAATTGCAGAATATAGACCTGAAAATGGCCCCCACACTGAAGCCCTCTGAGCCTGTAATTAATGTGTACAAAACTGCAAGCACATATATGTTGTTGGGTATGTCCTACTTTCAGTGAACTGGCAGTGGTCAGTGACACACTTTTCTATTTAAAACAGATTTGTTTTGAATTCATCTTAGATCTTTTCCTGTCAGTTGCTGTATTTTTTGTTCAAGTTATTTCCTATTTTAAACTAAATATGTAAATATTTATACTGTATACACCCTCTATTATCTGTTTTCTTATTTATCTTATCCAATGCAAGTTTCTTTTAGATACTTTTTTTCTGGATTTTTATTTTCTTTAACTGAATTTAGTAGAGCGTAAAATTATTTCTTTTAATCTCCTTAGCTCCTTAAAGCCCTGCGGTTTTCCCGAGCTTCAAGACCCCCTGACAAGGCACTATTTCACCCTAGAGTTCTGTAAGACTTTGATCCTTACACAGTTTACCCTGCTCCTCCAGGTCTAGCATTTCAGTGGATGGAACTTTATTACTTTTTGTTTGTTTTTCCCGTTACAGAGGAGTTACACTACTTACCAGTTTAAGTCAGGCAATGACTTTGAACCTAACCCTGAGGGAAAAAGTGACTCTCTTGTACTGTGCTGCCCATGGCAGTACTACGAAGAACCCAGGGGTCCATTTGCACAGTGGGAAAAGCTTACCCTATCAGCAAGCCTGCCTTCTTCCCTGCTCGGAAAGCCCAGGTTCCCAAGGACACTGCTCCTTGGTATAGGAAGTCAGTGTTCATGTTTATCAATTAGAACCCTTTTGGCCTAGGTTGTTGGAATACTCAACTGAAAGTAGCTTAAACAATTAGGATTTATTTCTCTCATTGAATGAGAATTCTAAAGTTAGACAGTACTAGGGACTTCCCTGGTGGTCCAGTGGTTAGGACTTTGCCTTCCAAAATGCAGGGGGTGTGGGTTCAATATCTGGTCAGGAAGCTCAGATCCCACATGCCTCATGGCCAAAATCCAAAACATAAAACAGAAGCAATATGGTAACAAGTTCAATAAAGATTTTAATAATGGTCCACATGAAAACAAAAATCGTTACAGTTAGGCAGTACTAGAGTCAGGGAAGTTCTCCAGTGATGTTAGGGTTGTGGCTTTGCCCTTAGAATTTCAGTGTGGCTGCAGCTATCTGAGCATCATGCCCCCAGACAGCATCCATCCCAGAGCCGCTTCCCTGGGGTTTTGTGTGTGTGCCCGTGTGTCTCTCCCCCTCATCAGAGGAAGAACTTTTCTATTTACCTCCTCATAAATCTCATTGTCTGTGTACTTCCTCATATATCTCATTGTGCAGGATTGTGTTATATAAACTGGAGCTAAACACAAGAGTGAGGAAGCAGTTATTCAGAGCATTCACATTCAGTCATGGGCGGTAGGCCCTGATACCAAGGAAGGAAAAGGTAACAATGGTTGTTGGGCAGACAGTCAGTAGTCTCTGCAAGTGTGTGTATGTATGATATGTGAGTAACAGAGAAGTCGAGACTGCCTTTTTTTTTTGGATAAAGGTTGTTGTTCCAGTATGAAGTTGTACATGGACTCATAGAGAAATTTGGGTGACTTGCCACAGTGGAGGATGATAATGGCATTTGGGCTAAAATTGCCGTTGCTTCCTATAACATCATCAGTACTGAATATTTTGTTTTAGTTTCTTGAAATCTTGGTTTTGTGATTTCAGGTTGAGTCCAGAAATCTTCCTGAAACGTCCGGTGGTTGAAGGAAATCGTTGGAGGTTGGACTGCATTCTTAAGCGAAAAGCAGTATGTACTTTACTAACATGCTGATATAATGTTTTAAATGTTTATTGCCTCTGAAATGCCTTTTTTTTAAAGCCCTTCATATACGCTTATGACATTTTTCTTTAGAATTTGACAAAAGATAGAATACTTACTATTTTCAAGTTTATTTTGTTATGATGTTTTTTTCCCATTACTGTTGAAACATAACTATTTTCACCTAATTCACAGCATGAATTATACTAGCAACTCTATTCTTTTTGTTTTATAATCAGTTATGGGCAGTTAATTTTATAAGCAAAAATTGTAATGAAATTTCGTCGTTGAATAATAAATGATAAAATGAAACATAGCACTTTTTTATCATTATTTGTCATTTGAGCAAAAGACAAAGTCATCTGAGAATAATTTCAGTCAGATGGGGTCAAGCGGATGTTGAAGAATATCAAAGGAAGGTCATAAAAACCACTGGTTCCAGTTTGGAAACAGTTTATGGTAAATTGACGCTATAAATTCTAGGAGAGCATTGATTGTGCTCTTTCTGTTATAAAAAGTAAATAACTGAAGCAGTATAGGCTCACCAATGACTATTTTGCATTCATATTTCTAATGAATTTCTGGGCTTCCCCAGTGGCTCATCAATAAAGAATCTGCCTACAATGCATGAGATGTGAGTTCAATCTCTGGGTTGGAAAGGTCCCCTGGAGAAGGAGATGGCAGCCTGCTCCAGTATTTTTGCCTGGGGAAATTCCATAGGCTACAGTCCGTGGGGTCATGAAAGACTTGGACACGAGTTAGTGACTAAAACAAAAGAAAACAATAACAATTAATCTTTTTATGTGGTTGACCCTCAAGTTAAATTAAGTTGAATTAGGATAGATCTAACTCTGTTATTAATCATGTCCAAATTAGGGAGTGCTAGCCTTTTATTGGGCTTCCCTGGTGGCTCAGTGGTTAAAGAATTCGCCTGCCAATACAGGAGACATGGGTTCAATCCCTGGGTCAGGAAGATCCCCTGGAGAAGGAAATGGCAACCTACTCCAGTATTCTTGCCTGGATAATCTCATGGACAGAGGAGCCTGGCAGGCTACAGGCCATGGGGTCACAAAGAGTCAGACTTGACTTAGTGACTAAACAACAGCAACAAAGCCTTTTACTATTATTTGAAACTGTCTTAATTTTTAAAATTCTGTAATTAAACATTCAAGCAGAATTTGCAGATCCTAAGTAATTGAGGTCAACATTTTCTCACAGCCATCACTCATTTTTTTTTCCCATCCTCTACATTCCTGTACCCCTTTCCCCACTCACCTTTCCCTCTTCTTTCAATGTCTTTTCCCCATGCATTTAGTTTAGGATATCCAGGGGTAGGTATAGGCACTCCTCACTGCTGATGTTAAAGGCAAAAGAAGTTGATTTTCTTTATTTCTGACACATGTTCTACCAAAGCATCATTTTCTAGGCTAGTCTGTCTGTTATCTCAATAGACTTCCATTCACAAAATTGGAAATTCTAGTCTTACATGTATTCTTTGCATATTCATTACATAATCCAGCATACAGATACTGAGTGTGTCCTCCGCATCTGGTCCTATGCATATAACTAAGGATGTCATGTGTGTGACTAGGACCCCATCCCTGCCCCTGGGAGGGCTTGCTGAAGGACTCACATCCTGGGCTCAGCCCTAGCCTTACCAGACGTCTTTCTACATAGTGAATGGGCTATAACTTTCTCCATGTTTCTCTCTGTGAAATAGCACCTTTCCTAGCTCTCCTCCAAAAATAAACTCCAGAAATTCCACTCTAATACATTTTTCCAGCTTTGCCCTTCCAGTCATCAGTCATACCAGTAAATCTTCTTTTCACATGCTTATCAAATACTTTACTCTTTTAGGTTTCAACTGACGTGTTTCTGTTGAATGCCTCCTACGTTAGGGCACTGGCTAATCAGATGCGCGTGTACAAAAATGAAAGACACGATTCTCGACCTGAAGGAGCTTAAGGATCTATATAGAAGTCGGCTGGGTACAGAGTCAGTGCCAAGATTCAAAGCAGGAGGGAGAGCATTGGGTAGGTCTAGGTGGGAAGCCCCTCACAGCATGAGGGGTTTAGAGCATTTAAGATGGGCCAAAAATTTTAACAGAAGAGATTTCTAGGTATAGGAACTGTGATGAGGAAACATTCTGGAGGCAGGAATTCTAAGTCCTTATCAATCACAGTGAGGTGACAGGGTTGATGACATACGAGTGTTAGCACTTGTAGGATGGGGCATCAAGCTGAAAAAGCAGCTGGGATGGGGAAGCTTTGGAACCAAGCCAGTGGTTTGAACTTCATGGAAAAACAGTGGGAGGTGTGATGGACGAAGGGTGATCTGATCAAAATGGTGTGTTGGTAGGGTGAATGTGGCAGAGGAAGGAAGTGGGAAGAACCCAGGGTCAGAGAGCCACATTTTAGATCATGTGACTGTGAGGTACCTGCAGGACACCCCAGTATACTCCAGAAAGCTAGTGATTTTTTCCAGAGCGGGGTTCGGGAGGAAGATCCCGCAAGTCTGATCCTCCACTCCATGTTAGCTGGTGTGTGTTTGTTTATTCCCCGGCGTACCTGTCCAGGTCCCTTTTCTACCACTGTCATGATTTCTTTTGCTTTTATGGCCCATGAACCCTGTGAGTATCAGGTGAATACCATGGCCAAATAAATATTACTGACTGATAATGGTGCTTTGTTTCAATTTCATCTGCTTTTTTGAAACTTGTCGTTTTTAAATTACATGTAATGATTTTTTAAATCTCCTAAGGAAAGAGTAATACTATTAAATATTAATTTCTCAGTGGTACATTTAATAGAATTTCTCTTCCCTAATCCAGCTACACCATATTATTAAATTTTTAACACTCAGATCATTCCAAATTGATATTTCATATGCTCATAAACACTGCTTTACATACATAATTTAGTTTCTGAAAGCCACTAGCTTCACAAAGTACTGGGCTGAAATAGCATTTATTCTTGCATTAATGGATCCCAGAGGCCCATAAGGTTGAATGAAATGAATCTTTTTTTTTCTTCTATCTGATTTTGCAGCTCTTTGGGGAGAAATTTAGTGTCTCTACCTTATAGCCAACAATAGGCAAATATCTCTTTTAATGGCTGTTTCTGAGGGGAAAAATATAATATTTTGTTTCTCTGGTAGTAACCAAGTTGATATTTCCTGCTTCTTTGGTCTTCTGTTATGCCCTGTCATCATTTAAAAAATTTAAACCGATGTTGAGAAACAGACTATTTACAACTCAAAGCAGCATCCCAGGGTTTGTACAGTTTTGAATTTATTGTACTGGAGGTAAGATAAATTGCATCATGCTTATGGGTAACTGCATCCCTGTATCCAGTTTGTATATTTTAACCATAGAAATACACGATATTTCTGATGAGAACTGCACCAGAAGATTCTTCAAGTGCAGCAACCTGGAGAACTATAGAACCTTAGTCCTTAGAGGGGATTTTCTCATCAAGTTAGTTTCTTTTTGTCCTGGACCGCAGAGCGCATTCTAAAGTTGCAATCAGGGACCAAAAGCAGGGAAGGATGTCCACGTTCATCAACTGAGATGAATAATCACATCACTGCACAGAAAAATCAAAGAGAATCTTATCAAAATAGTGGGCCAGAAGGGTGAAACAGGGAAGGAGGGAAGGGATCTTCAACCTTAAGGACTGTGCTTTAAACAAAATTGTCTTGGAAAGAAAAGGAAAGCCTTATGAGCACTTGCGCTGTTACCTACCAGTGCTGCTTGCATTTCAGTGATGAGGATATGATTCTTTTTATCCTTTACTTTTCATTTTCTTAAAATATTACAAACCATCCATCCCTGCCATGCTACTCCCCAGGGAAGTCCTTGACAGGTGATAAAATTAGTGATTATTCTGGGGGTGTGTTAGCTAAGCCGTCTTTAGGCAGTGAACCAACTCTACTACATTTAGAAAATATTTTGACCACTGTGCTTTGAATAATCAGAGAAAAAGCTGGCTCGGAAACAAAGTCTCTTTTCAACTATAAACATTTTTTATTTTTCATTTTCTTCATATGCATTTGTATGTGTAAAGCACCTAAAAGTTCATACTGTTTATCGTGTTGTATCTGTTCTACTTGATTAAAAATGAATTAGAAAAGAGGATAGAATTTTTATCTTTCTAAAGTCAGGTGTCATAAAGTTTATTGTGTGGAATCCTTGGGTTAGCTGACTTCAGCGAAGATAAGAAACATAAGATAGAAATGTAAGAAACACAGTCAAGTCCAGGGCCATCTGTTTTCCCACTTACCCTATTAATACTTTCCTTCTGAGCAAAGGGTAATTTCCCTGGAGTCACTGAAAGGCTTTGATAAAACATCAGATTCTTCAAAAGTGTCTTTTTAATTACAGAATTAACATCAGTCCTTTTGTTTCTGATTTGGCTTTCACTGTGTGCAAATGTTCCCATATTTTGTATTAGTCTGCACTATTAGGACCCAACAAATGCCTTCATTCCAAGGGGGTATATTTGGCTTTGTCCTTTATAGTTGAGAGTTTATGACAGTTTGTAATGCCTTGACCAAAAGAAGAGGAATTTATTTCTTTATTATCACAAGAATATTGTCACTAATCAACTGTTTATTGTGGGCGTGGTGTAAGTAAACAACTGTAAACCAGACTACGTAAAAACGAACTTTTTATATTTAATTACTTCCTTATTAGTCATTTCTGTTTAAGCTAGAATGACTTAAAAGTCTGTATCCTATTTCCTATAGGTTAATTTATTTCAATGAGGAAAGACACAGTAAAAAGAAAATGTCAGATATTAGTAGATGGAGGATAATATCAATACTATAATCCACTAGTGCCAGCATCTCTATTATTTAAAAAATCCATTCGTTATGCAGATAAATGGAAAATTATAAGATTCACTCCAGTTTCTAATTTGCAACTACTGTCCTTCATGAGTAATAATCTCACAAGCCTAAGAAGTAAAATGTCATCCATTTTAAAACAAATGAACCATGATGAGAGATGTCAGGTGTAATGTTCTTTAATTTAGGTTGAAATTGGGGGTTTTACACTTTATATTGCATCATTCAGTGGGAGGCTATTTTTTAAACTGTAACTCACTGCTGAATCCTAAAATATTTAAATAGAAAAGTAAATCTAAAGAGTAGAAGACAAAAATAAAATAATGTTCTAGTTTTCATTTAGAGCACTCACTGACCAGATCATTGGAAATTAATCTGTTCACTTCCTGCCTTTAATGAATTAATCCTTTCACTTCCTTATTTCTTTACTCAAGTCTGTGCTTTCATGCTGCTGCTAAGTCGCTTCAGTCGTGTCTGTCTCTGTGCGACCCCATAGACAGCAGCTCACCAGGCTCCGCTGTCCCTGGGATTCTCCAGGCAAGAACACCGGAGTGGGTTGCCATTTCCTTCTCCAACGCATGAAAGTGAAAAGTGAAAGTGAAGTTGCTCAGTCCTGTCCGACTCTTAGTGACCCCGTGGACTGCAGCCTACCAGGCTCCTCCATCCATGGGATTTTCCAGGCAAGAGTACTAGAGTAGGGTGCCATTGCCTTCTCCGCTGTACTTTCATACTTGATTACAATAATAGTTGCATAATGTAATAAATGATAAGCATTTTCCAAAAGTCAGTTGTTAACCAGATAAATAAAATGACATATGTATTTTAATCCCGTTTTTTTCAGAGCAAGAACGGGTCTTCTGCTAGTACTCAGATTTCCTTAATGCAGTCCAGAATGTAAATCAGGTGTATCCCTTCAGCAATATGACACTTTTCAGATATTACTAACACCAACTAAGACAAAGTTAGTATCTTGAAGTGATGTGTTATTCTAAAGGATTTAAGGGTTAATATATGTTCCTTAGTATTTGCAGAGCAGCACTAGTGAATTGTAAACATGTTTTGTTTACTCCAAGGTTTTATATCTTGCAGACTAAAAATGTTAACTCCTATGGTTTTTCACATTTTTGTAACATTGAAGAAATGTCCAGTTGTTATAAATTTGATGTGTTCAATCCAGTAAGTCTTCTTAAATTTGTGACTCGAATGTCCATTATGAACAATGGCTAATTACCATGGATTAAGAATTGATGCTTTTGAACTGTGGAGTTGGAGAAGACTCTTGAGAGACCCTTGGACTGCAAGGAGATACAGCCAGTTCATCCTGAAGGAGACCAGTCCTGGGTGTTCATTGGAAGGACTGATGCTGAGGCTGAAACTCCAATACTTTGGCCACCTCATGTGAAGAGTTGACTCACTGGAAAAGACCCTGATGCTGGGAGGGATTGGGGGCAGGAGGAGAAGGGGACGACAGAGGATGAGATGGCTGGATGGCATCACCAACTCGATGCACATGAGTTTGGGTGAACTCTGAGAGTTGGTGATGGACAAGGAGGCCTGGCATGCTGTGATTCGTGGGTTCGCAAA
Source organism: Nanger dama (assembly GCA_917880005.1). NCBI lineage: Eukaryota > Metazoa > Chordata > Mammalia > Artiodactyla > Bovidae > Nanger > Nanger dama. Next base: position 40,065,634 of record CAKJTW010000011.1, read on the forward strand.
GAGTCAGACACAACTGAGCGGCTGAACTGAACTGATATTTAAACTATAACAAAATTATTATTCATCACTATAGTTTATTAAATACACTTGCATCTCTAATACTCTAGAAAAGATTATGGAAAACTTCTTGCCTTTAAATCTGTAGGATATTAAATGTCTATGTGTAGCTACAGTATTCTGTATATGGTTTCAGCAATCATCCAGAATGGTTTCAGAGCTTCTGGGTATATAAAATGCAAATTCAGTGTTGCAAACCACACAACAATCCTGAGGATGCAAACCTAAAAAGTAAAAAAATGATATAAGAAACGAGGATAAACAATATAGAGTTTCCTGGAGGAGCTGTATGTTAATGGGGGAACCATATAAGAGGACAAGGAGAGGGGAGAACATTCAAGGGTCAAGCAAAATTAACCATAAGCTAAGACCTTGTCACTACCCAGAACTAAGAGAGAAAAATAATGGTACTTTCCTATACTACCAGCTGTTGGACATTCTTTTTGATGGTTAATATTAATGATAAATATTATTTATATAGCATATTAAAGTTTATGAGTCACTTTTGATTCAGTATGACCTTCACAATGGCTTTGTCTATTTTCCTTTAGGTCCAAGGTCTAGGGATAGATGAATGTTAATTTGTGGGCTGCTGCTAAAACTCAGGGGTTTTTTATTGTTAGAGAAGCTAGGCCTTAATGATTTAATTATGGGTGAAGAGTGTGAATCAACACATTCATTTCTGAATAGTGAGAAATGTTTTTCTACCGAAATAATTTTTAATAAAGAAAAAATCTATGAAAATATCCCCCAAAACATTTAAGGCATGTTTAGCATATTTTATCATCAGAGTTTTAAAAACACTGTTTTTTCAACTCATTGTGGTATGATGAAAACAAAAAGAAGACCCTAATTCTGTAACAATGAATCAGATCAAAACTTTCCTCTAATGTCAAGTGTTTGGAAGTGTTCAAAGGTGTAATACTATCAGACATTTTTAGTATTTAAAGTTGCAGTTTCAACATTCTGGTTGTAATTAGTCAAATATTGACTCAGTATGCATAGAATGGAAAGGAGGTAGCTTTTTATCTTTTATATTTGTGTCTTAGTCTACACATTTCAGCTCCTTCTGTGGCAGTTTTTATTAAATATTTTATTGTTTATAGAAGAAGTTTTTAGAAAATACAATGCCCAGAAAGGAAGAAGAAAAAGAAAATCGTAGCATACTTCCAGAAATTCTTATTTTTTCCTGTGTTTTTTTCTTGTAACAGCAACAAGGGGTAAGAATCTTTATTATGCTCTATAAAGAGGTGGAACTTGCCCTTGGAATCAATAGTGAATACAGCAAGAGGACTCTGATGCGTCTGCACCCCAACATAAAGGTATTTGGGTCATCTTGCTGAAAAATGTTTCTTCTTTATTATTCTCCAGTTTTCAGATATGTTTTGCTTGGAGCAGTGGCAATCTGTGGAATTCCCTCATGTATATTTTGAGTAAATAGTACTATGAACTTTATGGGCTTCCCAGGTGGCGCTAGTGGTAAACAATCCACCTGCCAATGCAGGAGATGCAAGAGACGCGAGTTCAATCCCTGCTTCAGGAAGATCTCCTGGAGTAGGAAATGTCAACCCACTCCAGTATTCTTGCCTGGAAAATTCCGTGGACAGAGGAGCCAGGCGGGCTATAATCCATGGGGCTACAAAGAGTCAGGGAGAAGGCAATGGCACCCCACTCCAGTACTCTCGCCTGGAAAATCCCATGGATGGAGGAGCCTGGTAGGCTGCAGTCGATGGGGTTGCTAAGAGTTGGACATGACTGAACAACTTCACTTTCACGCATTGGAGAAGGAAATGGCAACCTGCTCCAGTGTTCCTGCTTGGAGAATCCCAGGGACTGGGGAGCCTGGTGGGCTGCCGTCTATGGGGTCGCACAGAGTCGGACACGACTGAAGCGACTTAGCAGCAGCAGCAGCAGTAGCAAAGAGTCAGACATGACTGAGCACACATCCTTTGTTATATTGATTTTGGTGGGATCATCAGAGTTCTCATTTCTGCTTCTTTTACCCTGATCATTTAGCCAAGAACATTATTCCTAGAGTGGTTTTAATAGTCAAGAGTCCCATCAAGTTTCCATACTCTTCATTAAGGCTATCCTGAAACCTCTTAGATGTGAGCTCCCCAGGACATCCCCTGAATACTGAGAGACACAAAAAGAGCTCCTTTAGGATTTAAAGCGCTTTCCTTAAAAGCTCTTAGTAGAAAGTACTACTAACGTGAATAAACATGATAAACAATTTTTAAAAAGCCATTTGATATTTTACCAAGGACAAGCCTATCAGTAAATATTGCCCAGTTATTGAGATATTTCAAGATAATAATAAATCTCCAGTAGGCTTAAAGTATATAATGATTATATATTTTTCTTGATTAAAAGAATATAGTCTATGTAAATAATAACCAAAAAAGGCAGAAATGACTATACTAATATGGGTCAAAATAGACTTTAAATCAAAAAAAGTTTACAGTAGACAAAGAAGGATATTATATATTAATAAAAGTTTCAGTGCAGCAAGAAAATATAATTATAAGCATTTACATTGCTAATAATGACTATCAAAATATATTATGCAAACATGGACAAAATCAAAGGATGAAATAAAGCAGTTCTATAATAGTTGGACACTTTAATATCACACTCTCACTAATCAATTGGCATACACATGTAGTGGAATATTATTCAGTCTTTAAAAGTAAAAGGAAATTCTGACATATCTTAAATCATGTGGATGAACCTTGAAGACATTATTCTAAGTGAAATAAGCCAGTCATAAAAAGATAGATTCCTTTTACATGAGGTACCTGGAGTAGTCAAATTCACAGAGATAAAAAGTAGATGGTAGTTGCTAGAGTTTTGGGGGAAGAGGGAATGGGGCTTTATTGTTTAATGAGTATAGAGTTTCAGTTTTGCAGAATGAAAAGTTCTGGAGGTTGTACAATATAAATATGCTTAATACTACTGTACTGTACACATAAAAAGTTAAAACCATAAATTTTATGTTATGTGTATTTCACCACAATAAAAAAATGTTAAACAGTAAAATTGTCTTCAAAGTTTTTGGTATGTTTCCACTTAAAGACATACAAAAATAGGTCAGTCTGGGATCATTTAGAGAGAATTCTACTTGAAAGCAGGAGATTAATAGCTTCTCAAAGTACCTTTAAAATCAAGAGCTGCCAAAACATCTATATCCCTATATTATATGCTTACTACTTCAACTCAATGACTGCTAAAATATCAATACACTTAGTAATTTTTGTCAGAGATAGATGCTGGTTCAAAAATTTTAGTGTTTTTTAAGTAATACCACATACAATGCAGTCCTTTGGTGGAGGGAAGGGAATCTGCTATCCCACTGAGCTGACCTTTATTGAAATATGCGGCCAAATTTCAAGCTGAATGGTAGCTCCCCACAAGTGTGGGGGATCCAAAATGGGCAGGGGAGTCTTGAAAAGTAACCAGGGATCTTTCTTTGCTAACTACTGAGGATAAAATTAGAAGTTTGGGGATTCCCTTCGATGTATAGATAGCACATTTTAGTATTTGAATTGTAGGAATTGCTCTTCGAGGATATAAACAGACCTATTTTATTATAGTATGAAAGGCATTTTAGAAAGCATACTACATGTGTGGGTTTTTTCCTCTCAAGGTGATGAGGCACCCGGATCACGTGTCGTCCAGCGTATACCTGTGGGCTCACCATGAGAAACTCGTCATCATCGACCAGTCGGTGGCCTTTGTGGGTGGGATTGACCTGGCTTACGGGAGGTGGGATGACAACGAACACAGACTCACGGATGTGGGCAGCGTGAAGCGCGTCATCGGGGGGACCGTCTCTGGGTTCCCTCACAGTTAGTAGATTTCATCTTTATGGAACTGCATAAAAGGGACACAGTTTGTATAAGTGTGTATCAAAAGCATGATTGGTTGGCTGATGGGTTGAATGAAAGGAGGCATATTTCTGGATAGTTGAGTCCAACATAGACCTGGTTTCAGATACCACCAAAGGAGTCTGTTAGTCTCAGTTTCTTCTCCTGTAAGAAAACTAAATTTGCTATCTCATAGTCAGGTCCTTGGGTTTCCATTTAAATTAAAGATTTAATTCCTATTTTGGGGAAAAAAAAGTTCATAAAAATGTGCAGCACAATTGGACTTCAAGTAAGCAGCCTTATTACAAGTCACTGCCAAGGTTTTTGAAATTTTCCTTCTTACAGACATATGAAAATAAGATAAGTCAGTCTGGAGACATTTAGAGAATTCTGTTTGAAAGCAGGAGGTTAATAACTCCTCAACGTACCTTTCAAAATAAAGAACTGCCAAAATCTCTGTACACCTATGTTCGTGTACTTATTATTTCAGCTCAGATAGATGGTTGCCATAATATCAATACACTTATTAAAAATTTGATGACCTCCATCTTATTTTTCTGCTGTATATATTGGTGACTTTTCTAGGAAAATAGAGATTTAGTGGAAAGGTAATGGGGAAAATAACTGACAGAAAAATCATCACTTACTTAATGTTTATCAGAGGAAGTTCAGTACCTCAACAGTGAGTATAACTCATGCAATTATATCTGAAACTGAAAGGTTAATTGGCATAAAATTGCAAGAATTTGATGCAGTGAAAGAGGAACTGTAATGGACTTCCTGGTGTCCCTTTGAAAGTCTTTAAACAGCTCATAAGAATCTCCCCACTGCCCTGCAGGTGACCTCACGCACATTATTGTGTGTCTTTAGGGAGCCAGCAACACGTGTAAACTGTAAACTGGAATTAAAAGACCACATTGCAGCACATATTATGCAGTTTCTTTTCATTTCTCTTTTTTTAAAAATAATTTTCTCAGGCTGAAACAACAGAGTCTATGGAATCCTTATGCCTCAAAGATAAAAACGAATCTGATAAAGATCTGCCCATCCTGAACCCTCCTGATGACGCAAATTCAAAACTGAAAGGACTAGGAAAGCCCAGCAAGTTCTCCAAATTCAGTCTCTACAGGCAGCTGCACAGACACCATCTGCACGACACAGACAGCATCAGCAGCATTGACAGCGCCTCCAGTAAGTCATTGTCTGCCCTGGAGTTTATCTTGACGGCTCTGTTCCTTTGTAGCCAGACACGGGACACCTGTTTGCAGAACCCTTATACCTATAATGGAGTAAACCAAGCAATGTTTAGAAGTCATCATCCTATTCGATCTCATACCATTTCGGGGCTCTGTTTGACTCATTGTAGAGGAGATTTATTGTTTTATTCACATCAGTACTCATAACACTCACAATTGATGCTTCTAATGGTCACAGAAAGGCTAAGCATTTCCAAACTAATACCAAATTATGAAGGAAAAGTATTAGGTGTACTTTATAAACTTGTCATAGCAGAGACTGCATATCTCTTCCTGTCCAGAAATACATCAAGTTTTTATCCTCAAACATCAGATTTTCTACATCTTATACATTTACTATTCTTTTCAGATTTATCTTTAAAACTCTACAGTTTCTGTGGCACAGAATTTGTGACTGATTTTATAGCCTTGCCTACTTTTAAAAATGATTGAACCTGCTTTCCAGTTTAGAAAACTTCATATATGTGTGTATATATTTATATATATATATATCTATCTTTGTAAAAAGAACTCTTAACTTTCTCCAGGTTATTGTAATCACTGTAGGAGTCGTCAGAATTTAATCCATGGTTTAAAACCCCACTTGAAACTCTTTCGCTCTTCCACTGAGTCTGAGCAGGGGCTTACTAGACCTAACATTGGTAAGTGATGTGTGAAGTGCCAGAATCTCCATAGGCTTCAGCTTTTGCTGCATGAGCAGAGTGACTGTATTTCTGGATTGCCTCTCTGTTCTCACAGTCTTTACCCTGCACATATTATTAGAAATGATCTGATAAGCTTTTGTAAGAACAAGGTACTCAAATAATCAGGGCCAAAAATGTGGTGGGAATGAAGAGGGATTTGGCAACAGATCAGATATAGGGACAAATAATGGGCGTCCCAGGTGACTCTAGTGGTAAAGAACCCGCCTGCCAGTGCAGAAGACATAAGAGATGCGGGTTTGATCCCTGGGTTGGGAAGATCCCCTGGAGGAGAGTATGGCAACCCACTCCAGTATTCTTGCCTAGAGAATCCCATGGATAGAGAGGTCTGGCAGGCTACAGTCCATGGGGTCACAAAGAGCTGGACACCACTGAAGCGACTTAGCATGCATACACACAATCATCATAGTAAATAGCAACCACAGTAAAATGTAAGCTAGCTTTTATCACGTGCAGACTCTGCTTCTCACTGCCGGGAACACTGGTGGTGGTTGGTTAGAGTAGTGGTATCTTCTTTTTACAAATGAAGGTTTAGAGATGATAAGTGATGTGCCCAGTGAAGTTCCATTCTCTCAGCCTCCCAGAAGTCATGAATCAGATTTGTGATTTAGCAGAAATGCAGATGACCGAAGCAGGACCTTTTGGCTAAATTCTCAAGGCCGCAGTTCTATGTGCTGTTTAGGAGACGAGATGGAGCCCAGCAAGCAGGGCTGGATGAGAGTCACTTATGGCTGTTAGGGGCTGTTGCTGCTGCTGCTGCTGCTGCTAAGTTGCTTCAGTCGTGTCTGACTCTGTGCGACCCCATACATGGCAGCCCAACAGGCTCCTCTGTCCCTGGGATTCTCCAGGCAAGAACACTGGAGTGGGTTGCCATTTCCTTCTCCGATGCATGAAAGTGAAAAGTGACAGTGAAGTCGCTCAGTCGTGTCCGACTCTTAGTCACGCTATGGACTATAGCCCACCAGGCTCCTCCATCCATGGGATTTTCCAGGCAAGAGTACTGGAGTTAGGTGCCATTGCCTTCTCCGATTAGGGGCTAATGACCTTGAACAGTAGGCTGGACCTTGGGCAGTGGTTCCAGCATTCTTTAGCCTGGGGACCCAGCAATTTTTAAAGTGATTGACTATTTATAGTGAACTAAAGCACCTATGTAACTGCTAAGTCTATTTGCATTCATAAATCTCAACAACACTGATACCATTAAAATATGGAGAAGGGCATATATGGGGAGACATTTTGTCTATTTAGCAAACAGCTAGCCCATGATGCTTATGTGGATTCAGGGAAAGCTCACAGTAACTCCTGTGCTCTGTAGAGCAGCATAGCCCTGAGACAGGGCACTGGGAAGTCCAGAGAGCCAGGTCAGGGGTAGACGTTAAAGATAAGGGTTACAAATAGGTCCAGATATTGCTTTGTAATTCCAGCATGTGGCTTTGCTATGTTAGGACTGATGTTAAGATGGAGCAATGAGGGGACTAAATGTTAGTATTGCTGACAACAGGATTGGAGGCAAGTGGAAAGGAAGATGCAAGCTGAGTGCAGAATATATGAAGTAATTCAGGCTGGTAATAGACTGAGGGGGTGATTCCCACAGTCATGAGCTGGAGACAGCAATACGGTTGTTTTTAGGTGTTGCTGGAAATCCTCTCTTTAATAAGCTAGATACACATACAGTGCAGTGTTTTGTTTTGTTTTGTTTTTAAGGGAGAGAGAGAGAGGGGAAAAAAGTAAACACCCTAAATATCCAAGAGAGGATGGAGGATGGTTCTAGAACATAATGAGCAGTCCATTCCCTTGATGGAATTGCACAATCATTAAAAATTGTAAGTGGGAGTACAAAACTAAATGTGTATGACTCATTTGTTTATTAAATAAGTACTTACTGAACTCCTGTAATGTGTCGATCACTGTTCTGGGTACTAGGAACGGGATGAACAACACAAATGAAATTCAGTTGTCTAGTTGGAAAGCGAGGATGGGAATTGTAAATAGAAATAGACCATCAAACACAGTGTGTCAGGTGGTATGAATTATCTCGCAGAATAATAGAGCAGGGGAAGAGAGAAAGGGCAGAGGGAAGGAGTGACTATTTTATATGAGGAGGGAGTCAGAGAATGCTTTCCCACTGAGATGAGTTTTCGACAAAGATCCAAAAGGAGAGAAGAAGTAGGATAAGGGAGGGAGAACAGCCAGTGTAGACTGTGAGAGAGTGTGGGATAGGTGACTTCCAGGCATGGCTGAGGTTGGGAGGGCTGGGGATAATGATAGGAGCAAAGTTGGACAGGGTTGAGTAGGTTATAAAATTTTGCCTTATACTTTGAGTAGAAAAGGGAAGTCATCAGCTGGTCTTGAGCAAAGGCCAGACAAGATCTGACGAACATTTTTTTACAAGCTTATTCTTCAGAGCAGACGGGGGTGGCAGATCGTGACCAGGCAGGTACTGAAACCATCCTGAAGTAGAGGTGACAGCACAGCTGATGACTGGATGCAGGATGCAGGGGACCTGGAGGATTCTTTCCATTAACTATGTTAAGTTACCAGGTTAGCTTTTTAATACGAAAAAAAGTTCACTTACTTAAAAACCAAAGCCAAAGAATAGTTGAGTTCTTCTGGAGCAGTACTTTACCGAGTCTGTTCCTAAAATCCTGGTGTTTCTCAGGGAGCTTTGAGGATACTACTGAAGACCCAGGCCCCTCCTACCTTGATTCCTACCTGCTTCAACCAGAAAAATCCCACTTACATTGTTTTATATATTGGACTGCCGTGTGAATTTGTTTTGGGGGAAAAAAAAAGTAAGGTTCTACTATTAATGAAGAAGGAAGTTTAAAGAGCACAGTTCTACATTTAAATCATGTAATGACTTAAACTGTATGGTCTTAATTCTGGGACTAGAAACCCAAATTAAGCTTAGAGTGACTCTTCATCATAAATTTGAAACTGAATGTTTGCTTGAGTTAATAGTTTCCTTTCCTGAAAGTATGAACTGGGTTAGCTTCTCTGCAGTGTTTCACTTGAATGCAAAAGGCCACACTGAATGGGGTTCCGAGTGAACCTTACTGGTGATATGTAGAAATCAGCAGAGTGTGCATACAAGATCATTGCATGTTTCTAAGTAGAAAAAAGTGGAGTAAAATCAGCTCATCTTAAATGTGATTAGTAACTATGACAGATTTCTATAGTGTATACTTTAATCCAAAATCAGTCAGCCATCCTCAAGATTTTTTTTTCCCCTCTCAAAGTTACGTTGCAAGAGGGAGAATGTCAAACACATTGTTTCCTTGATACAGTCATTTTAAAAGGGTTGAATTTTATTCTTTTATATTCAGTAATTGTTTGCTGATGATTTCCTGTTAAGCATGATTTAATAGATGGCTAATGGGGAAGATAATGCTTGTCATTTAGCTGAGGCAAGTGTTTCACACTCAGATATTTAATCATTAAGGAGAATGAATAGCAAGTTAAGTCATTTCTTAACTCCATTCTCAGGGATGCAATGGTACATTGTATAACACTTATTTTTTCTCTCAAAGAGCTTATTATCTATTAAATAGTAGAGAAGTGTTGTGATTAAATATTTTACTAACTTAGTGCCTTAGTGATTCAGCAGAGGGAAGTATCCTACTGACAAGATTTGGTTCTGCTTAACCTTAATATTTCATTGGTTCTGAGGAGGACCCTGATTAATTTGCACTGGTGTAGGCCATGACCAAAACCAAATTTGAATTATGAGCAGACTGAATTTAATTAGCACCAAGATCATTTTCTGAGACTAAGGATTTACTTTGTTTTTCTTGTCAAAACAGATTATTAGATGAAAGTTAATTTTTAAACAATTATATGTGTATATATGTAAAGATTTAGCCCAAAGTTTCTCAACTGATGAAAACAAATTTTATATATACCTTTTAATTTTACTTTGGAATTGACCTGCTATTTATCTTCTCTTTTTTTTTTTCTTTAATAAAGTGCCATGCTTACTATAAAGAGCCTACAGGTGAGCAAATAGACCTATCAGTACTTTGGCCTTTCAGTTTCAGAGAAAAGGAAAATAAATCACTGGGAGAAATGAACAGAATTCTGATTTTTAATATTATATAGTTTTGTTCATTGTTCATTCAAGACATTTTTCTTTGGAGATTAATTATTCAGTTTGAGATAGAATACTAGCAGATTATTCCTTCCCTGGTGGCTCAAAGGTTAAAGCGTCTGCCTGCAGTGCAGGAGACCTGGGTTTGATCCCTGGGTCGGGAAGATCCCCTGGAGAAGGAAATGGCAACCCACTCTAGTATTCTTGCCTGGGAAATCCCATGGATGGAGGAGCCTGGTGGGCTACAGTCCATGGGATCGCAGAGTCAGACACGACTGAGTGACTTCACTTTCACTAGCAGAGTGCAGAGTGATTGTTTAAAATTTTTCACTCTGCAATTATTATTGATTGCTTGCTGAATGCCAGGAGCTACACCAGGCACTGAAGGGATGCACTCCCCACCCCTGAGTTTATAGATGAGTGAGTGGCGGACAGGGAGGGACAGATGAGTCACAGAGTCAGGAGCCCTGGGGTGTGCAACTATGAATGATTCCACAGCCTCTCCCTGCTGGGTTATGGGGAGTGTCTCTAGGTCAGGTGACAGCTAACCTGGCTCTTGAAGGATGAGGAGGAGGTCAGACCAAGAGGGTGGGAAAAACATTCCAGTCTGAAGGAATCACGTACTGGCTACATGACAGATAAGGCCTGTCGCAGTCAGTGAGAACGGTGGTGTGCCTGGGGCCTGGGTTGTATGGGAAAAATGAGGATGAGAAAGAGAGATTGGCAGCAGTTTAAGAACTGTCTTTGCACACTAAACCCTGAGGATGTGACCCCCTTGTAGGCAGGTCATCCTAGAAGGCTTTGAGATAAGGAGTCTGCAGTTTTGGAAGGACGTATCTGGGGCAGTGTGGTGGTGGGAGGAGCAGCCCAGTGGCTTCTGTGTGTGGTGCCACTTATTCTTTCAACAAACGTTTTGCATCCAGAGTCTGATGGTTAAGTGTCTCTTTTGTGCCAAGCACTGCATTTTGTGACTTGTAGTTCTGCTAGTTCCCTGCTTATCTGTCTTTGTGATTGGCATATCACATAAATGTACAAACTATTTGTCAACATATTTACTGAACTGAAAATGTTCCTGACAAAGCTCTTTGTGAAATACTGCAGTAAATGCTGCTTTTGCACCTATGTGATCCTAAGCTTCTTCTATTGTTATGATATTTTATGGATGTCATTTATAATTGTAGAAATATAGGATGTTAGAGCCCAAAAGATCTTAGAGGATAGCTGGGCCAAATTCTTCCTTTTGTAGATAAAGGATTTCTGACCCAAAAGGGTGAAGCTTGGTCTCACTTAGCTAGTCAATTCCAGGGCTAGAACACCACTGTCTGCAAATTTGAGGTTCTTGAATTTTGAAATGCAAAAGACAAGAATTACACATTAGCTGTGCACCATATTGGTTGAGCAAAAAGAAGAACATGACTTCTTTATGGCCTCGGCATCTCATGTTCCTCCAGCAGACCTGGCTTTACTGCTCTCGAACCCAGCAAGTTAACCCTGTGATCCATTCTGCCAGTGATCTGCTAGATGACGAGAATAAAAATATTAAATTTCTTTTTTAGTATAAATTTATTTACTTTAATTGGAGGCTAATTGCTTTACAATATTGTATTGGTTTTGCCATACATCAACATGAATCCACCACGGGTGTACACATGTTCCCCATCCTGAACTCCCTTCCCACCTCCCTCCCCATACCATCCCTCTGGGTCATCCCAGTGTACCAGCCCTGAGCATCCTGTATCACACATCGAACCTGCACTGGAGATTACCCTGTATGAGAGGCAGCAAAAGAGACACAGATGTATAGAACAGTCTTTGGAGTCTGTGGGAGAGGGCGAGGGTGGGATGATTTGGGAGAATGGCATTGAAACATGTGTAAAAGTATTAAAATTTCATTGTCAAATGATGAACCTGGTTATAGCCCCAACTACCCAGCCCACAGCTAGCCCACAGCCTCAGATAGAATGAACCCATGCTGCCCTTGTTATGAGGCTTAAGAAGAAAAGTTAGGAAGTGTTTAGATGTTAATAAATGAGAGGTGAGCCTCCCTCCCTGGGGCCCACCTGAACCACAGCCTTTGCGTGAGTCTTGCTGCATTTACAGACACAGCCTCCCTCCGAAGCGTACAGACACGTGTGGGAGAGCTACATGGGGAAACCAGATTCTGGCATGGAAAGGACTACTGCAATTTTGTCTTCAAAGACTGGGTTCAACTTGATAAACCTTTTGCTGGTGAGTACCATGGATGGGTGGCTGTGCATATTTTGTCTTTTCCTTGTTAGTATCTCAACAAGTATGCGTGTGCATGATCTAATATCTTGTTTTGTTTTGAATATTTGGTGAAACATTGGAGACCATGATTTAGTCATATACTTAAGGGTGTTTCCTTGTGGGTATAGTAAGAAAAGAAAATTAAATATAGCTTACTTGTTTGAAATCTCCAGATTGCATATAGGCATATTTTAGACATCATAATCTGTAATTCTCCAGGAGATGTTTCCCTTCCTTTGATGATCTCCTTTTTCTGCTTATCATTCATCTTCCAACATTAAAATAACACATTTCAGATCATCTAAGTGCTTGCACACGGAACAGGAACTAGAAATGGCATTCCATACATAGCTTGACATTATTTCAACAGAATAGAAGAGAAAATGTAATATCACGTTTATATCTTTAGATAATTTGTACCAACTCACATCTGCCTTTCTCAGTGATTATCTATTAGTGGAATGGAAACTTCATATTGGGAGAGATGCATAGGGACTATGTTCCTCAATGTGAGATCTATGCTTCCCTTGGCTATAAAGGTATTATTCTATCCGAGTCAAGAAATATACATATGGTGGACATCACCACTTTTTTTTTTAAATGTATCGTAGTTGGGGTCAGAGCTGGGGTCAGATGACTTGTGTGCCTTGTGGGCACAGCAGTTAGTGTGGACCCTTGCCTGGTGCACCTGGGCAGATTTCATTGACAGGCACTCCACCCCCCCGGATGCCATGGCATGACATAGCCTCTGCAGTCCACGGCAAGGCAGCTCGCGATGTGGCCCGTCACTTCATCCAGCGCTGGAACTTCACAAAGGTACGTGGGTGGTTTTAGCATGATTCAGTCCACATGTAGAAGGACAGGCCAGGAAGAGGAGGTGAGGAGGGGCTGATGTGGCCGCAGCTGTGCCACTTTATCCACTGTTGAGTGGCTGGTTGTCAGAGCACCTGGGACTCTGGGCAAAAGAGAAAAAAAAACAGTTCCTGAGTTTTTCCTCCACAAATAATTCAGAGGGCAAAGGAATGGTGCTACCGTCACAGACTATGGTTTAACCATTAACCTGGGACTCCCAATTTAAGCATCTCGCCTGGGTTGATAGTCATGTGGAGGGCTGCTGAGCTACTGTAGCGGGAATGGGACCCTTGTTCAGGTGAGAGCTGCAGCTTTCAAGTCCTTGCAGTCCTGGCACTGCCTTGGATCCATGTTGGCACAGGCTTCAGAGAGGCAGTTCTGAGCAAAGTGAGCAATATGAGAAGAGGGAGCTACTTCTCTTTCCTCCAGATTTTGTCCTCTTTCATAAGATGCCTTCATTACTTACAAGAATTTACCTAATACTCATAAGTTAAGTGCCTATTGCCTTGGTGTTATTAAGGTTCCCTTTTATTTATTTTAATTGATGGTGAGGCATTTCTTCCCTATAGTTTGGATATAATTTGGGGAAAAAATTTAGTTTTGTTAACTCAGAGTGTCACCTTATTTTTCACTTAATTTACATTATAAACAGTTAGTGGGAGCTCTTAGAAATAGTGGAAATATTTTTAACAAGAATTTAGAAGTGAATAGAGAAATAAATAAAAGGATATTATTTTTAACCTATTGGACTGGCAAAGTTAAATACACTGCAGAAACCCACAATTGGGTTCAGGATCTTTGATGCCCTTATACCCTACTCCTGGCAGGGTAAATTGGTATAATTGCAAAAAATTTTTAAAGGATGTAACCTTTGACTCAGAAAATCAATCTCAGGTATTTAAGCTAAAGAAGTTATTCAGTAAGTAATTTATTTTGACATTGTATCTAATAATTCATATAAAATGAGAAATAACTGAAATCTTCATTAATATTAATTTATTAAACAAATTATGATTGTTCCATGACATTTTACTATGAAATTATTTTTTAAATGACACATAGTGATTTATTGCTGTTACGAGATATCGACAGCATACTAAAAATCAGTTTATAAAATAACCCCATTTTTGCAATTGTATACTTCTACAGCTCTCAGTTCAGTTCAGTGGCTCAGTTGTGTCCAACTCTTTGTGACCCCATGAACCGCAGCACGCCAGGCCTCCTTGTCCATCACCAACTCCCAGAGTCCACCCAAACACATGTCCATTGAGTTGGTGATGCAATCCAACCATCTCATCCTCTGTCTTCCCCTTCTCCTCCTGCCCTCAAGCCTTCCCAGCATCAGGGTCTTTTCAAGTGAGTCTACAACTCTAGGTTATATTTAACTTTTCTTTAAAAATATGAAGCAATAGCTCAATTGGTGAAGAATCTGCCTGCAATGCAGGAGACCGCGGTTTGATTCCTGGATCAGGAAGATCCCCTGGAGAAGGGATAGGCCACCCAGTCCAGTATTCTTGGGCTTGCCTATTGGCTCAGCTGGTAAAGAATCCGTCTGCAATGTGGGAGACCTGGGTTCTATCCCCTGGGTTGTGTCCCTGGATTGGGAAGATCCCCTGGAGAAGGGAATGGCTACCCACTCCAGTATTCTGGCCTGGAGAATTCCATGGACTGTATAGTTCATGGGGTCTCAATGAGTCAGACATGACTAAGCAAATTTCACTTTCACTTTCAATGCTCATTCCAAAAGGTAAAAGAAGGAACAAAGGAGTTTTCTGCCTCTGGGAAATAGAAAACATAAATAAATAATCTGTTGTCTCTTCAGCTAGAAACACCGACTGTTAATACATATTTTTCTTTTTCAAATGAACCTGTATATCTTTTAGAATCACAAAGTAAGGAAGACTGGAATTATTTTTTCATTTGAATCTTTTTACCTGTTTCTCTTTATTTTAGATTATGAAACCAAAATATCGATCCCTTTCTTATCCTTTTCTGCTTCCCAAATCTCAAACAACAGCCCACGAGTTGAAATACCAAGTGCCTGGGTCTGTCCATGCTAATGTACAGGTAAGTTTGGTTTTTGTTTTTCATGAAATACTACTGGGTACAATCATTCATGTGGACTAAACGCCTATTGGCTTCAAGTTTTTAAAGCAGACAACTCCAAAATAAATTTGAATAGATCTTTTAAAATTTAGTATTATATTTTCAATTTTAAATGTATTCAATTTATCTTCTTTTAAAACCCTTATATAAATGTAATAAATACATGTCTTTAGAAAAAGCCAGTCAAGGAGTGGCTTGTCTTGTAAGTCCTTCTGAATTGACTCTAGCAACATGATAGCTAGTAACCCTGGGACTGATACTAGTGAGGTACCAGGAATTTGGTTGAAACTTAGCATCTTGGAAGCTATAGTTCAATCTAATTTTAGTTCCTTAATTAACCAAATACTTTTTAGAGGCATTTTTAAAAGGATGAGAAGTTTGCTTATTATAGGCACAAAATTTGACTACGTGCAGTCCAACGTTCTCAAATTACAAATAAGAAAATTAAGACCCAGTAAAACTTTGAGACTTGCTCAGGGTCATTGAGGGTTATCAGTAGAGCTGGAGCTTGAAATCCTAGTCCTGTCCATTGTTACCTAATCTGCTCCCTGGACCAACTCCAACTCAAGCATCCTGATATCATGCAGGAACAGATCTAAAGTTGGCCACCTTGGCATTGCCTTTTGTTCAAAGTCATCACTATCTGCATCAAAAGTGAAGTCACTCAGTCATGTCCGACTCTCTGCAACCCAATGGACTATAGCCTACCAGGCTCCTCTGTCCATGGGATTTTCCAGGCAATAGTATTGGAGTGGATTGCCATTTCCTTCTCCAGGGGATCTTCCCAACCCAGGGATTGAACCCGGGTCTCCAGAATTGTAGACAGACGCTTTACCATCTGAGCCACCAGGGAAGAACAGATTGGTGTTTGCCAGAGGCAAAGGGTGGGGTAGGAGGGTTTAAGAAGTGGATGACAGTGGTCAAAAGTACAGACTTCCAGTTTTACTCTTAATTAAAAGTCCTCGAGATGTACTATACAACATGGTGACTGTAGTTAACAACACTGTTTGTTTAAAAGTTGCTAAGGGAGTACAGGGCTTTCCTGGTGGCTCAGATGATAAAGAATCCACCTGCAATACAGGAGCTGCTGCTGCTGCTTAATTGCTTCAGTTGTGTCTGACTTCTTTGCAACCCCATGGACTGTAGCCTGCCAGGACCCTCTGTCCATGGGATCCTCTAGGCAAGAACACTGGAGTGGGTTGCCATGCCCTCCTCCAAGGGATCTTCACAACCCAGGGATCAAACCTGGGTCTCCTGCATTGCAGGCAGATTCTTTGCTGCTGAGCCACCAGGGAAGACCACAGTGCAGGACCAGGTTCAATTCTTGGGTTGAGAAGATCCCCTGGAGAAGGGAATGGCAGCCCTCCAATATTCTTGCCTGGAGAATTCCATGGACAGAGGAGCCTGGTGGGCTACAGTCCATGGAGTTATAATAAGTCAGATACAACTGAGGGAATAACACTTTCACTTTTCACTTTCCAGGAAATATAGCTTAAAAGTTCTTACCACAAGAAAAAAATTTTGTAAATATATGAAGTTATGAATGTTAATTAACTTGTGCTAATCATTTCGCAATAAATACACATACCAAAATTTTTAAAACTATTGTTTAAGTAAAGCTCCAGTAGTCTGCTGCTAACATTACTATTATGGATTTTTATAATTTGGACATGGATTCTAACACCTAAACGAAATAAATGAAATGCCTGAATTAGTTACTTTGTACTGTGTGCAAGCAGAGATGTGTGTATATAAGAAATAAAAAGACATTTCAAACCATAGATCAAATAACAGATCAAAAAGATAAATCACTTAAGAGAATTATCTACAGCAAATAGTCATCCCAGGCTAAAGGAGAAAACTAATTTAAACTTAGAAGCAAGATAGATAGGCACACATTTGTAAAATAATGAATATTTTATGAACGTGTTTAATTTTATTCTACTTAGAGGGGAAAAAAAGTTACCTATAAGATAAAATAGGAGCCTTGTTATTAAGAAAACAAGAGAGTTTAATTTAATATTTGAGATGGCATTAAAATTGATTCAGTGATCAACTTACCAAAGTCAGCAGATACTAATTAAGCAGCTGTTGAAACGATATTGCTGGGCATTGTGTATTTTTATGATTAGCAGAAGATGTTTTATCCTAGTGTTTGCATATACATATGTCTTCTGATGCCTTTGGTACAGCCCTGTTTTACATATTCAAATCCTGCTGTCCTGATGAGACAGATAGATGCTCTGTATGTCCATCCTACGAAGCACCTGCCCTGGTTCACCTTCTCTGTATCATGGGATGCTGTGGAAGAAATGAAGCTAGATCAGTGACCTCTTCTTATAAACTCATATGTTCATCCCTGAATGCCCAGGCTGCCTGGAGTTTACCAAGACTCACTGACTCATTAACTCATTTATTCAGTCAGTCTGTGCCTTTCAAGTGCCATCTTTTTGCACAGCCAGATCAGTGCACACCTGGATACCAAAGAAGCAGACCTTTAAAAGGAGTTCTCTGCCTCCTTTTGGCAAAGAGTTAGCTAGGAGAGAGAAAGCTCTAATGTTAAAGAACTGAGTTCACAAGGCGAGTTGTGGTTTAGGACAAATGCAAGTCTTGAGAATGCAGATCAGTGTGCCATGAGCGGTTGGTGAATGAGAGGGACAGAGCTGGGAACCTCCTCTAAGGAATAAGAAGGTGGAACCACTACAGCAAACCATTTGCTCTTAAAGAGGTATCAGATAAGGTTCAGACAGCATATGGCCAGATTGGGGGTGCCCTGAAGTGCTGGTCTTGTTCATTTCAACCTGATCCTGGAGGTATTAGTGAACTGTGGACTTTTTTTGGTCATCTGAGAGGAAACATGATATATGAATGTTTTATGAAGGCAGAGGATGGATGGTTGGATGGCATCACTGACTCTATGGACATGAATTTGAGTAAGCTCGAGGAGTTGGTGATGGACAGGGAAGTCTGGCGTGCTGCAGTCCATGGGGTTGCAAAGAGTCAGACACAACTGAGTGACTGAACTGAACTGAACCTATATCAGAGTTTCCCAAATTGGGTTTTGCCTGTGAAATGCTAGTAGCTATTCCACAAAAGAAGGTTTCCAGGGACAGATAAGTTTTTGCAGATTTTTAAAATATAGGACTTCTCAGTGCCTTTGTGATACTGGTATGTACATCACGGAATCACTAAGACTAAATATACTATGTGCATTTCCCAAGGTTAACTGATGTAGGCTCTCTCATTCTGTGACATGTCTATTTCAATTTTTCCAAACAAACACACTTTGAGACCTAAAGTTTATACATGTGAAAACATACAATACTAGAAAGAGAATGAAAACAAGGAGACAGGTAAAGAGATTGCTATAATAAATCCTAGAATACATTAATTTTGTATTTATAAATTGATATTCTCTTTCTTAAAGAAGATTCCTCCGTCGTTTAAAAGCTTTAGACCTCACAAAACATCTACTGGTTGCCAGTAAATGTTTTCAGAACTGCCAAAATAACTCCAGTTGTGAAAACAGTGGGTATGGCCAGACAAGTGTGTCTTTTGAAGACAGGAAAATCTGAGAGGACCAGACGCTGAGGAAAAGAAAGGAAATTATACTGCTCCATTTCTCCTTTTCTGTAAAGTTCTCACCACAGCATTGTTTTGCTTCACATTACTCACTGGCTGTAAACATTATTCATCTTGTTCTAGACATTGTTGTCAAGTTATGAATGTCTAGTGCTTGGAGGGTGAAAACAATAGCCGAGTCCAATCCTTGGTTTTCTAGAGAATCCAGAAGATAACGGAGTTAGGACTTGGCTGTGTAGGCTACTTAATTTTTAAAGAATTTGTTGTCATGTTTTCAAACCTTTCTATCAGCTATCATGTGGCAATAGACAAATGACTATGTGAGAAATTTAATAAAATTCTTCCTTAGGTTTATTCTTTTTAACATTGATTTTAACATAGTTTTTTTTTTTAACATAGTTTGTTGTTCATAATATAATTTAGAGACCACAAGCTTACTTAACTGAAAAGGAGTGATATAATATAGCAACGGGAAGGGGCAGGTTCTATAGTCAGATTGTATTCAAGTTTCTGTTTCACTACATACGAGTTGTATAACCTTGGGACAATTATTTCACCTCTCTGAATGCATTTCCTTCATCTTTAAAACAGACATCAGAATAGTACCTGTCTCATAGGGTTGTGGTGATAGTTAAAGAAATTAATCCATGCAAATCACCTAGAAGAATACACTTGTTTGAATTATGTCAGAATTAGCTACAACCTTCAGGCATTCCCTAGTGTTTTCAAAAGTTTGCAGTGAAGAAGTTGACATTTCTCTGGATGGGTCACAGGTTAGTTCTGGATACAAAAATGTTTATACTGTTTATACCATATATGTTGAAATGGAGAAAAAGAACATTGGATACAATAAGGTAAAGAAATTCATGCTGTTCTTTCATCTGCAGAAGAGAACCCAGTTATTTGATTTTTTAACACAAAAATGTTGAGCCCGATCACCCTGAGGCACATAGTACGGCTAATTCCAGCTATACGCACCGCTGTTGCAGACGCACTGACACAGCCAGCCAAGGAGACTAGAGCTCCGGCAGGCAGAATGGAGACCTGCCCCCGCCAGCATGAATTTCTGCTTCTAAAAAAAGTCACCCACTCCTGAGATCTGACTTCAGCTACTTCCACTGACACTTAAATAATCTCAGTTGTTTCCCCTCAGTGCTTTGTGTTCCCAAAGCTTGCCAAGAGCACTTGGACAAGACATAGCAGGAAAAAGGTATGGGGAGGCAGGTAGGAGGAAAGATGATTCTGAAACTGCTTATGCACAGAGTTTATAAAAGAACTGGTTTTCTCCCTAAAAAGAACAAACTAGGTTCCTGAATGCTATCATTTCCATTTACGATAAATGACCAAGACAGAAAACATTTGACCTGTCTATTAAGATAAAGAAAGTGCTTGATGCTGAATTAGCATCAATGTGGAATCGATACATGAAATAATACCTTTATTAAATTGGGCAGCTTACAGTAGAAGAGTCATTTCTTAGACAGTCATTGCCAAGAAGTCCTACGAAAGTGAAGGAAATAATCCACTGGAGCCATGTCTTCAATTTCTCTATCAAAATAAAAGAAAAAATATATACAGGCAAATGTAAATGGCGTTCCAATTATATGATTGGAAGAATTTGCTCTTCCACTTGAGGAAAATGTCCAAATGACTCTCTGAAGGATGTCGGTGTAGGAATCGATGTTTCAAAAACAGCAAATGTTTTGTACACTGATAGAACGAAATAGATACTAGGAAAGAGGGGAAAATAGCCACTTGGCATTTCTAAGGAGGCTTCTTAGCCTGGAAGCTGTTTTCCATTTACAGACCAGGTCCTCATATGGTAAGACTTCGGTGCATGTTGCTGTGGGTCTTGGCTGGCTGAAGCCACATGAGCGGGAAGTGTTTACCCTGTGCTCAGCATTGCACTGATTTGTGGATTATCTCATTTTATACTTACCAGTCTTTAAGTTGTGTTCTCTTTGACCCCTTATTTTTACGTATGAGGAAACCTAAGGCTTTGAGAGGTTAAAATAACACAATGAGTAATAGAGGGGATGAGACTGGATTTTTAGCAGTCTGACTCCAGAGCCTGAGGCCATAGCTGCTCAGCAGAAAGACTGTCTCCAGTAAGCCCCAGGACGGTTGCAACCACCAGGGGCCCCAGCAAGGCAAAGCTGCATGGCATGCTTGCCTTTGAGATCATCCTTTGCGGCTGCACACTCAAATCCAGCTGCAGTTCTCCTTTTGCTTCATTCTGGCTTCCAAGAGCTCTCAACTATATGTTTTCTCCTAGGACTTCTCTCCCCTTAAGTCTTGTTCTTCAAAAAGTGTATTCTCTTCCATCCCTTCACCCTCAAGTTTAACTTTTCACTATTGCTTAGGCCAAAGGATCATCCTATTAGAATAATGACATACTGTGATGTGTGTGTTGATGACACTTGACTATAGGTGAATGGTTCTTAGAAGGAAGAGCTTGAAATTCCCTGTGATAGAGTGGCTAGGACTCCATACTTTCACTGCAGAGGGCCCAGTTTCAATTCCTGGTCAGAGAACTTAAGATCCCACAAGCTGTGCAGTGTGGCAAAAAAAAAAAAGGAAGAATTTGGTAGTCTGAGGCAGATTCTTGAACAAAGTCCGTTTCTGCAGTTTCTTGCCTGCAGCACTTCTCAACACAGACTGGAAGAACGAAGCTCAGTAATCTGACCACTTCTTTTCTCTCCCTGACCCATGCCACTTGTGAGCTGCAACATGGAGGCCAACTTCTGTATGAAAGACAAAAAAAAAAAAAAAAGTACTTTTGATCTGTGATTGACTTGGGAGCTCAGAGAAATAAAAAGGAATTAAGATATGTACTGGATTTATAGGGAATAAAAGCATTACAGTAAGAGAACAAGAACTAGGGACAAATACAAAGAAAGTTTTCCTTCAAGAAGAGATTTCTGCATTTTAGTCCACATATTCAGCTTGGGCCCACTACATGTAAGGGGATTAGAGCTTATGGATAAAGAGAAGGTTATCCTTTAAGTCAAAAATAGGACATAGTACAAAGGAAAATGACAGGTTCTGGTTACAATCTTGAGGCTAAAGCACAGAATTAGAAATATGTCTTTTAAAAGGGCATACGTGTACTTTAAAATTGTGTATTCAAACTTGAGATTTGAAAAGCATGGGTTAGATATGGATCTCAATATACTTGGGGCAGTAAGATAAGCCACATTTCTGTGTATGTGAGGGGGAGTTTGAGGTTTGTCTCAGTTACATTGGTTTGAAGCAGAAATGTTAAGTTGGTCAAGTCAGTTAAGAAAAGAAGTGAGTAAATCTTAAATTTAAAACAAAAGTATGTCAATCAAAATGCCTTTGGCTTTCTTGCTACATTTTTTTTCAAATTTTCTAGATTATCAGTCATTTAAAGCAGTTGAGTTGATCTGTACATAACCTTAGGGCCTCTGGTTTAGTGGTAAAAGAGAAATTCATATTTTTAATTATCTTGTGATATAAATAGATTTTAGCTAATCAAAATCATAATAAATGAGTAATAGTCTCAAGTAATTTTTTTTCTGTATTTATTATTTGAAGGATATGTTCAAGTTTAACCAAAAATGATGACTTTTTAAGTTAAATGAGTTTTCATTTTGAGAAAATGATACAGATTTGGATTCAGACAATAAGATACATAATGCTAAACCTCCTTAGGGTGTAGGTAACCATCTACCTTGTATGGTTTTATAAGCATCAGGGGTGGGCTTCCTTCTACTTTATTTATGCTCTCCCACAGGCTAATGACAAAGTGGTCTTCTTTTGGCTTACAAATGTACTTATTATAAACATTTAACTGCTTCTAGAGGAGCCTGGTGGGCTGCAGTCCATGGGGTCACTAAGAGTTGGACTCGACTGGGCGACTTCACTTTTCACTTTTCAGTTTCATGCTTTGGAGAAGGAAATGGCAACCCACTCCAGTATTCTTGCCTGGAGAATTCCAGGGAAGGGGGGAGCCTCATGGGCTGCCGTCTATGAGGTCGCACAGAGTCGGACACGACTGAAGCGACTTAGCAGCAGCAGCAGAAAGGAAAACATTCACCATTATCCTTCACAGGAAAGATGGCAGATATGTGACCTTCATGCTTTCCCTCCTGTCCGCCATTCGCCATTAACCCAGATTTCTTCCCCCATGTGTCTAATTCCAAGAATCCACTTTTCAACATAGCTGTCCAGGAAGCCACTTGGAATCAATTAGACTTGACCTTTGATTTGGCCCTTGCTCAACACTCTTGAT
Organism: Nanger dama; assembly: GCA_917880005.1. Lineage (NCBI taxonomy): Eukaryota > Metazoa > Chordata > Mammalia > Artiodactyla > Bovidae > Nanger > Nanger dama. The sequence goes on from CAKJTW010000011.1 coordinate 40,088,664, forward strand.
ATATATCTTATGTGACTAAGTTTATTAAATGTTTGAAAGAATAAATTTTGAAACTGAGAAAGTTAAGTATAAGGTATATGGATATGAGGACAAGACTAGGACATTACCACCAAGGGTAGTATATAAACTTTGCTCATAACATTTTAGGATGGTGTGTGTGTGTGTGTGTGTGTGTGTGTGTGTGTGTGTGTGTGTGTTAGTCACTCAGTTGTGTCTGAGTCTTTGCGAGTCCATGGACTGTAGCCTGCCAGATTCTTCCATCCATGGGATTTCCCAGGCAAGAATACTGCAGTGGATTGCCATTCCTTTCTCCAGGGGATCTTCCTAACCCAGGGATTGAAACCGGTCTCCCGTATTGCAGGCAGATTCTTTACCATCTAAGCCACTAGGGAAGCCTTTAGAAAGATAGATCTACCATATATCAAATATCTACTGTGTGCTGTATAACAATGCTTTGTGTTTGTCATGCCATTTTTTTTTCTTTAGAGCAGCTCTGTATGGGAGTGTGTGGGTGGGCAGGTGTGTGTGTGTATGAGAGAGAGAAAAACAAGGACAGACAGAGCAATCTCAAGTGTTTAAAGGAGGAAATCAAGCCTCCATGATATTAAAATGACTTGTTCAAGGTGAAAGAGCTAGTAAGTGCAAAGTGATAGTGCAGGTCTCATGTGTTCCTACCTTTCCAGTACACTCTGCAGTTTTACAAATTGTTGACAAAGCAATATAGAATTGTATCAGGATGTGTGGCCAAGGAATCTGCTCCAAGATGACCTGCATTTTCAGAGCCAAACACCTTAGCAACAAAATTCAACATAAATTTGAGTGAAAAAGAATTGAAACTTCTATTTTTATATTTATGCTGATGAACAGTAATGCAGTTCCCTGAAGATTATGTGAATCAAGATACTTTCCCAGTGTGCATTATATTTATCTAAGTTTTCCTTGTAAGTTTCCTTCTGAGATATTTGACTATTCTTGCTAATAGTTAAAATTTCTAATTTCATTATACATACTCATCAGATAGCATTAAATAAAATGCTTTTCGGGGAGCTATATTATAATAAGTACTTCATAATGAATAAAGAAATAACATTCTGAGCATGGCACAATCAGTTTTAGTATTAGGTTTGGATTTCAGTAGTCTTAAAGCTCATCATTCAGAAAACAAACATCATGCCATCTGGTCCCATCACTTCTTGGGAAATAGATGGGGAAACAGTGGCAGACTTTTTGGGGGGCTCCAAAATCACTGCAGATGGTGATTGCAGCCATTAAATTAAAAGACACTTACTCCTTGGAAGAAAAGTTATGACCAACCTAGATAGCATATTCAAAAGCAGAGACATTACCTCGGCAACAAAGGTCCGTCTAGTCAAGGCTATGGTTTTTCCAGTGGTCATGTATGGATGTGAGAGTTGGACTGTGAAGAAAGCTGAGTACCAAAGAATTGATGCTTTTGAAGTGTGGTGTTGGAGAAGACTCTTGAGAGTCCCTTGGACTGCAAGGAGATCCAACCAGTCCATTCTGAAGGAGATCAACCCTGAGATTTCTTTGGAAGGAATGATGCTAAAGCTGGAACTCCAGTACTCTGGCCACCTCATGTGAAGAGTTAACTCATGGGAAAAGACTCTGATGCTGGGAGGGATTGGGCGCAGGAGGAGAAGGGGACGACAGAGGATGAAGTGGCTAGATGGCATCACGGACTCAATGGATGTGAGTGTGAGTGAACTCTGGGAGTTGGTGATGGACAGGGAGGCCTGGTGTGCTGCGATTCATGGGGTCGCAAAGAGTCGGACACGACTGAGCGACTGAACTGAACTGAACTGGAGTCATATCAGTATGTGCAGTTTTTAAAGTTATTGATTAAAGCAAGAATTTTACCAGACCTTTTATTTGTAACAGACATAAAACTGATTTTGTATTGGATCATTTTATAAATTTCTAATGCTGCTGTTGCTGCTGCTAAGTTGCTTCAGTCGTGTCTGACTCTGTGCGACCCCATAGATGACAGCTCACCAGTTCCCCTGTCCCTGAGATTCTCCAGGCAAGAACACTGGAGTGGGTTGCCATTTCCTTCTCCAATGCCTGAAAGTGAAAAGTGAAAGTGAAGTCACTCAGTCGTGTTCTACTCTTAGTGACCCCGTGGACTGCAGCCTACCAGGCAGGAGTACTGGAGTCGGGTGCCATTGCCTTCTCTAATAAGTGTGGGCTATTCTTTTATTTTTGATTTCATTTACCTCAAGAGGAACAGTTTCAGTGTTCATTTCAAATCAGGATTAGAGAATATATTTTTTTATAGTGATTCTTCTATGATAACATTCGATTGCTTAAGGAAAGTCAAGTAATAAGTATTTATTGAGTACCTACTATATGCCCAACAGTATACTGAAACACTGGTTAGAACGCTGAAAAAATTACAACCAATGGATTCTTAGTGTTGAAAAAGCCTTCCATGTGGCCAAACTGTAGCACAGCTATAGTCAGAAGCATCTCTGGAATGATCTGCTACAGTTCAAGTGCATCCCCTAAGGTTCTCATTAATAACAACAAACACTTATGTACTACTTACTAGGTGCTCAGCCTCCTTCTGTAAACTGCACAGTAATTCTTTGAATCCTCTTATAACCTTGCAAAGTGTATACTCAGTTTTATAGAACAAATCTGAGGCACAAAGAGGTTAAGGAACTTGACCAAGATGAAAGCCACTAGGTGGTTGAGCTAAGCTTGGAACCCAGGCAGGCTCACTGTGCATTCATGTATTTACCATATGCTAGGTGTCTGAGCTGGAAGCTCTTCTTGTAATCCAAGTGGGAGCAGGTGAGTGTCTGAAGAGAGGGAGGCGGTATGAATGAGAAACTTGATAGCTGAAGTGACACATCAAGGATCAGACAGTTAATTAAAATCAGAATCAAGGTTAAGTGTCTAAATGAATCTATTTGTATTTTAGAATGTATTATTCTGAAATTTGCCAACAAAGCTCTGTATAGTCCAAGCTATGCTTTTTCCAGTAGTCAAGTACAAATGTGAGAGTTGAACCATAAAGAAGGCTGAGTGCCAAAGAACTGATGCTTTTGAACTGTGGTGCTGGAGAATACTCTTGAGACTCCCTTGAACAGCAAGGAGATCAAACCAGTCAATACTAAAAGAAATCAACACTTTAGGAATATTCATTGGAAGGACTGACTGATGTTGCTGCTCCTGCTGCTGCTGCTAAGTCGCTTCAGTCCTGTCCGACTCTGCAACCCCATAGATGGCAGCCCACCAGGCTCCCTGTTCCTGGGATTCTCCAGGCAAGAACACTGGAGTGGTTGCCATTTCCTTCTCCAGTGCATGAAAGTGAAAAGTGAAAGGGAAGTCGCTCAGTCGTGTCTGACTCTTCACGATCCCATGGACTGCAGCCTACCAGGCTCCTCCATCCATGGGATTTTCCAGGCAAGAATACTGGAGTGGGGTGCCATTGCCTTCTCCAGACTGATGCTGGAGCTGAAACTAAAATACTTTGGCCCCTGATGTGAAGAGCTGACTCATTGGAAAAGATTGGAAAACAACCGGATGCTGGGAAAGACTGAGGACAGGAGGAGAAAGGGGTGACAGAGGATGAGATAGTTGGATAGCATCACCAACTCAATGGGCATGAGTTTGAGCAAAGTCCAAGAGATAGCGAAGGACAGGGAAGCCTGGTGTGCTGACGTCCATGGGGTCACAAAGAGTCGATCACGACTTAGCAAATGAACAACAACAGTTCTGAACAGTATATATTTGAGGGAAAAGAGTAATTACATTATCAAGTCAGAGCTAGGGTGACCATATCATATGATTCAAACCAGGACACTTTTGAGAGTAAAAGTGTTATTAATACACCAGGTTTCTGTTATAATTGTGGGGCCATCATGGAATGAAGAGTACAAATGGTCACCCTACTCACAGCCACCGAAAGAGGTGCTTCTGAAAGGCTCTTTTAGAAACCACAACCTCCTGATTTCCAGTCATGAATGAAAATAATCCTGGGTGGAAGAGCATATATTGAGGACTCGATTTCCAGCTGGGCTTCTTTACTGTGCATTATAGCTAAGGACCAGTTCCCTATCCACCTTCTCTCCCTCAGTGCACACATGTCACACAAGCACTGTAATCAATTAGCTGTTTGGAAGAAGAAAGGTGGAATTCATTGTATTGATTCCTCTGGTATCATCTCTATTGTCTTACATTTGCTCATTTCTGATCGCTGCCTTATAGTTACTCCGCTCTGCTGCTGATTGGTCTGCTGGTATCAAGTACCACGAAGAATCCATCCATGCTGCTTACGTCTATGTGATAGAGAACAGCAAGCACTATATCTATATAGAAGTAAGTCTTTTGAAACATTGATTTATTTATTGGCTGAACTGGGTCCTAGTTGTGGCATGTGGGACCTTGGTTGTATGCTGTGGTATCTTTTGTGGTGGCACATGGACTCTCTAGTTGTGACACGCAAGCTCTGTAGTTGTGGCACACAGGCTTCAAAAAGTCTGGGCTCATAAACTGCAGCCCACAGGCTCACTTGCTCCACTGTATGTGGGACCTTAGTTGCCCGACCGGGGATGGGACTTGCATCCCCTGCATTGCAAGGTGGACTCTTAGCTTCTGGACCACCAGGGAAATCCCTAGAAGTAAGTCTTGCTCCTTAAATTGGTATGACAATCTGCCTTCCTGTAACATCACACAAGGAGTGCAGGGTCCCCACTCAGGACTTGCTCCACTAATGAGTGCGTGTTAAGATGTGAAGAGGTCACCTGAAATTTGACTTCCCTGGCATACCTGCCATTCACTCTGCATTTTCATTAACTTGGGAGTCTAATAGAAATTCCCCAAGTCCTTATTATCAGAATGTATCAATTTATAATGTTATTAGCCAGAAATATCCCACCATGGAGATGTGAGTTTTGATCTGGCTTGAGTTGGAGGGTGTAAAGACGAGGCGCATGCTGCTTCAGGAGAGCACATGCAAGGGTAAGCTCTTAACTGGTTAACGTAGAGACCACTGGATGCCATGGTTCAGGGATGTTGGAGCAGGGAGAGGCAGGAAAAGGAACATGGAAAAGGGAGAAATAAGAATATTGAGGGCAGGTACCACCTTCTTCAATTCCGTGTCAACTACTATTCATTATAAAGCTTTTTCAGATCCCAGAGTTTGTGTTTAGAGACTAGGAGAAAATCTGCAGCTACTAGTTTGGTAACCTTAATCGTCTTCAAAGTAGGTCTGAAGCCAGCTCCAAACACTTGGAATAGCCTTTAAAAATAAAAAGTCGTGGCCATGGAAAAATAGCTCAGGGCACATCTATCCTCTTTATTTTAGTCTTTTCTTTCCCACTGAATTTTAAAATATATGTGGTGAGGGACTTCCTGGCAGTCTAGTGATTAAGACTTCACTTTGCAATGCAGGAGTTGTGGATTCCATCTGTGGCTGGGGAGCTCAGATCTCACATGCCCTCATGGCCAGAGAACCAAAACACAAAACAGAAGCAATATTGTAACAAATTCAATAAAGAGATGGGGTTGCTGGGGAAAAAATTCTAGCCCCACTTTCCTTCTTGAGTCCTAGCCCTTCCCTTCCATGAAGCAACAGTTCATTAAAGGCAAGTGAGAAAGAATTGGAGCTTAATTTATTTCATAGGCCTAGAGAAAGAGAAGGCTGATTTAAAATATTAGCAGGTACATTTAGTGTGGTATCCTGGATGGGATCATACAACAGAAAATGGACATTAGTGGAAAAATTAGTAAAATCTGAATAAAGTCTAGAGTTTAATAAAACTAATACTGTTAGTATTACACTTTTAACAGTTGTTCAGTAATAATGCAAGATGTTAATAGCTGGTTCATCCATTGTCCTGCATCCTTTTGCTTTGTCTCTTTTTCATAGATTAAATCCGCTTTTCTTTGTAATGTTACCATGGCAGTAAACAAGGTCAGTAATGCCCTGTGGGAGCACGTGGCTATGGACATAAACTTGGTTGAAATGCCCAAAGCCAGAGTAGGTGGTTGGCATGCACCCTCATGTATCCAAAAAGGAGAAGTTGAAGGACGTGAGTGTGTGTTACAGCTGCTGAGGAATGCTAAGCTTCTCTGTGATAGGAATTCAGAAGAACAAACATGGTTTGGTAGCCCCTGAGATTTTGATTGTTTGCTGCCCTAAAGGGGAAACATATTCTCAAATGAGTTTTTGAGCAAAGACTTCTAAGTTTGTCTTTTGGAAGCTGTTAACAGATTTATGCACTGAAGTTTAAAAGCTTGTGCAATAGTAAAAACGATAATGTGGCCAAAGAATGATAATCCTATTTTGAGTTATTGCCTATTTAACACTATCTTAAGATGATTAGCAGAGGTTACTCTGTGATGACTATACTTATAAATTACAGGTATGTTAAAACAGTTTGTATAGTAAATATAATATGTAATATTCATAATATTTGTACTTAGTTTTCAATAGTCCTTTATGCAGCAGCTAAATCTTTCATACTATTATAATAATAATCTTGTACCTAGTTTTTTTAGTAACAGTTTTAAATAATGATGCATGAATTTATAAGCAAAAGTACTTAAAGCAAAAAAATAAATAAAAATATTTCTCTTTCCATCTTATTGATTGATTTATATAGTACAACATACTTGCAAGAGAGATTCATAACTACTTAAAAATAGAAGTTCAGGAATAGTAAGAGACCTAAACAAATGTGATAATGCCAAAGCAGATATTAGGAAATAGTGGAGAAAATTAAACCAGGATTCTGCCATCCACCCTGTTCAGAAAGTAAACTTAGCATAAGATAGAATGTTTACCAGTATAGGATTTTTGATTGTAAGCATCTACACAGTGTGTATGGAAAACCTGATTTCCCTATTTATATTCAGAATGTTCCTACCATTCTAAGAATGTAATCTACAAGGAATTTGCATAATTTGCATAATTGTTTAGCTTTCTACTTGACTAAGATGCTATGTTGTTGTTGTTCAGTCACTAAGTTGTGTTCGACTCTTTGTGACCCCATGGACTGCAGCGCACCAGGCTTCCCTGTCCTTCACTATCACCTGGACTTTGCTCAAACTCATGTTCATTGAGTCAGTGATGCCATCCAACCATCTCATCCTCTGTTTCCCCCTTCTCCTCCTGCCATCAATCTTTCCCAGCATTAGGGTCTTTTCCAATAAGTCGGCTCTTTGCATCAGGTAGCCAAAGTATTGGAGCTTCACCTTCAGCATCAGACCTTCCAATGAATATTCAGGGTTGATTTCCTTTAGGATTGACTAGTTTAATCACCTTGCTGTTCAAGGGACTCTCAAGAGTCTTGTCCAGCACCCAGTTCAAAATCATCAATTCTTTGGTGCTCAGCCTTCTTTATGGTTCAACTCTCACATTTGTATGTGACTACTGGAAAAACCATAGCTTTGACTAGACAGACTTTTTTTGGCAAGGTGATATCTCTGCTTTTTAATACTCTTTCTAAGTTTCTCACAGCTTTTCTTCCAAGGAACAAATATCTTTTAATTTCATGGTTTCAGTCACCATCTGCAGTGATTTTGGAGCCCAAGAAAATAAAATCTGTCAGTGTTTCCACTTTTTCCCCATCTGTTTGCCATGAAGTGATGGGACTGAATATCATGATCTTAGTTTCCTGAATGTTGAGTTTCAAGCCAGCTTTTTCACTCTTCTCTGTCACTCTTATCAAGAGGCTTTTAGTTCTTTGCTTTCTGACATTAGAGTGTTATCATCTAGAGAATGGTGCAACAGAGGATGAGATGGTTGGATGGCATCAATGATTCAATGGAAATGAGTTTGAGCAAACACCAGGAGATGGTGAAGGACAGGGAAACTTGACATGCTGCAATCCCCATGTGGTTGCAAAGAGTTGGACAAGACTTAGTGACTGAAAGACAAAAACAACAACAAATTTGCTTATCTGAGGTTGTTGATGTTTCTCCCAACGATCTTGCTTCCAGCTTGTTAGTCTTCCAGCCTGACATTTTGAATGATGCACTCTGCATACAAGTTAAATAAGCATTGTGACAATATACACCCTTGACCTACTCCTTTCCTAATTTTGAACCAGTCCATTGTTCCATGTCCAGTTCTAACTGTCGCTTTTTGACCTGCATGCAGGTTTCTCAGGAGATAGATAAGGTGGTCTGGTATACCCATCTCTTTCAGAATTTTTCAGTTTGTTGTGATCCACACAGTCAAAGGCTTTAGCATAGTCAGTGAAGCCAAAGTAGGTATTTTTCTGAAATTCCCTTGCTTTATCTATAATCCAATGAATATTGGCAATTTGGTCTGTGGTTCCTCTGCCTTTTTAAAATCCAGTGTGTACATCTGGGAGTTCTTGGCTCATGTACTTTTGAAGCCTAGCTTGAAGGAGTTGAGCATTACCTTGCTAGCATGTGAAATGAGCCCAACTTTGTGGTAGTTTGAACATTCTTTGGCATTGCCTTTCTTTAGGATTGGAATGAGAACTGACCTTTCAAAGTCCTGTGGCCACTGCTGAGTTTTCCAAATTTGCTGGCCTCTTGAGCACTTTCAAAGCATCATCTTTTAGGATTTGAAATAGCTCAGCTAGAATTCCATCACCTCTACCAGTTTTGTTCATAGTAATGTTTCCTAATGCCCACTTGACTTCATACTCCAGGATGTCTGGCTGTAGGTGTGACCACACCATCATGGTTATCTGGGTCATTAAGACCTTTTTTATTAGGTCTTCTGTGTATTCTTCCCACCTCTTTATAATTTCTTCTGCTTCTGTTAGGTCTTTGCTGTTTCTGTCATTTATTGTGCCCATCTTTGCCTGAAATGTTCCCTTGGTATCTCCAATTTTCTTGAAGAGATCTCTAGTCTTTCCATTCTGTTATTTTCCTTTATTTCTTTGTATTGTTCACTTAAGAAGGCTTTCTTATCTCTCCTTACTGTTCTCTGGAACTCTGCATTCAGTTGGATATATCTTTCCCTTCTCTTCTTTTCTCAGCTATTTGTAAGGCCTCTCCAGACAACCATTTTGTCTTTTGCATTTCTTTCTCTTGAAGATGGCTTTTTCACTCTCTTTTTTTCTCAGCTATTTGTAAGGCCTCTTCAGACAGCCATTTTGCCTTTTTGCATTTCCTTCTCTTGAAGATGGCTTTGGTCACCACCTCCTGTATAGTGTTACGAACCTTTATCTATAATACTTCTGGTATTCTATCAGATCTAATCCTTTGAATCTGTTCTCCACCTCCACTGTCTAATCATAAGGGATTTGGGATTTGATTTCTATCATACCTGAATGGTCTAGTGATTTTCCCTACTTTCTTCAATTTAAGTCTGAATTTTGCAATAGGAAGCTCATGATCTGAGCCACAGTCAGCTCCAGGTCTTGTTTTTGCTGACTATATAGAGCTTCTTCATCTTTGGCTACAAAGAATATAATAATCTGATTTTTAGTATTGACCATCTGGTGATGTCCACGTGTAGAGCTGTCTCTTGGGTTGTTGGAAGAGAGTGTTTGCCATGACCAGTGCATTCTCTTGGCAAAACTCTGTTAGCCTTTGCCCTCCTTTATTTTGTACTCCAAGGCCAAACTTAACTGTTAATCCAGATATATCTTGACTTCCTACTTTTGCATTCCAACCACCTATGATGAAAAGGACATTTTTTTTGGTGTTAGTTCTAGAAAGTCTTGTAGGTCTTCATAGAACCATTTGACTTCAGCTTCTTGAGCATCACTGCTTGGGGCACAGACTTGGATTACTGTGATGTGGAATGATTTGCCTTATGATTGGATTCAAACTATCTGGGACCCAGAGAAGCCCAATACTTTAGAAGAACTGGAAATGGTAACAAAAAGTTGTGTGGAAGATGATATAAGTGATATTGTTTAGAACTGCATGAGACCCAGAGTGAGATGAGACTTCCTTATATAGTTATTCTCATATAACTTTATATAGTCATTCTCATCTCAGTTATTCCTAGTGTCATTTTCAGGATCAGAACATATCTGCTCAGGGAAATATTTTCTTTTAATATCAGTGTAATTTTAAAATTATATACCACATTTTCCTTACATGCATACTTCTAGGATAGAAATTTATTATATAATTATCTCATTTATTTTGCATAGAACCAGTTTTTCATAAGCTGCTCTGATGACAGAGTTGTGTTCAACAAGATTGGCGATGCCATTGCTCAGAGGATACTTAAAGCTCACAGGTAAGCTTTTTAGCATTTTGGTAGAAGTTGTTACTGCAGATGTTCTTGCATTTACTGCTAAAATGACTTTTGAAAGCCCATTTTTATTTATTTATTTATTTATTATTAAATTTATTTATTTTTTTAATTACAATACTGTATTAGTTTTGCCATACATTGACACGAATCAGCCATAGGTGAACACAATCTCCCAATGCCGAAGCCCCCTCCCACCTCCCACCCCACATCCTCTACTTGAATCATCCTGTGCATCAGCCCCATGCATCCTGCATCCTACATTGAACATAGATTGGCGCTTCGTTTCTTACAAGAAAATATACATGTTTCATTGCCATTCTCCCAAACCATCCCACCCTTTCCATTTTTAAAATACTGTCTTTTTCCTAGCAGACATGACTTTTGTTCAGCTAGCAGTAGGTTATTGAGTCCTTAAATCTGCGTCAGTCACTGAGAATTTTTGAGTCTGTTTTTGAGGGACTCTGAATGCTCCCAGAGTAGTCATTTTTTCCTGGCCAGTCTCTTTCCCACGCATTAGACTTGTGATTTGATTTATTTAAAGGCAGACAGTGAGTTGTGTTCACTTAAAAATCAAAGCAAAATAGTCAAAACATTTTCCCATAGGTTATATTAAAATTCTTGTTACCCTCTGTCTGTTTCAGCTCATGTGATTGTTTTCTTTAATAACACTTTTATTAAGATATAATTCACATACCATACAATGCACCCAAAGTGGACGATTCAGTCATTTTTAGTATACTCACAGGGTTGTGTGTAGCTATCTCTGAATCAATTTTATAACATTTTCATCACTCCAGAATGAAACTCCATACCTATTAACAGTTACTGCCTATTCTTCCTTTTCTTAGCCCCTGGCAACCACTGATCTAATTTCTTTCTCTGTAGGTTTGCCTGGTCTTTGTGGCATCTAGAAATGCCACATGTAAACGGAATTATACATGTGACTTGCCTCTTTCACTTAGCTAAATGTTCTCAAGACTCATCTATGTTATAAAATGTATCAGTATTTCATTTATTTTAATTGTCAGATAATATCCCATTATCTGTATATGTGTCATATAAAAGGACTTATCACTTGGTTTGTCTCTACTTCTTGGCTATTACAAATAGAAGTGAAAGTGAAGTCGCTCAGTCGTGTCCGACTCTTTGGGACCCCATGGACTGTAGCCCACCAAGCTTCTCTGTCCATGGGATTTTCCAGGCAATAGTACTGGAGTGGATTGCCATTTCCTTCTCCAGGGGATCTTCCCAACCCAGGGATCAAACCCGGGTCTCCCGCATTGTAGACAGATGCTTTACTGTCTGAGCCACTACCATAAATATTCTGTACTGGTTTTTATGTGCAGACATGTTTTCTTTACTTTAGGTGTAAAATTACTGGATCATATGGTAACTCTATGTTTAACATTTTAAGGAACTGTCAGAATGTTTTCAAAAGTGGCAACACCATTTTACATTCCCATAGTATATGAGGTTTCCAATTTTTCTGTATCATTACTAATAATTACAATTATCTCTTTTTGACTGTAGTCATCCTAGTAGATGTAAAATGGCATCTCATGTAGTTTTGATTTGAATTTTCCTGGTGACTGATAATACTGAGTATTTTTTTGTTTATTGGCCAGTCGTGGTATTATCATTGTCCATTTTTAAATTAGGTTGTCTTTTTATTATTCAGTTGTAAGAGTTCTTTATATATTCTGCATATAAATCAGATTTATGATTCACAAATATTTTCTTCCATTCAGTTTGTTTTCTTTTTACTTTCTTGATACTGTCCTTTGAAACACAAAAGTTTTAAATTCTGATGAAGTTCATTATCTTCATTTCCCTTTATTGCTTGTACTTGAGCTTCATAGCTGGAAAACCATTGTCTGGTCCAAAATCATGAAGATTTATCCTCTTCCCTTCTAGGAATGTTATAGTTTCAGCTCTTATATTTAGGACTTGATTAATTTTGAGTTACTGTTTGTGTATGCTGTGAGATAGAGGTCTAACTTTGTCCTTTTGTTTGTGGAATATTCAGTTGTTCAAGCAGCATTTGTTGACAAGTATATTCTTTTCCTGCTGAATTGTCTTGACACGTGGGACTAGTTCTCTTTTATGACTGATTTTAGCTCTGCATAGGAACAGCAAAATAAAGAAAATCACTGGTTGTGGTTTCATCACTCAGTCATGTCCGACTGCTTGCAACCCCATGCACAGTAGTAGCCCACCAGGTTCCTCTGTCCATGGGATCTCCCAGGCAGGAATCCTGGAGTGGATTGCTATTCCCTTTTCCAGGGTATCTTCCTGACCCAGGGATGGAACCAGGTCTCCTGCATTGCAGGCAGATTCTTTACCGAGTAGGCCACCAGAGAAAGCCCAAGAAAATCACTACATTTTATTGTTTCAATTCATTGAACCTATACAGTGGAGAATGTTAAGTACATACACATTTGGAGCTTAAACCATTTTTTGACTTCCAGGGCCACGTAGTACTTTAATATCTTTTTTCACATATAAATATGTGGGGCTTTTTAAGAATAATTTACAATGGCAACTACCAGCGTTTTTAAATATTCATTTATTTATTTATGGTGTGCTGGGTCTTCATTGCTGTATGGACTTTTCTCTAGTTGCGGCAAGTGGGGGCTGCTCTCTAGTTGCAGTGCACGGGCTTCTCATTGTGGTGGCTTGTCTTGTAGCACAAAGTCTCATTAGCTGTGGGTCCCAGGCTCTAGAGCACAGGCTTAATAGTTCCGGGGCACGGGCTTAGTTGCTCCAGGGTGTGTGGGATCTTTCTGGATCAGGGATTAAGTCTGTGTCTCCTACACTGGCAGGCAGATTCTATACCACTGAGCCACCAGGGAAGCTCACAGCATTTTATATGATTCACAATTTCTATCTACAGACTCTTATTGAATTATCACAACTACTCTTGGAAAGTAGATCATATAGTTTTGTTGTTGTTATTATTGTTGCTGTACATTTTTTTTTCTGTTTGATTCCTTTATTAGCATTTAATACCTTTTCATTTTTTTAGTGATTGGTCTGGGGATTGCAATATGTATCTTTTTCTTTGCCTCATTTTTAAAGTTAAAACTGAGATGAAAGAAGTGACGTGCCTTGTCTGGGACACTAACAGCAGAAGGCAAAAACAGCTTTGAGGCCAAGTGTTTGGACTTCGGACCAACTGCATCCCATAGCATCTTGGCAGCTTGGCTCCATGCCCACCCATGTCCAACTCTACAATAGGCTCCTCTGTCCATGGGATTTATCAGGCAAGAATACTGGAGTGGGTGGCCATTTCCTATTCCAGGGGATCTTCCCAATCTGGGGATCCAAAAGGCATCTCTTGCTTCTCCAGCACTGGCAGGCAGATTCTTTACCACTGCGCCAGCTGTATCTCCCATTCATTGACAGGATTCCAGACCACTTCAGGGTTGCTCCACATTGAAGCAAGCAGTTTGGGCCTTTATAATCTTGTCTTCCTGTTGATTGGTCATTGGATGTAGGCTGACTCCGGAAAATGGGTATGACCTTGAGTGAGGCAGCCTCCTTTGGCCTCTGGAGGGCAGTTCCTGAGAATCACCACCCTGCATGAGTGGTGAGGGGGCAGCAGCCAGCACTCTCAGCAGCTGAGGGAATGACTGTCTTGAGCCCACAGTGAGGGCCTCTGGGCAGTGCAACGTGAGACTCACCCATCCTGCAGGACCTGTTCCCACACATCATAATCACCATTTCACAAAAACACAGAGGGCTGAGCTCCACTCCAGCCTTACTGGAGCAGAATTTCCTGAAGGAGAACCCAGGCACTTTTATTTTATAAATGTTTACAATGTTTCCAGGGCACAGCCAAGATGATGTAGTACTCATCTAGAACAGGGTACATGCATGCATGCTAAGCTGGTTCAGTCGTGTTCAACTCTTTACAACCCTATGTAGCCTTCCAGGCTCCTCTGTCCATGGGATTCTCCAGGCAAGAATACTGGGGTGAGTTGCCGTGCCCTCCTCCAGGGGATCTTCACGTCTCAGGGATCGGACCTGTGTCTCTAAAGTCTCCTGCATTGTCAAGTAGGCTCTTTACCACCAGTGGCACCTGGGAAGCCCCTAGAACAGGATATATGGCCGTAAATATTAATGACGGCCTGTGTTTTTACAGATGACCTTTATTCTTTGCCTTCTCAAATGCTTTTATTAAGAAAGTCACCATAAGACTGTTTCTGAGATAACTTAAAAACAGTCTGTTAAAAAACAGTTAAACATACACACACAGAGAGATTCCTTGCATCCTTTTCAGTCTCCCAGTTTTAGGAACAATTTATGTTTACAAAACTGCATTATATTTCTGTCAACTCTTACATTTTATTGATACAAGAGTGTCCTTTTGGTCTCTAAAACACACTGAACAAAAAAGAAAAATAATTTTTTCATGAAATTTAAATAAGTCACAAAAATACATTTAGTTGACAAATGAGCTCATTGGGCTGAGCAGTGAATCATGAATTTTGGGGAGCTGTGATCAGCTAATCAGGAGAGTAGGATGAATCTCAGCTTTGCTCATCCCAGTTAATAGTTCCCTATAGTATATGGTTTAATAAGTATCTGTAAGATTTGTTTTTAACTGTTTGGAACCTGAAAGGATATTTTTCCTTAGCATATTAATTTGTCTTCTGAAATCTGCACTTCTAAAATTATAGCTGGAAAGAACTTGAAGATATATTCTGATGGAGTATTTCCCAGTGACCCTGGGATCCATGGTTAGAGAGCCTGGCAAGGTAGCATCTGTTGCAGATTTTATCTCATGCCTGGGAGTTCACAGAGTACATTAAAGATGGGCCATTTCAAGTTCATTCTGTAGAAACTGGGAAACGAAATCATCAAATTTCAAATTCACTGTGTGTCATTTCACTTTGATCTCACAATAGTCCCACTTGCTTTGACAGTCACTTCAAAGTGGTATGTGTATCACTCATTCAGACTTCCAGTGGGCACACATACATATCCCAGAATCATATTTCACATTTCCCCCTTCTCTGTGTCTCCACATTATTGTTCATCTCCTATGTTAACTCCAAATTATAAAATATATATTTATGGAATAATTTCAAACCTGTGAGCTTGTATTCTTAGGAAAAGGAAAAATGAGACTGCAGACAGCCTCCTCGCTGAGAGCCGTCATGGGCCATCCCCAAGCTCACCCCCTCTCTTCCTTCCTCTCTTCTCAGTCTCAGAACTGCCCTGCCAGGGTCACATGCCTAGCAACAAGTATAATTTTGGCTGTTGGGAAAAGAATAGAATTCAGCACAAAGCAGATGGAGGGAAACAGCAATCAGCATTCGGCCAGCCTGACCAAGGAACACAGGCTGTCTTCCAGAGCCCTCCCACCTTAGAGAGATCGGAGTTTTTAAATTGCTAACTTTTCTACCAGACTTGTCAGCCCCACACCAGTTCCTATAACGAATTCTCTGATCCCCTTACTTTTTCCTGGTTCCTTCTCAGCATCCATAATTCTCTACAGAACCAGGCCAAGCCTCCATGTTCTGACTCATAACCTAGAGCCTCATCCATGCTGAACCAAAAATAGCTGTGGGAATCTCTGCAAAAAAACAAAAAGTCTGCTCTGAAAACCAAAACTGTCCTGGAGGTGCAACCAGCTCTCAACCAGCTAGAAGTCTGTCTTTGACAACTCAAATAGGACTAGAGATCAGGGAGAAGAAATCATAACCCACAGCCTAACACTGAGCTTTGTACCATGTCTGAATAAGCCAAAAGACTGAGTATAACCGATTGATCCAACTAGAAAACGTAAAACAGTGTGTGCCATACATGGATGGTTTCTGAGGAGGAAACCATTTTTGCTTATGGGACCTTCACATGCATGATTTTGCTGCCCTGGTAAAAATTTTAAGTGAAACAGTGCATTTTGCACCATTATCACTACGAGGTTGATAAATGCAGTGAAATAGGAAGTTGATTTAAATGCATCTGTATTTTGATATTAAACTGCGTTGGGAAATACAGTTTTGAAAATTTCTCAAACTCTTCATGCTTCCTACAGCTGTAGAATAGTGCCAGATGATGCTTACAATTAGGCCATGAGTGATGGTATGAGGAACCTTCTCTGGAGAATCTGAAAGTAATTGGGAACCGGATGTCTGGAGATCTGGGTTCTTCCCAGCTCTGTTGTCTACAGGCATATGACCTTTGAATCTATCATTTCTGCCTTTCTGGGCACTCCATTTTTTCACCAACAAGGAGAATAATAATATCTGCTCTACCTAACCCATATGAATAGATGTGAAAGCAGTTTGAAAACTGTCAAGGACCAGCTCATGTAAGAAATTACTATGTTATTTCCAGGATATTCATCATCTGGAAATGTGCTAGCTCACACTAAAGTCGAGCAGGGATAAAGAATCACAATTCTCACATCAACTGTTTATTGTTGTTGTTCAGTTGCTAAAGTCATGTCCAGCTCTTTGTAGTCCCATGGACTGCAGCACACCAGGCTTCCCTGTCCTTCACTATCTCCCGGATTTTGCTCAAACTCAAGTCCATTGAGTCAGTGATACCATCCAGTCATCTCAACCTCTGTTGTCCCCTTATCCTCCTTTCTTCAATCTTTCCCAGCCTCAGGGTCTTTTCCAATGAGTCAGCTCTCTACTTTAGGGGGCCAAAGTACTGAAGCTTCAACTTCAGCATCCTTCCAGTGAATACTCAGGGTTGATTTCCTTTAGGGTGACTGGTTCAACTATTTAGAAACTATTTAGAATTAATACTATTAATTTCTATCAATTATTTAGAAATTTGTATTTATGTTAGAAACAAGTATTTTCTTAAAAGGATGTTGAATGTGACCCATTTTAAATTATGAGTTGACTATTGCTGGATAAGGACAACTTATTTTGGTTCCCTATGACTGGTGCGTCTTCATTTTGTGACAAGTAGAGACACATGATTGAAAGTCTGTCTAGAGATGTCCTTCCAGAGATCTATAGCTGACTCCTCATAGGAATCAATTTTTGGATTCCTCATTATTGACTGGATTACACCTTCCTCCCAAATATAAAATAAAATGTATTCCGAAACATAATGTGAGTTCAGTTTTGGTTTGTTTTAACTTTAGGCATTTGAAGGTGTACAAGCTTTCTAATTGAAATCGCTGGTTGTTGATTGATTAATAATGTTATCAAATCACTTTTGAGTCATTCCACATCCAACATGCTTTTTATACATTCCTTTATTTAATTCTTTCATCAGTTCTCATGTGAAATGGATGCAAATGATTTCCATTCTGTAGATGAGGCAGCTGAGGCCAAGAGTGATTATGGTAACTTGCCTACGCCATACGACAGTTGCTGAGTGTGACTGGGGCTCAGATCATGTCTTTAGGACTTCAACTTGTGCTCTTTACCTTGTACTGTTGTAGCTCGACTACAAAACTTTGCTCATTCCAGGGGAAGAGGAAATATTCTCATTTCTCCCAGAAATCTAGGAGAGATACTTTACCTTAATTTTTTTTAATCAGATGAACATTTTCTTTCTTTTTTTAAAGTAATTGCTTGATAGATAAAAATTTCTTAGGTTTAAAGAAAAATCTACATCCTATAATTACCATATCCTATAATTTACGTACCAAGCTGAAAGAACACGTTGGGTATGTTTCAGAATCACTGTCTTAAAGAAATTTAAGCTGCAGTTACAATAAAAAAGAAGAAAAATAGGAAATTTAAGTATGCCCATGGCTGGTTTCACATTTTATCTTGTGGGATAACCTCCAAATTGTATAAAATTCTTGGAGAAGAGGTTACACTAAGGCAGAGATGACAGAATGTGGCAGGAGAAGTTCGGATTTAGATCATTTAGTTGTTCTTATTTGATTCCAGAAATTAGATAAATGGTTTCTCAGCAGAAAGATTAATACCAGGCAGAGGCCAGCAGTCATTCTGAGTCTGAGCACATGCCTTGGCAGAGAGAGGAAAGAAAGGAAAGATTCTTTTTTAAAATGAGAATGAAAATGACTGGGCTGTAGTGTAGTTTCATAAGAGATTTTTCCGAGTCTCATTTGAGACGTCTTATTTGCACTGAGGGACATGCCTGCCAAAGGTTATCAACCCTAGACTGAAGTCTAAGTTACACATGCTGGACTAACCCTGAACATTCTTACATTTAAAAGTTCACCATTTTAGGGCTTCCTTGGTGGCTCAATGGTAAAAACAAACAAACAAAAAAACTGTCTGCCAATGCAGGGGACACAGGTTCGATCCCTGATCTGAGAAAACCCTACGTATCATGGAGCATCTAAGTCCATGCCCCACAACTACTGAAGCCCACCTGCCTAGAGCCTGTGCTCCGCAACAGAAACCCCTGCAGTGAGAAGCCCATGCATAGCAACTACAGAGTAACCCCTGCTCTCTGCAGTTAGAGAAAGCCCACCCACAAGCAGCAGTGAAGACCCACCCAGCCATAAATAATAAATAAAAATAAATAAATAAATTCTTTTTTTAAGCTTGCCATAAAAAAAAAAAAAAACAATGAAAAATTCTGTGTGTGTAGCACACACAGTATGCAATGTCCTGTCTATAAAAGTCTCACATATAATATGCAAAGTCGTGCTAAATAGAACCAGCATTTCTAGTGGACTAGCAATAATTTTCACCAACTCCTTCATTTACAGATGAAAGAACTTGAAGTTCAGAAAGGTTTACTGCATTTGAAAAGATTTGCCAGACACAAAATAAAATGGGCCGTGTCCCAAACCACAGAGAAGCTACAGACCAACTCTCCCATAACTGACACCACCATGGAGTACAGTTCTCCCCATAAAGAAACACAAAGCCCCAGCCACAATTATTATTTCTGGCAACATTACTGCTGCAAAGTCTACAACAATGAGAGGATTTATACCAGCTCTTGATGTTTATGGCAATGAAATATGATCTATAAATCTCAAATTCTCAAAAAGTAGAGTCTCGTCACAGGAAAAGTACAATGAGCTCCTCTGAGGCTGTCTTATAGATCCTGAGACCCTACTCTGAGCAGAAGACCCCTCTTCTGACTGTGCCATGCTGAGGGGGAGGGGAAGGAGGAGAGGACCCTACCTGAGAGAAGAGCAAGGATGGAAGCCTGAGGAAAGCCACTGCTTGAATTAGGACTCTGTTTTTAAAGGGACAGGCAGCATTTCAGCAATCACAAAAATTAAAAATATTAGCGATCCCACATTCTCACCACCTTGACAATTTGCTTTTTATTTTCCTATTTTCCTTTTGGCCCACATCCATATGTAGACATACTTTCTGAATTATAATTTATTTCCTTTTCCCAAAACTCACTTGGAGTTCTGTCTCCAGAAAGTTTTACTTCCATACAATAGAAGGAAGATTAGTTTAGTTACTTCCTGATAAATGTGACCAAATTCAATGATTTGTGGTTATCTCTGCTTCATATTCAGTCCATCAGGATGCTCCCTGGTCTTTCCTCCTCTCCCACATCCTTGGTATAGACTCTCAGGGCCCTGGATCTCTGGGAAAGGGCTCCTAGCGCTCAGCATCGTTCTGGCTCAAGCCCGTTCTGGCATCTGTTTACTGTAGCCTGGGGGCCTCAGCCTTCTCCTTGCACACCTGCCTTTCTGTCCTTTCTCTTCTATTGCTTCCACATCCTGTAGGCTGATAATCATTTCTGAGTGTTCCCTGGAAGCAAGGCTCAGATCCTCGCAGCTCCATATCCTGTTTGAGAGCGAATAGGGCCTGTCCTGTTCTCCCTGGAATTCTACTTGAGGACAAAGGACAGGGTCTCACTCATTTCTTTATTTTACTTTCTTTTTTTGGAGTATAGTTGCTTTACAATGCTGTGTTAGTTTCTACTATACAACACAGTGAATCAGCTATACATATACATATATCCCCCCTTTTATGGGTTTCCTTCCCTTTTAGGTCACCACATAGCGTTGAGTAGAGTTCCCCGTGCTATACAGTAAGTTCTAATTATCTATTTTCTACATCATACCAGCACTAATGGTGAAGAACCCGCCTGTCAATGCAGGAGATATAAGAGATGTGGGTTCGATCCTGGATCAGGGAGATCCCCTGGAGGAGGATCTCCCCACTCCAATATTCTTGCCTGGGAATCCCATGGACAGAGGACCCTGGAGGGCTACAGTCCCTGGAGTCACAGAGAGTCAGACATGACTGAAGTGACTTAGCCTGCCTGCATAGTATCAATACTGTATGTATGTCAGTCTCAATCTCCCAATTCATCCTGTTGCCATCTTTTACCCCTTGGTGTCCACACATTTGTTCTCTAGATCTGTGCCTCTATTTTCTGCTTTGTAAACATGATTACACCTTTTTTTTTTTTCAGATTCCACATATATGCATTAATATACAGTATTTGTTTCTCTCTTTCTGACTTACTTCACTGTATATGACAGTCTTTAGGTCCATCCACCATCCATGTCTCTAGAAAGGACCCAATTTCATTCCTTTTAGTGGCTGAGTAATATTCTATTGTATATATGTACCAAATTTTCTTTCACACTTATTTCTTTAAACTCCTGCCTCAGCTCAAAGGATCTCTACCCAGTTCCTTAAATCTAAGAAGCTGATATCTTTGTGCCCTTTCTCCTCTGTGAGAGCGTCATCCTAGAGCAAGGCCTCCTTCAAATCTCCAGTTGCTGAGGGGGGAAGTAAACACATTTAAGGAGAAAATTGTAATGGTTAATAGTATCAGTCTGCCACATCTGTGATTGTCTTGTGATTGCAGCTTTGCATTAGGGCCACTTTAACACTGTAGCCTACCAGAAGTACTTTGCTAAGAAGCGATCACAGTAGTCGTGTTGTGGCAGTAAGAAGTTATATCCATGAGTGGCTATAACATAATTTAGTTAATCGTCTCCCCATTATTGGACATTTATTTCCAATTTCTAGCTATCATACGTAGCACTGCTGTGAGAGTTAGTGAGTTTTGAATGAAAAATTTATTTTAACAAAAGCCTGAGAATGCAATTTTATAAAATTGGTCTAAACTAAAGTGGATAAAGCGATCGCCTGCATGATGACCTGGTGCCCACTAGCTCTTCTTTTGCTTTTAAAATCATAAATAATTCTGCACAGTAGGGGCTCAGGTTCTTGCCCTGCACCAACTGCTGTCATTTCACCACCTCAACGTTGTGAGGATGTTTCAGAAGAGGTTAGAATTCTTAGCAGTCGGGAACCATTGTTTTCTAAGGACTGGATCAAGAAGGGAGACTGGACATGCTAGCACATAAAATTTTCTCTTCATTGACTTAAACTTAGCAACAGTTTTATAGTTTAAAATTTCAGAGCTGTTTGTTTTTATGGCAGTGAAAATCTAAGTCATCTCTGCTAATTTCCTGAACACAATTAAAAAATTTCATCATTAAGGAAATTAAAAACTGCTACATTGAAAAAGCAAAAAAGCAAAGACATTGATATAGAACTAACAGAGTCCCAAGAACAAGAAAATGTGAGTAGTCTGATTTCTACAAACTGACTCAAGAATGTTTTGTCTAAAGATAGGAGATTTTTATAGGACATTTCCAAATGTCTACATTTTGAAGTCATCATCTTTGCTTTAAAAAAAAAAAACACAAGGATACAAGGGAACTATCTTTTACAAACAGAATAACAAATACTTGGTATTCAAGACCAAAAATATTACTTCTGATATTTTTCTAACCAATGTGAAAGACAACTTTTGTGCATCAGCACACATAGCAAAATAGGTATTTTGGAATTTTGGAGTAGCAAAAATTTGAAATGATTCAATGCACACCAAAAGAGAACTGGTTTAAAGATTATGGCATGGATTTGGAATACTGTCCTTTTGTTTTTAAAAATGGGCATCTCTCTAAGTGCAAATATCAAAGAATTTCCAGGATACATTGATAAATTAGTTTTTTAAAAATTCAGAAACGTGTTTATAGTATTCTAACATTTGTGTAGAAGGAAAGAATACGTATATATGTTTGTAAGTTCATAGACTGTTTCTGAAAGAATGTAAAAAGTAATACGAATTGTCCTTAGGGAGGGGAAATGAAGGCTAAAGACAAAGGGGTGAAAAAGAAGTTTTTTCACTGTGTAATCTTCCACTTCTAAAGACTTGTTCTGTGAGCATATGTCATCCATTCAAAAATGTAATTTATTTGGTGATTCCTCAAAAGCTAACATAGAATAACTATGTGACTCAGTAACACCATTCCTGGGTATATAAAATACATGAAAACAGGGACTCAAATATTATATGCCCACATTCCCTGCTGAGCACAGAAGAATTGACGCTTTCAAATTGCAATGCTGGAGAAGACTCTCAAGAGTCCCTTGGACAGCAAGGAGATCAAACTAGTTAATCCTAAAGAAAAGCAATCCTGAATGTTCCCTGGAAGGACTGATGCTTAAGCTGGAGCTTCAGTACTTTGGCCAGTTGATGTGAAAAGCTGACTCATTGATAAAGACCCAGATGCTGGGAAAGACTGAGGGCAGGAGAAGCGGGTGACAGAGGATGGGTGATTGTATGGCAACATCGGCACAATGGACAGGAGTTTGAGCAAACTCTGGGAGATAGTGAAGGACAGGGAAGCCTGACATGCTGCAGTTCACAAGGTTGCAAAGAGTCTGACACAACTTAGCGACTGAACAACAATAACAAATCCACCGCAGCATTATTCAGGATAGCCAAAAGCTGGAAATATCACAAGTGCCCACCTACAGATGACAAGATAAACCAAATGTGATCTCTACATGCAACAGAATATTATTCAGCCATAAGAAGGCAGGAAATGCTGACACATGCTACATCATGGATGAATCTTGAAAGATATTACGCTAAGTGAAATAAAATCAGCCACAAAAGGTCAAATATTAATTCCACTTAGCTGAAATATCTAGACCAGGCACATTTCTAGAGACAGAAAGTAGATTAGACGTTGCCAGAGGTTGCAGGGAGGGGAATGGAAAGTTATTGCAAAATTATCAGAGTTTCTATTTGGACTCATGAAAAGCTTTTGCAAGTAGAGATCATAATGGTTGCACATGATGTGAAAGTAGCTGATAACGCTGAATGGTACGCTTCACATTGGTTAACATGGTAAATTTATGTTACATATATTTTACCACTGGCTTCCCAAGTGGCTCAGACAGTAAAGAGTCCTCCTGTAGTGCAGGAGATATAGGTTTGATCCCTGGGTTGGGAAGATCCCCTGGAGAAGGAAATGACAACCTACTCCAGTATTCTTGCCTAGAAAATTCCATGGACAGAAGAGTCTGGTGGGCTAGAGTCCATGGGTTCCCAAAGAGTCTGACACGACTGATTGACTAATACTTATGTTTTATCACAATAAAAAAATTCAACTAAGATGTAATCTAATTTAAAGAAAAATATCCTGTTGAACCTCTTGTCTTATTATAAGAGATATTCCAGAAGCAAGCATTCTTCCAACCAGACCCCATCCTCTCAAAGCAAACAGTACCAGGTGCTTGCTTTGTGCAAAAGTTCTCTGTTGGGCACCACCCAAAATAGAAAGCTAAGTGGACATACATCCTGTGTTTCAAAAGGGCTTATCACATATCCTAGCGAGCAGACGTACCTATCACTGCTGTGTAAAGCAAAGAAGGTGCTGAGTAGGCATGCCAGCCACATGCAGCTGGAATGTGGGGGTAGAAGCAAGTCAGTTCTGACTGGCATATCCAGGATGGCCTGGCGTGAAGAGCCGGTCATCAATCTTGCAAGAGGAAGAGGGGTCCTGCGAGGAGAAAGACGTCCAGGCTTGGGGGCAGTTAGGTTGGCTGACCTGCTTTAGTGTGGGTGTACCTCTGAACAGAGGGCAGTGGTGTCCCGTCCCTGGAGTGTGGGTCTGGGAGGATCAGACTAAAGGTGATTCTGTAAAGACAGTTGAGACCATGCGCATGCCCGCTCAGTCACTTCAGTCGTGTCTGACTCTTTGTGACCCTATGGACCATGGCCCACCAGGTTTCTCTGTCCATGAAATTTCCCAGGCAAGAATACTAGAGTGGGTTGCCCTTCCTTCTCCAAAGATGTCTATAACTGGCTGTGATTAATGATAAACACCATTGCACTCAGACCAGCTTGTTGAGGCCAGATGGTGTCAATTTTCAAGTGTAAAATTCATTTGGACTTTTTTTTTTTAATACTTTATTCTACATTACAATACTGTATTTGTTTTGCCATACATTGACATGAATCAGCCACAGGTGTACACGATCTCCCAATGCCGAAGCCCTCTCCCACCTCCCACCCCATATCATCTCCCTGGATCATCCTGTGCACCAGCCCCAAGCATCCTGTGTCCTGTATTGAATATAGACTGGCGCTCCGTTTCTTACATGATAGTATACATGTTTCAATGCCATTCTCCCAAATCATCCCACCCTCTCCCTCTCCCTCTCCCTCAGAGTCCAAAAGTCCGTTCTATACCTCTGTGTCTCTTTGTTGTCTCACATAGAGGGTCATCATTACTATCTTTCTAAATTCCATATATATGTGTCAGTATACTGTACTGGTGTTTTTCTTTCTGGCTTACTTCACTCTGTATAATCGGCTCCAGTTTCATCCATCTCATTAGAACTGAGTCAAATTTATTCTTTTAAGGGCTGAGTAGTACTCCATTGTGTATATGTACCACAGCTTTCTTATCCATTCATCTGCTGATGGACATCTAGGTTGTTTCCATGTCCTGGCTATTATAAACAGTGCTGCAATGAACATTTGGGTACATGTGTCTCTTTCAATTCTGGTTTCCTCGGTGTGTATGCCCAGCAGTGGGATTGCTGGGTCATAAGGCAGTTCTATTTGCAATTTTTTAAGGAATTTCCACACTGTTCTCCATAGTGGCTGTACTAGTTTGCATTCCCACCAGCAGTGTAAGAGGGTTCCCTTTTCTCCACACCCTCTCCAGCATTTATTGCTTATAGACTTTTGGATCGCAGCCATTCTGACTGGTGTGAAATGGTACCTCATTGTGGTCTTGATTTGCATTTCTCTGATAATGAGTGATGTTGAGCATCTTTTCATGTGTTTGTTAGCCATCCGTATGTCTTCTTTGGAGAAATGCCTATTTAGTTCTTTGGCCCATTTTTTGATTGGTTCGTTTATTTTTCTGGAGTTGAGCTGCATAAGTTGCTTGTATATCTTTGAGATTAGTTGTTTGTCAGTTGTTTCTCATTTGGACTTTTAAATACTGTGGCTCAGATAGTAAAGCGTCTGCCTACAATGCAGGAGACCCAGGTTCTATCCCTGGGTCAGGAAGATCCTCTGGACAAGGAAATGGCACCCACTCCAGTACTCTTGCCTGGAAAATCCCGTGGATGGAGGAGCGTGGTAGGCTACAGTCCATGGGGTCGCAGAGTCGGACATGACTGAGTGACTTCACTTGGTGGGACAGTAGCTTAGGTATTCTTTCTGTTCTTCCCATTTTCTAGCTTAATATCTAGCAATGTGAGTTTCTTACACTTATCTGACAGAGAACTTTTAACACTTCATATTTTTTTAAAAATTTTTCAACTCAAACTGTGTTTGCCATCTAGTGATTAATTCATGCTATTACAGTACCCTAGTTCAGATTTCCTCATTTCTAGGCTCTGCAGTTAAGCCCAAAGGCCTCCAGACTCTGTCTTGGCTGTGGCTTCTGCCTCGAGCCACACTTTCCCTAAGTCTTCTTATGGTAAGCTGACATCACAGACCTCAGTAATGAAGTCTGACCCTTCTGAGAGTAGTCATAATATACACCCCAAAGAAATTTGTAGCAGGTTTTTTTTTAAAGAAAAATGTAGCAGTTTAAAAGAAAATGCACTTTAAGAATTACGTATTGTGAAAAGTTTAGGTAGATTCCGATTTGAAAATTAACCTGCAGCAGCATCTTTGTGAGAATGTAGACTTCTCAGATATATGGGTGAGATTCTGACCAGGGTGGATACCATGGCCACGTCCAGACTTGCCCTTCTTCCTGTGTGTCTTCCAGAGATAAGGACACTAACAGTCTCGCCTCCGAAGAGGCGGTATCTATTTGAACATAGTTCTCCAAATTTCTGACTTTCTGAACGCAGATCAAAGTAAGCACCCATGCTTTCTTCTTCTAAACATTTGTTACATCCTTGAGTTAGCAAAAGCAGCTCAAAGACTTTTCTTTCAAAGGCTGTTGTTAATCAGTTGGGAGAGTGAACCAAGAAATATTTTGTATATGCAGGAGATTTAAAACTCAACATCAATTACTTAAAATTCTTGACGGGCCCAGGGTAATATTTTGCATTTGAAGCAGAGTTTTCAGGGATGAATCAGAGCTTCTGAATGATGATTTCTGCACTAGAAAATATCCTGGGTCCAATATCCTGTTTTTCCCCTGAGATTTAGGCTGTGGGAACTCATTTACTCAGTGATTGCTAACTCAATGCCTACTGTCTGCAGGAAATGGTTAGGATAATATCTTTTCAGAACTTTATTGTAACCTCTTCAGCTTCCATGGGATCCACGCAAGGCTTTCTTACAAGGAATTTTTTCCTAGGAAGGATTGTGCTGTAGAGAGATAGTGGATACAGTTCCCACTTGACTGCCAAGGGCAGCTTATTTTTCAGGTTGTTACAAATGTTAAGCCTGATAGCCGCTTCTGGCTTCCAGTCTAGCAACATGCCCTTCTCTGCCAAAGCCTGGAACGTGATAGAGGGTATTGTGGGAAGCCATTCGCTCAGTCTCCAAAACCATGTGAACTGCTTGGCTGTCATTTTTAACTATTACTGTGTCTTTTTTTGTCTTGTGATGAAACTCTCTACATCTGACTTTTGCAGGGAAAGCCAGAGATACCGGGTGTATGTTGTGATACCACTTCTGCCAGGTTTTGAAGGAGACATTTCAACCGGTGGAGGAAATGCTCTACAGGCAATAATGCACTTCAACTACAGGTGCCAAAGTTCTGAAATCCTGTTTTCAGCTTTCAGTCAGTCATGCATGTAAACTGGCCAGAGGCATGGAAATGTTTTTCCACATCTACTCAGTGGAGCGTTGAACAGATGGACACATTTCTTTGTTTTGCATTTGAATCTTGGTCTGTTCACTAGTTGATAAAACTCAAATAGAGCCTAAAATCTTACATGGTAGGCCTAGGACACTTGGTAAGTATAAAAGAACTAAAATACTAGTCTCTCTCTTACACTAATTGCCTATCACATATGTGTGTGTGTGTGTGTGTGTGTGTATATATATATATATATATATATATATAGAGAGAGAGAGAGAGAGAGAGAGAGAGAGAGAAAGTGCTTATCTCCATTTATGAGATATATACACACAATATATATACAAATATAAAAATACTAATATTTTAGTTATTTGTTGTTGCTATTTGTTGTTTTAGTTGCTAAGTTGTGTTTGACTCTTTGCAACCCCATGAACTGTAGCCCGCCAGGCTCCTCTGTCCATGGGATTTCCTGGGCAAGAATACTGGAGGAAATACATTTCCTGCTCCAGATGATCTTCCTGACCCAGGGATCAAACCCATATGTCCTGCACTGGCAGGTGGATTCTTACCACTGAGCCAGCAGAGAGTTAGTACATATTAATATATATTGTAATGGAGATAAGAACTTTATGTAGATATAAAGTTCTTTACATATAATTATTATCTTCATGCCATAAATAGTTATTGAGCTTTCCAAATTCCTTGCAGTAAGTAGATAAAAAAAAAAAATTAAATGCTTACAGTGACATGATTTGCACATGATGGTTTATAAGTATTTTAGGCAGCAATCCTTCAGCAAGGTTGGTAATAATAGTCTCTGCCTGTAAATGAAGCATGAAGGTTCTTTCCTGTCTCCTGAAATTTTAATTCTGTTTTCTCTACTATCTCATTGTTAGAATTTTAGGGAGAATGCTAAGTCCTGTTCTCAATTTCTGAAAAGAAGAGTGTCCATATTCACTCCAAAAGGCCCATGAGGCTTCAGATTTGGCCAGGAGATGATGATGAAAGGACTGAGAGGTCCTAGCTGGTGGGCAGTGTATTGAGATGGTGCAGAAAGTGATGGAAACCAACCCCCAGCTCCCTCCCGCCTGGCATTCTTTCTGGGTCACTTAGCTGAGAAGAGTGACCTAGTAACAAGTAAATGCAACAGCCCTGGCATAAATCCAGCTCCCAGTTACAAACCCTGTGACATGAGACACAGAAGTGCCCCAATCAGGATCATATGTCCGAGCAAGGACTAGCACTTGGATTTTTCTTTTAATAGCCCGGTTTTCAGAACCATTTGTAGTTTCCCACCTTTCCAGTCAAATTCCTTTGTGGGGAAGGGACAAATAAGGTCTTGTCCCAAACCTCCAGAGTGTGAAGCAGGTAAGGATCCAGGGCCTTGGTCAGATTGGAGGCGGGGGGCTTAGATGCGCTCTGCTGGTGTCGTCCTCCCTAGAGGCACCCCTTTCAGGATCTAAGGCCTTCCAGTGGTTTGAGTGTACCCCTGTGGTGGAAATCTTTTTTTTAATCCTCTTGTTTCTTTCTGATTTTCAAGCATGTATCTTTCTGTCTGCCAGGGTTTCAAGTAAAGATGTTTTGTTTCTTCTGGGGTAATTTTGCCCAGTGACAGTATGAGAAAGCTTTCCCTGTGCTTTGGTCTGCACACTTGAAGATGTGCCCACTTCCCATATTATCTGATTTATGACATGACAAACAAAGCTTTTGAAGTATTTAAGGCACTGACATAATGTTTAATTTGGTTTTATCCACTTCATTTGCCATGCTAATATTATTTTTGGAATTGTAATTACTTTCTATGACTGTTTTCTTGGGTTTGAACCAGCTGAATGAAATAACATGTTTGGCTTTTGTTCAGCAACCGAAACTATAACCTTTTATTATGCAAAAACATCTCTATTTGCTGGCATCATCTTTAATAATATCAGCATTTCCTAGGCATAAGTGTAGTTTTAATTACTTTCGTAGAGCAAGCAGATGGAGCATAGAATTTTTGTTTTGTCAGTCTAATTCATCGTCTATTATCAGAGTCTTGAGAAACAAAACCATTAGAGTCAGCTATTCGAGACTATACTTTTCACTTTTAAGGTGTTTTCTAGCTTTACGGAAAGAGCTCAGGTACAGTAGTTTCTTTAATTCCAAAGGAACTAATGCTACCTTTCTAAGAGGGGAAAACTCATTCGTAATCCATCTTTTTAAAATAACATCTATTTCTGGGCTTCCCTGCTGACTCAGATGTAAAGAATTTGCCTGCCAATGCGGGAGACTGAGGTTCGATTCCTGGGTTGGGAAGACCCCCTGGAGAAGGGAATATCTACCCACTCCAGTATTCTTGCCTGGAAAATTCCAGAGGAGCCTGGTGGGCTTCAGTCCATGGTGTCACAAAGAGTCAAAAACCACTGAGTGACTAACACTTTCACTTTCTGAAATCTAATATCAATTTTGTAACTTTTCCATTTATCCACCTCAAAACAACTTGTCCTATCAGTAACAGAAGTGACACTCATATTTTTTTTCTTTACTTTTAAAAGGCCTATGTAACATCTTCTCATAAAAGCACTTCCTCTGTTTTTACTTGGATTCAGTTCCGTTCAGTTCAGTTCAGTCACTCAGTCGTGTCTGACTCTTTGTGACCCCATGAATTGCAGCACACCAGGTCTCCCTGTCCATCACCAACTCCTGGAGTTCACTCAAACTCATGTCCATCAAATCGGTGATGCCATCCAGCCATCTCATCCTCTGTCGTCCCCTTCTCCTCCTGCCCCCAATGCCTCCCAGCATCAGGGTCTTTTCCAATGAGTGAACTCTTAACATGAGGTGGACAGAGTATTGGAGTTTTAGCTCTAACAGTCCTTCCAATGAACACCCAGGACTGATCTCCTTTAGGATGGACGGGTTGGACCTCCTTGCAGTCCAAGGGACTCTCAAGAGTCTTCTCCAACACCACAGTTCAAAAGCACCAATTCTTCAGTGCTCAGCTTTCTTCACAGTCCAACTCTCACGTCCATACATGATCACTGGAAAAACTATAGCCTTGACTAGACGGACCTTTGTTGGCAAAGTAATATTTCTGCTTTTGAATATGCTATCTAGGTTGATCATAACTTTTCTTCCAAGGAGTAAACGTCTTTTAATTTCATGGCTGCAGTCACCATCTGCAGTGATTTTGGAGCCCCCAAAAATAAAGTTTGACACTGTTTCCACTGTTTCCCATCTATTTGCCATGAAGTGATGGGACCAGATGCCATGATCTTCGTTTTCTGAATGTTGATCTTTAAGCCAACTTTTTCACTCTCCTCTTTCACTTTCACCAAGAGGCTTTTACTTCTTCACTTTCTGCCATAAGGGTGGTGTCATCTGCATTTCTGAGGTTATTGATAATTCTCCCAGCAATCTTGATTCCAGCTTGTGCTTCTTCCAGCCCAGCGTTTCTCATGATGTACTCTGCATATAAGTTAAATAAGCAGGGTTATTGCAGTTGGGATTGATTCCTTTGAAATCTCTTTAATTGTTTCTTTCCTTTATGTGTTTTCAGAACCATGTGCAGAGGAGAAAATTCCATCCTTGGACAATTAAAAGCAGAGAGTGAGTAACTGCTTTTCTTTTCCTGCATGGTTGTTTCTTGGGACACATTAGTAATTATTAGTGTTTTTATAGTGTGGTTATAGAACTCTTCGCAAAAGATAGCCCACAAAATGCTTAGCAGAAATAAACTACTTATTTTCACTAAATTGTCTAAACAGTTGTTCAAATGAAGCCATCATAGCATGAGATGCATAGATGATAAAAATGAGAGTATTTTTATAAATTTAAAAAAATTTTTACACTTTTATTTTTTTGGCCATACCCTGCAGTCTTTGGGTTCTTAGTTCCCTAACCAGGGGTAGAATGCAAACCCTCTGCGGTGGAAAGCTGAGTCTTAACCACTGGATGACTGAGGAAGTCCCTATTTTTACAGCTTTTATAATTTATTTTTATTTACTTATAGTAATTGTTTTTATAAGAAGTGGGATTTGTAAGGCACCTCAAAAGACCCACGTGTATACCTACGGCTGATTCACACTGATGGATAGCAAAAACCAAGACAATATTGTAATTATACTACAATTAAAAATTAAATATAAAGTTTAAAAAATGATTTCATATGTATCTTCTCCTGTGATCCCTCACCACAGTCCTAGAAAGTAAACAGGAAGGGGTCATCCCTGCTTTAAGGATGAGGACTTGGTCAACAAGTATGTACGTGGCCTCCTGCGCGTGTGCATGCTAAGTCGCTTCTTTGCGACCCTATGGACTGTAGCCCATCAGGCTCCTCTGTTCATGGGATTCACCAGACAAGAATTCTAGAATGGGTACTTATTTCCTTCTCCAGGGAATCTTCCTGACCCAGGGATTGAACCCAGGTCTCCTGTATTGCAGGCAGATTCTTTACATCTGAGCCATGAGGGAAGCCCCATGGCATAGTAGGGACACCCCCAAATCCACTCCTAAATAAAAGCAACAAAAATGCTCACAAAAATTGTCAAGAATCAACTGCTGCAGAACTTGGGAAATTAACCAAGGGCATGTAACAATTTGTTTATTCAAGAAGGACAGCTGAATCTTGGTAAAAGCAGCAAGCTTTTTAATTTGCCATGTGTCCATCCCCCTCTTCTCAGTTCCATGGAAGCCTTGAGAACCAACTCCCCATCACTGTGAAAGGAAACCCGTAGCCTGCCAGCTACTGGGAGGAGCCAAATAGGTTGAAAGTTCCTACTTCCCACAATCCTTAGAGAATAGTCATAATTTGATCTGACAGACAGTTCGAAAGACTTTAAAATAGCTAGTTTAACTATGTTCAAAAAACTGAAGGAAATAAATCTAAGGAACTAAAGAGAGGTATAAAAACAATCACTCTCCCAATAGAGACCATAAAAACTAAAAATTTTTAATAATAATCAAATATAAGTAGAACAGACTTTTGGACTCTGTGGTAGAGGGAGAGGGTGGGATGATTTGGGAGAATGGCATTGAAACATATATACTATCATGTAAGAAACGAAGCAGCAGTCTAGGTTCCATTCAGGATACAGGATGCTTGGGGCTGGTGCACTGGGATGACCCAGAGAGATGATATGGGGAGGGAGGTGGGCGGGGGGTGGGGGGTGGGTTCAGGATTGGGAGCTCATGTACAACCATGGCACATTCATGTCAATGTATGCAAAACCAATACAGTATTGTAAAGTAAAAATTTTAAAAAATTAAATAAAAATTTATGCCAGAAAAAAAAATCAAATATAAGTTGAAATAAAATGTACATTAGAGAATTTAGTAGCATACTGGAGTACGCAGATAAATCAACAAACTTAAATATAAGTCAATTGAGATTACCCAGTCTGAGGAGCAGAAAAAAAAAAAAAGAATGCAGAAAAATGAATGTGGCATTTAGAATAGCCTCTGTTGTTGTTCAGTCAGAGTCATGCTGACTGTTTGTGACCCCACGGATAGTAGCACACCAGGCTTCCCTGTCTTTCACCATCTCCCAGAGTTTGCTCAAACTCATGTCCATCGAGTCAGTAATGCCATCCAACCATGTCATCCTCTGTCACCCCCTTCTCCTCTTGCCCCCAATCTTTCCCAGCATCAGAGTCTTATCCAATGAATCAGCTTTTCTTGAAAAAGAACAAATTGGAGGGCTCACACTCTCAATTTTAGAATTTACTATAAACCTACAGTAATAAAACCAGTGTGTACTGATATAAGGATAGACATATAGGTCATAGGAATAGAACTGAGAATATAGAAATAAAGTCTTATGACTATGGTCACTTGAATTTCAATAAGGGTTTCAGGACAATTGCATGTCCTGAAATGGTGTTTGAACAACTGGAAATTCACATACAAAGGGATGAAGTTGGGGCTTACACCATATACAAAAAAAATAAGTCAAAATGAATCAGGACCTAAAATGGAAAAATGCTAAGAAAAAAACATAGACAAAAATCATTCTGACATTGTATTAACATAGGTTTCTTGGCTTTACAATAAAAATATAAAAATAGATTAAGTTGGATTTCATCCAACTTAAAAGCTTTTATGTTCCAATGGACACTATCAAGGAACTGGGGAAAAAAGGACTAAAAAAATGTTTGTAAATCATATATCTGATAAGGGATTCATATCCTGAATACACAAAGAACATTTACAAGTCAACAATAAAGAGATAATCCAATTAAAAATGGACCAAGAATCTAAATAGACATTTCTCCAAAGAAGATACACAAATGGCCAATAAACATATGAAAAGATACTCAACATCATTAGTCATTAGAGCAATTCAAGTAAAAATCATAAGACACAACTTCATATCCCCTAAGATGGCTATGATTTAAGACATAAAAAGATAATGATGAGAATATAAAGATTTTAGAATCCTCATACATTGCTGTTGGGAATTCAAACTGGTGTGGACTCTTTGGAAAGCAGTTTGGTAGTTCCTCAGAAATTAAACATAGAGCTAACATGCGCTCAGTTACTCAGCTGTGGCCCACTCTTTGCAACCCCATAGACCATAGCCTGCCAGGCTCCTGGAATTTTCCAGGCAAGAATACTGGAGTGGAATGCCATTTCCTTCTGCAAGAGTTACCATATAACTTAGCAATTCTGCTCCATAGACTATACCCAAGAGAATTGAAAACATGTTCACACAAAAACAAAGGAAGGAAAATAAAACAACCAAAAGAAAACTACTACTCCTTTGTTGGAGCAGATTCCCAATGCCAGAAATGCCAGAAAAATCCTGACTCTTATGGCCAAGTATAGGCAAATATAATGGGTATGACTTTTATTTTCGGAGTAATTAAAATACCTTAAAATTGGATAGTGGTGATGATGGTACAACTTTGTGAATATACCGTTTTTAAAAAGACACTAAATTGCATACTTTAAAGAGGCAAATTTTATGGCCAGTGGATTTTTAAATGATTTGGAAGCTGTAAAAATAATGAATTAAGCCTTTAAGACTATATAATTTTAAACTTGTCTATTTCTGTTTAGTATTCAGTGATTTTTCACAAATAGTCTCCTCGATCTAAAAATCTTGAGAAAGGACTTTGGACGTAAGACATGTACATCACCAATAATAAATACTTTCAAAAGTTGAATCTAATTTTATCTAGGACATAAATTTACCAGGGACTTCCCTGCTGGCTCAGTGGTAAACAATCCGCCTGCAATGCAGAAGATGGAGGAGATGGGGATTTGATCCCCAGGTCAGGGAGGTCCCTTGGAGGAGGGCATGGCAACCTACTGCAGTATTCTTGCTGAGAGAGGAGCCTGGCGGGCTACAGTTCATAGGGTCACAAAGTCATACGCGACTGAAGCAACTGAGCGCTCATGCACACAGATTTATCAGAGCATTACCCTATCTCTAGGGTAATGGCTTAGAATGAAGTTGATAGTGAATGAGTAAGGTTCTAAAAGATCTATCGATAAAAACAAAATCAGGGGACTTCTCCAGTGGTTTAAGACTCTGTGCTTCCACTGCAGGGGTAAGGGTTGATCCCTGATCAGGGAACGAAGATCCCACATACCATATGGTGTGGAAAAAAAAAAAGCATGAAATTTGAAAGCAGATAAAAATGGATACATCTTTAAAAAGAAATAAAATCAGGACTGTCATTTAGTAATGACAGTGGCTAGTAAAAATGCAAAGGTGAGATTATAGGAGAATAAAAAGTCAGAACAAAACTATTATTTAGTTTCTCAATCATAAAAATATCCTGAGCTTATTATAAAGCATTTCCTTTGACTCTGGACCATTTTTCTTCCTTTGCCTATTCAGGGGAAAAATTGGATTTTAGCATAAGAAGTAATTTCAATGTTAAGCCCTCTTACAAAACAAGTTCCAAGTACCCTGGGAACAAGTCAAAATCAGGCATCTCTGTGGGGGAAATGCTCATGCTCTAAACGTGGCAGAATAGATTAATTACATAATGCCCCTTTTTGAGGTGCAGTGTTGTATTGTTGGCTTTGTTTTAGTAAAAGTAGAGTGGGTTTTAAATATGTGAACTAACTAATCTCTAATTGGATAGAGAACTGTAGTTTTCTCCAGTTTCAGTTCTTTAGAAATAACAAAACTGCTGCTACGAATATGTTAGAACGCCTGAAAAGAAAACCAGCTGTGATTAGTGTATAATTTTCTGATATGCTAATCTTCAGGGATTTAGTGTTTAACTTAAAGCATTTCTTTATCATTTTTGTAATTGTTGTGAATTATAGCATTTTAGCAGCCAGTTTAGTATAATTTAACACAAGGTCTAGAGGTATTCAATCAGGATTAGAAATGTACATATAAGAAGTGATTGTTTAAGCAGCAAACGCCTGTAACAACTCCAAGTCCTTTCACAAAATGTCCTGATAAACTTAGAGTCTATTGTATCAGATTTCTCATCTTTCAAGCTATATCCGCACCAACGTTCACAATAGATATGTCTTGGCGGCCTATATAAAACTCCAGATTTTCAATACCTCCATGACATGTACTTTGGAAGCCCCCATGGTTATTTTCTGCCTATTGCTCTTTATTAATACCTGTCATGCTCCTGGCTTTCTCATGTTTTATTTAGAAGACACTGTTTCAGTATATTCTCACACCGCAAGTTAACATCACCAACATTGTTACTCTGTTGAGTCAGTTTCCTTCACAAAATAACGTACAGGCAGGTTCCCCAGCCCACATTCAACCAACCGCAGATTGAAAATATGTGAGGAAAAAAACCTAGAAAGTTCCAAAGGCAAAATTTGAATTTCCCACAAGCAGGCAACTATTTGCATTTAACACCTACATTGTATGAAGTATTGTAAATAATCTAGAGATGATTTAAGGTATACAAGAGGATGTGTGTACATCACATGGAAATGGTGTACGACTTTATATTAACATAAAGGACTAGAGTAGGGCAGATTTTTTCATCCTTGGGGATCCTGGAACCAGTACCCTGTGGATACTGAGGGATGACTGTACTGGCCGAAGTAATTTCTCAGTGTGCTTTTTCTTCTCACAGGAGTGGATGGTGGGTCTGTTCACCTCTTTTGACAGGACACAACATATCTACTTTCTAGCTTGGAACCCTTATCTTCATTTTGGTTCCTGCGACTGGTACTCACCCTGAGCTTTCTTTTTAAAGGCATTTTTCCTAAAGAAATAAAGATTTCTGCTGCTCCATAGGAATTGCTTCATAGCAAGGGTGAATGGGGAGTAGGTATGGAGTGTGGCCTGTGAGGCTTTTGATGTGTGCCCATCAGCCTTTTTTTCATTGGCACGAGGGTTTCATCTTATACATTTCCGTAACTAGCCAGGCAATCACCCATTTCTTCAAGGAACTTATATAGGTTTGCTCCCCGGTTGCTCAGCTGGTAAAGAACCCACCTGCCAAAGCAGGAGATGCAACAGACAAGGGTTCAATCCCTGGGTCAGGAAGATCTGGAGAAGAAAATGGCGATCTGCTGTAGTATCGTTGCCTGGAAATTTCCATGGACAGAGGAGCCTGGCAGGCTACAGTCCATGAGGTTGCAAAGAGTAGGACACAACTGAGTACCCATGCATGCACCATAGAAAGTGGTATTTAGAAACCAAATTCTGGGTAGGAGGTATGATCATTGCTACTGGGATATTACTGCTGTAGGCTCTTTGCATGCACATTATCTGTCTGTCCATCTATCTATCATCTAATCTCCATATTGATACTTATAATTTCAGTCCCATTCCACAGGATTCCTTCTTGCCATCTCTCTATTTTTATAACTTCTTTATCTCACAATAAGAAACCTACTTCTATTATCTATAATATATATATATATATATATATATTTCCTCAATCTTAGAATACACAGAAATTGCTAGCCCAACTACTATGAAAAATATATCTCACTAGAATCTAATATTTGTTTATAGTTTTTTTGTCTTTAGCCTAAGAGTATATATCATCAAAAGCTAGTGTTCCAAGTATCCTTGGATTATGGTTTTAATTTGAAAAGCAGTTTGGTTCACTTGCTTTAGTTTGTATTTCACTTGGAGTTCTTTTTCCCTATGTCTTTCCTGATTTTTCTTTTTCTTTATTGAGTGTATGCAATAGACTTCCCATAGTCAGAACTATACAAAAGACAGACGTGCTTAGACAGGCGCCACTCCGCTATACCTCCTTTCGGCTTCTTCCCACCATCTTTCTCACCCTAATCTACTCACCCTCTACTGGCAACAAATTTTTTCAATTTCTAAGTTATTTGGGCTGTGTTTCTTTTTGTACAAATGAGCAGAAACATGTATATTTTCTTATTTCTCCAAATCTTATTCATAAGTATAACATACCACATATTCTTTTGTGTATTTGCTCTTTTTAAATTTACGCCCCATCCTGGAAATCACTCTGAATCAGTTCATAGAGAGTTTCATTCCTTTCTGCCTCTGCACAGTCCCCCACTTACAGATTGGCCATAGTTAATCCAGTCATTCTCTGTGTGAGCATTTAGATTATCTTCAGTATTTTTCAATTATAATAATATAATTAGCAGCTTTGTATACATACATTCTTATTTGTTGGAAATGCATATTTAGGGTAAGTTTCTAGAATGGAAATGCTGGGCTATAGATAATTTTGTTGGATATTGACAAATTCCCCTCCAAGTTTATACCAATTTGCACTCTCAGCATCAATGCAAGAAAGAGCTTACTTCAACCCAGTCTCAACAACAGAATATATTATCTTTCTTTTTTTTTTTTGGTCAGTCTCATAGGTTAAAAAAAAAAAGGTTTCTCAGTATAGTTTTAATGTGCATTTCTGTTAATTATGAGTGAAGATGACTGTCTTTTCAAATGTATCTTTTAGTGTGTTTGAATTGTCCATGTCTTTTATCTATTTTTGTATGAGGACTTTGATCTTTTTCTCCCTTCAGTTCTTTTTTAAATTATTTATTTATTGTGGCTGTGCTAGGTCTTCAGTGCCTTGCAGGTCCTTTCTTTAGTTGCAGCGAGTGGGGACTTCTCTTGTTGCAGAGCATGGGCTCTAGGGCTTCAGTGTTGCAGCGTGCAGTCTCAGTAGCTGCGACTCTGGGGCTCTAGGGCTTCAGCGTTGCAGCGTGCAGTCTCAGTAGCTGGGGCTCTGGGGCTCTAGGGCTTCAGCGTTGCAGCATGCAGTCTCAGTAGCTGCGGCTCTGGGGCTCTAGGGCTTCAGCGTTGCAGCGTGCAGTCTCAGTAGCTGTGGCTCTGGGCTCTAGGGCTTCAGCGTTGCAGCGTGCAGTCTCAGTAGCTGCGGCTCTGGGGCTCTAGGGCTTCAGCGTTGCAGCGTGCAGTCTCAGTAGCTGCGGCTCTGGGGCTCTAGGGCTTCAGCGTTGCAGCGTGCAGTCTCAGTAGCTGCGGCTCTGGGCTCTAGGGCTTCAGCGTTGCAGCGTGCAGTCTCAGTAGCTGCGGCTCTGGGCTCTAGGGCTTCCGTGTTGCAGCGTGCAGTCTCAGTAGCTGCGGCTCTGGGCTCTAGGGCTTCCGTGTTGCAGCGTGCAGTCTCAGTAGCTGTGGCTCTGGGCTCTAGGGCTTCCCGTGTTGCAGCGTGCAGTCTCAGTAGCTGCGGCTCTGGGCTCCTAGGGCTTCCGTGTTGCGGCATGCAGTCTCAGTAGCTGCGGCTCTGGGCTCTAGGGCGCAGGCTCAGTAGTAGTGGCGCCCTGGTTTCCTTGTTCTGCAGCATGTGGAGTCTTCCTGGTACAGGGACTGAACCCGTGTCCCCTGAATTGGAAGGTAGATGCTTAACCACGGGATCACCAGGAAGTCCTTTGCCTTTTGTCTTTGCTTATTGTGTTTTTGTGTCGTGCAAATGGGTTTGTTTTGTTTAGCCAACATTATTGATCTTTTCTTTTATTGCCTCTAGGTAGCTATAAGCCTCCCCTACACTCAGGTTACCAGGAATTCAGTCGATTTTCTTCTAACACCTGTATGGGTTCATATGCTTACATTTTCATCTCTGATTTATTTAGAGTTTTTATAATTGCTGGGAGGAATGTATATAATTTTTATCTCTTTCAAATAG
The DNA here is from genome assembly GCA_917880005.1 of Nanger dama. Taxonomy (NCBI): domain Eukaryota; kingdom Metazoa; phylum Chordata; class Mammalia; order Artiodactyla; family Bovidae; genus Nanger; species Nanger dama. The sequence continues at coordinate 40,127,911 of CAKJTW010000011.1, forward strand.
CTATGCAATTATACTAGCACCTTTTCTTAAAAAGCCCTTTTCCTAGAGCTACAACTTTTATCATATGCAAAATTTCCGTACTTACTTGGGTCTGTTTCTGAACTTTCAATTTCAGACACTGGTTTGGCTATGTACCAGTTCTGCACTGTTTTAATTATACAGACTTTATAGTATGTGTTAATATCAGATACGGGAAGGGTTATCTATAAATGGAGGAATGAAAAAATTCTTTCCAAGATACCTAAATGTAATAGGTTCACTGAGTAACATCAACAGCAAAATAGAAAACATCAGTAATACCTGGAAACTTCAGTAAATGAAACATGAACTACCATTGATTCTATCAGTGTGCTTCAGATTCTCTTATAAACATTTATATTCTCCTTCTATAAGAATCCATGATGCTTTGGTTCCACTCCATTTATTCTTAGTATCACACTTAGCTTATCCAGGACAACTGCTGTGTGAGAGGGGGACCATAAAATCTCGTGACTAACACTCACACCAGAGTAATGATTATGGGTTGGTTTGATATGGAATACAATTCTTATCACATAAATGACCTTCACACAGTGAGAGGGCTACATTTTTAAAGTACAAACCTGATACTTCTTGCTCTGAAATAAATTCTCCAAGGTCAAACATACTTAGGATTTTTTTGTTTCCTGATTTCAATGATTTAGAAAGAGGGATGTTATTTAACTGCCAGCATTTTTACTTACCCAAAGTCTATAAAATTTTAACTGCTGCTTTCCCCTGAGTTTGCTACTAAGTATGTATATACATCAGATAGTTTGGGCTCACATCTTGCATCTGATTTAAACAGCAGCAGGTGTTGGGACTGCCCTGGTGGTCCAGTGGTTAAGAATCTAAACCCTGCCATCTAAACCCTCTTACACTGTTGGTGGGAATGCAAACTAGTACAGCCACTATAGAGAACAGTGTGGAGATTCCTTAAAAACTGGAAATGGAACTGACATACAACCCAGCAATCCCACTGCTTGGCATACACATCAAGGAAACCAGAATTGAAAGAGACATGTATCCCAGTGTTCATCGCAGCACTGTTTACAGTAGCCAGGACATGGAAGCAACCTAGATGTCCATTGGCAGACAAACAGATAAGAAAGCTGTGGTACATATACAGAATGGAATATTACTCAGCATTAAAGAATTGCATTTGAATTAAAAAGAATGCATTTGAATCAGTTTTAATGAGGTGGATGAAACTGGAGCCTATTATACAGAATGAAGTAAGTCAGAAAGAAAAACACCAATACAATATATTAACACATATATGGAACTTAGAAAGATAGTAACAAAGACCCTATATGCAAGACAGCAAAAGAGACACTGCTGTAAAGAACAAACTTTTGGACTCTGTGAGAGAGGGTGAGGGTGGGGTGATTTGAGATAATAGCATTGAAACATGTATATTATCATATGTGAAATAGATTGCCAGTCCAGGTTCGATGCATGAGAGAGGGTGCTCAGGGCTGGTGCACTGGGATGATCCTGAGGGATGGGATGGGGAGGGAGGTGGGAGGGACAGTCAGGATGGGGAACACATGTACACCCATGGCTGATTCATGTCAATGTATGGCAAAAACCACCACAATATCGTAAAGTAATTAGCCTCCAATTAAATTTTTTTAATGGCAAAAATAATATAATTGGATTGAAAAAAATAGAATCTGACATCCAGTGCAGGAGATGTGGGTTTGATCCCTGGTTAGGAAACTAAGATCCCACGTGCTGCAGAGCGGCTAAGCCCATATACTGCAACTAATAAGCTCATGAGCCACAGAGAGAAGCCCACATCCTGCAATGAAAAAAATCCCACAAGATACAGTGAAGATCCCAGTATTGCAACTAAGACCTGACACAGGCAAATAAGTAAATTTTAAGAATAACAGAATAAACAGCAGCAGGTGTCAACCCAGACAGATGCAAATCTTTGGTTGTCCCACTGTGGCTATACTTCAATTATCACTCTTCAGTAGTTACTCAATAAATCTTTAAAATAAAATGTTCAGAATTTATTTGGGGATCACGTAGCACTGGGGATTCATAGAAATCACTTCAGTAAGATATTTTGAAATTATATCTCCATTTACATTAGCAATATAAAACTCTTCAGAAAATAAAAATAGATCCTAGATGCATTCTCGGGGAAGACAATGGCACCCCACCCCAGTACTCTTGCCTGGAAAATCCAATGGACGGAGGAGCCTGGTGGGCTGCAGTCCATGGGGTCGCTAAGAGTCGGACACGACTGAGCGACTTCTCTTTCACTTTTCACTTTCATGCATTGGGGAAGGAAATGGCAACCCACTCCAGTGTTCTTGCCTGGAGAATCCCAGGGATGGGGGAGCCCGGCGGGCTGCCGTCTATGGGGTCACACAGAGTCGGACACGACTGAAGTGACTTAGCAGCAGCAGCAGCAGATGCATTCTAAAATTAGGGACACACACATACATATATATGTTATACAATCTATTCTTAACCTGTTGAAGTGGTATATTTGTTTTGAAAGACAGTAAAATCTAAGATGCCTTTATTGAGCTTGGTCATATTAATTTTAGTGATTTCTTGTTTAATTTACAGTTGGCAATCAGTGGATAAATTATATATCCTTCTGTGGTCTTAGAACACATGCAGAGCTTGAAGGAAACCTAGTCACTGAGCTTATCTATGTCCACAGCAAGTTGCTAATTGCTGATGACAACACTGTTATTATTGGTAAGTACTTGGTCTCTAATTGTGTTCCTTGTCAGCTGACTTACCTCATGCAAAAATCATTCTTTTATTCCTTTGAAGCTTCCTTTGCAGTTAAGAGCATCAGTATCTAAAACATTTCTGAAGAAATCTTTTTCGCTTATGTCCTTTCTAATCCCTGTTTTTATCTATGAAATAACAGAGGCACAGAACACTTAAATGGCCATTGTGCAAATTACAGTGTCCAGAGACAGCAGTCTAACCCAGCAGTGCAGTAATCAGTCTGTGCTCATTAATTCTTTATTATTCCCTTTTAAAAAACAAGTACCTAGAGTTTAGGGCTGGAAGGGAGAGGTTTGGGAAGGGAAGTGTGTCATAAGTGAGTACCTGGTAACCTGGCAGTACTTCATATGTGCTCCCACCTCATCCACCTAACCATTACCTCAGATCCAAGGTTTTTGCAAGAGTCAGGATCGGAAGGATGTTAAAATATCACTACATCTATGCTTGGAGCTTCCCTGGTGGCCCAGTGGTAAAGAACTGGCTTGCCAATGCAGGAGATGTGGGTTTGATCCCTGGATTGGGAAGATCCCTTGGAGAAGGAAATGGCAACCCACTCCAATATTCTTGCCTGGGAAATCTCATGGACAGAAGAATCCACCAGGCTGCAGTCCATGGGGTCACACGAGTTAGATGCAACTGAGCAACTATCCAACATCAACAACAATGTCTATGCTTACCATTTTTCCCGAGGTCAGTATTTTGGATGTTACTAATCTGGCTTGCACGAGTCATGGGGTCGCAAAGAGTCGGACACGACTGAGTGACTGAACTGAACTGAACTGGATCGGGGTCCAGAGTAGACCAGCTTGTGTAGTAATGATACAGTGTAGCCCTAAACTAAGGCCTGCAAGTCTTTTCCCAGGGCCCTCACCCCATGACAGATTCAGGGGTGTTACTGGTTGTACTTCTACCCAGATTAGAACAGCTTGCTGAGAATGGTGGGTTTGTAGCTCCATTCTTTTGTACACCTGGAAAGCTTCGTTTGGTTTGCCTTCTAATATCATGTTACATGAACACTGAAAGGTCAAAATGAGAAAATGAGTATTAATAACCAGCCAGATAAATGAATTGACAAGGGTGAGGGGATGTTACTTAAGAGACATGCTGTTACTTAAGAGACCCTGTTGGGCATTCCACTCATCTGTTTTAAATGAAATGTAGTTTCTCAGCTATATCTATTTTTTAATAAACTAAGTGTCATGGAGTGTTCTGGAAAAAAATTTGACAGTAAATATGCCTTTTCCATTTCTATCCTCCACTGAGAAAAGAAAGAAAAATCTCATACCGAGGAGTAATGAGACTGTCTTCTCTGGAACATGATTTGAAAAGAAAGAAAAGCAGTTCTGAAGCCAGAAAATTTGTAGATCATAGTGTGGTGATACACACACGCACACACACATTCTTTCAATACTTACTGGGCCTTTAAGAGAAATATCTCATGTCTTCAATCTCTTGCCCAATAGGGATCAGAGCTCTTTAAGGATTCATTTCTGCCCCTATCTCCCTAATAAACAAGTTTCTCTTATTTCCCCAAGCTATTTTTGTCTTTGCTTCTTTAGAAGCTAATCTCAGAATATTTTATATTCAAATTGACAGTGACAATAAGGAAAGTGAAAACATTGATGCTTGTTGAAATGGAAAAACAAACAAACAAAGCCAGATAGAAGTCAGTTGATCTCTTCAGGGAGATTTCAGAATTCTTGAAGTAAAAATTGACAGATGTAAATATTTTCCTTTTAAAAGTCTTTTCGACTTTCAACCTGCTTTACTTTTACATCAAGTATAAATGCAAAGTAGTTTTTAGTGTCTGAGTTAAATAAATCTGTAGAGTTTTTGACTTACTTTATAGAAAGGTCTTTAAACTCTCAAAGGCTACAATTTATTTAGACTAGCAATAATTGATCCTTTGCAAACAGTTGTTATCTACTTTCTTGAAACTCACGATGTGACCTTGGGAGTATGAAGAAATCTCACTTGCTAGTCTTTAGGGGCTGGATTTCTTTTTCTTCTTCCCCAAGGGCAGGACAGATTTTCCCCTGGAAAATCCATGGAAAAATCCATGTATACTTTTGTTCTTTTCACCTCTGTGGGAACTCTGGAAGAAACAGGCTTGTTGTTGCTGCTCTCAGACATTTGGCCTGTTTAAGTTCAAAACACAGAGAACAGTGTTTAAAATTCTCAAAGAAGAACTTGAGAAATTAGGTTGAGGATATTTTACAGGTGTTAAGTCATTAAGAGCTTAAAAGAAGTTAAAGTAACCTGTGATTAAATTTTCTAACATGGCAGACTTACACCAGAATTACTAAATAATCTATCATAAGAAAAATGACTAAATGGTTTATCTTTATTTTTTCTTCACAAGGAAATACTTGGTTTCTCACACTGAGATCTCTTTCATGTATAGCTTTAATTATGTCTTACCCTCACTGGCCCTGTTGGTTCTAAAATCTGTGACCAAGTCCAGTTTTCTAATTCATCTTATTGGCGTGTAGCCGAACTAACAGTTATTTTCTTTCCTAAATAAAACAAGGGTATCCTTAAGTAGAATTTAAGTCTATCTGTTAACTAAATGAAATGATTTTTTTTCTTTCTTTTGGTTTCATTAATTCACTGCCTGAGCTTCCCAGGTAGCACTAGTGGTGAAGAACCAACTACTATGCTCTGGGTCACAAAGAGTTGGACATGACCTAAGTGACTTAGCATGCATGCATGCAGTCCACTGCACATCACAATAGACACAAAGCATGGTCACACAGTGCCACTGCCCACCTCAGGGACTACAGGGGAGGCAGGTATTCTTTTCACCAAACACCAGAACCATTGGGATGGATACTGATGAACTGGTGCTGAGACGCAGTCAGCAAGGGTGATGTGTGGGAAACCCCATGGCGGGAATGGATCTCGGTGCTTAAAGGCAGGCTCAAGATAAGTGTCTGTAGTTGAAAGGCTACCCCGGTAAAGAGTGAGTCCTGTGGGTCTCAACCCTGACTGCCTTAGGATTGCCTAGGGGCTTTTTTTTGGTTTGGTTTTGTTTTTGTGGACTATTCTTTTTCAGTTAATCTATTATATATAGTAATGAGGCTTCCCTGGTGGCTCAGAGGTTAAAGCATCTGCCTCCAATGCAGGAGACCGGGGTTTGATCCCTGGGTCAGGAAAATCCCCTGGAGAAGGAAATGGTAACCCACTCTAGTATTCTTGCCTGGAGAATCCTATGGACGGAGAAGCCTGGTAGGCTACAGTCCATGGCGTCACAAAGAGCTGGACACGACTGAGCAACTTCACTTACTTATATATAATAAATGGCACAAAGCTTCAATGTACAGCTTAATGAATATTCACATATGTTTACATCTATGTAACCACCACCCAGAACAAGATACAGAATATTTCTATCGCTCTGATAGGAGTCTTCCTATCTCCACTCAGTTAATCAGATGTTTTCTCTGTCACCACAGAACAATTTTGAACACAAATGGGTTTGAGTTCAGATAAATGGAACTGTCATTTAGGGGAAAGTTTATTCATGTCTGCAGTTTACTTTCAAATAGGTCCTCTCCCCCACCCAAAAGAAAGTTGGGTTAATTGATTAAAGAATGGAGTGATGTTAGGAGAAAATACTAATAATGCCTGGTTCCTACTTCCAGAAATTGTGATTAATTGGTCTGGCTTAGGGCCCAGATATCAAGGGTTTTTGCTTTCTGTTTTTGTTTTGGCACCATTATATTTTGAAAGCTTCCTAGATGATGCTCCTGTGCAGCCAAGCTGAGAACCCCTGAACTGGAGGCACAGGGAACTCAAGCAGTTAGAAAGTACTGAGTAGCCTGCTGAGGACTTTCCTGGAGGTCCAGTGGTTAAGACCCTGCACTTCAAATGCAGGGAGTATGGGTTTGATCCCTAATGGGAGAGCTAGGATCCCATATGCTGCATGGCGCAGCCAAAAATAAATAAGTGAATTAATTAAAGCACATAGGCCTAAATAGGGTAGAGTTGGTGGATTAGTTGTCTATTACTGCTATAGCAAATGACCACAAACTTAGTGACTTGAAACAGCACAGAATTATTGTCTACAAGTTATGTAGGTTAGAAGTCCAACATAGATCTCACTGGGTTAAAATCAAGATGTCAGCAGGGCTGTGTTTCTTCTAGAAGCCTCCCAGATGGAACTAGTATAAAGAACCTGCCTGCCAATGCAAGAGATGTAAGAGATGCAGGTTCGATCCCTGGGTCGCAACCCACTCTAGTATTCTTGCCTGGAGAATCTCATGGACAGAGGAGCCTGGTGGGCCACAGTGCATGGGGTCACAAAGAGTAGGACAAAACTGAAGCAATGTAGCACCAAGGAGAATCCATTTCCTCGCCTTTTCCAGCTTGGAGTGGCCATCCTCAGTCCTTGGTTCATGGTCCCTTTCTTCTGTCTTTGAAGGCAGCAATGTTATATCTCTCTGAAAGTCCTCCAAGTGTCAACCCATTCTCTGTAACCACATCTCTCTCTGAATTCCCTTTACTTTTAAAGACCCTTGTGATTATACTGAACACCTCAATAATCTAGGATATTGTCCTTATTTTTATGGTCAGCTGATTAGCACCACCTATTAATTCCATCAGCAGCCTTAATTCCCTTTACCATGTAATATACCAACTTTGGGTATTATGACATAGTCATCTTTAGGGGTCATTCTTCTGTCTATCACAGGAGAATTAACAATTTCTTAAACAAGACATTTTAAAAAAGCAAAATCACAAAGGATATGACAGATAAATCCAACTGCATTAAAATTCAGAACTTTATTCCTCAAAATATGCTATATAAGTAAAATAAAAAGATAAACCACAAACTGAAGGAAGAGTATTTGCCACACGCTTAATACCCTTTGCAATCCCATGGACTGTAGCCTACCAGGCTCCTCTGTCCATGGGGATTCTCCAGGCAAGAATACTAAGAGGGTTGCCTTGCCCTCCCTCCAGGGGATCTTCCCAACCTAGAGATCGAACCCAGGTCTCCTGCATTGCAGGCAGATTCTTTACCTTCTGAGCCACCAGGGAAGCCCATTCAAAACATATAAAGAACTAAATCAACAAGGAAAGACAATATCAAAGAAAGATGGGCAGAGGAATTACATAGGCGGAACGCTGAAGAATTGATGCTTTTGAACTGTGGTGTTGAAGACTCTTGAGAGTCCCTTGGACTGCAAGGAGATGCAACCAGTCCATTCTGAAGGAGGTCAGCCCTGGGATTTCTTTGGAAGGAATGATGCTAAAGCTGAAACTCCAGTACTTTGGCCACCTCATGCAAAGAGTTGACTCATTGGAAAAGACTCTGATGCTAGGAGGTATTGGGAGCAGGAGGAGAAGTGGACGACCGAGGATGAGATGGCTGGATGGCATCACTGACTCGATGGACATGAGTGTGAGTGAACTCCGGGAGTTGGTGATGGACAGGGAGGCCTGGCATGCTGCGATTCATGGGGTTGCAAAGAGTCGGACATGACTGAGCGACTGAACTGAACTGAACCCCCAAAAAGGACATACCTGAGTCCCATAATATATGAAAGATGTTCATCCTCATTAATATGGTAATAAGGAAAAGAACAGGTTTTCAAAATACCGATTGGCAAAAAGTCAAAAACTGGACAGTCCAAGTGCTGGCAATACTAAGCAACACTGGGACACCACTCTTGTGTACAGAGCCCCGTGAAACTCCCACGCGTGTACCTCAGGAAACACATACACCACTATGTAGAACATAACTGTGTATCGTAGCAAAACTCTGGAAACAACCCAAACATCCATCAACAGGAGAATGAATAAATAGGTTTGTGGGTGCTCATTTAAGGAAAATAATGCATTATGATATGTATAAGATAAATCCCAAAGATATGATGTTGAATGAAAGAAGCCAGTCTCCAAAGATTATCTACTATTCTATTTACACAAATTTAAAATAAGCCCAAAGTAAACTTGTTTGTTCAGGAAAACATCATCCTAGCATGATGAATACGAAATTCGATATAAAGTTTCTCTCCTGGGAAGGGAAGGACTTCCATAGGAAGATAGCTGAGGACTTCTAGAATGTGGTAATGCTCTATTTTTCAGCTTGGGTAATAAATTCAATGATTTTCTAAAGTCATTACCTAAGTTGTACTTATAAGTTTTCATATACTCTTTTCTATTTTGTTATATTTCACAGTATTTAAAAAGTTCCTAATAACAGGCTTAGAAAAGGTCATTTTCCAAAACTTAAGCGGTTTTAAATTATCAACAATGTCCTAATAAACCAAGGGATTGCAGTCACCATAAAAATACAGAGTACATTTGTTAAAAACAATTCAAATTCTAAGGACTCATATAGAGTAAAAGGTCAAAATTCCCCTTAGTGTCTCCTTCCCTTTGCCAGAAAGCACTCACCACCCTTAACCCTTCAGTGTGTATCTTCCTAGAGTCCTTGCCCACTCTTCTTCCTCATATTTTCTGTAGAAATGGGTTAATACTATAGCCTGCTGTTCTGAATTTGATTTTCAGAATATGGGAATGTTTAACAACAAAAAGGGAAATAATATTTACATCCATCAATATCTCATTTTTAGTATCTCATTTATTAAATTCATCTGAAGTTTTCTCTTCTCCTTCTCCACATTCCTAGTAAGTAGTAGCCAACTCAGTTATCCTGGCTTCCCTGATGGCTCAGTGGGTAAAGAATCTGCCAGACTTTATTCTGGGGGCTCCAAAATCACTGCTCCAAAATCACTGCCAGACTTTATTTTGGGGGGCTCCAAAATCACTGCAGATGGTGACTGCTGCCATGAAATTAAAAGATGCTTACTCCTTAGAAGAAAAGTTATGACCAACCTAAATAGTATATTCAAAAGCAGAGACATTACTTTGCCGACTAAGGTCCGTCTAGTCAAGGCTATGGTTTTTCCTGTGGTCATGTATGGATGTGAGAGTTGGACTGTGAAGAAGGCTGAGCGCCGAAGAATTGATGCTTTTGAACTGTGGTGTTGGAGAAGACTCTTGAGAGTCCCTTGACGGCAAAGAGATCCAGCCAGTCCCTTGTGAAGGAGATCAGCCCTGGGATTTCTTTGGAAGGAATGATGCTAAAGCTGAAACTCCAGTACTTTGGCCACCTCATGCAAAGAGTTGACTCATTGGAAAAGACTGATGCTGGGAAGGATTGGGGGCAGGAGGAGAAGTGGACGACCGAGGATGAGATGGCTGGATGGCATCACTGACTCGATGAATGTGAGTCTGAGTGAACTCCCGGAGATGATGATGGACAGGGAGGCCTGGCGTGCTGCAATTCATGGGGTCGCAAAGAGTCGGACACGACAGAGCGACTGAACTGAACTGAACTGAACAGTGCAGGAAACATAGGAGACGCGGGTTCAGTCCCTCAGTCTGGAAGATCCCCTGGAGGATTCCAGTATTCCTGCCTAGGAAATTTCATGGTCAGAGGAGCCTGGTGGGCTACAGCCCAAAGGCTCGCAAAGAGTCGAGCATGACTGAGCATGACCGCAAGACGAGCACAGCTCACTTATCCAGGCGGTCGAGAGTGAGTGCCCTGGGAAACTGCTGACGGGCCCTGGAAGTGCAAGAAAACACACCCTCTAAGAATTCTAGTTCAGAATGCCAGGAATGCATTCCTCTGCTGGCGAATGTGGGGCCCACAGTGCTGGGAGGGAGTCTAGAGGGACCGGTGTGAAAATTGTGTGTGTGTGTGTGTGTGTGTAGAAGGCTTTCCAGAGAGCTCATTTGCTCAGGCTGCCAGACAGTGGCGAGCAATGTCTTCCCAATTCAGCAGCCCCGGCCCGACAGCGCCCTCTACTGGGCACTGTAGTAGTGACTCCCCAGCACTGCTCGATCTGATATCTGCCTCTTTGAGACCCCATGGACTGTATAGCTGGAGAAGGCCCTGGCACCCACTCCAGTACTCTTGCCTGGAAAATCCCATGGACAGAGGAGCCTGGTAGGCTGCAGTCCACGGGGCTGCTAAGAGTCGGGCACGACTGAGCCACTTCACTTTCACTTTCATGCATTGGAGAAGGAAATGGCAACCCACGCCAGTGTTCTTGCCTGGAGAATCCTAGGGATGGAGGAGCCTGGTGGGCTGCCATCTATGGGGTCGCACAAAGTCGGACATGACTGAAGCGACTTAGCAGCAGCAGCAGCAGCAGCAGCAGCAGCAGGACTCTTCTTCCATGGAATTTTCTAGATAAAAATAGTGGAGTGGGTTGCCATTTCCTACCCAGGGCTCTTCCCAACCCAGGGATCGAACCAGTGTCTCCTGCTTGGCAGGCAGATACTTTACCACTGAGCCACCTGGTAAGCTCCAAAGCAGCACTTGGGGGACCTTACTCCTCACCCCTGACAGTTCACACACTTGGGTAAGGGGCAGTTTCCTCAGAGAGGAGGCTTCTTTGCTACAAACGCCCACTAGGCTCCACCGTCCCTGGGATTCTCCAGGCAAGAACACTGGAGTGGGTTGCCATTTTCTTCTCCAGTTCGTGAAAGTGAAGTCACTCAGTCGTGTCCGACTGTTCATGACGCCATGGACTGCAGCCCACCAGGCTCCTCTGTCCATGGGATCTTCCAGGCTAGCAAATTTCCCCCTCCTGAGGCAGGTTCTCTAGTACAGATATTATCTAGGTAACAAGTATCTGATAATAATGCCAATGATAATTAGAATTTGTGGAGCAGTTTATAGATCAGTAAGTGCTTTCACGTGGCCTTATTTAATTCTCACAACAACCCGACAGGGTCTATATTATGATCTTGACTTATAAAAGATTAAATTAAAGCTGAGAAAGATTAAATGACTTTGCCCAAATTAATGCTGGGCCAAATGTCAAGCCCAAAGACAAATTTTACAGTGTGATTTGTCTGCAATAGAGGAGGCAAATTTTATAGTGTGATTAAAATGTAAGTGTATGTGTAAAAGTTGATTTGTCACTAACAAAACACTTTTCAAAGGTGGGGCTTACCTTAGAGCACCCTAGTAGTGCTCCCAACTTTCTGTGAGGTGCTCCATCCTTTCTCTGTCACCCGGAGTCCCCAGGGCACCATTCATATCCACAGTTATCATAGATTTGTATATTAATTATGTGACAGTATTGTGGCAAGGGCTTCCCAGGTGGCGCTACTGCTAAAGAACCCTTCTGCCCATTCTGCTGCTGCTGCTAAGTCACTTCAGTCGTGTCCGACTCTGTGCGACCCCTTGGACGGCAGCCCACCAGGCTCCCCCGTCCTTGGGATTCTCCAGGCAAGAACACTGGAGTGGATTGCCAGGTCCTTCTCCAATGCATGAAAGTGAAAAGGGAAAGTGAAGTTGCTCAGTTGTGTCCGACTGTTCGTGACCGCATGGACTGTAGCCTACCAGGCTCCTCCATTCATGGGAGTTTCCAGGCAAGAGTACTGGAGTGGGTTGCGAGGAGCCTGGTGAGCTACAGTCCATGGGGTCACAAAGTCACAACTGAAGTGGCTTAGCAAGCATGCATGCATGCAATATTGTGGCAAATGGCAGTGAAGTCTCTTTAGGAGGAGCTGGCTTCCTCTTATGTCTAGCATCCCTCCATTTGGGCTTGGGGCAGGGCTGCTAACACCTTCCACCCTGATGGCCCCCATCACAGAGGGTAGCCCCGAGCTCCTGTTCAACCTGACCCTTCTTCTCTGAGTCTGCAGAAGCAGTGGAGTGTGGGGCTAGAGCAAGAGGAGCAAGAAGGAAAAAAAGAATCAGCCAGGCCCTTCTGTAGTTTGTAGAAAACCCCAAGGATTCAAAAGTGAAGATCCATGACGGTTAATGCAGAAAAAGTAACAACACATGACAGAGGAACGCAGAAGATACACAGTGAACTAATATTCAAATACATGTGAAAGTTGACATTCTCAGCTCATTTGGATTTAAAAATAGAATGGAGAAAAGTTGATACAGAAGCCATTGCTGTGCCTCTCAAGTGAGGCAAGAGAATGGAAACTCATAGCCACTAATGATAGTCTGTATTTGAGAGTGGATTATATTGCTGTGAAGGTCTTCTTGGGTTTTGACATTTATATGACCATGAGTTAAAGTCTGCAGAATTTAATTATTAAGTATAAAAGCTAACTGAGCTGAATTGGTAAGCATTCTTGTTTCTTTGTGTGCTTAATGATTATATCAGTTAGAATCCCTTGAGCCACAAGATAGAAAATTCAGCTAGAGGTATATGAAACAATAGGAAAGATAAGATAAGAAGTTCTAGAGTTGGCTAGTTCAGTGACTTAAACACCCAGAGTCTTTCTTCTTTCTGCTCTGCTGTCTTTAACTTATCTGTTTGTCCTCTTTGTTACAAAATAGCTGCTACAGCTCCTAGAATCATGCTTTCATACAACCTTTCAAGCCGGAGTGTCCAAAGACTGGAAGAGACATCCTGTTCTTGTGTCTGTTAATAAGAAGTAGAAACTTTTCTCAGCTCAGAAGCCCCTGGCAGATTTGCCTTCATGTTACAAGGGCTAGAATCATGACAAGTGCCTACTTCTAAGCAGTCACTGGCAGAAATAAGGTCATGACCATGGCTGACTTAGACAGATCGAGATTCACCCCTGGGTTAGGGAGGTCACTGCTTCCCTAGAGCATGGCACCTCTTGATAACCAAACAAAATGAGGGTTTATTTAGCAAGGAAGAATCAAGTCTGGAGGGTAAGTGAGTGTCTACCTCAACAAGACAATTGTTCAGTTACACTGTTTCTCCTTACAGGTTCTGCCAACATAAATGACCGAAGCATGCTGGGAAAGCGAGACAGTGAAATGGCTGTCATTGTGCAGGACACGGAGACAGTCCCTTCGGTAATGGATGGAAAAGAGTACCAAGCTGGTCAGTTTGCCCAAGGACTTCGGCTTCAGTGCTTTCGGTGGGTCTCTGAAGCTGGGTGTCCCTCTGCAGTGGGCACTGCGACCCAGCCCAGCCTCTTAACTCTCAACACACCTGCCATCTCCAGGTTCTTCTTTTGCAAAACAGTGTCCCCAGAACACAGGATGTGGTGCAAAATGGCTTTGTATGGGGCACAAACATTTCCTATTTTAATAGCTTTTATTATTTTTATGTGTTAAAAAACTAGCATTTTAAATCTATTAATAGATTTAGGACCAAGTCAAGCCACCTAGTGTCTATTTAAGTTTTTATAGTGAGTCCACTTTTAGAGATTGAAATAGTTCCAGTGATATACAAAGGTATGATTTTTAAAATCACTAAAGGAGAGAGCTGTAGATTACTGGTGTTAAATTTAAATGTGGAAACTTCAGTTCTCAGACATAGAAGATTCCTGATCTTCTACAGGAAGATGTGAGTTTTAAACAGATCTGTGGTCCAGCGGAGAGAGCACTGGGCTGAGAACCAAGGACTGTGTGGTCCTAAATGAGTCCTTCATTCAGTTAAGTACTCAGAACTTCCCTGGGCGTGGCTCTAACTGGCCCCATCCCAGCCCCTGTGTTCCAGTGTAGTGGACAGAGTGATCCTTCGAGAACCTAACTCAGATCCTGTCACTTCTCTGTTCCCTCCACAATGGCTTCTTTTCTTTTTTTCTTTTTCTTTTTTTCGAATGGCTTCTTTCTCTCCTCCCTCTTCCCCAGTCACTGCAGACACACTGAGCTCCCACTGTCTATGAAACACCCCAACCGCCCTCCCACCTATAAGCTTTTTCAGGAAGTCCACGATTGTATGATTCTAGAATCTGCCTGCAATGCAGGAGACCCCGGGTTGATCCCTGGGTCAGGAAGATCCCTGGAGAAGGAAATGGCAACTAACTCCAGTATTCTGGCCTGGAGAATCGCATGGATGAAAGAGTCTGGTGGGCTGCAGTCCTTGGGGTCACACAGAGTTGGGCCCGACTGAGCGACTGAAGCACACGCAGAGGACTGTAATGGCCAGGACAGGGTTTCAGTGTGGCCTCTGCAGCGAGATCGAGACACGGGCCCTCAGTTAAAGGTGGTGCTTTAGGCTTTCTGGTGAAAGGCAGCGCACACATGGTTGCAGTCCTGTTGTTGTCACCTTTCCCATGTTAACAGTCGCTTCTGGAAACTGGCTCACTGGCAGACAGGCACAGCACCAGCACTTACCTCCTGCAAATGGTGGAGGCCCTTCCCTCCTACCCACTCCAGACTCTGGCTTTTGAGAACCAAGCTTCAGTTCATTCTGCTCCTTCTGCCCCAGGAACTCAGCAAATTCATCCCTCAGAATATGTCAGACCTCTGTTTTTATTCACGTTTGTTACTAATTGTTTTGCCAGTAAGATTTTTTTTTTCTGATTATTGATATTTCAATTAGCTTCTAATGTCAATTTCTTTTGTTTAGAGGGGAGAGTTTAAAATCAGTACCCTGTTAATCAACCCATTGATTGCCTACTACAGATTATATAGGGAAACAAATATTTCCTCCTGTAAACTAGAGATAAATGTCATACCTTTTCACTTCCATGAGAACTTAAGTATTCTCTTTAAAGGTGTGGGCTTCTTTATAAATTTCTAAATGTATAATAATTATAGAGGCAGAGAGTTCTGATTTCAACATATTTTCATTATAGAAAATTTGGCAAACACAGAAAAGCAATAAGGAAATTAAATTTTATCTGTAATCCCACCACCCAGGGCTAATAATTTTAACATGGTATGTATCTCATTCCAGTTTCTTCTATACATAAATATCACTGTGTTGTATTTTTTTAACATAATTGGGTTCTTGTAGTTTCACAAAGTTTCTTATTATTTAAACAATGTTGCACACACTTTTCCATGTCATTGTGTTCTATAACACTTAATAGCTCCATTGTAATACATTTAATGTCTGCATTGTATCACATCATACGAGTATGCCATAATTTCTTTAAGGAGAACCTCAGTAACACACAGATTTATCACTGACTTAACAAAAGTGGGTGTGGTTGTAGAAGCATCTCGCTCACCTTCTTAATTGTGCCTTAACTAAATCCTAACCCTGGAATTTCTAGCCGAAGGAAGTCTATAGTTGCCTTTGCCCTCTGACTTCATATTGTATCTCTAACAATGTTTTAGAGGGCTTTTTCCTCCCATCTTTTCTGAGTTCTGTTATTTTATTTAATCTTTGCCGATTTGTTGGGTTTCAAAATGAACTTCCCCCTTTTTTTTAATGTGCAATTTGAGAGTTTAAAAATGTATCCATTACCCATTTGTACTTGTTCTTTTGTACACTGTCTGGACTATTCATGTCCTTTGTCCATTTTGTTGGAATGTTTCACTTTTTTTAATGACTTATGAGTAATTTAAGTATACAAGAGGCTAATTTCTTTCTCCCATTTGTTGCAAATCTGACTTGCCAATTGCTTTTTAATCATGTTTATAGTATTTGGGGGAAACTTCAATTCTTATTAATCAAATCTATCCGTTTTTCTTTTTTCTCCCCATTTTAATAAATATGCTTAGACTAGCTTCCCCAGCCCAAGACAAAATATTTCCTATTTCCTTATATTTTATCTTCTAGTGCTTGTTTAATATTACTTTTGGGTTTTTTATATTTACTTATTTCTAATATTTACTTATTATTTATTTGGCTGCACTGGATCTCAGTTGCACACGGGATCTTCAGTCGTGGCGTGTGAACTCTTAGTTATGGCGTGTGGGATTTAGTTCCCTCACCAGGGATTGAACCTAGGTCCCCTGCCTTGGGAGTGTGGAGTCTTAGCCACTGGACCACCATAGAAGTCCCTGATACTATATTTTATATTCAGCATCTGCAAATTATTTTAATGTTAGGAAGGAAGTAGGGACTGTCACTCTTTTTGCTGGAGAAACCATTTGATCCAGAACTGCATGACTGCAGTACTGTTTGCCTCTCTAGCCTGCAGTGCCTCTTTGTGCTGTACCAAACTGCCATACATCCTAACCTATTTGTACTCTCTGCTGCTTCCTATTGAAGTTCTGTTGACTCGCATGCCAGTGTGGTATCATTTTAATTATCATAACTGTGCACTTTAATAATGTTTCCTTCCTACCATACCACTTCCGCAAATTAGTATATTTTTTCCAAAATAACCTTGGCTACTCTTATTCATTCTTCCACATGAACTTTAACATTGTTTATTCAAGTTCCCTCATTACTTTTTTGCCCATGACTATAGTATATTTATTGTTGCTGTTGTTTAGTGTCTAAGTTCTATCTGACTCTTTTGCGAGCCCATGGACTATAGCTCACCAAGCTCCTCTGTCCATGGGATTTTCTAGGCAAGAATACTGGAGTATAGATTAATATAAAAAGAGCTGATGTCTTTATAATATTGAGCCATTCTATTGAGGAACAAGGTATGTACTTCAGTTTCTTCAAAATTTTTATTCTTCAGTGATGCTTTAGGATTTTCATTATTGGAAGCAGGAGTACTTCTGCTTTATTGACTATGCCAAAGCCTTTGAATGTGTGGATCACAACAAACTGTGGAAAATTCTGAAAGAGATGGGAATACCAGACCACCTGACCTGCCTCTTGAGAAATCTGTATGCAGGTCAGGAAGCAACAGTTAGAACTGGACATGGAACAACAGACTGTTCCAAATCAGGAAAGGAGTACATCAAGGCTGTATATTGTCACCTTGCTTATTTAACTTATGTGCAGAGTACATCATGAGAAATACTGGACTGGATGAAGCACAAGCTGGAATCAGGGTTGCCAGGAGAAATATCAATAACCACAGATATGCAGATGACAACACCCTTATGGCAGAAAGTGAAGAACTAAAGAGCCTCTTGATGAAAGTGAAAGAAGAGAGTGAAAAGTTGGCTTAAAACTCAACATTCAGAAAACTAAGATCATGGCATATGGTCCCATCACTTCATGGGAAATAGATGGAGAAAACAGTGGAAACAATGACAGACTGTATTTTGGGGGCTCCAAAATCACTGCAGATGGTGATTGCAGCCATGAAATGAAAAGATGCTTGCTCCTTGAAAGGAAAGTTATGGCCAACCTAGACAGCATATTAAAAAGCAGAGACATTACTTTGCCAACAAATGTCCATCTAGTCAAGGCTATGGTTTTTCTAGTAGTTACGTATGGATGTGAAAGTTGGACTATAAAGAAAGCTGAGCACTGAAGAATTGATGCTTTTAAACTGTGTTGTTAGAGAAGACTTTTGAGAGTCCGTTATACAGCAAGGACATCCAACCAGTCCATCCTAAAAGAGGTTAGTCCTCGCCAGGGTCCAGCCCCCGCAGGATCCAGGGAAACCTGAAGGAGAAACTGCATCGGTGATTGATTTAGAGAGAGAGAGAGACAGATAAGAATGTTGTAGATAAGAAAATAGAGGAGAGAAGAAAAGAGGCTGATGTTCCTTGGTTTATCCAGAAAATCAATAAAGTCTCAAGACAAGAGACTTGCACCATCCACCATCTACATGAGGCCGTAGTTGCCTTCCCGGTCTCCCCAAGGGAGTGAAGGCACAGGGCGCCTTCCCGTTCAGGTCTTAGAAACCCAGGCAAATAAGTAGACACGGCAGATCTCTGTACTTTAGATGGGAACTAGCCTGAAAGAGAGAGTAAGAGGAGGAAAATGATTGACACGAGGAGATCAAGCTGCTTTGATGAGCAAGATCCATAACTTTATTTTTAAACAGTACTTATATACCTTTTTGTACATAGAGGGAAATGAAAGATGCAAGGTCATACAAAATGAGCCCAACCTTCCAGCAGTTTTGCCCTTATCAAAACCATGATTTTTTTCCTGCATACCTTTCCCACAAATAATGTTGTGTACAGTATCTTCTGGCCTTGGAGACCTGTGAACATTGTATGAGCCTCTTTTGATAAAGGTTGCTCAACCAAAAACTTATTTTCCCTCAAAGTGTTTTTCCTTTATATTTCTAATCTATGTCAGCCTCAGAAAGTGCCGAACAGAGTTACGTTTTTCACAGAGCAAAGGTGCAGTGAGTTACAAGAAAGAACCAATTAGCTCAAAAGTCTGATATGGTTAAATTCAAGGCTACACTTGTTTTTCTTGCATTCTCACTATGTTAACTAATGCATTCCCAGGTGCACAGTGGATAGAGATATGGGAACTTAGCAACAAGCATTGGCCCAATAATGAAATCCTACACCAGCACTAGCACTACTCTAATAACTTTTAACTCTTTCAAAGGCTCTATGTTTTAGGCTTTGCATGCTTCTCACAGTTGGGAGGCTGTAAATAATTGTATGCATGGCTGCAAGAGTCTGGATATACGTGCCAAGCAAACTAGAATGCTAACAGAGGGGGTTTGATTTGAAATATTTCTCTCATGTCCAGGAGACTTAATAGCTATAGCCCTAAGTTGATTTTTTCCAGAGAAAGGTGGTCAGGGTTAGCCCCGGTTAATGTCTGAAGAGTTGGTGAGAGTTATGAAACAGTAAAACAGACAGATGCTGGTTTGGGTGTAGATGCTCAAGAAAGCCTAGGGAGCCCCTTGAGCTCTGAAGCCTTGCTTAACAGTTCTCCTCCACATTGACCCTGTCATGGGTGTCATCTCCCGTGGTGGCTCCCGGCAAGTCCTGAGTGTTTATTGGAAGGACTGATGTTGAGGCTGAAACTCTAGTGCTTTGGCCACCTGATGCAAAGAGGTGACTCATTTGAAGAGACCCTGATGCTGGGAAAGATTGAAGGCAGGAGGAGAAGGGGAAGACAGAGGATGAGATGGTTGGATGGCATCACCGACTCAATGGACATGAGTTTGAGTAAGCTCTGGGGGTTGGTAATGGACAAGGAGGCCTGGTGTGCTGCAGTCCATGGGGTCACAAAGAGCTGGACACGACTGAGCTACTGAATGGAACTGAAAGATTTTTGTTCTTGTCCTTTTGGCTTTTTGCTGACTCTATACATTTTGCAATAAGTTTGTCCCTAGGTGCTTTATTTTGCCTGGCAACTTTTAAACTGTCTTAAAGCAGCAGTGGTTCTTGAACAAGCATTTTCACTCTTCTACAATAGCAGACACAAATAATACATTAAAAACCACCCTGAAAACATTATGTTGATTTTAGCTCTTTTAGTGGGAAATATCCTCAAAGATAAACATTGTGACCTAGAGTCGAGCCATTTTCCCCCTTAAAAAAATGCAACTTCAATCCATTTCCCATCTGGTTTATTTTTGAATAGAAATAGAGAGACACATTTTGATGTGACATCAGTTCTAAATAGAATCAACCATCACACTACTGCCCTGAATGTCACAACTACATGCCAAACAGTTCATTAAGTCCTAGAAAATTATCCAGACTTTACAGGTGTAGCCATCACTCAACAAGAAACCATTAGCCACACAGGTAGAACTCAGAATCAGTGACAGTGGTAGATATGAGCAGTGGAAAGAACAGACAATTTTCTGTGCCCTTCCTACTGTCCCACTGATAATGTAAACAATTAAACATTCAATAATTGCCATTATTCACATCAGCACAAAATCAAATTCATTTTCTCTGAAACCTTAATCCCCAAATACCCAGGGTACTTCATATTATATTTACTGTACTTTTAATATAAATTTTTAATAATTAAACTGACAGGCAAAATAATTTATTACTGACTATTATCTGTTATGAAGGTGAAGTCACTCAGTCATGTCTCTTTGCAACCCCGTGCACTGTAACCTACTAGGCTTCTCCGTCCATAGGATTCTCCAGGCAAGAATACTGGAGTGGATTGCCATTTCCTTCTCCAGGAAATCTTCCTGACCCAGGGATCGAACCCAGGTCTCCTGCATTGGAGGCAGATGCTTTAACCTCTGAGCCACCAGGGATATAAATACTTTTTCTACTCACAAGTTCCTAACTGATAACTTGACAGATGCATTGCCTTACCTCTTGTCCTTATTTAAAAGCAAAGTAACAGAAGTATTCTTTTTTGCTGTTTTCACCTGGTTAGACCCGACCCAAATCGAAGACGTTATTATAATTGACTTATTGTTGTAACTTGCACTGTCCTTCAGATCTGACACAGTGACATTTTGCTTTGGGTCTTAAGGAGCAGCAGCCTCTGTGTGCAAACATTGTCCTTTAGGGTCTGTTTTGAAAGTTATCCCTGTATAGTCTGCATGCGTGTGGTTGTGCTTAGTTGTATCCAACTCTCTGCGACCCTATGGGACCCTATGGACTGTAGCCCAAAAGGCTCCTCTGTCCATGAAAATTTCCAGGCAAGAATACTGGAGGGGGTTGCCATTTCCTCTTCCAGATGATCTTCCCGACCCAGAGATGGAACCCGTGTCTCCTCCTCTCTTGCATTGGCAGGTGGATTCTTTACCACTGCACCACCTGGAAGGCATAATTTGAAGTGAGGTAGAATTTTGAGTTTATAAAACTCTAAGAATCATAGTGAGCCCAGGTGCCAGATTCATTTGTTTTAGATAATTTTTTAAATTTATTATTATTTTTTGGCTGCGCCACTTGGCTTGTGGGATCTTAGTTCCCTGACTTGATTGAACCCAGACCCTAGTAGTGAAAGCACCAAGTCTTAACCACTGGACCACCATGGAATTCCCTTTTAGAGAATTTTTATATGATAGAAAAAGTGCATACTAAAACTAAAGTGAGATACCCTTTTATCCTCATAATCTGACTGAGCTTTTTAGGTATTGGTAATACAGGTCAGTAAGTTACAGTTACAACTGGACATGGAACAACACATTGGTTCCAAATAGGAAAAGGAGTACGTCAAGGCTGTATGTTGTCACCCTGCTTATTTAACTTCTGTGCAGAGTACATCATGAGAAACACTGGGCTGGAAGAAACACAAGCTGGAATCAAGATTGCTAGGAGAAACATCAATAACCTCAGATATGCAGATGACAACACCCTTATGGCAGACAGTGAAGAGGAACTAAAAGCCTCTTGATGAAAGTGAAAGAGGAGTGAAAAAGTTGGCTTAAAGCTCAACATTCAGAAAACGAAGATCATGGCATCTGGTCCCATCACTCCATGGGAAGTAGATGGAGAAACAGTGGAAACAGTGTCAGACTTTATTTTGGGGGCTCCAAAATCACTGCAGATGATGACTGCAGCCATGAAATTAAAAACACTTATTCCTTGGAAGAAAAGTTATGACCAACCTAGATAGCATACTCAAAAGCAGAGGCATTACTTTGCCGACTAAGGTCCGTCTAGTCACGGCTATGGTTTTTCCAGTAGTCATGTATGGATGTGAGAGTTGGACTGTGAAGAAGGCTGAGAGCCAAAGAATTGATGCTTTTGAACTGTGATGTTGGAGAATACTCTTGAGAGTCCCTTGGACTGCAAGGAGATGCAACCAGTCCATTCTGAAGGAGATCAGCCCTGGGATTTCTTTGGAAGGAATGATGCTAAAGCTGAAACTTCAGTACTTTGGCCACCTCATGCAAAGAGTTGACTCATTGGAAAAGACTGATGCTGGGAGGGATTGGGGGGCGGGAGAAGAAGGGGACGACCAAGGATGAGATGGCTGGATGGCATCACAGACTCGATGGACGTGAGTCTGAGTGAACTCTGGGAGTTGGTGATGGACAGGGAGGCCTGGCATGCTGCGATTCATGGGGTCGCAAAGAGTTGGACACGACTGAGTGACTGAGCTGAACTGAAACTGAGCTGAATATTGGAGTTGACTGGGGAGAACACGCATGGTAAATATTATGTGTGTTGGGACAGTCTTTCCTGAGGTAAATTTTGCATAATGTTTGACCCAGGAATTTTAACTTTTAAATTTCTCTGAGTGAAATAATCATAGAAATTCACAAAGTAATAATATGTGATGAATAAATTATGTTCATTATAGCTTTATTTATAATAATGGAAAACTGGAAATAACCCAAAAGGTCATAATAAAAGAGCTAGTTAAATAAATTTTTACATAACTGGAAATTCTGCAGTCATTAAAAATGATGATGTAAATCTACATATTGAAATACTAAGAGGGTGACAATATTGTGATCTCCTCCCTGTTAAATCTGACGGTTGGGTCTCATCAAAATTTAACACTGTGTTGGTCCAGGATACTCACCTTCTGGCTTTTCTGCAGCCTCACTGACTGCTCGTTCTCTCCCCTACTGTTGAGGTCCTCTTCCAGTCACATGGCTTTCAGTTCAGTTCAGTTCAGTCACTCAGTCGTGTCTGACTCTTTGCAACCCCATGAATCGCAGCACGCCAGGTCATCCTGTCCATCACCAACTCCCGGAGCTCACTCAGACTCACGCCCATCGAGTTTGTGATGCCATCCAGCCATCTCATCCTCTGTCATCCCCTTCGCCTCTGGCCCCCAATCCCTCCCAGCATCAGAGACTTTTCCAATGAGTCAACTCTTCGCATGTGGTGGCCAAAGTACTGGAGTTTCAGCTTTAGCATCATTCCTTCCAAAGAAATCCCAGGGCTGATCTCCTTCCAGAATGGACTGGCTGGATCTCCTTGCAGTCCAAGGGACTCTCAAGAGTATTCTCCAACAACACAGTTCAAAAACATCAATTATTTGGCTCTCAGCCTTCTTCACAGTCCAACTCTCACATCCATACATGACTACTGGAAAAACCGTAGCCTTGACTAGACGGACCTTAGTCGGCAAAGTAATGTCTCTGCTTTTCAATATACTATCTAGGTTGGTCATAACTTTTCTTCCAAGAAGTAAGCTTCATTTAATTGCATGGCTGCAGTCACCATCTGCAGTGATTTTGGAGCCCCCAAAAATAAAGTCTGACACTGTTTCCACTGTTTCTCCATGTATTTCCCATGGAGTGATGGGACCGGATGCCATGATCTCCGTTTTCTGAATGTTGAGCTTTAAGCCAACTTTTTCACTCTCCTCTTTCACTTTCATCAAGAGGCTTTTAGTTCCTCTTCACTTTCTGCCATAAGGGTGTTGTCATCTGCATATCTGAGGTTATTGATGTTTCTCCTGGCAATCTTGATTCCAGCTTGTGTTTCTTCCAGCCCAGTGTTTCTCATGATGTACTCTGCACAGAAGTTAAATAAGCAGGGTAACAATATACAGCCTTGAGATATTCCTTTTCCTTTTGGAACTAGTCTGTTGTTCCATGTCCAGTCCTAACTGTTGCTTCTTGGCCTGCATTTCAGAATTTTCCACAGTTTCTTGTGATCCACACAATCAAAGGCTTTGGCATAGTCAATAAAGCAGAAATAGATGTTTTTCTGGAACTCTCTTGCTTTTTCGATGATCCAGCGGTTGTTGGCAATTTGATATCTGGTTCCTCTGCCTTTTCTAAAACCAGCCTGAACATCAGGAAGTTCACGGTTCACGTATTGCTGAAGCCTGGCTTGGAGAATTTTGAGTATTACTTCACTAGCGTGTGAGATGAATGCAATTGTGCAGTAGTTTGAGAATTCTTTGGCATTGCCTTTCTTTGGGATTGGAATGAGAACTGACCTTTTCCAGTGCTATGGCCACTGCTGAGTTTATTGAGTGCTGGCATATTGAGTGCGGCACTTTCACAGCATCATCTTTCAGGATTTGAAATAGCTCAACTGGAATTCCATCACCTCCACTAGCTTTATTCGTAGTGATGCTTTCTAAGGCCCACTTGACTTCACATTCCAGGATGTCTGGCTCTAGATGAGTGATCACACCATCGTGATTATCCAGGTCATGAAGATCCTTTTTGTATGGTTCTTCCGTGTATTCTTACCATCTCTTCTTAATATCTTCTGCTTCTGTTAGGTCCATACCATTTCTGTCCTTTATCGAGCCCATCTTTGCATGAAATGTTCCCTTGGTATTTCTAATTTTCTTGAGGAGATCTCTAGTCTTTCCCATTCTGTTGTTTTCCTCTATTTCTTGTGGACAAGTCTCAAAATTACATCTCCAGCCAAACCTTCTCTCCCAAACTCCAGATTCATTTATCCAACTGCCTAGTTAGTATCACCACTTGAATATTGAATAGATGTCCCAACAGGTTCAAAGTTGGATTCCTGGTCTTCCCTCACTGACTCTACCCACAGAATTCCTCATCTCAGCTAATGGCAACTACCTTCATCTAGTTGCTCAAGCCCAGGCCCTAGTCATCCTGATGCCTATTTTTGTCACACTTTGTGTCCACTACATCAGTGAAACCTGATCTCCCACCTTCCTCTCCACTGCTCAAGCCACCACATCTCCCACTGAGATCACTGCAGTGACTCCCAAATGGTCTCCGTGTTTCAACCTCGCCCTGCACAGTCTATTCTCAACACAGCAGCCGTTTTTTTTTAATATGTAAGTCAGATTCTGTCACTCCTTGCTCCAGTGCCTGCAGTGCGTCCCAATTTCATGCAGTGCAAAAGCCAAAACCCTTCTGAGACCTGTTTCTCCCCTTCTGTTTCCAGTGCAGCACGGGCCTTTGTATTTATTCCTTGAACCTGCCAGGCATGTGAGAAAAGGGCTTTGGACTCAGTTTAGATTCTAGCTCTGCTAATAGGATGTCTCCAACCTTTTGTTTCCCATTTACAAAATGGGAATCATGCACCATCAACCTCACAGGATTAAAATAGATGTGCTTTTTAACTCTCAGGCTTTATGTAAGTACAAGAGCTCTTATCATTTTCAAATATGACCTCTGAAATTTGTCTTGCTTTGCTTGAGAATTTCTTATTATTTCTAGTCCTCTGTTTGTATTTGATCAACTCAGACAATCTACTGCATGTCTTCTTTTATGCCAGGTACTCTGGGGATAGGAGACTAACTAAATCATGTTCTTTCAAAGAATTTATGCACTAGAACTGGGAGATGTTAAAAGCAAAAAGTGCATGAATATTGCAGGTGTTCTGACAAAAACAAAGCATATGTGAAGCACAGTGTAGGGGACAAAGGAAGAAAGATTGACTGGGAGAAATAGGAAATGGGAGGAGGAGGAGCCTTAAGAAGTGGTTTAGAGGCAACCTGTACTCAATCCTGAAAGATGGTAGGTGGGGAAGGAAAAGACTCCCCGACTACTCCCATCTCACACTCTTAAAGCACACCTGGTATTTACCACATTTTAACCAATTCCTTCTGAGGGTGATTCTTTATTCCATGTTGATCTTACCCACCAAATTTAACTGCACCCAGAGAGGCCCCATGTCTTTCGCGTTCATTTCTATACCCTAGAGTTCAGCATAGTTCTTGGCCCAAGGGAGGGAAGGTTAGAAGGAAAAAAGGCGAGTGAGGTTGGGTCTTGGTTAAGAGCACAGGTTTAGGAGTTAGGTGATCCAGGTTGGAGTCCCAGATTGACAGTTTATTAAGCTGCATGACCTTGAAAGAGTAACATAAACTTTCTGTGCCTAGTTCCCTTTTCTGTAAAGGGAAAATAGTAATAATTGTTCCCTTTTATTATTTAAAAAAATTTTTAATAGTTACTTCCTCATAGGCTGTTGAGGATTTACTGAGATCATTTTTGGAAAGGGCTCAGCATATTGGCTGGCACATTCTTTGACTACCAGTCCTATCTTCCAAGGTCCTCACCCTCCTAGGCCAAATTACAAGGACTCTGTTAGAATGAAATGAAGGTCTTTCTTGTCTAACAGTTAAAACTTTCAAGCATTATAACAACTTAGGGCTTTTTGTTTTGTTTTGCAACTTAGGATTTTTTTTTTCATAAAGACACACACTTAGTCTTTTTTGTATATTTATTTTTTTAATTGGAATATAATTGCTTTACAATATTGTGTTGGTTTCTGCCATATATCAACATGAGTCAGCCATAGGTATATATATGTCATCTCCCTCTTGAACCTCCCTCCCACCTCTCACTCCTTCCCATATCTCCATATTGTCACTGGTTAGAGTTCCTTGAGTCATACAGCAAATTCCCACTGGCTATCTATTTTACGTACGGTAATGTGTATATTTCCTCAATTTGTCCCACCCTACTCTCTCAACTCATCCCACGCTCTCCCTTCCCTACTGTGTCCACAATCTGTTCTCTATGTCTTCATCTCCATTACTGCCCTGCAAATAGGCTCAGTAGTAACATCTTTTAGATTCCATATATATGTGTCAATATACAATATTTGTTTCTCTCTGACTTACTCCAATCTATATAATAAGCTCTAGGTTCATCTACCACATTAGAACTGACTCAAATGCATTCCTTTTTATGGCTGAATAATATTCCATTGTATATATGTACCATTGCTTCTTTATCCATCTGTTAATGGACATCTAGGTTGCTTCCATGTCCTAGTTATTGTAAATAGTGCTGCAATGAACATTGGAGTACATACTGTCTTTTTCTCTTGTGGACACACACTTAGTCTTAATGGCTTCCTTTAATTTCCTTTTAAAAAAAAAAAAATAGGCTTGTATGGTTGAGTGCCTGAATTACTGTACCATTTGAAACAGTGCCTGCAAACAAACTGCTTTTGTCTCAGTTACTCATTCAGGAGGACACTTATATTTCAGGGTTGTTCTCGGCTATCTTTCTGGCCCCAGTGAAGACATTCAGGATCCAGTGAGTGACAAATTCTTCAAGGAGGTGTGGGTTTCAACAGCAGCTCGAAATGCTACAATTTATGAAAAGGTGAGATTTTCATATCCTCCTCCTTTTTAAATTGAATCACATCACAAAAGTATATCATTATTTCTGATTATTATTGGTGCAGAGTATTCTTAACGAGTGTAAAAGCACAATATACCTCCAAATTATAATCAAATAATTCTTTGTAGACATTGAGAAAATAGAGTCAAAAAGAGCCATGGATTATGGTTTAGAAGAGACTTCAGTGGCATTCTGGTCTCAGATTCCAGAATTCCCATCATGAGCATCCTTAGCAGGTGGTTACCCAGACTTTGTACATGTCTAGCAAAAAAGAAAAAGCAGATGGGATCAAAAAATGAGTCAGACCTGGGTTCAGCCCAGCTCACACAGTTGCTGGTGGTATGAGTATGTGTATAGTAATTTCATGTTCTGAGCCTTCCTTTCTTTCCTCTCTTATAAACTGGAGGGAATATTCATGAGGTGGTCATGAGGATAAAAAATAATCTGTTAAATGTATTTAGTACATAGCACATAGATTATATCCATTCTAGTGATGAAGCTTATTAATAATGAAAAACTCCCTCATTTGGACAGTTGTAATTTTGGAAAGGTGT
This sequence comes from Nanger dama, assembly GCA_917880005.1. NCBI lineage: Eukaryota > Metazoa > Chordata > Mammalia > Artiodactyla > Bovidae > Nanger > Nanger dama. The sequence goes on from CAKJTW010000011.1 coordinate 40,155,726, forward strand.
TTTAAAACCAGCTTCATCTGTTAGGGGAAGCCAAATGCGTCTTCTAGCACGTTCCATCCATTAGTGATGACAAAGGGTGTGCAAGAGTTAAGAGTCCCCCAACCCTGAACAGGTTATGTCATGAAGTAACTAGCTTTCTATCACAGAAAATATTCGAGGTGAGATCCATTGACTCTATCATATGACTGTCTGTCATGAACAGGATAAGAGGGCATTCTTCTGACTTCCAGACTCCCTTCAGCACAGAAAATTCATCTGTGAACACAAAAATTCCTGTTTCTAATGAAACAACAGTTATCTACACAGACCTATTTCATACTGAGGACTCAAGGCCATGATTAAATAGGTCGTGTGTGTGGAGTATTTTTAAATGCAGGGCGCAGCCTAGTTTGGATCCTGGATTGGGAGGAATAGCAGCTCTAGAAGACATTTGGGGAATAATCAGATCAATCTGAATATGTACCATATCTTAAATGACATGAGATTGATTTTCTGAGGTGTGAGAACGGTGTTGTGGATACATAGGCACATGTCCTTATTCTTCAGAAACGCATGCTGAGGTATTCAGGTGTGAAGTGTTATGTGAAACTTATTTTCAATTAGCAAAATACATGTATAACTGATAACTTTAAGTACAGGTACTGACATGAACATTTTTCAAAATAAAAGTTAGAGAAAATATACAAGTTTTCTTTTAGACGTGAACTTCCAGTGAAATTCAGGGATGATTATTATCTAAAACAATTAACCTTAAAGCGGGCTGTCACTCACGAAGTTCCTCACCACTAGCTTGACATTATCCTGTGGTCGGTCGTGGGATAATGCGGGTTAGATATGCATGTGTGCGCTCACTCAGTCACGTCTCACTCTTGTGACCCCATGGACTGTAGCCCACCAGAATTCTCTGTTCATAGCATTCTCCAGGCAAGAATACTGGAGTGGGTTGTCGTGCCCTCCTCCAAGGGATCGTCTCTACCCAGGGGTTGAACCCAGGTCTCCACCATTGGCAGACCAATTCTTTACCACTGAGCCACCTGGGAAGCACCCCTCCCACATAGATCAGTTATAGGATCTGTTTTTTTTTTCCATACTGCATGGTATGTAGAACTTCTCTAACTATGAACTGAACCCATGCCCCCTGCATGGAAACTCGGAGTCTCAACCACTGAACCACCAAGAAAGTCCTCTATGGTTTTTGTTTTTTTTTTTTTGATGGAAGCAAACCTAGGACTCTCTGTAGCAAATAAAAAAAACAACCCTTCAATCAGGTCTGTGATATAACATAAAACTAATATATGTTTCAGAAAACATAGGTTTTGTCTGTCAGAATGAGTATTTTCCAGAAAAGGGATATGCTTTCTTTTAAACTTATCACTCAGTTTCCTATTTGCATTTTAATCAGGTGTTCCGGTGCCTTCCCAGTGATGAAGTACACAATTTAATTCAGCTGAGAGACTTTATAAGCAAGCCCATATTAGCAAAGGAGGATCCTATCAGAGCTGAGGAAGAACTGAGAAAGATCCGCGGGTTCTTGGTGCAGTTCCCCTTTTATTTCCTGTCTGAGGAAAGCCTACTGCCTTCTGTTGGAACCAAGGAAGCCATGGTGCCCATGGAGGTCTGGACTTAAGCCTTATACTTGTCTGCAGCTCAGAGACTCCACTCTGAAGAGGACACACCACATTCTGACTTTCTGGAGGCCTAACGGACAAACCCAGACCCAGAGCACACATCCACCCCTTGGGTTGCAGCTTTTTGGGTTGACTTGGAAGGGCTGCCGTCATACTGATGTAAGGACAGTGAACATCAGCATGGCTTTATAATTCCTCATGCCTCTCCTTGTGAAAATGGGACTGCGTTCTTAGGTAGCATATACCCAACAGTGTCAACACATATTTCAATTCCGTGATGTCAACACATATTTCAGTTCCGTGATGTATACCAAAGTGCATTTTCTTTGCTAACAAGAATTTATCTGTAACTGATCTATGTTGCCCAAAGTTGTCTGAACCTCCTTAATTTCCTCTGACCCTCACACATTCAGCTGGTTTGCTGGACCTGCCTTCATCTTGTAATCCATACAGGCTCTGTTTGACAGAGTGTTTATTGCTAGAAGATGTTGTGATGCTGCTCTGAGATTCTTGAAGGTTCTATGGGATGCTCTGCCCATCTGGTCCTGGAGTTGTGGTGTGCACCCAACCAAGGTGTGGTCCTTCTTCCTTTCCAGTGACTAAAAGGGCAGGACAGACCTTAGTCTATAAAGCAGCCCATGTTAGGTACTTTTGATAATATTGTCGGTGTGTATCTTGACACAACAGAGCAACAGGAAGGAATTAAATTTGGTTATTGCAGCAGAGATTTCACTTTACCTCCAATGACACTGACAAGATGTGTCCTTATGATAGGGCCCACCAGATTAGATTTGAAAACATGTGTAGGATATCTGATTACACAGCAAACCATAAAACTCAAAGACAGAGCATACAGCCTTCAGAAATCACCAACATGTTGGTGGGAATCAGATTTAGATAAGGAAAGAACATTTCTTACAGTCCTGAAAATTTCGTGCCATCCTTAGCTGCCAGATTGATTGAAATTGGAGTTTCTACTTTTCAAAATAAAACCAGCAAATACAACTTGTCTTTTAAGAGTATCAGGGCTTCATAACTCATGCCAAGTGAATGAGTATGAGCCCAGCCTTATTTGATATTCAGCTCTCCAGATATGCTACCTTCTAGAAGAAAAATTGATTGTAAAATACATGCACCATCTCTTACATTATTAAATAAGCATTAACATTCCACTAGAGTTCCAAAGAAGTTAGGATTATTTATGAATTCACACTATCCTCATCTGTGAATTGTTCAGAAAATACATTTCTCCTTTTTGGATGTTAACATACCCTTTGATACCCCATAGCTCTAGTTTTATTAAGCAGAACTACTCTTACAACTTGAAGAACTAACGTGGGTTCCCAACAGGCCATAAAATATGGTATAGATGGGACTTCCCTGGTGACTCAGACAGTAAAGAATCTGCCTGCAATGCATGTGATCTGGGTTCGATGCCTGGGTCAGGAAGATCCACTAGAGAAGGGAATGGCAGCCCACTCCAGTATTCTTGCCTGGAGAATCCCATGGACAGAGGAGCCTGGCAGACTATAGTCCATGGGGTCACAAAGAGTAGGACACGACTGAGTGACTAACACTTTCACTTTCACACTTACACTGGGTGCAATAATTACACCTTTATGGGTTACCTGGACAGAATCTTGTCCAAAGAAGTAAGGACCCATACCTGTTTCATGGAGCTGATAGTCCAGTGGAAAAGATTAAATAGGAACATAAAGCCAGTGAAACAGCATAAAGTCAGTTAGCAGGAAAGAGACAGTGTGACAGACCCACAAGAGAGTTTTACAAATGAGGTGAGACTGTGTAACCAACAATGGAAATTAATATGCTTTTATGGTGGCTGAAGATGAAAAAATGGCTTCATTCTATTGCTGTCATAAATAAGAGGTTTGCAATTTATGAAGTTTAGATTGGCATTTAAAGTGTTGCGTGTATGTGGAATACCTAAGGATTTCTCGTATTTTCTTTAAAAAAATTTTTTTAATGTAGAAGAGTCAAACGACTGGCTCTTGAAAGGGCCCTTTCTCTTTGAAAAAAAAGCACATAATACAACCTCTCCCCATTTTATAGGTGAGGAAACTGAGACCCTTGTTAGTTGATGGGCTCGCTGAAGTTCACCCATTAGGACTAATGGCGTTGCTGCAGTCCACTACCGGCCTCTCCTTCCACTCATCACTGCCCCCACAATGAGGAGATGCAATACATAGATTTCAGAGAGGATGTCTCTAAGCTATTTTGAACCCTGTGATCTTATGGATTTATGTGCTTGTCCGTCTCCCTCCACTAGAATGGAAGCTCCATGGGGCAGGGACTTGCCTGTGTTTTGTTCATAATGTTATCTCCAGAGCTTGAAACAGAACCTGGTTCATAAGAGGTGCTCAGTACATGTTTGTTGGATGAATAAAGGAGATGGAGGAGAGAGCTAATGAAATGAAAACTTTATGGAGTCTCAGAAAAGAAATCTTCCTGCTATTGCTAAAGAAACTGTTAACAAGGTTCTTTTCTACTGAATCTTCTCAAAGGCAAGATGTTTATCTGCAAAGAAAGGGGCTACAAGATTTATTTGGGTAGATTTTATGGGAAGGTCAGTGCCACAATTCCTTGCTTTGCAGTGGCAGTTTACATAGTGCACCATTCTGTAAAAATTGCACGGGCTGTGGACACAAGATGTTAGACCTAATTACCCATCATTCTTTGACACCATTACTACCTACTAGAAGTTCAAATACTTTAACATTGCAGTGTTTGATATAAACTTTAAAATGCAAGGGATTTTGCATCTTGAAAAACTATTATGAATCTGTACAACATTTTAAATTGACTATAATCTTTTGAAATTACAAAAGGTAATTACAGCCTTTAAGTGCTGTACCTGAGATTCTGATAATCCATGTGATAATTTTTGCTTTCAAGAAGGGAAAAAAAAATCTGTGATTATAAGAGGTGAAGGGTACAAAGTGGTCATGGCCTATTAAAGTCACGCTGGCCAAGCTTAGTCATTGGAGGATATTTAGCACAGCAGGTCAGGCACAGGCGTTTGCTCTGGAGCAAGTATCCACTTGGTGACTCATCCTCCAATGGGACTATCTTCTTTTTCAGCTGTAAAGCATCACAGAAGGGCTTGGAGAGCTGGTCATTAGATAATTGAGTGACACATTGTAAAACAAACATTGATTTTATTTTAATAGCATCTTTGGAAAAAAATTTTATCTCTAGGTAATCAAAAATGTAAGCAGTTAATCTCTTATGTAATAATGGGAAAATGTAATATATTGTGAATTAACAGTCTTCCAGATGAAAACAGCAAGCCAGGAAACCTTTTTTAGCAGATGTAAGATAACAGGCAGAACAGGTTTTATATACATTATGAAGACCCTGCACTTCTTTCTGCCTCTCCTCATTCCTTATTCTTTCAACCACTGGCCCCATCCAGAGCCCTTCCTTATTATGGAAGCCATTTTAGAGGACAAGAGCTTTCTGGGGAAAAAAGAAAAAAACCATGAGGCCTCTATAATAAATTTTCAGTTTAACTCACACTTTCAAGTGACTGACAAAATATTACTATTTTTTTTTAACAGAGGTAATGGTTCTTTTTAACATTTCTGATCTGATGTAGCATGTGAGCATTCTCAGATGCCTGTCACCCTCTGGAGAGGGGCTAAAGAGGACTCTTCATGTCTCTCATCCCTCTCTATTCTCTCATTATGAAATGAGCAAATATTATAGGATTTTCAGTGTGCTTAGGAATACAATTTTATTCCCTTGGAAGATCCTCTGAGGTCAATTAATACTGGCAATTTGGAGGTTTAAAATGCATTTTACCAGGCATCAGTTCAGTTCAGCCACTGAATTGTGTCTGACTGTTTGCGACCCCATGGACTGCAGCACACCAGGCCTCCCTGTCCATCACCAACTCCCAGAGTTTACCCAAATTCATGTCCATTGAGTCGGTGATGCCATCCAACCATCTCATCCTCTGTCATCCCCTTCTCCTCCCGCCCTCAATCTTTCCCAGCATCAGGACCTTTTCAAATGAGTCAGTTCTTCGCATCAGGTGGCCAAATTACCAGGCATAGGCCTTGAGAATTCTTGAATCTAGAAATTCACTGGAAAAAGAATTCACCATCTATCAAAAAGTTGCAGGTGAAGAATCAATGGATTTGCCTTATGTTTAGGGGAGGCAGATACCATCATTAATGGCATTTAATTCACATGTGATATATTACTAGGTTTGACTTCAGATTAGAAGGATTCATTAAAGGAAACAAAAATGCTGTGACTGAATTTATTATACGTTATCTTATCTTTTCCTTTATATCAGTTTTAAATTTTAACTTAAAAATAAAAGTTAATCTAAAATAAATGAAGATTTGTCACACTAATCATTTTAAACTTTTACGTTTTAAAGTCAGAGACTGGGATGGCCATCCAACCAAAATGTAGGCTTAAATACTCTTTTCTGTCTCCAGCAACTCAATTGTTAACTTTATTCTAGATACATGAACTTAAGTGAATGTTGTCCTACTTCTGCTCAACACTGGGAAATATAACATCATGTTCTCCTGAGGTATACTCCACTTGGATTCATCACATAAAATGGTCTGGGTCAAAAATACTGATACTCTTCCTCAATCATTCTAAAAATTCATACTAGAGTATTGTAGTTGGAGCACATGTCTCTGACACAAAAACCAAATTATATTGATGAACATTCACCCATTCAGAACATTCAGGTATTCTGGACAGAACCCAGGCACCTAGCCTCACCCTTATGACAGGCTTTGGCAAACTAAGACTGAGCCTCCTGTGTTTGTAAATAAAGTTTTACTTGATTGCAGCCACGTCCATTTGTTTACATGCCTCATGACCAAATGATCTGCAAATCCAAACTACTTGCTATCCTTAGGAAATGTTTACTGATCCTTCCTCCAGAGAGAGCAGAGAACGTCCAGTTAGAATACCTCAACCAGACAGATTTGGGTGAGTTTTATTCTCCCATGAGCAAGGTTTTCAACTCGCCCCTATCCCAGAGCCAGCATTCTATAATAGATTAATGCTAACAAGGTCAAGTTCTTTCAGGAATGAAAAGTCATATGAGTTTTGGTTCTGAAAGAGTTATTGTCAACTCATGCAATCTCCTCCCAGCTGAGCCCGCAATATGAAGCACTGTGGATAATGTTTTTAACTAAAGTGTTCAATGAGGATGGATAGACCTAGTGGTTTGTATTCAGAATGAGAACTGTGAACTCAAGAAACTCAGTCTCCCTGGATTTTCCTTCTGTAAAGCCCTGGAAATGATACATGTATCCATTCTCTGCCTCACAGTCAGTGCTTTCGATGCCGACTCTCTTAACTGACTTTTAAAATGTAAATATTCATTAATTAAGCAATTAAAAGTGTGAAATCAGCAGTGTCCCTCTCTTTGAAAAGAAGATTCCTTATTCTGCACATAAGGTTTTTAGAGCCAGCACGATGTAGATCTGAGCTGGAGACAGAAGTGTCACCCTGGAGCAGGTGTCAGAGCCCCAGCCTCCCCTGCCGTTCCCAGTCCTTCTCACAAGCTTCATGCACAAGTCTCAGCAGCACCCAGAAAGAGAAAGAAACAGAAGCCGCCCTTTTGCCCCCTCCTCTTTCAGTTACTACCTATTCCCTGAAAGGCAACAATTTTCCCTAGGTTTTGAAACAGATTCAGTTCAGTTAGTCATGTCCGACTCTTTGCGACCCCATGAATCGCAGCACGCCAGGCCTCCCTGTCCATCACCAACTCCAGGAGTTCACTCAGACTCACGTCCATCGAGTCTGTGATGCCATCCAGCCATCTCATCTCTGTCGTCCCCTTCTCTTCCTGCCCCCAGTCCCTCCCAGCATCAAAGTCTTTTCCAATGAGTCAACTCTTCGCATGAGGTGGCCAAAATACTGGAGTTTCACCTTTAGCATCATTCATTAGTTTTGTCTATTTTCGTACCCCACTGGCCTTTTCAACAAGGACACCCTCAGCCTTTATCTCTATTAGGCGTCTTGCACACTCTCTTTGGCTTCCAGGGGACTGCTCACATTTGTAGACTCATCCTGGGCTCCTCTCTCTCCATTTCACTTCTTCAGGGTCTGGCTTGTTCTTCCCATTCCACTCAGTGCTCAGGTGATCCAATGGCTTCCCTGCCATCTCTCTGCTCACCTGCAGCCCTGCTCTCCCTTCTAAGCTCCAGACACATTAGATGTCTGAGCAATAACTATCTCTACTTCTCCACATGGGTTTGAGTGAGTAGAGAGGCAGAGAGAAACCCATCAGAGGCAAAGCTGTAGCATGGAGACCTGCCCTCTGCAGCGCAGGTGACCTCAGAGGTCGGGGGACAGCCTGTGTGGTGAGGCATCAACAGTGCCCCTAGAATGGGCCTGTGGATTTGTTTTCATAATATAGTAATTCTTATTCTAGAAGCTTGTACTTTCTTTGAAGACAAGGGTCTTCTTTCCTCATACTTCATATAGGGCTTTCACAATGAGTAGCATATTGTTCAGGTTATGTGGAAAGTGATTTGAAAGCTTTCTTTGCTCATGGTACATGAGATTCATCAGGCCAATCTGTAAAGAGGATGAGAAACATAAAGAATTGAGTTGTTTTATGTTAGAGTGGAGAGGTAAGAAGTAGATTTCTAAATTCCTCTTTATATTTACAAAGTCTCAATAACTTTTTAAAATGCAGTCTGAGCTGTGGTAATGGAACCTTTAAATATCATCAAAATCACATTTGAAAGATTAAAGAAAATTAAATAGTTTTTCCAATGATATTTGGCTATTCACTCTCTAGACAGTAGGTAGGTCAAAAGGTGAGTTTAGAATTGCACCAGATAACTCAGTGGGCAAACATTTGCTGATTTATGAGAAACAAAAACAGGAGCAGTACTTTTAAAAAGTCTTTTAAGGTAACGACATTTTCTGAGCCTCTTTTTCATAACAAGTCTTCATTCATAAGAAATTCCCTAGATAAAGAGAAGGGGACACTAAGGTAAAAGACAAAATCAGAAAAATCTTTTCCCCACATTTTACTTATCCCACTAAGCCTTTCTTTTTAAATTTTTATTGAAGTATAGTTGCTTTACAACACTGTGTTAGTTTCAGTTCTACAACAAAGTGAATCAGCTAAACGTACACATATATCCCCTCTGTTCTGGATTTCCTTCCCATCATACTAAGATTTTTTAAATTTATTTATGTTTTTATTGAATGAAATTCAATAAATTAAATTCTATAGTGCTTACAATTTTCAAAATTTCCATATACATGATTTCATATAATCCCATAATAAGCCCCCCTTTTAAGTCTGCCATCCCTATTGCCCCTTTGTTCCCTCGCCACTGGTAACTTTTAGTTTGTTCTCTGTATCTGTGAGTCTACTTCTTTTATGTTTTATTCATGAGTTTGTTGTATATTTTAGATTCCACATTGAGTGATATACAGTATTTGTCTTTGTTGTCTGATTTATTTCACTTACCATAATACCTTCCAAGTCCATTCATGTGGCTGCAAATGGCAAAATTTAAAGTCAGGAAGCTCCTGATTGGCTGCTTAAATTATCTTTCCCTCACCCTGCTAATTACCTGCTCTTATGCCCAGAACAGCCCAGCCCTGGATCATAGATGCCTTTTTGTTTGAAATTGGTGTGAGATGTCATTGTGTGCTACTCCTTTCTATCACACTTTCATATGCTCTTTCTTTTGAAACTCTGGATTTTTTTTCCAGTGTTTTCTTTCTTTAATTTTAAATCTCAACTTCTAGTACAGAAGAGTGAGTAAATCACAGTCCTCAGTCCAAGGCCCATTAAGACTCCCTCTCCTGTTTAACTCATTTGTTACTTATTTTAATGTACACATTCCATTCATTTTCTCCTCCTTGCAGTGATCAGTATTAATCATTTTAATGTATTTTTGTGTATCTTTTTACTTGAATGTATTCTTGTAAAATGTGTACTCTTGTTTGAGGAATTTTATTTACATAAGTAATATTATTTCTGGGAAAGCACTAATTTTAATACCTAGGTATGTTGATGTATGCAGGTCTGACCTCTTGCATTTAATCACAGAGCTTAACTGTTGAGCAATCATCACATTTCATCCATCACTTTCCCACAAGCTGACCCCAGGTTACCTCCAGCTACTCAGCACCACATACATGCTGCAGTGAAAATACTCATACCATAGGGCTGCTTGAGTAGCCTCATAATATGGCAGCTTCCTTCAGAACGAGCAATCCAAGAGAAAACCAAGCGGAAAACATATGTCTTTTATGACCTAGTCTTGGAAGTCACAAACCATCATTACAACACTATCCTACTGATTACACCAGTTGGCGCAATTCAGAGTGGGAGAAGACTAGAGATCTTCCTTGACTTATGATGTGGTTACGCCCCAGTAAACCCGCTTCTAAATTGAAAATATTGTTAAACTGAAAATGCATTTAGTATGCCTAACCTACCAAACACCTTAGCCTAGCCTACCTTAAATGTGCTCAGAACACTTATATTAGTCTATAGCTGGGCAAAACCAACTAACATAAAGCCTATTTCAAAATAAACTGTTGAATACCTCATGTAATTTATTGAATATTATACCAAAGTGAATTGCTTCTGTATGGTTGTATGGGTACACAATGGTTGTAATAGTGTCAGTTGTTTGCCTTTATGATTACATGGCCAACTGGAAGCTATGGGCTTGCCACCACTACCCAGTACCATAGAGTATTGCACTGCATGTTCTGAGCCTGGGAAAAGATAACATTTTACATTTGAAGTATAGTTTCTATTGCATACTTATCCCTTCAAAAGTTTTAAGTCAACCTATCATTAAGTTAGGGACCATATATGTATATGTATGCATATATGCAGCATGAGTACTGGGACGTGGGGTCCCTGGGGTCATATTGGTGGCTCGACACCATAAACATCAACTATTATACTTCTTTTTTAAATTTATTTGTTTTTAATTGAAGGACAATTGCATTACAGAATTGTGTTGTTTTCTGTCAAACATCAACATGAATCAGCTATAGGTACACCCATGTCCCCTCCCTCCCAAACCTTCCTCCTCATCTCACCCTTCCAGATTGTCACAGAGGCCCTGTTTGAGTTCCCTGAGTCATACAGCAAATTCCCACTGGCTATCTATTTTACATATGGTAATGTAACTTTCCATGTTACTCTCTCCATATATCTCACCCTCTCCCTCTGCCCATGTTCTCTGTCTGTCTCTCCATTGCTGCCCTGAAAATAAATTCATCAGTACCATCTTTCTAGATTCCATGTATATGCATCAGTATATGATATTTATATTTTTCTTTCTGACTTACTTCACTCTGTATAATAAGCTGTAGGATTGTCCACCTCATTAGACCTGACTCAAACGTGTTCCTTCTTATGGCTGGGTAGTATTCCATTGTATATGTGTACCACAACTTCTTTATCCATTCATCTGTCGAAGGGCATCTAGGTTGCTTCCGTATTCTAGCTATTGTAAATAGTATACGCGTGTCTTTTTCAATTTTTATTTCCTCAGGGTATATGCCTAGCAGTGGGATGGCTGGGTCATACAGTGGTTTTATTCCTAGTTTCTTAAGTAAGCTCCATACCATCTTCCATAGTGGCTGCATCAATTTACATTCCCACCAGCAACGCAAGAGGGCTCCCTTTTCTCCACACCCTTCCAGATTTGTTTGTAGACTGTAGACTTTTTGATGATGGCCATTCTGACTGGTATGAGGTGGTCTCGTGTAGTTTTGATTTCCATTTCTCTAATAATGAGCGATGTTGAGCATCTTTTCATGTGTCTGTTAGCCATCTGTATGTCTTCTTTGGAGAAATAACTGTTTAGGTCTTTTCCCCACTTTTTGATTGGGTAGTTTATTTTTCTGGTATTGAGTTGTATGAGCTACTTGTTTATTTTGGAAATTAATTCTTGGTCAGTTGTTTCCTTTGCTATTATTTTCTCCCATTCTGAGAGTTGTTTGTAGTTTCCTTTGCTGTACAAAAGCTTTTAAGTTTAATTAGGTCCTACTGATTTATTTTTGCTTTTATTTCCGTTACTCTAGGAGATGGGTCAAAGAGGATCTTGCTTTGATTTATGTCATCGACTTCTGCCTATGTTTTCCTCTAAGAGTTTTACAGTTTCTGGTCTTACATTTAGGTCTTTAATCCATTTTGAGTTTATGGAACAAGACAGAGAGCCCAGAGATAACCCCATGCACCATGAGTACCTTATTTTTGACAAAGGAGGTAAGAATATACAATGGGGCAAAGACAGCCTCTTCAATAAGTGGTGCTAGGAAAACTGGACAGATACATGTGAAAGAATGAGATTAGAACACTTCCTAATGCCATGTATTTCTAATTTTTCCCAGACTTCTTATTTCCCAGATAGATATTTGTTTTTTCTCTGTTCTTTCCCTGAGTTGATTATTGTGTGATAATTCTGCTACCTAGAAGATGTACATTACCTTCCCACACAGGCAAGAATCCCAAAGCTTCTTGTATGCATATCCACACTGAGTTCTATTATAAGAATTGTCAAATGGTTGTCAAATGCCACTCATAAAAAAGGAAAATGACACTAGGTTTACCCCTGAAAAGGAGCCCCTTGTATTCAGGATCCCATGGTATTTTTGTTGTTGTTAACTTAAGCCAACCTCGACTCTTCTTTCTATTGTTGTAAGTAGTGAGCCCTGTTTTACCTGATTTCATTTTTTTTTAATGTATTTGCAAAATAACATGTATATTAGTAAGATACCTGGCCACTTTTAGAAGTCAAAGAGGTATAGATGGCAGAAGCATTCTCTCTGAAGCTTTCATAGGTCAGAAAAAGCTACAACAAATGCAGTGGTTTCTGAAAGGAATGTTTTATTGCAAATAGAAAATGGTCATTAGTAACAACTCTGACATTATACTGCATGAAACATTTGCATGTGAAGTATTCTTTCTGCTTCTGCTAGTCTGCGACCCTTGAATTTTTCACACATGAAGACATGGATGCATATCAGATAAAAGATTAAGGATCATGGATAATAGCAATACAACGGGGAACTAAATGTTCATGTTTCATTAGGAAAAATAGAAAGAGAGAAACTTATCACTGCCATTTTTTATTTATCGACGCAAAATGCTGTTCAGCACAAATGTAGCGATTACCATCCAAAGTGAGATACAGATGAGTATTGAGAGTCTGAGGGGAAAGCAAAGGCCTTGAGAGTTTCTCCCATCACATAGGCCAGTGAAATAAATTATTGAACCACACCTGAGCCCAAAAGCAAACTACTTTGATTTAATTCTTCAGCCTTCATTCCTATGCTAAGATAAGCATATGATGGACCATTAACAGCTTCCTATGGGAAACCTGCCTCTGGTGATTATTTGTGATAACTCTGCTACCTAGAAGATGTACATTACCTTGATGCACTTGCAAAAATCCTGAGTGGGTGCTCAGGATCCCTGTGTCTGACCTATGAGACACAAGTCAAGTGACTACCAATTTATCCCCTTCCCGATGTCACCAAAACCGGTATACTTCAAGCAAGACTAATAGACATGTGTGTGTGCCTTGCTTGATCTCTCTGGAGATTTATAGTTAGGAATGGAAATTTGGAGGAATCAAAGATAGATAATAACTAATTGAACATCCATCATAAGCAAAGCTTCTGATTTTACTGTTGAAGGTAAGACTTGTAGTAAACACTAGATAAGTCAATCAATGAAAGTGCCTAAAAATTGTAAAAGCCCATATATAATATAAAGCATGTACCGAGGGCCAGAAATAGATTCAGGGTTACTGGTTTGGACCTGGCAGTTCCAGACAGCATGCACTAGACCCTAGTACCCTGAACTTTCTATGGTAAATGTATCTCTTCTACTCTATAGCAAGGAATCTGGGCAGGGAAAAAGTTTGGTCCTGAGATGATATGGGGTGAATATGTGGGTATCTTCTCCATTGACTGTGCTGCTATTTCATTCACCACTTCCTTCATCAGATCACACCAGGGGCACGTAACAGATATTGACCAGGTAAACCTACAGAAGACCAATAAGACCAAAAAGGTCCTCCCTTCTCCAAAGAACTTCAAATATTTCCAGGTATGATCTCAGAATAGGTGCTCATCATGGCAACCCACTCCAGTGTTCTTGCCTGGAGAATCTCAGGGGCAGAGGAGCCTGGTGGGCTGCCGTCTATGAGGTCGCACAGAGTTGGACATGACTGAAGCGACTTAGCAGCAGCGGCGAGCAGCTGTCATTTGTTTGCATTTCCTGGAGCAGAGAACTGAGAGGTTAAATGGCATGGGTAGGGTCTAAACCAGGCTTCTCTACTGACTCAGATGGTAAACGCTCCACCTGCAATTCAGGTTTGATCCCTGGGTCAGGGAAGATCCCCTGGAGAAGGAAATGGCAACCACACCAGTATTCTTGCCTGGAAAATCCCATGGAAAGAGGAGCCTGGTGGGATACAGTCCATGGTGTCAGAAGAGTTGGACATAACTTAATGACTAAACCATCACCGCCAGTATTCCCTTAGGTGGAAATAACAAATTTTGTTCAGCCATTCATTGATTGACATACATTTGGGTTGTTGACGTCTGTTATTTTTATGAATAAGGGTGCTATAAACACTTGCCCACAAGTTTCAGTGTGGACATATGTTTTCATTTCTCTTAGATCCATATCTGGAAGTGAAATTGCTGGATCATAAGGTAACTCTTTTACTTTGGGGGAAGCTGCTAAACTGTTTTTCATTTCTGTCACCATGTATGATGGTTCAATATCCTCACCAACACTTGTTTCTATCTGATATTTTTATTATAGTCATCCTAGTTGGTGTGGAGTAGCATCTCCTTGGGGTTTTCATTTGCCTTGTCCTGATGGCTAATGATGCAAAGAATATTTTCACGTGCTCTTTGGCCATTTGCCTATCTTCTTTGGAGAAATGTCTACTCAGATCCTTTGCCCCTTTTTTTATTGGTTTGTCTTTTTGATATTGAGTTTAAGAGCTCTTTACATAATCTAAACAGAAGTTCCTTGTTAGATATATGATTTTCAAATATTTTCTCCTATCATGTGGTCTGTCATTTCTCTTTGTTCCTAGTATCCTTTATAGTACAGAACTTTTAATTTTGATGAAGCCCAATTTATCATTTTGTTTTTGTTGCTTGTGCTTTTGGTGGTGTTGCTAAATCCAAGGTCACAAAGATTAACTCTGATGTATTTTTCCAAGAGTTTTCTGATTTTGACTTTTATATTTAGGTCTTTGATCAATTTAGGGTTAATTTTTTTATATAGTGTGAAGTAAGAGTTCAACTTCATTCGTTTATATGTGACTATCCTATTGTGGAAGGAATGATGCTAAAGCTGAAACTCCAGTACTTTGGCCACCTCATGCGAAGAGTTGACTCTGATGCTGGGAGGTATTGCGGGCAGGAGGAAAAGGGGACGACAGAGGATGAGATGGCTGGATGGCATCACCGACTCGTTGGACATGAGTTTGCGTGAACTCTGGGAGATGGTGATAGACAGGGAGCCCTGGTGTGCTGTGATTCATGGGGTCGCAAAGAGTCAGACATGACTGAGCGACTGAGCTGAACTGAACTGAACTGATCCTGTTGTTTCAGCAGCATTTATTGACAACACTATTCTTTCCCATTTGAACAGTTTTCACATCCATGCTAAAAATTAATTGCCATAGATACATGTGTTTATTTATAGACTTTCAGTTTTATTTTGTAAACATACATGTCTATACTTAGTGCCAGTATCAGTCGTGATTACTCTTGCTTTGTAGTAGGTTTTGAAATTACAAAGTGTATGTCCTCCAATTTGTTGTGCTTTCCCAAGATTGTATTGGCTATTTGGGATACCTTGTGCTTCCATACAGATTTTAGTATCAGCTTGTCAATTTCTTTTGAAGATGCAGCTGGTATTATGATATAGATTGAATTGATCAATTTGAGAGTATTGCCAAGTTAACAATATTATGTCTTCTGATCCATGAACAAGGGATTTCTAAATCCCATTTATTTAGATGACCTTTAATTTCTTTCAGCAGTGTTTTATAGTTTTCAGTGCCTCTGTTAGGTACCTCTTTTGTTAATTTTTATAATGAATACTTTCTTAAAAAAATATTTCTCATGCATACTTGTTCTCAAGTATGTATATACTACACTAAAAAATTATACCTTTGTTTATCTGAAATTCAAATTTAATTGATCATTCTGTGTTTTACTTGGCAATCCTACTTTAAAAGTGACCAAACATAGAATGAAGCATATGAGCCTACAGCTGTGAAGGGCATCTGAGTATTCAGAGACTGGAAGAGAAAGTTAATTAGGTCTATATAAAAGCAAATATTTAGCTCATAGGAGGTTATAACAGTTAATTAGCATAATCTATTTTATCCCGAGATGTTGTTCTACTTTAAACTTCATTCTGAAATATGTTGCTTTGAAGAAGAAAGTAAACATTTTGAAAATAATTGCCATTAATCTGAATTAAAAAATTATTTCACTATCAGGCTTCAAAGCAGTAAACCCTGAACCATGTCTGTTACTCTCAGCAAAGTCACCTGTATTCTGTAGACAGAAACTTTTCATGCCCATGAAGACTGTGTAACACAGATGTGAGGTGGTGATATAGTTACACCACTGAGCTCTTACTAGAACTGTTTCATGTTGGAGAAATTATTTTTTCATCCTGATATTTAATAAGAAATAACTCTTTATGTCAAAGTTCTGACCTAAACTTTAATCCCCTCCCCTTGTGTGTGGGGTGGACCTGGGACTTGCTTCTAGCAAATAGAATATGGCAGAGGTGACCACACAGACCACAGTCTTGTCTAACTCAATGAAACTGTGAGCCATGCCGGGTGGGGCCACCCAAGACAGATGGGCCATGGTGGAGAGGTCTGACAAGACGTGGTCCACTGGAGAGGGAATCGCAAGCCACTTCAGTATTCTTGCCGTGAGAACCTCATGAACAGTATGAAAAGGCAAAAAGTTAGGACACTGAAAGATGAACTCCCCAGGTCAGTAGGTGCCCAATATGCTACTTGAGATCAGTGGAGAAATAACTCCAGAAAGAATGAAGGGATGGAGCAAAAGCAAAGACAACACCCACTTGTGGATGTGACTGGTGATAGAAGCAAAGTCTGATGCTGTAAAGAGGAATACTGCATAGGAACCTGCAATGTTAGGTCCATGAATCAAGGCAAATTCATTTCAGTTCAGTGCAGTTCAGTCACTCAGTCGTGTCCGACTCTTTGCAACCTCATGAATCATAGCACGCCAGGCCTCCCTGTCCATCTCCAACTCCAGGAGTTCACTCAGACTCACGTCCATCGAGTCTGTGATGCCATCCAGCCATCTCATCCTCTGTCGTCCCCTTCTCCTCCTGCCCCTAGTCCCTCCCAGCATCAGAGTCTTTTCCAATGAGTCAACTCTTCGCATGAGGTGGCCAAAGTACCGGAGTTTCAGCTTTAGCATCATTCCCTCCAAAGAAATCCCAGGACTGATCTCCTTCAGAATGGACTGGTTGGATCTCCTGCAGTCCAAGGCAAATTGGAAGTGGTCAAACAGGAGATGGCAAAGTGAACATCAACATTCTAGGAATCTGCGAACTAAAATGGACTGGAATGGATGAATTTAACTCAGATGACCATTATATCTACTACTGTGGGCAGGAATCCCTCAGAAGAAATGGAGTAGTAGCCATCATAGTCAACAAGAGTCTGAAATGCAGTACTTGGATGCAATCTCAAAAATGACAGAATGATCTCTGTTCATTTCCAAGGCAAACCATTCAATATCATGGTAATCTAAGTCTATGCCCTGACCAGTAATGCTGAAGAAGCTGAAGTTGAACGGTTCTATGAAGACCTACAAGATGTTCTAGAACTAACACTCCAAAAGATGTCCTTTTTCATTATAGGGGACTGGGATGTAAAAGTAGGAAGTCAAGAAATACTTGGAGTTACAGGAAAATTTGGCCTTGAAGTACAGAATGAAGCAGGGCAAAGCCTAGTAGAGTTTTGCCAAAAAAACACACTGGTCGTAGCAAACATCCTTGTCCAACAACACAAGAGAAGTCTCTGCACAAGGACATCACCAGATTGTGAATAGTGAAATCAGATTGATTATATTCTTTGCAGCCAAAGATGGAGAAGCTCTATACCATCAGCAAAAACAAGACTGGGAACTGACTGTGGCTCAGATCATGAGCTCCTTATTGCCAAATTCAGACTTAAATTGAAGAAAGTAGGGAAAACCACTAGACCATTCAGTTACAACCTGAATCATATCCCTTATGATTATACAGCGGAAGTGAGAAATAGATTAAAGGGACTAGATCTGATAGAGTGCCTGAAGAACTATAGGCGGAGGTTCATGACATTGTACAGGAGGCAGGGATCAAGACCACCCCTAAAAAAAGAAATGCAAAAAGGCAAATGGTTGTCTGAGGAGGCCTTGCATATAGTTGTGAAAAGAAGGGAAGTGAAAGGCAAAGGAGAAAAGGCAAGATATACCCATTTGAATGCAGAGTTCCAAAGAATAGCAAGGAGAGATAAGAAAGCCTTCCTCAGTGATCAGTGCAAAGAAACAGAGGAAAGCAATAGAATGGGAAAGACTAGAGATCTCCTTAAGAAAATTAGAGATACCAAGGGAACATTTCATGAAAGATGGGCACAATAAAGGACAGAAATGGTATGGACCTAATGGAAGCAGAAGATTTTAAGAAGAGGTGGCAAGAATACATAGAAGAACCATGCAAAAAGATCTTCATGACTCAAATAATCACGATGATGTGATCACTCACCTAGAGCCAAACATCCTGGAATGTGAAGTCAACTGGGCCTTAGGAAGCATCACATGAACAAAGCTAGTGGAGGTGATGGAATTCCAGTTGAGCTATTTCAGATCTTAAAAGATGATGCTGTGAAAGTGCTGCACTCAATATGCCAGCAAATTTGGAAAGCTCAGCAGTGGCCACAGGACTAGAAAAGGTCAGTTTTCATTCCAATCCCAAAGAAAGGCAATGCCAAAGAATGCTCAAACTACTGCACAATTGCACTCATCTCACATGCTAGTAAAGTTCAAGTTCAAGTTCAGTCGCTCAGTCGTGTCCGACTCTTTGCGACCCCATGAATTGCAGCACGCCAGGCCTCCCTGTTCATTACCATCTCTCGGAGTTCACTCAGACTCATGTCCATCGAGTCCGTGATGCCATTCAGCCATCTCATTCTCATAAAGTAATCCTCAAAATTCTCCAAGCCAGGCTTCAGCAATACATGAACTGTGAACTTCCAGATGTTCAAGCTGGATTTAGAAAATGCAGAGGAACCAGAGATCAAATTGCCAACATCTGCTGGATCATCGAAAAAGCAAGAGAGTTTCAGAAACATCTGCTGCTGCTGCTGCTAAGTCACTTCAGTCATGTCGACTCTGTGCGACCCCATAGATGGCAGCCCATCAGGCTCCGCCGTCCCTGGGATTCTCCAGGCAAGAACACTGGAGTGGGTTGCCATTTCCTTTCCAATGCATGAAGGTGAAAAGTGAAAGTGAGGTTGCTCAGTCGTATCCAACTCATAGTGACCCCATGGATTGCAGCCTACCAGGCTCCTCCATCCATGGGATTTTCAGGCAAGAGTACTGGAGTGGGGTGCCATTGCCTTCTCCCCAGAAACATCTACTTCTGCTTTATTGACTATGCCAAAGTCTTTGACTGTGTGGATCACAATAAACTGTGGAAAATTCTGAAAGAGATGGGAATACCAGACCACCTGACCTGCCTCTTGAGAAACCTGTATGCAGGTCAGGAAACAACAGTTAGAACTGGACATGGAACAACAGACTGGATCCAAATCAAGAAAGGAGAACGTCAAGGCTGTATATTGTCACCCTGCTTATTCAACTTATATGCAGAGTACATCATGAGAAATGCTGGACTGGATGAAGCACAAGCTAGAATCAAGATTGCTGGGAGAAATATCAATAACCTCAGATATGCATATGACACCACATTTATGGAAGAAAGCAAAGAAGAACTATAGAGCCTCTTGATGAAAGTGAAAAGGAGAGTGAAAAAGTTGGCTTAAAACTCAACATTCGGAAAACTAAGATCATGACATCTGGTCCCATCACTTCATGGGAAGTAGATGGGGAAACAGTGGAAACAGTGACAGACTATTTTGGGGGCTCCAAAATCACTGCAGATGGTGACTGCAGCCATGAAATTAAAAAACAATTGCTCCTTGGAAGAAAAGTTATGACTAACCTAGACAGCATAATAAAAAGCAGAGACATTACTTTGCCAACAAAGTCCATCTAGTCAAAGCTATGGTTTTTCCAGTGGTCATGTATGGATGTGAGAGTTGGACTGTAAAGAAAGCTAAGAGCTAAAATTGATGCTTTTGAACTGTAGTGTTGGAGAAGACTTTTGAGAGTCCCTTGGATAGCAAGGAGATCCAACCTAAAGGAAAGTCCATCCTAAAGGAAATCAGTCCTGAGTGTTCATTGGAAGGACTGATGCTGGAGCTGAAACTCCAATACTTTGGCCACCTGATGCAAAGAACTGACTCATTTGAAAAGACCCTGATGCTGGGAAAGATTGAAGGTGGGAGGAGAAGGGGACAGCAGAGGATGAGATGGCTGGATGGCATCACCAACTCAATGGACATGAGTTTGAGTAAACTCCGGGAATTGGTGATGGACAGGGAAGCCTGGCGTGCTGCCATCCATGGGGTTGCAGAGTCAGACATGACTGAGCGACTGAACTCAACTGAACTAATCCTGGGTAACACTGACTTAAACAAGTGAAAGTCCTTAAGGGAGGGACTGGGCCCTCCTTGAGGCCAGAGATTTTTCTCTGTTCACTTTAAAGAAGCAAGTCATCACGAGTCCTGTAGATTCAAGGCAATGAATTCTGCCAACAACCTTAATGAATTCTGAAGCAGGTTTTTCCCACTTCAAACCTCCATATGAAAATACAGTGCTGGGACTTCCTTGACAGTCCAGTGGCTAAGGGATTTGTTTTTGATCCCTGGTTGAGGAGCTAAGATCCTACATGTCTTGAGCCCAGGAAAACAAACATTTAAAAAAGAGGCAAAAGAAATAGTGTAGCAATTCAATAAAGACTTTTTAAAAATAATAAAAATACAGCCCAGATGACACCTTGATTACAGCCTTGTATGACGTGAGCAGAGGACCAGCTGAGCTATAGTGACACTACTAATGCACAGAAATTGTGAGATAATAAATGTGTGTTGTTTTAAGCCACTAAATTTGAGATAATTTGTTATGTAGCAATAGAAAATGAATACTTTGTTACCCAGCAATATAGCAACTATACAGCCTCATTACTAGGTATTCAGTCCCTTTGTATCCATAGGCTGACCCTTTGAAAGTTCTACCACCTTCTAGTGCATAAATGACTGCCTCATATTAGTACTGGAAGTCCTGGGTCCCAGACAGTCCCTCAGTCCAAAGCAAGCCAGGGTGGTTAGACACCTAACACGTGGTAGGTCAGCATCACATAGAGACGTGCTACCCATGTCTTTCTGCTCAAGGGAAGATAGAGCTCTTTCACTGAGGATCATGGCCCACCTCCTTTTTAACTTCTGTCTTCAACTCCATGAGCTTAATTCCCTTTATTGAGCCAGAAAGCTGTTATTCCCTCCAACCCCCAGGAACATAAAGTGGTGGGGGTATGCAGAGATGGAAAGTAGACAGAGCTATATGCAAAGAGTTCAGGCATTTTGAAATAT
Organism: Nanger dama; assembly: GCA_917880005.1. Taxonomy (NCBI): domain Eukaryota; kingdom Metazoa; phylum Chordata; class Mammalia; order Artiodactyla; family Bovidae; genus Nanger; species Nanger dama. Next base: position 40,177,132 of record CAKJTW010000011.1, read on the forward strand.
AAAAATTCCTTGTTGGGAGTGGAAGAAAGACCTTTTTCTAGCAAGCTGAAAGCAGCCAAACAAGCTGCAACATACTGGGTAATCCTTTTCATCTTTTCGTTCTTGTTCAAGTAGAGTAAGAATTCGGGTAAGCGGGCCAGTATGAATGGCACAAGGGTCCGGCTGCTACTTGTGATTGGCAGGCTGAGACCAAGCATTTTCCCTGTTCTGATTCTTACTGAGCCTGGCTTCAAACTAGCTTGAAGCCCTAGTTGAGCAAAGCCAGAAGGACTTAGCAGAACCACTCCAGCCACGCAGAGGGACCCAGAGTATCTCTCCAGGCCCTGGTACTCCCTGCTTTCCATTCCTGCCTGGTCCTGACTATGTTGCCTCTTTTTAAGAATATCTTTATTTATTTGGCTGTGCCTGGTTTTAGTTGAGGCATGCAAACACTTACTTGCAGCATGTGGGATCTAGTTCCCTCACCAAGAATCAAACCTGGGCCCCCTGCGCTGGGAGTGAGGAGTCTTAGCCACTGGACCACCAAGGAAGTCCCCTGACTGTATTGCTTGTTAATGGTTTCAGTGTCTTACTTTCATCTTTTCCCACTGGTGCTTAGGGTTGGTTCTTGCTAATTCCTGTGCTGTCCAACAGCCAATTCCAATCTCATACCCAACCCTGGCTGCTAGAACTCCAGCCTGGACTCTGAGCCCTAGACCCAGCATTTTTCTAAAATGGAATTAAGATACATCAGACAGCATAATGCTGACCTCACAGGCAATTAGGAATGCTTAAAGTTCCAACCTAGACCTGGCCTCTTGCTTTATCTCAATTCCAGTGTCCATTCAGCTAAACTGGCGGTTCCCTGGGCTGCCCATATATCTCCGACACCCTCTCCAATCTCACATTAAACCAAAGGCTCTGACAGCTCTTAGGGATACCCAGGGTTATTCTATAAGGCTGATAAATAAGAATTTATGCTGCACAAAACCCATTTAGATTTGTAAAGAGATGACTTCAAGTGGAAAAACAGAAAACTGACAAGGATCTGAGGAGGGAGGGTATAAAAAGATGAGAAGCTTCCTCAGAGTAGACTATGTTAAGTAAAATTAATTATCTAAATAAAAATCTGAGTGCACTTCTTCCTCAATCCCCATCCCATATAAATCTACACAGAAATTGTTTTGTTCACTCGCAAATGCACTATCAATTTTAGATATAAGACATGCTCAGGTTTCTATAGAAATTTTAACTTTTTGTTATCCTTACAAGAGTTGTTTCAAAGATGAAAATCTGATGGTCTGTAGATGAATGTTCTCTCAGCTTCCCTTTAACGCTGTAAAATAGTCATCTGCATTAGTAGCCCATCATCACAAGAATGCTGCTCGATGGCTTCAAACTCCAGGAGCTTTACACAGCCATAATTTACTCTGGCTTGTGCATCTGTGAGTTGGCTGGGCATGGGCTGACCTAGGTTGAGCATATTTCCACATCTGCTTCATGGATCTGTCCTCCTCCTTCTCCACTGAGCTAGCCATTTTCCTCTCACGACAATGAGAAGGCAGAAGCGCAAGCGGAAGGCACAACTGAAACCCAAATGACTACTAAGGCTTAAGCTGGAACTGGCACAAGGTCACTCTGCCCACATTCCATTGGCCACAGCAAGCTACATGTTCAAACAACACCCATGCTTCTAGAGGAGGACCTGCAGAGTCACAAGGCAAGGCTTCACAAATCTAGCCAATCAGTCAATGTACCAGAACATCTAACAGGATGCTGGTTCCTATCTTTACGGTATCTCTAACCTAGTCAACCTGATCTGGTTTTCTGCTCAGTCCCCCAGTAGTGCTCTGAACATATCTGAATTTCTTTCTTTGACTGACAAAGCTCATTTTTCCAGTGATGGTGATGAACCATCCATTGACTTTCCTCCTCAGATGATGGCTTTCCTCCTCCGTAAGCTTTCTGGAACTCACAGTCACTTCCACCTCTTAAATGGGTGAATGTGAAGGTGGGTACTACTCATGGAAGACTCATCTGGCTGGCCCTGAATAAAATAAAAGCCTTCAACTTTTCTTGGGGGAAATTTCTCTGATTTAAATACTTTTGAATATGTTGTTCTGTCATTTTAAAGAATATGGTTCTGTTGAGTGTTAGATGTATTTTTCCTGCGACAGGATACATATTTCTTTCCTTTGTTTTTCCAGAGACTTAATATGGTTCTGGCCATGTTTTCCTGACTACAAATCAGGTGCACAGACTGACAAGGAGAGGAACAACAGGAAGGTCTATTTAAAGCTGGCAATTACTGCTTTTGACATATTGCCTATTACTGAGAATTTGTATTCTTCATATTTCCCCTCACAGGGTATTAAATTTTGATTAAACCCAAGGACCTCTGACTGTCTTCCATAAATAGGGAAAACTCTGTAGAGTCCTAGACAGCGTTTTTATATGCAAAATGAGTTGCTAACTTATCATGCTAATTGTTCCGGTATTTATCCCCTGAAGTCCTAACTGCTCCCTTTAGATCTGCAGTAAATCTTCCTACCAGCCCATGGCATTCTGGGTGATAAACAGTATAGTTTTTTATAAGGTTCCATTTCCACAAACTATATCACTTTGAAAGGAAATTTACACCTCTATTTGCCAGGATCTCTGGCCAGAAACATCCAATGAAGAAATGAAAGAGGGTCTCAAAAATAAACAGAAGTCAATGTCACTGTTTCCGGGTGTCTAGGGTACAATCCAATCCTATAAAAATAACATCAGAACTCCCTGGGTACCAGGCCCTATGCTAAGTGCTGTGCACACACCATATTAGTCAGCCTTTCCAATAACCCAGTAAGGTGGGTGCCATTGCCTCTCAAGGTATCAATGAGAAGACTGACCAGCCAAATTCTTATGTATGTTGACAGAGCCTGGATTTGAACTCAGATTCATCTGACCCCATGTGAAAGAAAGAAAGTGAAGTCACTCAGTCATGTCCGACTTGTGACCCCATGGACTGTAGCCCACCAGGCTCCTCCATCCATGGAATTTTCCAGGCAAGAGTACTGTAGTGGGTTGCTGTTTCCTTCTCCAGGGGATCTTCCCAACCCAGGGATCGAACCTGGGTCTCCCACATTGCAGGCAGACATTTACCATCTGAGCCACCAGCTTTTAAAAGGTCTCCTTGACTACTATCTTCACGTGAGGAGGGATTATAATGGGAATCCCAGCTTCAGATGTGTTACCAAGTCTGCGTTTGCTACGTATTGTATTGACCCAACAAGAAGAAATTCTTTTTAAAAAATATTTATTTATTTGGCTGCACTGGGTCTTGGCTGCAGCATGTGGGGTCTTCCTTGTGTCACATGGACTCTCTAGCTGTGGAACACTGGTTCAGCAGTTGCTATGTGGGCTTAGTTGCCCCTTGGCATGTGGGATCTTAGTTCCTGGATCAGGGATCAAACCTGCACCCCCAGTTTCACAAGGTGGATTCTTAACACTGGACTACCAGGGAAGTCTCAAGAAGAAATTCTTTAAGAACTGTCTTGGAATCCTTTTAATCCATTGAAGCAAACCTTGAATTATTCCCCTGTATTTCTTCCATGTTTCTGCAAGAATGTGCTTCCAAGAATCCCCTTGGTTCTTGGGCAGACATACTGAACCCACAACCCAGATACCTTCCCCTTAGGCATCTCCAGATTGTTTAACTTAATTTTTCCCCAATACACAATATGTATATAATTCTTCTTCTACACATTTTATTTACTTCCCTGTTTAGTAATGAAAGTTTCTTGCTTAAAAAATGACTTTCACGTGAGTATTCATAGTCAGTTTAGTTCAGTCACTCAGTTGTGTCTGACTCTTTGCGACCCCGTGAACCGCAGCATGCCAGGCCTCCCTGTCCATCAGCAGCTCCAGGAGTCCACCCAAACCCATGTCCATTGAGTCGGTGATGCCATACAACCATCTCATCCTCTGTCATGCCCTTCTCCTCCTGCTCTCAATCTTTCCCAGCATCAGGGTTTTTTCCAGTGAGTCAGCTCTTCGCATCAGGTGGCCAAAGTATTGAAGTTTCAGCTTCAACATCAGTCCTTCCAGTGAACACTCAGGACTGATCTCAATAGCAAAAAGTTGGAAAGAACCCTACTGTTCATCAGCTGGTGAACAGACAAATAAAATGTGGTATATCAATACAATGGGACACTGCCCAGCAATAAGAAATGAAATGAAATACTGGTAAACCTCCCATTGTAAGAAGAAATGAAATACTGATAAATGCTACACTATGGACAAACCTCTTTGGAGAGGGAAATGGCAACCCACTCCAGTGTTCTTGCCTGGAGAATCCCAGGGATGGGTGGTAGGCTGCCGTCTATAGGGCCGCACAGAGTCGGACACGACTGAAGCGACTTGGCGGCGGCAGCAGCAGCAGCAGCATGGATCAACGTCAAAAACATCATACTAACTTAAAGAAGTCAGCCACAAAAGAGCACATGTTGTATGATTCCATTCACATAGAATGCCCAGAAAAGACGAGTCTATGTAGACAGGAAGCAAACTAATGACTGTTTGAGGCTGAGGGTTTGGAGGGAGAAGGATTAAGTGTAAAAGAGGTAGACGGGATTACACAGTGATAAAAATATTCTGAAACTGCGTTATCGTGATGGCTGCACAACTTAGTAAATTCACTAAATATTAATGAATCATATATTTAAATCAGTTAATTTTACAGTACGTAAATTATACCCGAATAAAATTGTTTACAAAATAATCTATTCATGGAGAACATTTTCAGTTACATAAAAATTGGTCAAACTCTTTGCACTGTACACTCCTGAGAGATGAATTTCTTTATCCACACAGTGAAGATAGAAATTTCTAACTCAAATATAGTTACCTGAACATCAAATGAGATATTAAAATGAAAACGTTTTGAAAACTGAAAAATGGCTGATAAAGATTCCTTCGACTTAGCAGAGGATAGAAATTATTTTATTCTCCCTCTAGGTGGCGCTAGAATCTAAAAATGAGCATGCCGCTGCTAAGTGCAGCTGTTTTCTACAAAATTACCCTAAGAGGTTACATCCCTAAGGGGAGTTTTTAGTCCACTGTCCTTCAGTCCAGAGCCTTCTCCTGAACTAATCTTAGGATAATAGACATCCAAGTTCAGTGTAAGCCTCCTAATATCTCACAAAGTGTCAATTGCACTTTCCATGTTGCATGGTCCCCTCTGTCCTGGGAAATTAGCCCTCTGATTAAACCACATTCATCTTCCATTTCTCGCCATCTTCGTGGAAACTTTAGTTTCCAACATAATTGTATACCTCTGTTGCATTTTCAATACTCTCAAGTGCTTTTAGAGTTTCACTTAATTGGGAATGAGGGTCAGTTCACCAAACCATTTGTAAAATGTCTCAAAAGTAATCACAGGCGTAGCAAACATAGCCACATCAAGGAAGAAATGCCACAGAAGGGCCCTATCTGCGGCATGTGTTGGTAGAAAGTGAAAGTGAAGTCTTCCAGTCGTGTCCGACTCTTTGTGACTCCATGGACTAGTAGCCTACCAGGCTCCTCCCTCCATGGGATTCTCCAGGCAAGAGTACTGGAGTGGGTTGCCATTTCCTTCTCCAGGGGATCTTCCCAACCCAGGGATCGAACCTGGGTCTCCCGCATTCCAGGCAGGCACTTTAACCTCTGAGCCACCGGGGAAGAAGGAACAGCTAATGTGCTCTTACTTTGCTGTGGGCGGTGTAGCTTTATGGGATGGCTGGGGGCTCAGTGATAAGGATTCTGCCTGCAATGCAGGAGGTACAAGTTCAATCCCTGGGTCAGGAAGATCCCCTGGTGGAGGGAAGGGCCACCCACTCTAGTATTCTTGTCTGGGAAATCCCATGGACAGAGGAGCCTGGTGGGTTACAGTCCACAGGGTCTCAAAGTCAGACACGACTTAGTGACTAAACAACAAATGTAGCTTTATACATAAGAAAATTAATGCCTTGAAAGCTGTAAGGTGAGAATCTATCTCATGTTCAAGACTTCAGTCTGAGTCCAGCTCATTGTCTCCTCTTCTCTCTTTTAAAAGAAAAAGAAGGGTTTTTAAATTACCTTTTTTGCTCTTCATCTGATGGTGTCTGGGAGTTGGTGATGGACAGGGAAGCCTGGCGTGCTGCAGTCCATGGGGTTGCAAAGAGTTGGACACAACTGAGTGACTGAACTGAACTGATGGTGTCTAGAAGCATTTGGTTCGAGTAGGAGAGCCAAGAGCCTGGAGTGCAAGGCACGTGGGCACTGCTGTGCAACAAGAACACTCAGGGCCATTATATGAGCCCCGAACTCCTGCAGCTCTTGCTTAACTCAGTTACCAGGGCGCCAGGGCTGGTCTTTCAAGGGAGCATGAAAGCCGAGGCTTGGGCCCCATGATGTGTCTTGCAAAGGAAAGAATACAGAAGCAACACGAGAACACGTGCACAGGAGTTGTGCAAACAGACAGCTCATTATTGAGAATTCTTCACTGGCGAAAATGCTTTCCCACAAGGGGGAAGGGTTTGAAAAACAGCTTTTGTCTACTGGAGCCTACTCTTAGGGGGAAACAAATCAGCTTTTAAAACACAATACCATAAAAGCTTTAAAAAGTAGTATTTAAGGATCAGGGAAATAGCCTATGAGAAGTTAATGCAAAATCAATTCAGGCACACAATTTACATCTGCTGCATTACCCAGAATGGCTCTCTTCCATAACTGGAAATCTGTGGACCTAAATCTGGGATGACTGGAAGGAGTTTTATGTCTTCTGGGACATAGCTGTACAATCTGTCACCAGGAGAGAAAATCTGTAAACCCTTAAGGGCCAGCAGAAGCTAGGGCCCTATCGTTAGAAAACGCACATTTAAAATCACCCAACAGAGTAAGTGCCGTTCACAGTTCTAGGCCTTTAAGCCCGGCCCTCTGTCCAAACCTGTAGTCTTTCCACACCCAGCAGGCTTTATTTTCCCTAACATAGTTCCTAGCAAACAATGAGCTGCTCCTGCTTTGAATGTTAACAGTGAGTGCTGGGCTGGAGCTGGAACTTGGCTTCTCATGCATTCGGTGAGCAGACTCAGGGTCTGCTATGGACCTTCCTTGTGAAGTTTGCCCACCCCCACCCCCTTGGCATGATGCTGAGTGTTTAGTTCACCCAAACCATTGTGAGGGACTTCTCTGGTGGTCAAGTGGTTAAGAGTCTACGTTTCCAGTGCAGGGGATCTGATCAGGGAACTAAGCTATTAATGATACATGGCATCCATGGTGTGGCAACCCCCAAAATATTTTTAACTAAAAAAAAAACACCAAAAACCCAGTGTGAGTTACTTATGCACAAAGTATCTTTAAAGTTGCAAGTTTTGAAATTACCTATAATGAGATCAAGAAGGAGCATCAGAGGAACAGAACAGGAAAACGTGGTTTGGGGAGAGTCACTAGAATTGCAAGAAAAGGGAGTTCCAAGGAAGAGAAAGTTGGTAAGAGTGTCAAATGCCACAGAGAAGTTGGGCAAGGTAAGGACCCTCTGTGCCCATGGGGCCTGACCTTTACGACGGCACTGTGTACCTGGGACTTCCCAGGTGGCACTAGTGGCAAAGAACCTGCCTGCCAATGCAAGAGACATGAGACATGGGTTCAATCTCTGGGTCAGGAAGATCCCCTGAAGGAGCACATGGTAACCCACTCCAGTATTCTTCCCTGGAGAATCCCATGGACAGAGGAGCCTGGCAGGCTACAGTCCACAGGGTTGCAAAGAGTTGGACACAACTGAAGCGACTTAGCATGCACACACGTTCACCTGGGGAAATAATTCATGGCACGGGAGGGGAAGCCAAAGATTGAGTGAATGAAGCTGAACAGACAGCATGTGTTGGCCCTGTCTCCTCCTGTGAAGGGAAAAGGGAGGAGTTTGAGGTGGAGGCATTAAATAGAAAAGAGATATTTTCCCACTGTTAAGACCTTCTTGAGATAGGACATGCCTTAATCCAGTGCTGAAATCACAGCCCAGGAACTCTGATCTGGCCATCCTTCTCTGAACAGCTCATGGTAGGGTTTCAATAAATATCTGTGGAAGTAAGCAAGGCTGCACTCTTAGAACTGCCTATATGCAGGCTGTTGAAAGCAGAATTTAAAAAAAAATCATATTGAAAGAGTTCTACTCTGTTTTTAAGGTTTTCCCTTCTTAATTGTGTCACCTCGGACAAGTAACTTCTCTGGACCTCAATTTCCTCATGTATAAAGATATGAAAGTGAATGGCTCATTGTATAAGAGTGCATAGCTCAAAGTAAGCATATTATACTTTCTCGTTGTTGTTATTCTTATTCTCTTCATAGCTATTTGTCATCCTGGGAGCAACAGGAGACCTCTGACACCTGTACTGTTCATCCAAAGCACTCCCAGAATGTTTCTGCATGAGGGGAAAGGTTTGAAAAACAGCTCTTGCCTCCTGAAGCCCTCCTTTGGTGGAAACAAAATTGCTTTTAAAATGCAATACCTTAAAATGCAACCTGTTTAAAAAAATACTAACACAATTCCAAAAAAGTTCTAAAAAAAAAGTCAACGCCAAGAATAAATCCTAAGATGTAGGTTCATCAGTTATAATAAGTATACCTCTCTGGTGGGATGTTAGTAATATGTGGGGGCAGGGAATCTGTGGAAAATCTTTGTACTCTCTGCTCAGGTTTGCTGTGAACCTAAAACTTCTCTAAAAATATAGTCTTTTAAAAAACTGAAGTATAGGTGATATACAATGTTGTATTAGTTTAAGTATATAACGAAGTGCTTCAGTTACATACTTTTTCAGATTATTTTCCATCATAGGTTATTATAAAATATTCAACATAGTTTCCTGCACTATAGAGTAGAACCTTGTTTATCTGTTTTATGTATAGTAGTGTGTATCACCAGATGGCCAACACTGAAGTCAGATTGATTATATTCTTTGCAGCCAAAGATGGAGAAGCTGTATACAGTCAGCAAAAACAAGATCGGGAGCTGACCATGGCTCAGATCATGAACTCCTCATTGCCAAATTCAGACTTAAGTTGAAGAAAGTAAGGAAAACCACTAGACCATTCAGGTATGACCTAAATCAAATCACTTACGATTATACAGTGGAAATGAGAAATAGATTTAATGAACTAGATCTGATAGATAGAGTGCCTAATGAACTATGGACGGAGGTTCATGACACTGTATAAGAGACAAGGATCTAGACCATCCCCATGGAAAAGAAATGCAAAAAGGCAAAATGGCTGTCTCAGGAGGCCTTACAAATAGTTGTGAAAAGAAGGGAAGCCAAAAGCAAAGGAGAAAAGGCAAGATATACCCATTCGAATGCAGAGTTCCAAAGAATAGCAACGAGAGATAAGAAAGCCTTCCGATAAGAAAGCCTTCCTCAGTGATCAGTGCAAAGAAATAGAGGAAAACAGTAGCATGGGAAAGACTAGAGATCACTTCAAGAAAATTAGAGATACTAAGGGAACATTTCATGCAAAGATGGCTCAATAAAGGGCAGAAATGGTATGGACCTAACAGAAGCAGAAGATATTAAGAAGAGGTGGCAAGAATACACAGACGAACTGTACAAAAAGATCTTCATGACCCAAATAATCACAATGATGTTATCACTCACCTAGAGCCAGACATCATGGAATGTGAAGTCAAGTGGGCCTTAGAAAACATCACTATGAACAAAGCTAGTGGAGGTGATGGAATTCCAGTTGAACTATTTCAGATCTTAAAAGATGATGCTGTGAAAGTGCTGCACTCAATATGCCAGCAAATTTGGAAAGCTCAGCAGTGGCCACAGGACTGGAAAAGGTCAGTTTTCATTCCAACCTTTCTTTCATTCCAAAGAAAGGCAATGCCAAAGAATGCTCAAACTACTGCACAATTGCACTCATCTCACATGCTAGTAAAGTAATGCTCAAAATTCTCCAAGTCAGGCTTCAATAGTACGTGAACCGTGAACTTCCAGAAGTTCAAGCTGTATTTAGAAAAGGCAGAGGAACCAGAGATCAAATTGCCCAACATCTGCTGGATCATCAAAAAAGCAAGAGAGTTAAAAAAAAATCTATTTCTGCTTTATTGACTATGCCAAAGCCTTTGACTGTGTGGATCACAACAAACTGTGGAAAATTCTGAAAGAGATGGGAATACCAGACCACCTGACCTGCCTCTTGAAGAAACTATATACAGGTCAGGAAGCAACAGTTAGAACTGGACATGGAACAACAGACTGGTTCCAAATAGGAAAAGGAGTATGTCAAGGCTGTATATTGTCACCCTGCTTATTAAACTTCTATGCAGAGTACAACATGAGAAATGCTGGGCTGGAGGAAGCACAAGCTAGAATCAAAATTGCTGGGAAAAATATCAATAACCTCAGATATACAGATGACACCACCCTTATGGCAGAAAGCAAGGAAGAACTAAAGAGCCTCTTGATGAAAGTGAAAGAGGAGAGTGATAAAGTTGGCTTAAAGCTCAACATTCAGAAAACGAAGATCATGGCATCTGGTCCCATCACTTCATGGCAAATAGATGGAGAAACAGTGAAAACAGTGACAGACTTTATTTTTGGGGACTCCAAAATCACTGCAGATGGTGACTGCAGCCATGAAATTGAAAGACGCTTACTCCTTGGCAGGAAAGTTATGACCAACCTAGATAGCCTATTCAAAAGCAGAGATATTGCTTTGCCAACAAAGGTCCATCTGGTCAAGGTTATGGTTTTTCCAGTAGTCACGTATGAATGTGAGAGTTGACTATAAAGAAAGCTGAGCGCCGAAAAGAATTGATGCTTTTGGACTGTGGTGTTGGAAAAGACTCTTGAGAGTCTCTTGGACTGCAAGGAGATCCAACCAGTCCATTCTAAAGAAGATCAGTCCTGAATGTTCATTGGAAGGACTGATGCTGAAGCTGAAATTCAAGTACTTTGGCCACCTGATGTGAAGAACTGACTATTTGTAAAGACTCTGATGCTGAGAAAGACTGAAGGTGAGATAAGAAGGGGACAACAGAGGATGAGATGGTTGGATGGCATCACCGACTCGATGGAGATGAGTTTGAGTAATCTTCGGGAGTTGGTGATGGACAGGGAGGCCTGACATGCTGCAGTCCATGGGGTTGAAAGAGTCGGACATGACTGAGCGACTGAACTGAACTGAACTGTGTGTGTATCTATTAATCCCAAACTCCTAATTTATCCCTCACTCCCACTTTTCCTCTTTGGTAAACACGGTTTATTTTCTGTTTCTGAGTCTATCTCTGTTTTGTAGATAAGTTCATTTGTATCCTCTCTTTAAGATTCCACATGTAAATGATATCATATCATATTTGTCTCTCTCTAAGTGTGATAATCTGTAGGCCATCCACACTTCTGCAAATGGCATTATTTCATTCTTTTTATGTCTAAAAAAATAATCTTTAAAAAGTCTGACAGCAATGCTCTATCTAATCACATTTGTAGAAGAGAGGAGCCCCTGCATCATGCCAGGAAGATGGTAGCCCAGCTGTGCCAGGGCAGCTGTGGCTCTGGGTGGCTGGAGTTGGGGAGACAGCCTCTGTGTTCTGTGAAAGGCAGCCAGAGGAATGGACTAGGGTGGGTGCAAGCCTGAGACTGGAGTCTGACAGCACCTAGTTGCTATATTCTGTTGATCTTCCTGTACAGTTAGGATGGAAGTGAACTCCTGGGAGAAGCCTCCAGCTGGACTCATGTTACATGGAGTGCCCCATACTCTTGCTCACGGCCATGATGTGGTGTACTGTGGTGTTTCTTAGAAAACACCCTAAAACAAGACAGCATAGTGATCTTATAGAAGTAGGCTGTTGATGGCAGAGGCCAGGGAAGGGATGCCTTGCCTTGCTAATTGTACAGGCCTATTTTGAAATTTTGGCCTCATCACATGGCTGACTGACCTTAGACAAGTTACCTAACTTCTGACACTCAGCTCCTCGTATGTCGAATGAGGGTAATAATAAGATCTGACTCAAGGGTTAAAGGGAGGTTCTGGGAAGATAGTGTGTATATAAGGTCCTTTATGAAGGCTTCCCTGGTGGCTCAGTGGTAAAGAATTTGCCTGCAATGCAGGAGACTGGGACGGGAAGAAATGGCAGCCAACTCCAGGGTTTTTGCCTGGAGAATCCCATGGAGAGAGGAGCCTGGTGAGCTAGTCCATGGGGTCGAAAAAGAGTCAGATACAACTTAGCAACCTAACAACAACAGGCACTACAGTGCTTAGTGAACAATGGCTATTATTTTTCTTTTTTTAAAATCAGTGAATCTAACTCATACTGCCCTCTGCTTTGTCCTTCATGGAAAAACAAACACACTCCTACCTGTTACTTCCAATTCCTGGTGTTTCATTAGCCTTGTGAGATTTCCTAGTGGAAATTTCCTTCCTTATTCTCACAAAGATCCAGGATTGAATGGGAGAAGAGTTAGTGATAAAACTGGTTTTCTTCTTTCTAAAGGTCAGAAGCTAAGTCCATGCTTCTCTTGTTGGTTTCTCTCTGACTCATCCTCATGCCGGAAGCAAATTGTGTATTTCCTGTCTCATTTTCTCAGTCAGAAAAATGAGCTTTATTGAATCATTTTCTCTCCCCTGCCTTTCAGCACAGCCTTCTGTTTGGGGACATTCTGTAAACTGCAGTGGCAGGTCTTGCTTCCAGTTTCCTCTTTCAGATGTTTTAGATTCCTTTCCAGCAGTGAGAAATGGGGGATGTGTTTCTCCAGGGATGTGTCATGGACAACAATAACAGAGAGCAGTGATTCTCACCTCCGGGTGACTTTGCCCCCAGAAGACATGTGTCATTGTCTGGAGACATTTTCGCTTGTCACAGCTGGGGGCTCTGGTTGCTCCTGGATTTCATGAGTAGAGGCCAGGGGTGCTCCAAACCTCCCACAATGCATAGGGCAGGCCCCCACAACAAAGAATCATCTGGCCCACATGCCAATCGTACCGAAGCTGAGAAACCCCGGCATAAAGATATGTTAACTTTTCTCATGTGCTTTTTCTTTTTACATTTTTGTCCTTGGTCTCAGTTTTCTTTATCCCACCTAATCCAACCTCCTTCCCTCTCTCCTATAGATCTTACTACTCCTTCCCCTTCCTACCCCTAAGTCTTTTTCATTCTCTCTTCTGCCCTCTCATTGTTTGATGATCCTTGAAGTTCCTAGTCCTTGAAAAATACTCATGAATTTGCTTTTCCAACTCAGTCACTAATTCACCATATGCCTTTGGGCTGGCCATTGTAACTCTCTGGGCTTCAGCTTCCTCCCTGTACAAGGGCACAGGATTGAATGACCTTTAAGGCTCAAATTTGTGAGTGACAATTGTCATGACAATTCAGTTGCCTAATACTCTTACAAGAAAGTCTAAGTGTAAGAGCGGACCCCTATTAAAGTACACTGGGTTTATCTCTAAATTATGAGAAAAAAAAATGTTTATGCAAGTTTGGGAGTATATGGAAATTCAATCTTGCAAAGGCAATTAGGGATAAGATAAAATCTATGGGAAAATTAAATGAGCTAAAAAGACAGGTTGTAGCATTATTGGTAATAATAGAAAGTTGTAAATGATATAAATAGCCAACAATTGTGGACTGAGACAGAAAAAGTATGGTATAATTACATGATGAAATACCGTCCAGCTGTTAATAATAATTGGGAAGTTTTTAACCATGTGGAAAATACTTAGATAAAGGTAACAAAATCATATGTAGTTTATACTCATATTTAGTGAAAGCATTTTCTAGAATGAACATTTTTAAATTAAATTATTTTGTCCTTTCTTACTTCAAAGGTAATACATGCTTATTTGTAAATGATTTCAAAAACTCAGATAAAACAAAACAAAAAATTATCTATAATTTGACCACCAGAGTTAACCCTGAGTTATCTTTGCAGTCTTTTTGCATTCTATTTTTAAAATAATAATAGTGTTATATGTTTTTGTCACCTGCCTTTCTTTTGCTTGGGCTTCCTGGTAGGTCAGATGGTAAAGAATCTGCCTACAATGCAGGAGACCTGGGTTCGATCTCTGAGTTGGGAAGATCCCTGAAGAAGGAAATGGCAACTCCTTCTAGTATTCTTGCCTGGAGAATTCCATAGACCTGGAAGGCTATAGTCCATGGGGTTTCACAGAGTCAGGCATGACTGAAAGACTTCACTTTCACTTTTTTTCCCTTCATTTTTTGCTTTCCTTGTCATTATAGTCCTCTGCAAAGGCATTTAATTGCATAACATTCCTTTGTATCTGCACTGGATCAAATTAGGGGAAAGTAAATAAACTTTTAAACAATGAAGAGTGCCAATTCACAGTTAGGAGCTTGGTGGACCTGAATGTTCTTCTCTTCATGACTAATCAATGTAATCTCCCTCAGGGGGTAGCTTCAGTTATGTTGGGCTTGGCAGCTCCTATCACAGAATCATCAAATGGCAAGTTGAGTAGGGATACTGGAAGTCATGTAGTGCAACCCATTTCTCTCTCTCTCTCCAGACATCCCCACTAAATGGATGAATGCGGCTCTGACCTTCCAACTAACCTATGACCTGGAGTACTTGGGTCGATCTGCCCAGAGCAGGAAAACCATGTGACCCTCCACTCCCCTCCAGCTCCCTCTCCCCTCCATCCCCAATGCATCTGGCTGACATGTGGGCCTGCCTGTTTCCCAAACCCTTTCTCCCCGGATTAGCGGGGGGTGGGGGGACCTTCAGGGCCTTTTTGTCACCAGTTCCCGTGACACAGGCTCAGTCTCAGACGCTCTTCCCTCTGTGATTCACTGCCAAGTCTGCATTCTGCTTTCCTGTCTGGGAACATTATGACATCCGATTTATTTGGTAAAAGAGGGAGAAAAATGCTTACCAGCTCATTTTTCTACTGTGGGCACTCTGAAAAATCTTCTGAAGTTCTCACAGCCTCACCACCAGCATCAAAGCCTCAAAAAGCCCTCTAGGCTACTTCTCTGGTCAAGGCTACCGGCCTGAGTGAAATTCCAAAGAAGACAAAACTGCTTTGTTTCAGAAACCCTTCCCTCCGTGTCCATCTCCCATTTCAGACTCCATTTCCCAGTGCTCTCCTGGCAGAGGAATTTTCCCATCTGCTGGCAGTCGTAAAGATATCTATGTGTGCATACGTGCTAAGTTGATTCAGTCATGTCTCTCTCTTTGCAACCCCATGGACTATAGCCTGCCAAGCTCCTCTGTCCATGGGATTCTCCAGGCAAGAATACTGGAGTGGGTTGCCATTTCCTTCTCCAGGAGTTCTTCCCAACACAGGGATTGAACCCAGGTCTCTCATGTCTCCTGCTAATTAGCAGGAGGGCTCTTCACCACTAGTGCCAATCCAAGACATGTCAGGGTAACTATGGGACCCCAGGTGTCTCCTAGGGGCTGTTTGACTGAGGCATTTACAAGGCTTTCACCACAGGCTTTGCCCCCTTCACTCATCCTTGAAGGGTTGAGGTAGAGGGGGAGCCAGAATTCAGGAAGCCTCGAGTGTGCCAAGCATGGTGCCCAGTGCTTTCTGTAGGTTTCTGCATTTATTCCTCACAGCACCGTGCATTGCACATTGTTAATCCAATTTTAATACAGAAGAACTGGGACTTTAAGAGATTAAGTCATTGACAGAGGAGCAGAGTCAGGATTTGAACTCAAGGCTGCTGATTCTAACATTACATCACAATGTTGCCTTCCCATAAGCTCAGTGCCTGTGCATTTGCCTACCTAGTCCAGTATTCTTAGGGATTCCCCGGTGGCTCAGACAGAAAAGAGTCTGCTTGCAATGCAGGAGACCTGAGTTCGATCTCTAAGTTGGGAAGATCCTCTGGAGAAGGAAATGGCAACCCACTCCAGTATTCTTGCCTGGAAAATCCCATGGCCAGAGGAGCCTGGTGGGCTACAGTCCGTGGGGTTGTGAAGAGTCAGACAGGACTGAATGACTAAGCATACATGCTTTTTCAAAGAAAAACAGAATGCCTGAGCCCTAAATCAGTGTGCTTCTGTGCTCCAGCTCATAGGTTAATACAAATGTCTCTGCACACATTAAACGTTTCTGAATTTTTGCTCCAGACATCAGGAAGGCTGTAGGTTAAAAGGACAAGCAAAGTTTCCTCCAGTTCACTAATAATGACTCTAACTACTGCCTCTCCTGCCTCCCTTGTCCTTTTGCAGTTGCTTCCTGGAGTCACAAAAGTGAGCCTGGAGGACCTGGAGCATTAGTTCTCAAAGTGTGTTCCTCGGACCAACAACGCAGCATCGCCTGGGAATTTGCTATGAATGCAGTTTCTGGGACTCTGCTCCAGATTTGAATCAGAAACTCCAAGGGTGGGGCCCACAGTCTGTATTCTAACAAGTCCTCTGGGTGGTTCTGATGTGCTAAAGCTGAAGAAGTGCTGACCTAGAGAATGAGTGGCATAGACCCTTGGCTCTATCCCCTCATCCAATCAGCTGCTGAGCTCTGTGGACGCTGCTTCTGCCTCCTAGCTTATGTGCTTTGTCCCGACTCAGGCCCAGTGAACTCTTGTCTGCCCTGTGGTAGTGCCTCCCAGTAATTCACCTCTCATCCTTCACTGACTTCTGATCCCTGTTGCCCTCTGATATTGCCCTGTCTCTCCACTCTGATGATGTCAGGTGGCTATTGGAATAAAATCCAAATTCCTTAGCTTGGTACTCAAGATCCTCCAAAATATGCACCAGACCTTTATTTTTAGTCTTATGTCCTACTTATCCTCCCCTTTATGTATCCTATACCCAAATGGTGCAAGAATGACTCCCTGTTTGCTACAGATTTATACTTTCTCACTGCTGTGCCTTTGCTTGCTGTTGGTCCCTCTGCCTGGAATTGCCTCCATTTATCCCCATGTAGCTGTTAAGTTTCAGCCCACATGTCATCTCCTCCATACAGTCTTTCTTCATCCTTCTAAATACTTCCTATTCTTTAAAAAAAAAAAAAAGAATTTATTTAATTCCCTATAGAATTAAGTCAAAATTTTGTCCTTTGCACTTTTAAGTTTTTTATTTAATTGAAATACAATTGGCCTACAGCATTATGTTCGTTCCAGATGCATAGTATAATAATTTGATATTTCTACACATTATATGATCTCCCTTCCTTCCTTTTGAATTCATAGAATTTATATTTACTTCTCTTATGGTGCTGATTAAATTATACTTTACGCCTCCTTGTGAAGGAGGCATATTTTATATGTTTTATATCTACCATACTTTATATTTCCTTCCAGGTGGTAAGATGACAGAGTTGTGCTTTTTACCATCTTTGCATTTCCTATAGCACCCACAGTGACAGAGCTTAATACATGGTTGTTGAATGAATGAATGAGTGAATGAATGAATGTTGGATCCACATAAATAAAATTGAAAGATTTTTCATCCCCTATTCTAAATAAGCCTATCAAAAATAAATGATATTGCTGTGTTTCTAACAAAATAGTGTCCATTTTATCTCCTCTAAAACTGGGCCAGTTAGAAAGATTACATTATAGCCCAAAGTTTTCAGGGTGATGGTGTGGGTAGAAACGGATTGTTCCCATATCTGTGGCTTGAGTAACAATACAGGAGAATGAAATGACGATTTTGTTACAAACCTTCACCTTGAACGGCATAATGGACACCCAAGCCCCAGCAGGTTCTCTGAGTAAGCAAAGGGAGAGTGAAGCAGCAGTGATTCGCAAGGAAACAATTGCTGGGACCTTGGAAGTCCCAGTCGAAGCTGCTGGCCTGGCTTCAATCCAAAGTTAGGAAAGAGATTTCTGCTCAGACAAAATTAGTTCTGTAGATCATGTAATACTCCACTCCATCTTGACATGGCCTTGACTCATTGAAGACCTTCCTCCATATGGGCTGGAAAATGTGACTAAGCACAATTTTGGGGGCCCTCAGCCATGGAGCACCAGCCACAGTGTTCTAAGCTCTGAACAAAAACCAGGGCAGAAACGATAACTCTGGGTCCCTGGCCTTGCTGTTTAGTGGGAGGGGCTGTGACTGTGGAGAAGCAGAAGTGTCTGGTGTTCTTCTAGGACAGTCATGATTCTGATGGGTTTTGAGCTTCCCTGAAAACCCAATTGTTAGAGAAGCAATCTCTTCTTTTGCCAGCTCTGGGCTTCTAGTTCTATGTGGTTGCTTGACTTGCTTCCTCACACTGACTCAACAATTGTTTTTTCTTGGAAAAGACTCATCATATTTCTAAACCTCACTTCAAGAGAGCAGAGGGCAGAGGGCCTGTTCTCTCCAGCCTCCACCTGGGCAGAAGGAAGAATTTGGAAAGGACACCAGGTCAGAGTCAAGCCTGGCTGGCGTGGCTCCACATGAAGGAAAGTGGACGCTTCTGCTTCCACCTCACTGAGCAGGATGTCTCCCCAGCCATGAGCAGCTCTTTCTGGCTAACATCTCAGCCCTGGACTTTGCTGTCACGCGTGGTGGCTTCTGGTGCTGTCTCTGTGTGACCCTCCACTGTTCCTGCTTTGTTTTCTGCTGCATGAAGTTTCCTATAATAAGGCCCGGGATTCATTTTGTGTATATTGCTGAGAATCTTTCCTGTGAATGTTTTGAGTTCCTAGACACTTGTTTTTAGCAGGATGCTTAACAGTCCCTCCTGTATCTCAAGATGATTTCCTAGGTGGGCTGACCACATTGGAGTTGGTGTCTCTAACTATGAGGCAATCTTCAGCAGTGTCAAAAAGTGCTCTTGTAAGGATCTTCCTGGTGGTCCAGTGGTTAAGACTCTGCACTTCCAATGCAGAGGATACAGGTTCGATCACTGGATGGAACTAAGACCCTGCATGCCACACGGTGGGTTGCTGTTGTTCAGTCGCTCAGCCGTGTCCGTCTCTTTGTGACCCCATGAATCACAGCACGCCAGGCCTCCCTGTCCATCACCAACTCCCAGAGTTCACTCAAACTCGTGTCCATTGAGTCAGTGATGCCATCCAGCTATCTCATCCTCTGTCGTCCCCTTCTTCTCCTGCCCCTAGTCCCTCCCATCATCAGGGTCTTTTCCAATGAGTAAACTCTTTGCATGAGGTGGCCAAAGTACTGGAGTTTCAGCTTTAGCATCATTCCTTCCAAAGAACACCCAGGACTGATCTCCTTTACGATGGACTCGTTGGATCTCCTTGCAGTCCAAGGGACTCTCAAGAGTCTTCTCCAGCACCACAGTTCAAAAGCATCAATTCTTTGGTGCTCAGCCTTCTTCACAGTTCAACTCTCACATCCATACATGACCACTGGAAAAACCATAGCCTTGACTAGACGGACCTTTGTTGGCAAAGTAATATCTCTGCTTTTCAATATACTATAACATGTACTCACACACAAATACGTGTTAAAAGGATAGATATTAAGTATTAACAGTAGCTATCTCTAATAAGTGTTTTGTGTTTTGATTTTTCCAAACAAATTTTTATTTTCCAAAACTCTTACCATGAAGAGATTTTGTTTTGGTAATAAGCAAAGAGTAGTGCATATTTTCAATTTTCTAAATAAATAGGTCCTTGGGGGAAAAAAGTTTGCAGGAGGATCCCTAGATTGGTACCTACAGGGATTCAGATACACAGCAGGATCCTCTGGTCTTAGCAATATGGTGCGAGTGAGCAGGGGCCGCTGGGGCTTTGCAAAAGGCCAACATGTGAGGCAGATGGGACCTTGGCTTCATTCCTCTCCAGTCATGGTTGACACCAAAGGAGTGAGGCAGGTGGCAGGAAATCCTCAAGGCTCTGGCAGGCAGGCTTTCTGCCTCAGATTTGGCAACTGAAGCCACAGGGCAGGAGGAGCAGTGGCCCCCACTCTGAGGAATGAGGCACCATCAGAGGGCGGACAAGTGGCCCCCTGCCTTCTCTCAGTCCCCTCTTTACTGTGCAGAGTGAGTTCTGCACCAATTTCAGCAAAGCTCTTAAGTATTAATGCTCTCTAAGTGCTAGGCCCATTTTGTAAACACCCAGTTTCAGACAAATTGCTTGTTTTCCAAGGCCTGACTAGATTAAGTGCTAGAATTTTGAAAGATGCCATTTACCTGGGCTGTTTGGGAAAGTTCAGGTAATTGTGCTCCTGGCTCCTTTCATTTCCATTCCTGCTGCGTTTCCACCCTAACCTGTTGAAAGGGTCAACCATGCTCATTTTTGTAACTACTCTATGGAAAGGCAACCATCAGTGTGGCTCCAATGCACATTTTAACCAGAGGCAAAGAGCCCTGAACACACTGCGCCCTTGAGAACTGCCCTGTGTGGCAGCACTGGGGCTCTCCATGCCCTGAATCTGGGATGGGACAGGCTGGAGTGGAGCAAGACCCATTACTCCTGGTACCGCTCACACTCCTCCTCGGTCTTGTAGGATTCCTCTGCTTCTCTTCATCTTGCTGTCTCTTCATCACACAGATGGATATCACAAGGGAAATGTGTGTATGGGGTGCTCGTTCTCCTGCTGAAGCTCCTGTTTTCTAGATGGTGCTACACAATCTGTTTAAAGCTTGAGCCTGAACACATGGTCATTTAGCATAAACTTTTCATTTTATTTTTAACACCAAAGCACTTAATAACTCCTCTTTCCCTAATGTGTGCTCCCCCACTAAACACCACTTGTTTTTGGTCCCAGGGCAAAATTCTTGGGTTGTGGGGATATGCTGGCACTGCTCCCAAAGCTGGTTTAAAAATCTAGTGGTTCCAAGACTTCCCTGGTGGTCCAGTGGCTAAGACTCCTGGCTCCCAAAACAGGGGGCAATTTTCAGTCCCTAGTCAGGGAACTGGATCCCACATGCCGCAACTAAGAGTTCACATGCCTCAGTTAAAGATCCTGCATGCCACGACTGAGATTTGGCACAGCTAAAATCAATTAATTAATTAAAACTAAATTAAGTAATTAAAGAAATAAAATCTAGTGTTCTAAGTCAAATCTGAGACGTTTGTTAGGAAATAATAATAGGAATAAAAAGTATAGTATTTTTTATTAATGGTAAATCTGAACAGACAGACATGTATGTGGCTAAGTATTTGAGACTCTGGTTCCACAGCTTAAGTCCAATAAAACTATAACCCAAGGCATTTTTAGGAAGTACTGAATCTCTTCTCTTGATGGCTAAACTCTGCGGTCCGGACCAAATGGTCCCATCTCTGCTAAACCACTGAAAATCATATTACAAAGAAATTAAATGACATAAGCCTTCTATCCTCCCTATGAGAGATTTCATAATATCTTGAAATGTGATTTTAAGAGATGAGACTAGCATCATCTCAACTGCATTTAAAAAGATATTCCTAAAAGCTTCGGCACATCAAAGAAAACCATCAACAAAATGAAAAGGAAAATAAGAAGAAATATCCGCAAATCATATATCTGATAAGGAGTTAATATCCAAAATATATATAGAACTCACAAATTGCAAAAACAAACAACAACAACAAAAACACCCGGTTTTTAAATGGGCAAAGGTGCTGAACAGACATTTTTCTTAAGAAGACAGATAGATGGTCAACAAGTACAAGAAAAGATGCTCAACATCACTAATCATAGAAAATGCAAATCAAAACCACAATGAGATATCACCTCAACCTGTTAGAATGGCAAAATGGCTATTATCAAAAGACAAGAGATACTAAGTTTTGGTAAGGATGTGGAGAAAAAGGGAACCCTGTGCACTCTTGGTGGGAATGTAGATTGGTGCAGCCACTATGGAGAACCATGTGGAGCTACTAAAAATTAAAAATAGAACTACTATATGACCCAGAAATTCCACTTCTCAGTATTTATCCAAAGAAAATGTAAACACTAATTTGAAAAGATATATGCACTCTATGTGCATTGCAGCATATTTTCAATAGTCAAGATATGGATGCTTCTTGATGAATGGATAAAAAGAGGTGGTACACGAATACAAGGAATACTATTAAGCAAGAAAGACAAAATTAAACCTTGCCATTTGCAATGACATGGATGATCCTTGAAGGCATTATGCTAAGTAAAAAAGTCAGACAGATAAAGACAAATATGTTATGATCTCACTTACATATAGAATCTAAAAGCAAAAAAAAAAAAAAGCCTACTACCAACGAAAAACCAAGCTCAAAGATAGAGAAAACAGATTGGTGGTTGCCAGAGATGGGGAGTGGGCAAAATGGGCAAAGAAAGTTAAAAGGTACAAACTTCCAATTATAAAATAATTAAGTCACAGGGATGTAACATAGCATCGTAACTATAGTTAATAATACTATGTGTGTTAGACACTCAGTCGTGTCCGACTGTTTATTATCCCATGGATAATATTATCTGCTAGGCTCCTCTGTCCACGGGATTCTTGAAGCAGCAAGAATCCTGGAGTGGGTTGCTATTTCCTACTCCAGGGATCTTCCTGACCCAGGGATCGAACCTGAGTCTTCTGTATTACAGTTAGATTCCTTATCATCTGAGTCATTAGGGAAGCTCCAGTAATAATACTATATAGCATGTTTAAAAGTTGCTAAGAGAGTGGATCTTAAAAGTCTTCGTCATAAGACAAAATTTTTTATAACTGAATAGGGTGACCCATATTAACTAGACTTATTATGGTGATCATTTTACAGTATGTACAAATATTGAATCATCATTCTATACACGTGAAATACAATGTTAAATGTCAATTATGCCTCAATTTTTTAAAAAGATATTAGTATTCACAGGAAAACTCTCCAGAAAAATGTGCTAAAATGAAACCTTTAGGTAGTGAGGTTGTGGGTGATTACTTGCTCCCTTTGTTCTCCACAGTGAGTAGAATTTACTTTCATGATCAGGAAGAAGATTAACCATTTCAGAAAGGAACGTTGAAGGCTAAGCCACATTCCTATGGGACTCATGCAGTTAGATCCTTTTTAACAATTGCCTCAGTTATCTGTTTGGCCAACAGATCTTTGAGGACACACAACTGCCTGGGTCATGTTTAAGAGAAATATGTTTTTTCAGCTACAAAAGAAAATTCCAAGTTGTCAAGGCGGGCGGGGGGCAAGCTTATAAAAAGAAAGCTTTTGAGAAAGAAGCCATTTTCCCCACCCTTCATGCATTCCACCCCATGACCAGTACTGCATTAATGACGGAACTCCTGTGTGCAAACGTGTGTGGGGAAGTTTCTACAATACAGGGTTGCATTGTACAAAGAGCCTGTGTTCCGGAGGCCCACGGCAGCTGTGCGCCCTCGGGTCAGCATGAACAGATTCCCCTGCAGAAAGAGAGCCCCCAGAGAGTTCAATGAAAACTACTCAACTAGGAAAGCACGCAGTAAGAGTTGGAAGTTTAGAGATCTACAGAAGGTAGCTCTAGAAGCTGTTCAGAGTATTCAAATCCTACCTTAAAGACCCCTCTCTAACTTAAATCTGGGTGGGGGGTTGGGGGAGAGAGATTCTTCCACTGCATTTACCTACCTTTTCTTTCCCATCTCTCTTTCCTCCATCACTGATTCACAACTTCCTGTTGACAAGAGCTCCTTTGCTCTGTGGGTGATTTTTCCTTTGTTCTCGTTTTAATTGCTAAGTCCTGTCCAACTCTTTTGCAATCTTTTGGACTATGGGTGCCAGCCTCCTCTGTCCATGGGGATTTTCCAGGCAAGAATACTGGAAGGGGTTGCCATTTCTTTCTCCAGGATATCTTCCTGACCCAGGGGTCAAACCCACATCTCCTGCATTGCAGGCAGATTCTTTACCACTGAGCCACTTGGAAAGCCTGATTTCCTCTTGCTGACCTCTAAGAGTCGAGGAAAGTGTTGCCCAGTGGGTAAGACTCCATGCTTCCAATGCTGGGAGCTTGGGTTCGATCCCTAGTTGGGGAACTAAGATCCCATATACTGCATGGTCAAAAAAAAAAAAAAAAAAGAGGAGTCAAGGAGAAAGAATTAGAAAGTAAATCAGGGACCTAAGCTATGTGCTATCATTTGCTGTGTACAAAGAGATAGAAGAGGCTAATTCTGTGACTGCCATGGACAGTGTGACTGTCGGGAATCTATAGGAAGAGGGCTAGGAGGTTATATCACCAGCTCACCAATGGAAGAGTCTGGAAAACACTCCAAAGTTCAGAGTTCTGAATTCTTCTCCTGCCTGACTGTTGAGTCTCTCAGCCTCCAAAGACCCAGATTCTCTGGTGATCAGGGCTGGAAGCAGTATCAGAGATCATGTTACCTAAGGATTGCCACCTCAGATACCTACAGATGTCTGGAAAGTGACAAAAATGAGTGAGGAACACTGGGTAAAAGGTCACAAAGAATGGTGGGGGCTGAGGCAAACTGGAAATGTAGGCATTTACATAAACACTGTGTGGGCCAAAGAAAACAGGGCTGCTAGCCAACATCATTAAGCAGGCTGCTCATGTGTGACATATGGCTCCAAACTAATTTTGTGTATGAAGAAATAAAGGTTCAGAGAGGTGAAGTGACTCACTCCGGGTCACACAGCCTCGCAGCGGTGGAGCCGGTCCTGACAGCCCAGTCTGAACTTTGTGCCAGGGCTCTCCCCACTCCACCATTCAACCCCTTAACCTGCCCCTTGGCTGAAACTGGATCACCCAACGGTGTACCTCTCTCCTCCAGTGAATGCTGATATCAGGCATTTTAGTGAGACTCAGGGACCTTTTTCCTATAACTCCACATTCCCGTTTTACCTAAGAGGTCAAACCAGCTGCAAATACCACCATCAGTTACAGCTTTCCCACACCCTGAATTTCTTCCTTGCACAGCATGCGAAGTGTTTTCTGTTGGGTTTCCCTCTGGGTACAATTTGAGAACTGGTTGCTCCTCATTCCAAGGCTTCAGGCAACAAAACTACAGTTTAGGCCTAAAATTTCTGAGTAAGATATTCTGAGCACTGGTGCAAGTTTCGTTGGAAGTTGACTTTAAATTTGTCCTTAAAATGTTGGGGAAATTAATTACTAGTTGTAAAGCACTCTGAAAATTAGAGATGAAAGGATCCATGGATCTACAAAATATTATTATAATTAATGAATGCCTATCAATAAACTATGATTAAGAATAATGGGCGTTCTTCACAGGTTATCAAGCTGAGGGATCTTTCACACGGGTGCTGGTAGTACCATCTGTTTTGTCAGAAATATTCTCTTTGTAATTTGCTCATGAGAGTGTTGGTTCAGTGTGAAAAGGTACATTTTGTGCTTTGAAGAGAATATTACTGATATTTTTATACACCATGAGTTAGCAACGATGGATTCTACCCTTAATTTCCATTTATAATTACTGTTGGGAAACTTTTTCAAATATTCTCAAGCTTTGTTTCAAGGAGAATCTTGTCAGATATTATATATGTTTAGGTTTCCTCCCCCAACTGCCCCTCCATCTAAGAACTCAATGTCTTTTGGCTTTTCAAATAGGAGAGATTCTTTTTGGGTTTAATTTATTCATTTTTAATTGAAGGATAATTGTTTTACAATATTGTATTGGTTTCTACCATACATCAACATGAATCAGCTATAGGGTATAAATACCAAACACCAGAGCTCAGGGTCTATTGAGCAAATGCTCAATAAATATTTGATGAGTGAGTGAGTCAGCGAGTGGGTGACAGGCAGGCCATGGTTGCCTGAGTCCTTTTGGGAGTTTGGATGATGTTAGCACTCAGAGTTGTGAGGCTATCTTAGTTCTTTGGGTAAATGGACAGACTGTCTCCCGGCTGGAATCCTTCATTTCTGAAACTTGGTTTGGATTTCCAGTCCATTGATCAAGCCCATTTAGTGACTGGTAGTGGTATCCCTGCTCAGTGATGATAATGACTGGCTTGATGATAAAGACTGGCTTCATTACTTCATTTGTTTGCGGATCATTTATAAAAATTCCAAAGTTACGGGGCTTGTAACAGAAGAAAGCAATTGCGGTAATTCCCCTGAGTCTCACAAACCACACAGGTGTTGCTTTGAAACAGACATACTTAGGTTCAAATTCTAGACAATAATAATGGCAAATATTTAAGCAGTGATTACATTATCCTTAGTACTATGCTAAGTACTTTGCATGGATTATCTCATTTATTTCTCATGATTACCCTAATGAAGCCAGTACTATAATTATGCCCATATTAAGTTGAGAAATAAGAGGCCGAGAAGTAAAGTAATTTATCCTAAACAACACTGGTAAGTAGCAGAGCTAGGATCTGGGCTCAGATCTATCTGATTCTAGGGTCTGACCTCTTAATTCCTATAATTGCCTCTCATCAATCACAGCTTTGCCACTTATTACCTCTGTAACCTTAAAGGAGTCCTTTGACTTCTCTAAGACTTGGCTATCTCATTTTTAAATGAATATTGTCACAGCCACTTTTCAAAGTGTGTACCTGAGCATCAGCCTCTTCTTTATTCCTCCCTCTCAATCTAATAATAAGGTTCAAAGAAAGTGAAAGTGAGGTCGCTCAGTCGTGTTCGACTCTTCGCACCCCATGGACTGCGGTCTATCTCTTTGGCCATAGTTTTTGTCAGGGGATAGACACTGGACTCTAGTCAGGTCAGTTGAGCCTCTCTCTGGGGTATTTTTAACCTGGCACCAGAGAAGGTGAGCTTCACCCCTTCAGTTCAGTTCAGTCGCTCAGTCGTGTCCGACTCTTTGCGACCCCATGAATCGCAGCACGCCAGGCCTCCCTGTCCATCACCAACTCCTGGAGTTCACTCAGACTCACGTTCATCAAGTCAGTGATGCCATCCAGCCATCTCATCCTCTTTCGTCCCCTTCTCCTCCTGCCCCCAATCCCTCCCAGCATCAGAGTCTTTTCCAATGAGTCAGCTCTTCGCATGAGGTGGCCAAAGTACTGGACTTTCAGCTTTAGCATCATTCCTTTCAAAGAAATCCCAGGGCTGATCTCCTTCAGAATGGACTGGTTGGATCTCCTTGCAGTCCAAGGGACTCTCAAGAGTCTTCTTCAACACCACAGTTCCAAAACATTAATTCTTCGGCGCTCAGCCTTCTTCACAGTCCAACTCTCACATCCATACATGACCAATGGAAAAACCATAGCCTTGACTAGACGGACCTTAGTCGGCAAAGCAATGTCTCTGCTTTTGAATATGCTATCTAGGTTGGTCATAACTTTCCTTCCAAGGAGTAAGCATCTTTTAATTTCATGGCTGCAGTCACCAACTGCAGTGATTTTGGAGCCCCCAAAATAAAATCTGACACTGTTTCCACTGTTTCCCCATCTATTTCCCATGAAGTGATGGGACCGGATGCCATGATCTTTGTTTTCTGAATGTTGAGGTTTAATCCAACTTTTTTGCTTTCCTCTTTCACTTTCATCAAGAGGCTTTTTAGTTCCTCTTCACTTTCTGCCATAAGGGTGATAAAACAGAGAGATGGGAGCCTGACTGTGCTTCAGGTTCCTATCTGCAATGCTGTACTAGGAGAAAGAGCATCAGACAGAATGAAGCCAATGAAAAGACTGAAGCAGAAGGGATTAGGTGGAGAGAAAAAGCAGGTTTAAACACACCCAAGTCCTAGCAGCTCCCCTGCCATTTCTCCAGCATAGTTATAGAACCAACAAATCCTCATTTATGCCTAAGCTAATTTGAGTTACTTTGAGTTATGTTTTCAGTTACTGACACTAAAATAAAGAGAACCCTGTCAAGTACACCATTGCATTGGATATATATAAGCCTAAATGAGCACATGTAGGGAAACCCATTTATGCAGAGTCCAGATTTTAGACATACCATTAGTGGGCTTACAAGGAAGCTTGGGTAAATTGTATCAGTACTGGGAATGGTGTCTCCTGGAGATCACAGTACATAACATTTGCACTCAGGTGCCATAGATATCAGAGAAGGCAATGGCAACCCACTCCAGTACTCTTGTCTGGCAAACCCTATGGACAGAGGAGCCTGGTAGGCTGCGGTCCATGGGGTCGCTAGGAGTTGGACACGACTGAGTGACTTCACTTTCACTTTTCACTTTCTTGCATTGGAGAAGGAAATGGCAACCCACTCCAGTATTCCTGCCTGGAGGATCTCAGAGATGGGGCAGCCTGGTAGGCTGCCGTCTATGGAGTTGCACAGAGTCAGACACAACTAAATCGACTCAGCAGCCATAGATATGATCATCACATCACCCAAAACTTGATACCTGGCCCATCTCCTTCCAGTGCAAATTTATTGCTAATTACAAGCCTTTGGAATCTTGGCTTTTACCAGTAGTTCTATTTTGCTAAAGAGCTAGCACCAAGTATCAGAGAGAAAATTAAACATAAGCAAAATTCTCAAAAGCAGAAATGACAGAAAGGATGGAATTAGAAGGAAAAAAAACAATAAAAGAGTTGTTGGAAATATGTTCCATGTGCTCAAGAATGTAAATAAAAATATGAATACAATGATAACAGGAATAAAAGAAATTTTAAAAGACCAAGTTGGAGCATCTAGAGATAAAAAATGCAATATTTTAAATAAAAATACACTGGGTAGAATTATATGTAGATTAGGTATTATAAAATAAAATATTGGTAAACATGAAGAACTAAGGACAAATTATCCAAAATAAACCACAGAGAAAAAGATTTTTGAAAAAGAACAGAGATTTTGAAAAATGTCAAGTAGCCTAGCATATGGTAACTGGAGTTCTAAGAGGAAAGGAGAGCATGAAAACATATTTAAGGAAATCATGATTGAAACTCTCTAAAATTTAATAAAAGTGGTGATTTTATAGAGTGAGAGTCTCAACAAACTTCAAATAAAATAAACAGAAAGAAAATAACATAATGAAAAAGAGCAGCCAAATAAAAACAGCAGGATATAAGAATACATTGTCGGAAACTAAGAGCCAAAAGACAATGGAGGGACACCTTTAGAGCACTGAAAGAAAACACAATAGTCAACCTAGAATTTTATATTCACTGAAAATGTCTTTCAAAAATAACAGCAGATGCAAGATTTTTCAGAAACAAAAGCCAGCAGACCTCCATTACAAGAAATCTAGGCAGTTCTTCCAGGAGAGTGGTAGGAAGGTGGAAATTTGGCATAACGAAGGAACAGAGCACACTGGAAGTGGGACTAAGTGGGCCATATAAAAACATTTACAGTTTTCATTTTTTTAATTGTAAAGTTTCTACCATATGTAAAGTTAAAATGAATGACATCAAAAAGCAGATGAAAAGTTTTATACCATACATAAAGTTGAAGATAGATTATAGTAAACTAAAGATGTATAATATAAATCCTAGTTCAGTTCAGTCTCTCAGTCATGTCCGACTCTTTGCGACCCCATGGACTGCAGCAGGCCGGGCCTCCCTGTCCATCACCAGCTCCCAGAGTCCACCTAAACCCATGCCCATTGAGTCAGTGATGCCATCCAACCATCTTGTCCTCTGTCGTCCCTTTCTCCCCCTGCTCTCACTCTTTCCCAGCATCAGGGTCTTTTCCAAATAAATCCTAGAGCAATTGATAAAAATAAACAAAGAATAAAAATTACAATAAAAAAACTAAAGAAGTACTGATAATAAACCAATTGTGAAGCTAAAATGGGAACACAAAATAAGTAAAATAAACAAGTAGAAGAAGAAAGGAAACAAAGAACATATGGGAAAAATAGAAAATAAAGAGCAATATGGTGATTTTAAATTTAACTATATCAATTACAGGTGGCAAGAACACACAGACGAGCTGTACAAAAAGATCTTCATGACCAAGATGATAGTGATGGTGTGATCACTCACCTAGAGCCAGACATCCTGGAATGTGAATTCAAGTGGGCCTTAGGAAGCATCACTACAAACAAAGCTAGTGGAGGTGATGGAATTCCAATTGAGCTGTTTCAAATCTTGAAAGGTGATGCTGTGAAAGTGCTGCACTCAATATGCCAGCAAATTTAGAAAGCTCAGCAGTGGCCACAGGACTGGAAAAGGTCAGTTTTCATTCCAATCCCAAAGAAAGGCAATGCCAAAGAATGCTCAAACTACTGCACAATTTTGCACTCATCTCACACGCTAGAAAGTAATGCTCAAAATTCTCCAAGCCAGGCTTCAACAGTACTTGAACTGTAAACTTCCAGACGTTCAAGCTGGATTTAGAAAAGGCAGAGGAACCAGAGATCAAATTGCCAACATCCACTGGATCATCGAAAAAGCAAGAGTTAAAAAAAAAAATCTATTTCTGCTTTATTGACTATGCCAAAGCCTTTGACTGTGTGGATCACAACAAACTGTGGAAAATTTTTCAAGAGATGGGAATACCAGACCACCTGACCTGCCTCTTGAGAAATCTGTATGCAGGTCAGGAAGCAACAGTTAGAATTGGACATGGAACAACAGACTGTTTCCAAATCGGGAAAGGAGTATGTCAAGGCTGTATATTGTCACCCTGCTTATTTAACTTATATTCAGAGTACATCAAGAGAAATGCTGGGCTGGAAGAAGCACAAGATGGAATCAAGATTGCCAGGAGAAATATCAATAACCTCAGATATATAGATGACACCACCCTTATGGCAGAAAGCAAAGAAGAACTAAAGAACCTTTTGATGAAAGTGAAAGAGGAGAGTGAAAAAGTTGGCTTAAAGGTCAACATTCAGAAAATTAAGATGTGGCATCTGATCCCATCACTTCAGAGCAAACAGATGGGGAAACACTGGAAACAGTGGCTTTATTTTGGGGACTCCAAAATCACTGTGGAGAAGGCAATGGCACCCCCACTGCAGTACTCTTGCCTGGAAAATCCCATGGATGGAGGAGCCTGGTGGGTTGCAGTCCGTGGGGTCGCGAAGAGTGACTTCACTTTCACTTTTCATTTTCATGCTTTGGAGAAGGAAATGGCAACCCACTCCAGTGTTCTTGCCTGGAGAATCCCAGGGACGGGGGGACCCTGGTGCGCTGCCATCTATGGGGTCGCACTGGGTCGGACACGACTGAATCGACTTAGCAGCAGAAGCAAAATCACTGCAGATAGTGACTGCAGCCATGAAATTAAAAGGTGTTTGCTCCTTGGAACAAAAGTTATGAGCAACCTAGACAGCATATTTAAAAGCAGAGACATTACTTTATCAACAAATGTCCATCTAGTCAAGGCTATCGTATTTCTAGCAGTCATGTATGGATGTAAGAGTCAGACTATAAATAAACCTGAATGCTGAAGAACTGATACTTTTGAACTGTGGTGTTTAGAAGGCTTTTGAGAGTCTCTTGGATTGCAAGGAGATCCAACCAATCCATCCTAAAGAAGATCAGTCCTGAGTGTTCATTGGAAGGACTGATGTTGAAGCTGAAACTCCAATACTTTGGCCACCTGATGTCAAGAGCTGACTGATTGGAAAAGACCCTGATGCTGGGAAAGACTGAAGGTAGGAGGAGAAGGGGACGACAGAGGATGAGATGGTTGGATGGCATCACTGACTCAATGGACATGAGTTTGGGTAAACTCTGGGAGCTGGTGATGGACAGGGAGGCCTGGCGTGCTGCAGTCCATGGGGTCGCAAAGAGTCGGACACGACTGAGCGACTGAACTGAACTGAACTGATATCAATTACTTGAGATGTTAGATAGCATCACCAACTCAATGGACCTGAATTTTAGCAAACTCCAGGAGATAGTGGAGGACAGAGGAGCCTGGCGTGCTGCAATCTATGGGGTCACAAAGAGCTGGATAGCACTTAGAGATGCAACAACGAGAACAATATCATTATATCATATATAGTCTAAGCATTCCAATGCAAAGACAGAGATTATCAGCTTGGAAAGGAAAATAAGAACGACTCTATATTATCTATAAGAAGTATCCTTTAAGTAAAACAACTCAGCTAGACTGAAGGAAGAGGGTAATAAAACATAGCTTTGCAAACAATAATAAAAGGAAAATAAGAGTGATAATATTAATATCAAACAAAGTAGACTTCAGAACAGGATATATTACTGAAGATGAAAGGGAACATTATGTAGTTAGAGATTAACTCATTAAGGTATCATGACAACCCTTAATTTGTACACACCTTATAACAGAACTCCAAAATACCTGAAACAAAAACTGAAAGGGCTGAAAAAGAAACAAATCCTCAATTATATTTGGAAATTTCAATATGCCTCGTTTGGGAACTGATTGCAAGTTGGCAAAAATCAGTAAGTACAGAGAAGAGTTGAGCAGCATAATTCCTTTGACATAATTGAGTTGGTTTTCAGAATCAGACTCTAGTGATAGAATTCTGAAATTGGTTCACTCACTAGCCAGATGACAATGACCTCATCACTAGTGGTAGGTATTGATAGTTCCTGAAATGCCATAACAAAGCAATTGCTAAAGCTTTCACCTTTAGAAAGTAGGGATGACATAAATGGGGAAGGGTACACACTAGCTTGGAAAATGTCTCTGACAATTTCAAGGGTTGGAGGGAAATATCTCTAAAGACTGTGAAACGGGGTGGTCAGTTTAAAGCAAAGCATGAAATCTGGACAGCATATGAAGAGACCCTTATTTCTTTCTCCAGAGGTATGGCAGGAGCTAAATGCCAGGCATAATAATTAATTGTTAAGAGAGGTAGA
Source organism: Nanger dama (assembly GCA_917880005.1). Lineage (NCBI taxonomy): Eukaryota > Metazoa > Chordata > Mammalia > Artiodactyla > Bovidae > Nanger > Nanger dama. The sequence continues at coordinate 40,209,599 of CAKJTW010000011.1, forward strand.
ATTTAGGGAAGCTGAATTCTCAGGCAGGCAAGTCTGTGTCAAAGTTAGAACCACTCTGTTTGCAAACTGAATCAGCACATGCCTCAGTATCTTATACAAAATCTTTCCCAAATTCAATTGCTTTCAAGAATTGGCCTATAACACAAATCCTGAGATGGGCCCGGCCAAGGCTGTAGTGGACAAATGACCATGACTACACCAAGTCCAAGAAGTCTACAGTTTTCCCCTGAGAACCCGGCTCTATTACCTCCCTCAGTCAAGCAGCCAAGGGTTTGCCCTGTGGTCAGGGAGGAACAAACACTTGGAGCAACTCCTCTCAGTTGACCTCACATCCCTAACGGTATCATTTGAGAGGACAGGTGATCTTCTGAATGCAGTTCATTTCTTTCTAGGAGCGTGCTTCTAGACATAGCAGGGTAGCTGCAGGCAATTTCTGTTGCACACTCAGGGTTGAACTTCAGAGAAGGGAGAAGCAAGATTATTTCCCTAGAGGAAAATTCAAACGTACTGGAGAAAAAGTCATGGGAATTTCCATATGTATGGGTCTGGAAACATTTTGCTAGTATTGATCAGTTTAGCAGAAATTCCTTTTGCTTATGATTGGAGGGGGTTAATGCAATAAGGAGATTCTAGTACCAAAAGCTGTTCAGAAGGTCATTTAAGGTATTTCAGAGTTCCCATTTTATTGCAGCACTTCCAAACCATACTCCAGTTACTTAAGTCTCCTATATTTTCTTTCAAATCATCAATAAACAGTTGGGCTGGTCTCATCTCTTCTAAGAAAAGAAGGAGAAAAAACTAGCACAAAGACAGACATATAGACATAAAAAAGACAACCAACATCTACAAGAACTACAAACCCTCTCTAATCACACAGACTGGTTTGCCAGGTGGCTCTGGAGCCAGCTACACTTGCGCACACTTTTGTTGGATTGCATCACGTGTTTCAGATGCTCTGGCCTTGTGAGATCCTCTCCCGCAGGGAGGCGTTCTGTGATAATAACACGAGCAGTAGCTAAGCAAGGTGACTCTGTTTTTGGATTGCTGCATGTTGAACAGTCAAGCCCTGTCACTGGAGGCGAGTGGCTGAGCCCTCAGAACAGACAGAACCAGCCCCTGTGGCAGGGTTGGTACACGGGTTGAGCCGCCCTGGCTTCAGACAGGTCTTCCAGCCACAAATCTGCTTCTTGAGGTAGCTCTCCTAGCTGTGAAATTATGATTTTTATTTTTGTATTTGGCCATTTGTATGATTTTTGTTTATTCTGCCTTCGCTTCTGTTAGTCCCTGATTAACCCCCTCTCCCTGCCCTGCCCTTGCCTCTCTGCCCTCCAACTCTCCCCGCACAATGATGTGTTTCCCAAACCCCTGCCTATTAGGACTGCTCACTAGATTTTTAAGGATGTCTCATTTTCTTACATGGCATTCAAGGCCTTTTCCGAACACAACAAATTAAGTTCCGACTCTCCTCTCCCATCTAACCTCACCCCTCTTATACATTTGGCAAGGCTGCAATAGACATTAGAAGCCCAAGTCAGAACATTTTCTTAACCAAGTAAAAGAAAAATTGTGAGTCGATTGGCAGAGAATATTTTCAGTCTATATAATACTGGAACAGTCTAGGTCTTGTGGTATAATTTCTCCTTCCCATCTCGTGCCTGCCTGTGTCACTGTTCTTTCTGCCTAGAAGCACTTTTGACTTCCTCAATTTCCCAACTCTGATTTCCCAGCTTGTTGATAGTCTGTGTGTCTGTCCAGTCCTAGGTTAAATTCACCCCCTCCATTTCACAGTTTAAATTAATTTCTCTCCTTTCTGTGCCGTCTGCTGCTGCTGCTGCTGCTAAGTCGCTTCAGTCGTGCCCGACTCTGCGAGCCCGTGGAGCCGCTCCTGGGACTCTCCAGGCAAGAACACTGGAGTCGGTGCCATTGCCTTCACCTCTGTGCCATCTAGTCATTTAAAAATCCTTTCCATATTTTCTCTTTATTAAAGAAGAATCTGCGTGTTTTATTCACATTTCTGTTCCCCTTTAGAATCCAGCTTAAAAAAAAACCTTCCTTGAGCTTCTGGTTATGTAACCAGCTCTCTCATTACCTCATCTGGATCTCACAACAAACTTCTCATACATTATTACCATTTTTCCACTGAGGAAATTGCATCTCGTAGTGGTTAAGCAACGTATCCAGATTCTCACAGTTCATAAGCCATGGGTCTGGGTTTCAAACCGAGTTATCTGTGGCATCGGAGCTCTGCACACACAGGAAGTGTTCAAAACACAGTCTTTTCAAAAACTGAACTGACTCAGGTACAGCAAGAGATAAGGAAGCCACTCTTCAAAAGACGCTAACACTGTAGAGATTAGCGACCCTTAATATTTTTTCTTCATAACAAGGGAAATACCAGAATAATTGATTAGATTTCAAAGATCATTGTGGATGAAGTATGAAGGAAATAAATATGAGCAGAATAAAAAAATCAAAACAAAAGGACCACAAAAACACTTTCTCCAAAATATATTTCCTCTCTCCTTTATCAGAGATGAACATGTTCCTTTTGCTGCTGACTGAGTAGTTGCTTGGACATCCTGATACATAAAACGCCAAGATAGCAACGCTTGCTCTTTCAAAAGATGTCAGCAGAGTGTGGGCCATGGGGGCCTGCAGAGGGCACTGGGCTCACTCCCCAGGTCACCCACTCACCCTCCATGCCACTGACCCACCCCCAGTGAAAGGTATCACCTTGACACAAAGTGAAGGTCAACAGATGAATTCACCAGGGATGACCAGACAAGAAAACTGACACCACTCCATTGGAAGTACGCTGAAAAGAAGGCTGATTGTGGAAACACAGCGAGCTTAAGTGTTCTTGGAAAATGTTCTTGGTCTCCTCTTGGTGCAGGAAAGGGCCCAGCCTGGTTTCATAGGCAGGGACCAACATGGGGAGTGGTATCATAATTATTACTGCTATTAATATTAATGTATGAATCCCACTTCTATCATCCTATCTTGATGACTTTATAATGGGTTCCTTGCAGGTCTGACTTGTCTCAGGCTTCCAGAATAAAATTGCTTCATCAAATTTGGACTTTCTTGATGAGATGCCTCTGGCTTCATCACGTGATCAGTTTTCATTGAGTTGAAAGCCGGCTGCTATTCCATTTTAATTTCTTTTTCCTTTCTCCTCTCGCCCTCAGGGATTTTGGATAAAAGAGTTTATTAGCTGAGTTCACTGGCTTGTCTCCGCAAAGCCTGAAACTATACTTCAACCTCAGCCAAGACCCTTCCTTTGAGAGTGTGCCAGCTATAGAAGCAAGACAGGCAGGTGCAGACTGTTTGTTCCAGTCAGCCTTCCTGCTCGAGAACATCCCACCAGGCCAGCAAGAGACTCATGACAGCAGAAAGTACTAGCAAGTGCCCATCCTTGTAGTCCATACACAATTCCACAGTCCAGTTTCCACAAACCTAAAATCCAAAAGGCTCTGAAAAACAAGTTTTTGCTTTGTTTACAAATCTTTAGCAATCTCACTTGCGAAAATCTGACTGACATGAATGGGAATAAAGTTATTTATAATCTTTGCTTCATTTAATATGAATATTGACACATTGTGCTGCAAAAATTAATGTATTTAATTATAAGATATTCCCTGCATGTGTGTCTGTGTGTGTGTGTCTGAAATAACTCTAAATGTCAAAGCATGTACAACCCCAGAAATTGTAGACAAGGAATTGTATACCCATAGTATAAAAACACAATAAAAATCCCTGTTTAATAATGAAGGAAAACTTAGACTCCATCTTGACATTCATGAATTTCTATGTGTCTCTATTCCTGAGTTAGAACTTCCTTGTTGGCCTAACAAAAGGTACTTTACTGTCACAGAAACAGTCTTAGAGTGTGAGCTGGGAGGCTTAAAAGAAAGTATTTACCCTCTCTGAACCTCAGTTTCCTCATCTGTGAAATGAGGATAAAAATTCCAGTTCGAATTTCTTCAAGGGAAGGTTTGAGACTCAAATTAAAAAAAAAAAAAAAGCTTCATTGTTCATCTAGGTCCAACCTTACCACCATCAATTTGTGAGTCTTGATGCCCTCTCACTCTTCAATCACATTGCAAAAGTATGGAAGACCAGACCTAGGCAAATTTATAATTATATATGTGTGTGAGTTCAAAAGCATGTGTACACACCTGCTTAGATTGCATTAAGGTTAAAATATTGCCAAACAAGACCTTCTGGTACTTTGATTAATAAATACCTTTGGGACTTCCCTGGTAGTACAGTGGGTAAGAATCTGCCTGACAATGCAGGAGGCAGAGCTTCTATCCTTGGTCTGAGAAGGTTCCACATGCTGCAGGGCAACTAAGCCTGTGTACCAAGTACTGTGTACTAAGTACTGAGCCTAAGCGCCCTACAGTCCATGCTGCACAACAAGAGAAGCCACTGTAATGAGAAGCCCGAGCATTGCAACAAAGAGTAACCTCCACTTGCCTAGAGAAAGCCTGCACTCAGCAACAAAGAAATTAAAATAAATTTTTAATTAAAAAAATAAATATATTTGGTAATACCAATGTGTTTTTTTAAAAATGTTTTTTCCACTTTGAAAAGAGAGCAAGACTGAATGAAAGAGTTTATGCAACACAGCTGTGTATGGCGATTAATCTTTAGTGATTTGTATTGGTGGATCAAAGGAATACCCACAAGTAGGCAGATAAGATCCTAGTCGCAGGCTGGAACTGGAGGAAGCAGAAACCAGCCCAACAAAACAAGATATAAAAAATAGAGAAGATATAGAGCAAAGAGCAGGGAGTCTAGAACTCCTTAGGGCTTTTGGTTGATGTACATTTGCTTTTCATGTGGCAAATTACTCTCCGTTTTCAGAGCTTCAAATATATACCTGTGGAACATATGTATGAGTTAGGTACCTTGAATAAGGACCTCAGAGAGGCCTAGAATTAAACAAAAGGATGAAAATAACAATTTGCAATTTACTGACTGCCTACTCATAATCCTCACACCATTTCTATGCAATAAGTGTGGTTATCACTCTCATGCATCCTATTTATTGCTGTTTAACAAACCACCCCACAAGTCAGTGGCTAAAATAATAATTCTTTATTATCCTTCATAGTTCTGTGGGATAACAGAGCTCAGCCTAGCAGCTGTCTTTCAAGATTTTCTGCAGTCACTGTAGGAAGTACTGGAGCCGGAGACACCTGATGACTCCATTGTGGTGGGCATCCTGACGGCTTCTTCACTTGTGTCTGCCTCCTTAGCTGGGATAGCTGGAACATCTGGGGTCTGGCTAGGCCTTTCTTCTCTCTCTGAGTCTTCTCCACAGGCTAGTTTGGGCTTCCTCCAAGCGCGGCAACCTCCGAGTAGTTGGATACCCTGTATGGCAACATTCTTCCCATCCAGGGGAAGTTCCAAGGAAACAAAGTGGAAGCTGCAAAGTTTCTCATGGTCTAGCCTCAGAAGTCATGCTGTGTCTCTTCCATGAATTCTATTGGTCAAAAGTGAGTTACAGGATCAATCCAGATTCAAAGGGAGGGGGTTTATATAAAGGTGTCGATAGAAATCCGTGTGACTCAATGAGGGACCATTTTAGAAGACTAGCAAATAGAAAACAAATACAAATATCTATAATAAGCCATGTTATAAATGAGAAAATTAAGGTTTGCAAGGTTAAGTTACTTGTTCAAGATCTAATACCTTGTAGGTAGTCAAGGTGGAGTTTAAATCTAGCTCTATATGATTCCACTTTGCTACATTCTGGCTTCTCAGGTGGTGCCAATGGGAAGGAATCTGCCGCCAATGCAGGAGACACAAGAGACCTGGGTTCGATTCCTGAGTCAGGAAGATCCCCTGGAGGAGGAAATGGCAACTCACTTCAGTGTCCTTGCCTGGAGAATAACCATGGACAGAGGAGCCGGAGGGGTATAGTCCCATGGGACCACAAAGAGTCAGACATGACTGAGCACAGACACAAGAGAAAGTTACATTGTATCTATTAAGTAAAACTATCTCTGAAAACGACTTAATTTACTAAAACAGTATGTATTAAGGCACTGCTCAAAACAAGATCTCCGTCCTCGAAAAACTGTACCTAGAAGGCTGTGGTCTAATGTGAAAACAATACTGGACTTGAAATAGGAAATTCAGAGTTTGAATCCTGACTCTGTTGTAACTACAGGTATCTCATTTAAAATTTTTGAAACTCACTTTTTAAGGTAAATTGGAGATAATAATGCCCTTCCTACACAACTGGTGTAAAAATCAAACCAAGAGACATAAGTATAATTTTGTCAGCAATAGAGTATTATATAAATGGTAGGCTTTAACTGAGAAGAAAGACATGGACCCACAAAAGGTTATATAACAATGTAAAGAGGAGAATGCCTCTTTCCAAGATGCATGCAAGTTGAAGTTTGATAGATGTCACTTCTAGGAAGTGACCCATGCAACTGCTGAGACACTGAACCAGGTGCTCTGTGAAGCTTCTTCCACCTCTACACTCTCTGACACCCTACTTTTGCCTGGAAAACTCCAACAATCTGGACTGCAGGAGGCACTTTCTCCTTCACAAGATGGCAAAATACCATTTTGTTAAGGAATAAAGAAGACACTGGGGTCCCAAAGAGCAGAGATTGAGAGAAAATTCACTCTCGACTTATTTCACCTTACCTTCAATCGCTTGATGTGGGCATGTCACTTGAGAAGGAAATACTGTAGAAGTTCAGAGAGAGCTGCAGCTCAACTCTAGTTTGACCTTAAGTGTGACTGTGTCTGATGAGCTGGGCTCATCACAGTAAATGGGCATGGATGGAGGGGAAGAGTACTAGGCAGGCCCTGAGCTGGGTTCCTCCTCCAGTTGGAGCCCTGGGGAGAGCGCGCAGCAGCCGCAGGCAGCCACAGGCATTCACACTCCCAAGATTTTCTGTGATGCTCTGAGGACAAGCAGTGTGTCTTTCAGGCAAAGAGGAGACAAAGAGAGAGACAGAGGATTGGACCACTTTCTCCTTCCTTCCTGAAGCTCCATGTGATTTGGCACAGAAAGGGTACAAAGGAAGGATGAGGGAAACTCTGAACTGTAAGGAGTAAGGTGAGTGCCATCTTGTTTGTTTGGATATAAATGAATTCAGGATACAGGACAGCTGACTCCTAAAAGAGATTCATCTATCCTATAGCAGTGTTTCCCAGACACCTCTCCAAGGATTTATGTTTATTCCTTTCCTCTTATATGTTCTGAATAGTGCATGCATGCATGCTAAGTCAGGCTTACCAGGTGGCGCTAGTGGTAAAGAACCCACCCACCAATGCAGGAGACAAGAGACGCAGGTTCGATCCCTGGGTCAGGAAGATCCCCTGAAGGAGGGCACAGCAACCCACAACAGTAGGACACAACTGAAAACAACTTAGCTTGAATGCACGTATGTATAGAAGTTGATTTGTTGCTTACAAAAGAAAGTTTTTCATAGTGGTGTCTGAGAGTTCAACCCTATGGACTGAGCCTGCCAGGCTCCTCTGTCCGTGGGATTCTCCAGGCAAGAATACTGGAGTGGATTGCCATTTCCTCCTCCAGGGACTCTTCCCAACCCAGGGGTTGAACCCACATCTCATGTCTCCTGCACTGGCAGGCAAGTTGTTCACCACTAGCACCACCTGGGAGGCTTGTTCTAGATACTACTGCCCATGAAACAAAAGCTACACGTGCAGCACGCAGGATCTTAGTTCCCTGACTGGGGATGGAACCTCCTGCTTTGCAGGAGCAGAGTGTTCACCACTGGACTACCAGAGAAACCCCCTCAAAATGAATTTTCAAGTTTTTTTCTATTTTTAAAAAATGTCCAACTCAGTAGTTTTTTTTTTAGTGTATCCACAAAGTTACAGTCATCACTATCTAATGCCATAACATGTTTATCACACCAAAGTGAAATCCATTAGCAGTCATTCCCCATTCTTCTCTCCCCACAGTCTCTGGCAACCACTCACTTACTTTCTGTTGCTATAGATTTGCCTATTCTGGACATTGCATATTAATGGATTCACACACTCTATGGTCTTTCTGTCCGGCTTCTTTCACTTAACATAACGTTTATCAGAACTTTGTTTTTATTGCCAAGTAATATGCCATCACATGGACATACCAGATTCTGTTTATCCATTCATCAGTTGATGGACATTTGGGTTGTCTCCACCTTGGAGTTATTATAAGCATTCATATGCAAGTTTTTCTATGACTGAATGTTTTACAATTCTCTTGGTTATATACATGCCTAGGAGTACAATTTTTTGGTCACATGGTAACTTTCTATTTAACTTTTTATGAAACTGCCAAACTGTGTCAAATAAAATATTTTGATCAGTAATTTTTTTTCTCAATGAAACCATAGATATTAATCATTGTTTCTGATCAGCATGAGATTATGCTTATTACTGTATTGACATCTTACCTTTTAGGCACAAGCAGAGAAATTTGTAATCTAGCCTATACAGAGTCACTGTGGGCAAATGGTAGTTTTGTCTAGAGTTTTTGAAACTTTTGCCAGTAGCTCAAGGTATCATCCCTAGAGTACCTTGGAAAGTCCACAGGGTCCTGAACTCCAGATTAAGAATGAGGAAAAGAGTAAGAACGGCTTTTGAAAATGTTTTATGAGACTTTAGGACATCTGTGCTCTCCTCTTTCTCCTCTTCCCTCAACCAGAGACCTTTATTTTTCACTCTTAACTAACATAGATCAATGGTTCCCATACTTTAGGATTTTAGGAACTAGTAAAACAATTTTTCAAATAGTGAAGTTACACAGGATTTCCAATTTTCTATGTTCTCAAACAAGAACAATTAACAAGAAAACTTCTATAACAATGGTGTAATTAAAGAAAAACCAATTCCAGATACTAGACTAAAAGATGGTTTTAAAAATTCATTTTAAAATTGTATTTATATGCTTATTAATTTATATTTCTTATTTGTTATGGCCCACTGAAAACAACCTCTTAGACCAGAAAGACAAATCCGGTCATACCAAGTAGGGACAGAATAATTAAGTCTGCTGCTGCTGCTAAGTCACTTCAGTCGTGTGACCCCATAGATGGCAGCCCACCAAGCTCCCCCGTCCTTGGGATTCTCCAGGCAAGAACACTGGAGTGGGTTCCCATTTCCTTTTCCAATGCATGAAAACAAAAAGTGAAAGGAAAGTTGCTCAGTCGTATCCGACTCTTTGCGACCCCATGGACCGCAGCCTACCAGGCTCCTCTCTGTCCATGGGATTTTCCAGGCAAGAGTACTGGAGTGGAGTGCCATTGCCTTCTCTGAATTAAGTCTACACAGCTGTGTTAAAGTGTAAGTGATCCTATTCTCACTTACCTTGCTCCCATTAAGGACAAACTACCTAGAATGTTAGGTCCATGAATCAAGGCAAATTGGAAGTGGTCAAACGGGATGGCAAGAGTGAACTTTGACATTTCAGGAATCAGTGAACTAAAATGGGCTGGAATGGGTGAATTTAACTCAGATGACCATGATATCTACTACTGTGGGCAAGAATCCCTTAGAAGAAATGGAATAGCCATCATAGTCAACAAAAGAGTCTGAAATGCAGTGAAGTGAAAGTGAAATCATTCAGTCGTGTCTGACTCTTTGTGACCCGGTGGACTGTAGCCCACCAAGCTCCCCCATCCATGGGATTCTCCAGGCAAGAATACTGGAGTGGGTTGCCATTTCTTTCTCCAGGGGATCTTCCCAACCCAGGGATCGAACCCAGGTCTCCCACATTGCAAGCAGATGCTTTAACCTCTGAGCTACTTAGATGCAATCTCAAAAAATGACAGAATGGTCTCTGTTCATTTCCAAGGTAAACCATTCAATATCACGGTAATCCATGTCTATGCCCTGACCAGTAATGCTAAAGAAGCTGAAGTTGAACGGTTCTATGAAGACATACAAGACCTTTTAGAACTAACACCCAAAAAAGATGTCCTTTTCTTTATAGGGGACTGGAATGCAAAAGTAGGAAGTCAGGAAACACCTGGAGTAACAGGCAAATTTGGCCTTGGGAGTACAGAATGAAGCAGGGCAAAGGCTAATAGAGTTTTCCCAAGATAACACACTGGTCATAGCAAACACCCTCTTCCAACAACACAAGAGAAGACTACACATGGACATCACCAGATGGCCAACATTGAAAATCAGATTGATTATATTCTTTGCAGCCAAAGATGGAGAAGCTCTAAACAGTCAGCAAAAATAAGACTGGGAGCTGACTGTGGCTCAGATCATGAACTCCTTATTGCCAAATTCAGACTTAAATTGAAGAAAGTGGGGAAAACCACTAGACCATTCAGGTATGAGCTAAATCAAATCACTTACGATTATACAGTGGAAGTGAGAAATAGATTTAGGGGACTAGATCTGATAGAGTACCTGAAGAACTATGGACAGAGGTTTGTGACGTTGTACAGGAGACAGAGATCAAGACCATCCCCAAAAAGAAATGCAAAAAAGCAAAATGGCTGTCTGAGGAGGCCTTACAAATAGCTGTGAAAAGAAGAGAAGCCAAAAGCAAAGGTGAAAAGGAAAAATATACCCATTTGAATGCAGAGTTCCAAAGAATAGCAACGAGAGATAAGAAAGCCTTCCTCAGTGATCAATGCAAAGAAATAGAGGAAAACAGTAGAATGGGAAAGACTAGAGATCACTTAAATAAAATTAGAGATACCAAGGGAATATTTCATGCAAAGATGAGCTCAATAAAGGACAGAAATGGTCTGGACTTAACAGAAGCAGGAGATATAGAGAAGAGGTGGCAAGAATACACAGATGAACTGTACAAAAAGATCTTCACAACCCAGATAATCATGATGGTGTGATCACTCACCTAGAGCCAGACATCCTGGAATGTGAGGTCAAGTGGGCCTTAGGAAGCATCACTACGAACAAAGCTAGTTGAGGTGCTGGGATTCCAGTTGAGCTATTTCAAATCCTGACAGATGATGCTGTGGAAGTGCTGCACTCAATACGCCAGCAAATTTGGAAAACTCAGCAGTGGCCACAGGACTGGAAAAGGTCAGTTTTCATTCCAATCCCAAAGAAAGGCAATGCCAAAGAATACTCAGACTACCACACAGTTGCAGTCATCTCACACGCTAGTAAAGTAATGCTCAAAATTCTCCAAGCCAGGCTTCAGCAATACGTGAACCGTGAACTTCCTGATGTTCAGGCTGGATTTAGAAAAGCAGAGGAACCAGAGATCAAATTGCCAACATCCACTGGATCATGGAAAAAGCAAGAGAGTTAAAAAAAAATCTATTTCTGCTTTATTGACTATGCCAAAGCCTTTGACTGTGTGGATCACAACAAACTGTGGAAAATTTTTCAAGAGATGGGAACACCAGACCACCTGACCTGCCTCTTGAGAAATCTATATGCAGGTCAGGAAGCAACAGTTAGAACTGGACATGGAACAACAGACTGGTTCCAAGTAGGGAAAGGAGTGCATCAAGGCTGTATATTGTCACCCTGCTTATTTAACTTATATTCAGAGTACATCATGAGAAATGCTGGACTGGATGAAGCACAAGCTGGAATCAAGATTGCCGGGAGAAATATCAATAACCTCAGATAAGCAGATGACACCACCCTTATGGTAGAAAGTGAAGAAGAACTAAAAACCCTCTTGATGAAAGTGAAAGGGGAGAGTGAAAAAGTTGGCCTAAAGCTCAATATTCAGAAAACTAAGATCACAGCATCTGGTCCCATCACATCATGGCAAATAGATGGAGAAATGGTGGCAGACTTAATTTTGGGGGCTCCAAAATCACTGCAGATGGTGACTGCAGCCATTAAATTAAAAGACACTTACTCCTTGGAAGAAAAGTTATGACCAATCTGATCAGCATATTAAAACACAGAGACATTACTCTGTCAACAAAGGTCTGTCTAGTCAAGGTTATAGTTTTTTCTGTAGTCATGCATGGATGTGAGAGTTGGACTATAAAGAAAGCTGAGCACTGAAGAATTGATACTTTTGAACTGTGGTGTTGGAGGAGACTCTTGAGAGTTCCTTGGACTGCAAGGAGATCCAACCAGTCCATCCTAAAGGAGATCAGTCCTGGGTGTTCATTGGTAGGACTGATGTTGAAGCTGAAACTCCAATAGTTTGGCCACCTGATGGGAAGAGCTGACTCATTTGAAAAGACCCTGATGCTGGGAAAGGTTGAGGGCAGGAGAAGAAGGAGATGATATGGTTGGATGGCATCACCAATTCAATAGACATGAGTTTGAGTGAACTCCGGGAGTTGGTGATGGACAGGGAAGCCTGCTGTGCTGCGGTTCATGGTGTCACAAAGAGTTGAACACGACTGAGTGACTGAACTGAACTGAACTGATCACTTCCAAGTGTGATGTATTTGTCTCTACCTCCTCCTTATTAAGAAAGATTTCTGTGCTACACATGTTCCTAGAGTTTGATTTTAAAACGGGGGGAGAAAGGCCAATAAGGGAAGACTAAGAGGGGTTAAGTTCGCTAAAGACCTGGGGATTGGGCTGGGCGGTGAAGAAAACTGAGAAAGAGAGAACAGCATCCTCTTAGGCTGAGGGTAGTTTCCTTGGGTGGGTGTGGTCCTGGGGATGGCAGATTCCAGAAAGGGCCTAAAATGTAAAGGACTTAGGGAGGGGTGACAAGAATAAACAGGAAATGTTGCTGAGATAAAGTACGTCCTCTTTACTGTTTTTCAGAAATATTTTACAAGAGACTGGAATTCCTTAAAAAAATTTTTTTTGATGTGGACTATTTTTAAAGTCTTTATTGAATTTATTACAATATTACTTCTGTTTTATTTTTTTTTTTTTTTAATCTCAAGGCATGTGGTATCTTAGTTCCCTGACCAAAGATTGAACCCATTCCTCCTGCATTGGAAAGTGGATTCTCAACTACTGGACCACCAGGGAGGTCCCTGGAATTTCTTTTTTTAAAATACAGAAACTAGCTCTTGTTCCCCCTGCTCCCTCTTGTGCCCATGTTCTACGCTGCCATGCCCTGCTCTCAAGAGGCACAAGTCATCTCCCCCAGCAAGTGGGCCCGGGCCACGGAGGCGGGCGATATGCGTCTCCACTTTGCCCGGCTCTCGGAGCACGCCACAGCCCCCACCAAGGGGTCCGCGCGCGCCTGGCGGGCTACAACCTGTACAGTGCCTATGATTACACAGTGCCACCGATGGAGAAAGTGGTTGTGAAAACTGACATTCAGATAGCCCTTCCTTCTGGGTGCTATGGAAGAGTGGCTCTTCGTTCTGGCTTGGCAGCAAAACACTTCATAGATGTAGGAGCTGGTGTCATAGATGAAGATTATAGAGGAAATGTTGGTGTTGTCCTGTTTAATTTTGGCAAAGAGAAGTTTGAAGTCAAAAGGGTGATCGAACTGCACAGCTCATTTGTGAGCGGACATTTTACCCAGAAATAGAGGAAGTTCAAATTTTAGATGACACTGAAAGGGGTTCAGGAGGCTTTGGTTCCACTGGAAGTAATTAAAACTTATGCCAAGAACAAGAAATGAGAATGTACTTTTTCTTGAAAATAAAGACTTTGCTTAAAAAAAACAACACAGAAACTAGACTTCATGATTGGAGATTCACAAAGGTCATACAAAGTGGAACAGGAGTTTATGTCCAGCTTTCAGACCATCAATCTCCCGTTACAACCGGTATGTCTTCTCGTCTCCAAGATACTTTTACTCTCTTCCTCTATCTCCTACACAAAACTTTTGCTTAGGAATTAAAGAAACTGTGTTTGTACAGGATACTAGGCATATAATATATAAATAATTATCTTTTGCAGTTGGAATAAGTAACTTTAATGAGTGTCTCTATTCATTCCTTGGTTCATTTATTTGTTCATTCATCCAAAAACATTTATCGAGTATCTCCTAAGGGCAAAAAATTTTGCCTGAGGGCTAGCTAGATAAATTAACAAAATTAATACCTAGTTCTTGAGTGAACAAATATTTGACTCAAGAAATGTAAACAAGGGAAATTACAATGGTGCACAATAATAATATTACAAGGCACAGAGCTGTGGAGTGATCGATTCAGTCTTTGGAGGGGTGGGGCCGGGAGAAAGTTCAATAAAGACTTTCTGGAAGAGATGACAACGGAGTCTAAGAAGGTGGTGGTGGTGGCAGTGTGGTCACTAAGTTGCCTCTGACTGTTGGGAATCCATGGGGTCTGACTCTTGTGACCCCATGGACTGTGGCCTGGCAGGTTCCTCTATCCATGGGATTTCCCAAGCAAGAATACTGGAGTGGGTTGCCATTTCCTTCTCCAGGGCATCTTCCCAACCCAGGGATCAAAACCATTCTCCTGCATTGCAAGCAGATTCTTTACTGACTGGGCGGCCAGGGAAGCCCCGCCTAAGAAGGTAAGTAGCAACCTATCAGGCAGACTAGGGTGGACGGAACATTTCTGGAAGAGAGAACAGAAAAAAGTGAACCATTCGCAGTTCCACTGTAAAACGTGTGGGAATGGAGAACGATTAGGCTGGAGGGCAGCAGTCAGAGGAAGGAGATGGATTTGGGACTTTGGCATGGGCCAGCAAAGAGATTTACTCAAAGAGGCATAATATGATTTGCATTCAAAAACCTCATACTGTAAGACAGAATAGGCTAGACAAAGAGAGACCAACTAGGTAGCTCTTGCAGCAGCCCAGGTGAGAGAATACAAAGCCAGGCTATGACAGAGATGCAGCCCATCAAGGTTGGAAAGGGGAGAGATTCCTTCTGCCTGGGAAGATCTGGGAAGATATCTGGGAAATGGGATTTGACTGTCCTGAATGAACTGAACTTCAAAGGCACAAACAGAAGAAAACGGGGGACTTCCCTGGTGGTCCTGGGGTTAAGACTCCCTGCTCCCAATGCAGGGGGCCCAGGTTCAATGGATCACTGAGTAGGGAACTAGATCCTGTATGCCACAGGAAAGATCCCACACATTGCAGCTAAGACCCTGCATGGCCAAAAAAAAAAAAAAAAAAGAAAGACCTGGAGATAGTCTGTGTTGACTCTACACTCACAGTAATCAGCACAGATCAAGTCACAATGCAACCTTTTAGTGTCTGTTTGTTGGATGAATAAAAAACGAATTCCAGGATGTGTTAGTTACCTCTTAATACACCCCCAAATTCAGTGGCTGAAAAAAACCACCATTTATTTTTGTTTGCCTGTCTACAGAGTAGACAGACAGCTCTGCTGGTCTGGGCCCAACTTGGTTGACTTCAGTGTCAGCAGCCATCACTCACTCAAGCATCTGCAGTCGTCTAGTAGGTTCGTTAGTGGCTGGATGGCTGTCGGGTTGAGAGAGAGGGTGACTGAGAGCCATGTGTCTTAGTATCTAAGTAGACTAGCCTGGGCTTATTCCCACGGTGGCACTGCGGTTCCAAGAGAGTGAACAAAGGCATGCATGGCCTCTTAAGCCTTAGGCTCAGAACCTACAAAAATTGCATCACTTCTGTTGCGTCTTGCAGCCCAAGTAAGTCACAAGACCAGCCCAGATTCCAGAGGAAGAGAAAAACGCCACTTCTTGATAAAAGAAAATAGAATGTCACATTCCAAAGGTGGATACTGTGGGGAAAAGAATTGCGGCTGTGTTTATAATCTATCACACAGGCAGAAGGAAGAGGCAGAGCAGGGTTGGAAGTTGGACTGTACTAAGGATCTTTGGGCTTTCTCAGTGGCTCAGTGGTAAAGAATCCGCCTGCAATGCAGGAAACACAGGAGATGCAGGTTTGATCCCTGGATTGGGAGGATCCCCTGGAGAAGGAAATGGCATTATCAGGACAGTGTGGAATGACAGCGATCACTCACAGGCAGGCGAGGGGGAACGGTGGAGCGGGGAGCAGGGAACACATAGAAAAAGACTGAGCTGGATAAGAATGTAGAAGCCAGACCACAAAGGGCTTTGAAGGTCAGGCTGAGGATGTTTGGACTGTGTTTCCCACTCCCTGGGCAGCTCTCAAAAGTTTTTGTGATAGGAAATGACACCATCAGAAGAAACCTCAACCAATGTGAGAGGTTGGGGGAGCTCATTTTAGCCCTTGGTGCTTGTCATTCGGGAGTGGGCTGTGTATTACAGCTAAGAGAAAAGCACATAGAGCAGTAAGGGCTCTCTTCGGGTCTCTGCATTACTTCTCCCTGCTGAGTGCTCCCCAGGTGGCAACTGGACTCAATCCAAAAGGCAGATAAGAAGCCCGTCCAAGTTTACTGAGACCACCCCATGAGTAAAGATTACAACATTCTCAACAACTTACAACATGTTTGCCAGCCCAGGCTAATTTTTAGCTACTACTTCCTCTTCTTTGGAAGTATTTTGGTCGTAAAGTGAATGCAATTAACCATCGCTTATATTTGTGGAGAATGAATACTAAACCTGGTGGTGGAGCAATTGGGTTATTTTCAAAGCCCAACCACTCTCTCTTTTAAACTTTAAGTAAACTCAACACACCCTCTTGCACAACCCTTGAACTAACTCAGGGGTTTGCTCTCTCTGCTCTGCCGTGCTGGGAATTCAACCAAAGAAAGGCTAGCCATGGAGAGGTAGAAGCTGGGTCCTTGTCATGTGAATAGGCTGAAATTCTAAGCCATCTTAAATGACAAGTCTTTACCCTCTAGGGATAAACTTCTTGCTTTGATCTTTAAGGTGTACCAGCATGACAAAATGCCCATTCCCTGGTGGCTCAGATGGCAAAGAATCTGCCTGCAATGAGGGAAATCTGGGTTTGATCCCTGGGTCGGGAAGATCCCCTGAAAGAGGGAATGACAACCCACTCCAGTATTCTTGCCTAAAGAATTCCATGGACAGAGGACCCTGGTGGGCTACAGTTCACGGGGTCACAAAGAGTTGGACACGACTGAGCACCTTTCACTTCCACTTGTTTTCAACATGACAAAACAGGTCCCATCTCTCAGGCCAAAAATGGCAGCATTTCCAAGCGTTCAGCTCTCTTAAGAGGAAATGTGGGATGTTCTTCTCCCCACTTTTCTGTCATTAATTCCTACGCCTCCTTGACAGAGTTCCACCTTGACAACGTGAACCCAGGACTGTGGCCATCTGCCTCCCTGCTTTATCACTAGGGTCTAACCCTTAAGTGGTGCTTACTGATTATTAGTCAGATGAATATACGAATGAATATTGGAGCCAAACACGGTACTCACCTGTGCCAGTTGTGTTTTTGCGGGCAGGTTACTTGCTTAGATTTCCTAAGCCTCAGATTTATCACATGTCAGGCAGTGGCAAGAGGCTCCACCTCAAAGTTTTCAGGGAAGAAATCACCCATACAGGTTCAGCTCCATGGTGGATGCTCAGTAAACAGAAGGTGAGAAGAACAAAAGAAAAAGCCCCAAATTCTGGCAAGGTAGAGTTCTCTCCAAAATGTGCAGAAGAGACATATGGAGCAAACCAATTCGATTTATCTGCAGCTGGCAGGAAAGTGTCATGAGACTATGCTCCTGCCATCTCACCAAAGCCATTCCCTTCCTCATCTGGAGGTAGGCTTTTGAAGTGCAGTCCATATGTCAGATGGCAGCATGACATGGACTAAACATGAACTCCCATTACTAAATACAGCAAATAGCCACTGCAGGGGGTATTCTTATGTGCCTCTCAAAAGATCTGTCCAAGTCTTAACTGCCAGTACATGAGAACATGACCTTATCTGGAAATGGGGTATTTTGCAGACATAATCAAGTTAAGACAAGGTGATAGGGGATTAGAAGGAGCCCTAAATCCAGTGACTGATGTCTTTATAAGGGAGAGGAGAGGGATATTTAGACACTGAGACACACAGAGAGAAAGGCATGTGAAAGCAGAGAGAAAAATTGGACTGATGTCCCTGGAAGCTAGGTTTCCCCAGTGGCTCAGTAGTAAAGAATCTGCCTGCCAATGTGGAGATACAGTAGACATGGGTTTGATCCCTGGTTGGGAAGATCCCCTGGAGAAGGACATGGTAACCCACGCCAGTATTCTCACCTGGAAAATTTCATGGACAGAGGGGAAAATCCCATGGACAGTCCATGGGGTCTCAGAAGAGTTGGACACCACTTAGCAACCAAACAGCAGCAGTAACAACAACACCTGGAAGCCAAAGAAGGCCAAGGATTGCTGGCAACCACCAGAAGCTGGAAGAGGTAAGGAAGTTTCTCCCCTAGAGCCTTCAAAGAGAGTAAGGCCCTACCAAAACCTTGATTTCAGACTTCTAGCCTCCAGAACTGTGAGAGACTACATTTCTGTTGTTTTAAGTCACCCAATTAGTGGCAATTTGTTATGGCAGCCCTAGAAAACTGATACACATACAAACAGCATTCTTTTTAAGTCCTTAGGATTTGTTCCCAGCCTTTCCTGGAAAAAAGTTTCATACCCAGAACAAAACACTTTCCGGTCACAGGACATTTTCAGACATGTGAAATCAACAGTCAGAGGAGTAAAGAAGAGTAACCAAGGAGTCATCAAGAGGAGGTGGCAAAGGAGATCAAGGCAAACGTGGGCATCCACAGGGCCACAGTGGGCAGTGTTAGCCAGAGCCGGCTTTCAGCTGAGAAGGGCCAGGTGGGGCCGGCTTTGCCAGTTGTTGCAGAAGACAGGTGCCATGAAGTCAGCCTGCCCAGGACAATTGCAAAAGTCATGCAAGGTCAGGCCAGAAGCCAGGCTTGGAAATGCCCATGTCGGGCATTTGAGCATTCCTTCCATCCTACATCATGGGGGCTCTGGGTTAGCTTATGCTTGCAAAGGGCTACTTTGGCACTCAGGCTGACTTAAATCATTCCTGGAAAGCTGTGTTTCCTATGAGTTAATGGTCTCAGTCTGTAATGGACCTTTTATCAGCTGCTGGGGTATCCCCTTATGTGTGTATCACCTACAGGGACTTGGGTCATCCCCTCCTCCCCACCTTCTGTATCCTGAGATTGGAACCCAAACCCCCACGAGTAGGCTGAACTCACCAGGGCTCACGGCCAAATAAAGGGGAATGCCACTGGCCACTCACGGAGACACACAGAGGACTGGTGCGTGGGCTGTTGAAACAAATGACCGTGGTTCCCTCCTCATGACCTCTGATAAGTGGGAGAAGACTGTGGCCTGTGTGTAATGTTAACTAAAATTTCAAAGCACGCATCTATTTTGGAAAGACCCCCAAGCCAATGGTTGATTGTAAATATTATTTTTTTAAACTTTTTAAATTAAATTTATTTATTTTTTTAATTACAATACTGTATTTGTTTTGCCATACATTGACACGAATCAGCCATAGGTGAACACAATCAAAAAATTATTCTTGAGGATCCTCTCTGTGCAAGACTTTAAGTTTATGGGTCTCAGGACTCAGAGATCATGACTGTTGAAGGCTCATAGCTCATAATTCTGTGTGGAAGATGGAGCCATGCGAGCCTTTGGAGATGAAGCCAGATGAAGGGCCACGTAAAGGCCAGTGAGAAGGCAGCTAGAGTAGGGATCACACACCTGGTTTTGAGCACCTACTCTGTGCCAGGGGCTGGAGACACTGGGAATAAGTGAGGGTCTTGCCTTGAGGAAGATTAAAGGCAAAATAACTTCAACATAAGCAGCCAATTTCTGGCCACTTCTCTCTTCCCACCCTGCTCCCCCACTTCCCTGTCCTTGTCATTCTGGCCTACTTTTTCACAATATTCTCACTTTCTGAAACAAATTTGCCACTTTCTTTGTTACTCGATCATTGTCTTTCTTCCTCCCTGGAGTGTGGGCCCAGTGAGAACTTCTTCTATGCTCTCCCGGAAGTCTAGTGTGGTGTCTAGCACTTCATAGTTGCTCGATGAATATTTATTGACTAAATGGAATACAGCCCAGCAGGAGTAAAAGAAGCCAATAAAGAAAAGGCATTAGGATTATTGGCTTTGAATCTGGATACCCTAGGTTTGAACCTGAGCTCTTCTGCCTACTCACTCTTGGACCCTGATCTCTTTACTTAACCTTTGTATGCCTCAGTTTCCTCAACTGTAAAATGGGGACACTAACATAATCTGCCTCACAGGATTGTAAGGAGGATTAAGTGAGTTCATACATAGAAGAAACACTTCAAGCAAGGATTAGCAAACATTGTCTTAAAGAGCCAAAGAGTAAACTATATCGGCTTTGCAGGTCATATGGTCTCTTTGCAATGACTCAATTCTGCACTTGCAGCATGAAAGCAGTCATAGACAATACACAAAGGAATTGAATGTGGCTTCTTCCCTGGTGGCTCAGATGGTAAAGCGTCTGCCTGCAATGTGGGAGACCCGGGTTCAATTCCTGGGTTGGGAAGATCCCCTGGAGAAGGAAATGGCAATCCACTCCAGCACTCTTGCCTGGAAAATCCCATGGACGGAGGAGCCTGACAGGCTACAGCCTATGGGGTCACAAGGAGTTGGATGCGACTGAAAGACTTCACTTCTTCCCAGGTGGCACAGTGGTAAAGAATTTTCCTGCCATTGCAGAAGATACAGGAGACACGAGTTTGATTCCTGGGTTGGGAGTAGGAAATGGCAACCCACTCAAGTATTCTTGCCTGGAAAATTCCATGGACAGAGAAGCCTGGCAGGCTACAGTCCATGGGGTTGCAGAGAGTCAGACATGACAGAGCACACACGCATTCATCTATCCACATTTCAAGTAAAACATTAGGGATTATAGCATAACATAAAACATATAAGAATTATAACCCCAAAATAGTGACCTATTGACTGGGAACTCAAAGTCTTTCACAACAAATTCACTGTGTGACTTGAAAGCTCCCTAAGTTATAGTTTCGTTGCTGTTGTTTAGTTGCTAAGTTGATGAATGGAATGTGAGGGAGTTGCTTAGTTGCTAACGTGATGATGGATGAGAAGAGGTTAAGATATGCATGCCGATGGCTGATTCATGTTGGTTTGACAGAAAACAACAAAATTTTGTAAACCAATTATCTTTCAATTAAAAAGCTAATTAAAAAAAAGAGCTCCCCAGTAAAGGATCTGGGAAGGAAACTGAGGACTCAGTGGTAAAGGATCCACCTGCCGATGTAGGAGACACGGGTTCGACCCCTGGGTCCAGAAGATCTTCTGGAAAAGGAAATAGCAACTCTCTCCAGTACTCTTGCCTGGGAAATCCCTTGGATTAGGAGTCTGGCAGGCTACAATCCTTGAGGTAGCAAGAGAATTGGACATGACTTAGCAACTAAACAACAACTTCCATTCATATAAAATCTCTAGCAAAACTATATAGAAGCAGAAAATAGACTGAGGAACTGGGGTCGGGGGAGAAGGGATGGCCCATAAGGGAACATAAGGAAACTTTTGAGGGATTTGAGAGTATTCTAAATTTTGATTGTGGTGACGGTTATGTGACTGCATAAATTTGCTAAAACTTATACAAATATACGGTTCAAGTGTATAAACTACACTTCAATAAAGTCATGAAACATAAGTGCTGTGTATATTTTTTAAGTTCAGCTATATTATTCTTTCTCAAAATTGCATATTTGTTTTAGAAAATGTTCATGGTATAAAAATGGAAAACAAAACCTTAAGCCTATCCACCAGAGATAACATTTTTGAAGAGTTAAGATTGAAAAAAATAATATACCCTGAGAGTCTTCACTTAATGTTAAATCTTGAGCATTTTACAAAATTATTCAGAAACATAATTTTTGGCAGTTCAAAAGTCTGTTTTGTATGCTATGGCAGTGACTTACCATTCCCTGTTGTTAGGCTATGAGATGTTTCCATATTTTACTCTTGTAAAGTTAGACGCTGAAAGTATAATTTAGCTCCAAAGTGAACGTGAAAGTCGCTCGGTTGTGTCCGACTTTTTGCAATCCCATGGACTATACAGTCCATGGAATTCTCCAGGCCAGAATATTGGAGTGGGTAGCCTTTTCCTTCTCCAGGGGATCTTTCCAACCCAGGGATTGAACCCAGGCCTCCCACATTGCAGGTGGATTCTTTATCAGCTGACCCACAAGGTGCCAAAGGTTATAAATAGTTTCCGAGGCTTCTGATAGATGTTTTAAACTATCTGAGATTCTTTCAGAAATAGCGTGCAATCAGCTTGAGAGAGGGACCATATTACTGCCTCTCTGTCAGCACTGTTTCCTTCTTTTTCTGTTTCTTCAAAGATTTCAGATTGCTTTGATTTCTGGTGAGGCTGACTTGTTCTGAAGTGCTGTGGCCTTCTCTGTGGCTGCTTATACCCATCCCAGTCCTTCTCCCACTGGGAACAGGATAGATTTTCATTTTCCCCCTTTGAAAATAGGCTTGCTTTACCCATCCATATGACTTGCTTTGGTCAGTGAAATGTGAGTGAAGTAACATGTCACTTCTGGCAAGGAGTTTCAAGAGCCAGTGAAAAATTTGCCGCACATTCCCTATTCCCTGCCTGTATGACCACGAAAGCATCAGTCACAGTGGAGCCTCTGTTGGTCTGGGTCCTTGAGACCCCATGACCAGAGGTCCCCCGCCGACTCACACTGGGAGGTAGCACGAGTGAGAAGTGAACCTTATTAAATCACTGAAGTTCAGAGTTAGTTGTTACTATGGCATAGTCGAGATTGCCTTGTCTCATGTATTTTTGTATGAAAACAAGGTGAAAAACTGACCAAAGTCCTTCCACTTGAGGAAAATGCATAAATTGGTACTAGGATTGTGTAATTATGAAACAAAGGAAACCATATGTCTTCACACAGCCAATGATGTTTCAATTTGAAAATAATTTCCTAATGCACTTCTATAAATAGAGTGAAGAAAGGAAGTTATTTGGTTCACAGGAATAAAGTCAACCATGGGCTTTTATGAAAATGGCTCCAAAAATTCAGTAAGGAAGGGGAAAAATCAATTCTGGGACTTTAAATTGATCCATGTCTAATTTGCTTTGTGTCCTTCTACTGTTGTAACCCAGACAATATTGTGATTTCACAGAAGCACCTCATGCTGCTTTGATGAGAAGTGTTTAGAGGGGTGCACAGGACATGTTATAACAATCAAGCCGCTGCCCAGGGATGGAGCGTTTAGTGTTTGGATCTCAAACAGGAAGTCATTTTTCTTGTCAAAGGAAAGACAATAAATGATCTTTCCCAAGGCCACACAAGCAGAAACACACACAGGATGTGGAAGGTCAGGTAGAGCTCCAGTGGTGGGGAAACAGAGACTCACATGAACAGCAAGGAGATGATATTTTGGAAATTGTATCAGCAGACAGATCAGAAATGTTTTGCATAGGTATTAAGGGCTCCTAAGAAGTAGCCTGTCAGTATAAGTAAGCCTGATATTTAGGGCCAGAATCTATACAGAATCCACAGAGATCATAAAATGCAAGAAGAAAGGAAAAGAAATCAAAAAAATGCCCCTAGCTAAGTATTTTTACCCTACAAAATGGTAACAAAACTCTCCTACATACATAGTATTTTTTGCTGTTGTACACAACATGTCATATGTGTATGTATACATATATACATACATATGTATTATAATCTGAGTATAATTATTCTCCAAAATCATTTTACTATCTTCAAAATGCCTGAAGTTTCAGAACGTTCTGGGCATTGCTATAGAGAGATATCTGGGCTGGTGGATTCTTTACACAATTATTAAAGTCAAGATTCTAGTGCCCAGAATGAGAAAAACAATAAATAAACAGCACCTATTCATCCCCATGTCTCTGTTAAACAATGCATTGCTTTGAGGGTTTTTGTTTGTTAGTTTGATTGTTTGCTTGCTTGTTGAGAAGAGATATTGGTAAAGTATGAGTGATTTTCTTAATTTACTATTGGAATATTTATAGTAACCCTGATGTAACTGATACAGAGGAAAAAAATATCAAATAGAAAGAAATAATAGGAGAATTATAGCTAGAAATAAAGATTTCTAATGAACGTAGTTTACAACCACAAAATCAACAAACAATTCTTATACTGAGAAGAATCATTAATGTTCAGATTTTTAATTTTGATTTCAAAGTCATTTTTAGTGAGAACACAGAAGAATTTTTACTTTTCCAAAATCAGACTATTAGACTATATTTTTTCTGGATTTCAGTAATCACAAAACATCTATTAAGCAGCACAACTGAGCACAAAGGGGAAAAAAAAACCCTACAGATTTACTTCTCTTGGAGAAGATGATAAAGAAGTAAGAAAACAGATTGATTTTCTTCCCTTGTACATTTATAGGTAAATGAGAATAATCCTTATGGTCACAGGGATTGGTTTTGAAGGTTATGATGTCATAATAATATAACTAATATTTATTGAGTATCTACCACCCTGCAGACAGTTTAATCTTCACAGAAACACAGTCAAGTCAGCTGTGGTAGACTCTTACACCCTAGTCCCCAGTTAGCCACATCTCTCAGTATTCACAGTCTTATGTATTCCTTTCTGTACTGATTCTGAGCCTGGTTTGGCTAATGAGACATTGGCAAGCATGGTATAAGCAGAGGCTGGATAAGAGCTTAAACATTGGATTGCCCTCTTGAGATCTAGTTGCCATGTAAAAAGCTCAGGCTAAATTACTCAGTGATGACAGGCCATCTGAAATGAGGCTCAGGAGGATGAGAGGTCATCTTAGATTCTTCCAGCCCCAGCCAAGTTCCCTGTTGAATGCAGCTGTATATGTTATTCAAGCAAAACCAGAGGAAGAACAACTCAGCTGAGCCCCACCCTGTAGAATAATAAAAAGTAATAATTGTTATATTAAGCCACTACATTTTGGGGTGATTTGTTACAAAGTAATAAGTAACAGAAATGTGGGTAATGTAATCTCTAATTGACCAATATGGAAACTGAGGCTCAGAGAGATTAAAT
Source organism: Nanger dama (assembly GCA_917880005.1). NCBI lineage: Eukaryota > Metazoa > Chordata > Mammalia > Artiodactyla > Bovidae > Nanger > Nanger dama. The sequence continues at coordinate 40,234,412 of CAKJTW010000011.1, forward strand.
ATAATTGTCAAAGTCTTAGAATACCATTGTCAATTCCAAATACACCACATAAAATCTCAAGTCCTTTTCACTATTCTCTCCTCTAAATTCATAATTGGATATATAAATGTCTACTTGAAAAGAAAGTGAAAGTGAAGTTGCTCAGTTGTGTCCGACTCTTTGCGACGCCATGGACTGTAGCCTACCAGGCTTCTCTGTCTATGGGATTTTCCAGGCAAGAGTACTGGAGTGGGTTGCCATTTCCTTCTCCAGAGGATCTTCCCAACCCAGGAATTGAACCCGGCTCTCCTGCATTGTAGGCAGATGCTTTACCGTCTGAGCCACCATGTCTCCTTAGCTGAATAATAAACATCTCAAATCTAAAATGTCCCAAAGTAACTCTTGAGGTCCTCCGCCTCCTCTCTCTGGGTTCCCTACCTCCGTACATGGCACCAGTACCCACCCAGTTGCTCAGGCCAAAAAACTGGAGTTATTGGGAATTCCCCGGTGATCTCACTGCCAGGGCCTGGATTCAATCCCTGGTCAAGGAACTAATATCCCACAAGCTGCTTGGTACAGTGGAAAAAAAAAAAAGTGGAGTTATCATTGACCTCTTTCTTTGATTCATATCCCTCAACCAGTCTGGTATCCTGACTACTTTAACTTCAAAGTGTCCTCTCAAACTGACCCTACTGCTCATCACATCTTCCTCAACCGTTCCAGTGCTGGCTGCCATCACGCCTTAAACTGCTACCATAGCATCTGGGCAGGAGGGGTTAGTGGGGAAACAGCAACAGAGAGAGCCAAGGGAAAAGGAAAAAGAGACAACAGAGCAACACCTTCTGAGTCAACAGCTCTTGCTGTCAACCCCCCACCATCCCCATCTCTAGCACTCTTGGTTAGCTTCAGGGAAATGACGCTGGAACCTCATGAGGCAGCAAGAGAGGTCTGTCTTCTCTCTTTCCCCTTTTCTCTTTCTCCTTTTCTAGAAACCCATTTCCCCTTTTCCCCCTTCTCTAAAACCTATAAAAATGGGTTTTAGCTCATTTCTGGAAAAGCACAGTAACTGAATGTTTGCACAACACCCCTCCACACCCCACCATTGATTTGAGAATGAGATTCTACATTTGACTTCAGAGAGATTACAAGGGTAGGGGATTACGGCCTTGAGCAGGTTTTATCCCTTCCTCTGCACACTCAAATGTTGCTTTGGATTTTGAAGGTTTATTTCTCAAGAGAGGAGATCTGGACCAGGTGGGGGTGGGGGTGGGGGTGGTTAATTGACTAAGCAAGGCCAGGACTTTCCAAATAAAATGTTTATTTTTAAAAGAGAGAGAGAGAAAATAAAAAGCACCAGGATGTGTTAGCCCAATAAATAATTCATTGGACTGCCTATTCACAGACTAATAGAAAAATATTGCAGAATGGCCTACATGTCAATCAGTGTGCAGTTAGTTAAATAAGCACTGTGCAGATGTCACTTGTAAAACCCAGATTTATACATTAATTGTATGTTTTACCCAGGCTAAAGCGTAATATCTACTAACTTCACTTCAGATTCTATTAAAATCTCCCATGGCCTTGAAAAGGTTACCTGACATCTTGTAGGCCAGATCCAAGGCTGAATAGACATGTCCCCTGCCACTGAGTGTACAATAGCCAAACATTCAAACAACACTTGCTGCCCATCCAGAGAAACACTGAGGGCTGTGATCCTTCTGGCCCACTGGAATCCTCCTGACTTCAGGGTGCACAGCTGCAGCAGCAAATGCAAAGGCAGAATGTGTGTCTGCAAATACCCCAAACCCCGCTCCATCAGCAATTCACACTTCCACCCAAACAATTTCCTAATGGTTTGATATGCTTTTAAAAGAAAAAGGATGAAGATGTACTATGACTTCCATATTGCTGTTACTACTACTAAAAGTCCTACTATGTCTTAGGAATTGTGTTAAGTGCTTTACAGGCCATTCCCCTAGCCCCCGCGTTATTTCTCATCACAACCCTGTGAAGCAGATCCTATTTTTATTCCATTTCTTTTTCATATAAAATGTCTAGAAAATGAAGAAACAGAGTAATCAAAGTTAGCTCACAGACAATGACACAACAAATTGACATCATGTAGCTCCTGGTGAGACACACTCAGAAGGAACCAAAACCGCCTCTATGGTATTCTTGCTCAAAGTGCACAGCTGGAAGTCAGTCAAAATCAAACCCAAACTGAGGGACATTCTTAAAAATACTGGGTGGTAGTCTTCAAATGCATCAAGAAACATGAAGACAAAGACATTGCAAAGCTGTTCCATATTAAGTGAAACAAAATAAGAAAACTGCAAGCAGCACGTGGATGTAGACTGGATTCTGAACCAGAAAAGGAACATTAGTGGACAACTGATGAACTTAAGGACAATTGGTGAACGTAAGGACTGTGGATCAGTATTTTGCTAATATTAACTTTCTGATTTTTATCCTTTCTCTGCGGCAAAATAATGACCATATTTGGGTAAACTAGGTGATAGGTACTCAGAAATTCTTGATGCTATTTTTCTCATTTTTTTTGCAAGTCAAAAGTTATTTCAAAATTAAAAGTTGAAAATGTAAAAAGAAACAAAATGTTTTTTTTTAAACAGTATAGCACTCCACCAGAGAATCTCAGGAGACATATCAAGTGGTACCAAATAAGGAATGGAAAAATGAGACTATTTCTCTTCCCATACCTCTTGATACCATTTGAGGATTGTCCTTGGAGTGGTTCATCCAGAAGATAAATTTCTCTTGTGTAGAATTTTTGTGAGTGACAGTCTGTTGGATTTGGAAAATAACTTAGAGGGCTTCCCTGGTGGCTCAGACAGTAAAGAATCTGCCTGCAATGTGGGAGACCTGGGTTCATTTCTTGGGTTGGAAAGACCCCCTGGAGGAGGGCATGGCAATCCACTCTAATATTCTTGCCTGGAGAATCCCCATGGACAGAGGAGCCTGGTGGGCTACAGTCCATGTGGTTGTAAAGAGTTGGACACAACTAAGGGACTAAGCACACACACATTCTTAGGGGTCTTGTTTTTCAAAAAAGACACCTGAAGCTCAGAAGGGCATGAGGCTGATGGACCTGAGGTCACACAACAGGAGAGCCAAGATTAGCACACAGATAGTTCTTCTGGGTCACAGGATACTATTTCTGTTCCACCACTTTCAAATTCTGAAAGAGGACACCGTTGTGCCAGAATCCATGGTGTAGGGGCCTCATCCAGTAGCTATGTGTTTCTTTCTAACTGCTAGCCAGAGATTTGCTTCTGTGGGTAAGATCTCATTCATTCATTCATTTAGCACAAATTTATTGAATCCCTCAAGTGCCCAGCACTACTTGAAGGGTTACAGATACAGCAATGATCAAAAACAAAGTCCTCCAATTCTAGCAGGCTGGCCTGGGTTCTGATACATTTTCTGCCACTAATGACCTACATGACCTTGGGCACATTCCCTTAGTTTGCTCTTCTGTAACCCAGAAAGAAAGAATTACTGAAAAGTTGTTCTGAGTATGAAATAAGATACCAAATCTAAGCTCTTAGCAGAATTGTCTAGCATATAAGTACTCAATAAATGTTAAATAATACTGTTATTTTTTTCTCTCCAACCTGAGACCTTGTCAGTTATGTTAGCTGGTGGAGGTATCTGGGAGTTCTCAGAAATTCTATAGAATATTTCTAAATGCATTGAAAACTCACATTTAGGAAGGTGAGTTTTTCCAACAGAGTAATTTTCCATTTCCCACTCCATTTCTTTGTTATTTTCAAAGGTAGATAAACAATAAAAAGAAAAGGCAAGAAAGGCCAGCTGAGAAAATTGGTGCTGAGCGCAGAATCCAAATAGGAGCTGTAATACACAGAATATCTGATAAGTTTTATCTAGATTCAAATGAGACTGTTCTTGAAGGCTGGTTTCATTGAGCCACTTCATGGGCATAATTCGACTGCCACTTTAGCCAACTCTTGATTATTTCCACAAATGAAAAGAATAATAGACACTGTACATAAAACAAGGCAAGCAGAACTCACTAATGCTGCTTAGGGAAAGCTTCCAGGGCCTCCTATTGCTATGTTCTGAGAACATGATCTCTGACACTTGTTACCTGCCTCCTTAGGATCAGGTCCATGTAGGTACCCCCTTCTCCCTCTCCCTCACCTTCTCCCATAGCACCCAGCCGAGGGCCTCAAACACAGAATGTGTTCAACAAATGGATATGAAACAAATAAATTTTTCTGGGGGAGTGAAACCTAGTCAAGCAATAAGAAAATAAAGTCTAATGTAGTGTAATTTCCTTCAATTCATTCAAAATTCTCTCCACACAAAGGTGGTTGGAATGCAAGTGAATAGAATGTATTTCAGTTTCTCATGCTCCCTATAGAACAATTTTCAATGAGAGGTGGGATATTTAAGGGTATGGTATCATATTCTCCAACCATAAACTCTTTAGAGAAATGACAGTAAATAAATCCAGTCAATAGATCTATTTGGCTATATATCCCAAAAAGTCTGCGAGCAGACATCACTGATATTATAGTAAGTGTATCTTCACCTTCCTTCATAAGCAAAGATGAAATCAGTATTTCTTAGAGATGCTCCAAGTGATTCTATGGAACAATCAGCATTGAGACTCAATGTGTAGATACATTACGTGTTTGAGTACCTAGCCCAGTGGTTCCCGGCATTTGTCAAATCCCAATTTCAAATTTCTGGAGGAAAGAATCTGTGTAACTCGGCTGGGATCAGGTAGCTACCTCAATTCCAATGAAGGTGACCAGACAGGAACACATCCTTCAAATTGGTTTTCTGGATACCAGTTCCTATGATATTACCATTCCTGTGATTAGTCCATGAAATTCTTCAAGAAAATGAAGGGTGTTACTGTAAGTTGGGCAGATGTCTAAAATTGTGGTGCAACAAATATACAGAGTTGTTTCTACTTGTTTCAGAATAAATTAAAGTAGCTTCCAAAGACCAACGCAATGTAAACTTTTTAAAAACATCATTTGCATGAAGGGATCTAGTGGATTCGAAAAGAAATCATAAGAGGAGCCAGATGAAAAAGAGGTAGAATTGGTGCTCCAAGCTATGACATGAAGCCCAGCTCACTCTTAGAAATGAATCCCAAATTTGGCTGTAAGTTTCCTTGCAGCAAATACAAAGAAAGTAAACCAGCTACATGATTCATAAGATAAAACATACCAGTCACTAGTAAGGGCAGCTCTTCTTGAACAGAGAACTAAGAATTTCTCTTGTGTGGTTTAGTGAGCCCTATTCTCAATGACCTTCCTATAGGAAATAAGAAAATGAATTATTATAACATCATTCTCTGTAGGTCTATAGCCTAAGGTCAAGGTTAGAGGGCAGGGCAAGTACAAAGAGCAGAGGGTAGCAAGTGGTCTGTGCAGAGCGCTTGAGGATGGGCCTCACTGGAGGATCAGAGAACAACTTGTTTTGAAGCAAGGCTTCATTTTCATTTTGAAGAGAAACCTCCTACTTCAAATTTCTCTCAGGCCTGCTCTGCTCCCTTCAGCCTCCACCCCCACCCTGAACCACAAACTCTCTGTTATCAAAGTTGGGTTGTTTACTTAACAAGAGCCTAGCAAGAGAGCAAGACAAAAACCACATTCGGCTGGTCCCCTTTAAAAGAGTTCTGAGGAAGTCCTATGAGGTTCTCTATGGCACCAACATTAGTTACAGAGGACAGATGAGCATTTGTGAAATGAGACATGAAACAAAAGGAAATGAGAAAAGGAAATAAAGTTCAACAGGCAGGGCACTGCCATCTTGGGTTCACTTTTTGGAAAATCTGCCTTATCATTTACCTTCTACATAAACCTGCCTCTGAAACAGACTTCATTCTGAGTTCCATCTTTTCTTATTCAAGCAGGAGAATTTCTATCTCCATAAGTTGAGTAGGGTCAACATATTAAAAAGGAAAACAAAATGAAACGACTATGGCAAAGAATGCCTGTTGTGTGGAAAAAAATCATGAGAATGGACAAAGTCACCCATGGGCCACTGGGAGATCATCTAGACAGTTGCTCATGCCTGCAGGCACCCAGAAGCAGACTCCTAATCTGTATTCTTTTTTCTTTCTTTTTTTTTTTTTTTTTACAGATGTCTGCTAGGTACACTGAGAAAGCCTGGGCCATCTCTGCTGGGGGGCAGAGAAGGAGGGAATGGCCTTGGAAAGGGGCAGGGGCCTTAAAGTCAGGTAGGCCTAGATTCTAGTCCTGCTCTCTGCGGTAACTCAACCTGTCTCAGCATCTTTACCGCCTCTGAAATATGGAATAATGGAAATCCCAGGTGGCATAGTGGTAAAGAATCCACTTGCCAGTGCAGAAGATGCAAGAGAGGTGGGTTTGATTCCTGGGTAGGGAAGATCCCCTGGGGAAGGAAATGGAAACCTGCCCTTGTATTCTTGCCTGGAGAGTTGGACCGAGGGGCCTGGCGGGCTACAGTCCAGAGGGTCACAGAGTTGGACATGACTGAGCATACAGACAGACAAAATGGAATATCAATTCTTCCCTGTTGAGATTAGAGATGATGTTACAATGTAAAAATTCAGAAATTATTGAGCACATAAATCAGGATCTGGCAAGAAAATAGGAGATGCTCTGTAAATGAAGGTGGTCCATCCAACTATCCATTTATTATTTTTATCCCCTTTTCCTGCTCTTTGCCAGGTTTGAGTAACAGCTACAGTGTCAAGCTACAAACAAGAAATGGAGTAGCCATGAGAGATTTCATTGTAAAGAATCAGCCTCTTTCAGAAAACATCAGTTCCAGAGGAATATTCCATGCCTCCAGGGAAGTGAACACACAGGTGCATAATTTAATATTTGATCATTGAAAAAGCAAGAGAGTTCCAGAAAAACATCTATTTCTGCTTTATTGACTATGCCAAAGCCTTTGACTGTGTGGATCACAATCAACTGTGGAAAATTCTGAGAGAGATGGGAATACCAGACCACCTAACCTGCCTCTTGAGAAATCTGTATGCAGGTCAGGAAGTAACAGTTAGAACCGGACATGGAACAGCAGACTGGGTCCAAGTAGGGAAAGGAGTGCATCAAGGCTGTATATTGTCACCCTGCTTATTTAACTTCTATGCAGAGTACATCATGACAAACTCTGGGCTGGAAGAAGCACAAGCTGGAATCAAGATTGTCAGGAGAAATGTCAATAACCTCAGATATATGGATGACACCACTCTTATGGCAGAAAGTGAAGAGGAACTAAAGAGCCTCTTGATGAAAGTGAAAGAGGAGAGTGAACAGGTTGGCTTAAAGCTCAACATTCAGAAAATGAAGATCATGGCACCTGGTCCCATCACTTCAGAGGAAACAGTGGAAACAGTGTTAGACTTTATTTTTGGGGGCTACAAAATCATTGCAGATGGTGACTGCAGCCATGAAATTAAAAAGACGCTTACTCCTTGGAAGGAAAGTTATGACCAACCTAGATAGCATATTCAAAAGCAGAGACATTACTTTGCCAACAAAGGTCCATCTAGTCAAGGCTATGGTTTTTCCAGTAGTCATGTATGGATGTGAGAGTTGGACTGTGAAGAAAGCTGAGTGCTGAACAATTGATGCTTTTGAACTGTGGTGTTGGAGAAGACTCTTGAGAGTCCCTTGGACAGCAAGGAGCTCCAACCGGTCCATTCTGAAGGAGATCAGCCCTGGGTGTTCTTTGGAAGGAATAATTTTAAAGCTGAAACTCCAGTACTTAGGCCACCATGCGAAGAGTTGACTCATTGGAAAAGACTCTGATGCTGGGAGGGATTGGGGGCAGGAGGAGAAGGGGACGACCGAGGATGAGATGGCTGGATGGCATCACGGACTCGATGGACGTAAGTCTGAGTGAACTCTGGGAGTTGGTGATGGACAGGGAGGCCTGGCATGCTGCGCTTCATGGGGTCGCAAAGAGTCAGACACAACTGAGCAACTGAACTGAACTGAACCCTTTAGCTGTTAGTAGCAGTGGGAAGTGTAAAGGGAGCTGACCTTCTCCAGTAAAGGGAGGCTCCCACTCCTTTGTTCACCCTAAATGTTTGCTTTGTGGACCGTGCCCTGGCTCTGAGGTATCCATTTAGCCATCTGCTCTCGCCATCCTGTAGCATGGATCTGGTCAAATATCTACTTCTATGCTGTGTTTAATCACTCAGTCATGCCCGACTCTTTTCAACCCCATGATCTGTAGCCTTCCAGGCTCCTCTATTCATAGGGATTTCCCAGGCAAGAATATTGGAGTGGGTTGCCATTTCCTTCTCCAGGGGACCTTCCCATCCCAGGGACAGAACCCAGGTCTCCTGCATTGTAGGTGGCTTCTTTACTGTCTGAGCCACCATGGAAGCCCTTCTACTTCTGTAGATATGGTCACATCTGCTTCTATAGATTCAGTTCTCTTATTCCCTCCCCTTTAGAAAAATGAGTTTTAATATTAATTGTCTCTATACTCTTTTTATTTTTATTTTATTAAAATAACATCTCTTTACTTCTTTGGCCACACTGTGCAGCCTTTGGGGATCTTAGTTCACTGGCCAGGAATCAAACCAGTGGCCCCTGCATTGGGGAGTCTTAACCACTGGGCCACCAGGGAATTTCCTGTCTCTATACACTTGAAAACCTACTCCAATGTTCTTGCCTGGAGAATCCCAGGGACGGCGGAGCCTGGTGGGCTGCTGTCTATGGGGTCGCACAGAGTCGGACACGACTGAAGCGACTTAGCAGCAGCAGCAGCATACTCTTGAAATATACCTGTCTGACCTTTCTTGGATGATTTTAAAACCTTGTTTATAACATTAATTTCTTTCTGATTACCAAAGTAATATTTCATTATTATAAAAATCTGAAAGATACAAACCAAAACAAAAAAACAACCCTCAAAGAGGAAAGAAGCAAATTCTGCTAACTGCCCCACCTAGGAATGTCAGGCCTGCTAGCATCTCCCCAGCTGTTGTGTATCCAGTACACAGGCATTCTCTTTTTCTCCCCCTCAAATGAATCACACGATGCATATTATGGTATATGCTTTCTTTACTGTTGTTGTTTAGTCATAAGCCCAGACATATGCACACATGTAGTATACATATAATCACCATTGTTTGGAGAAAACAATGGACCGATATCACACTTATTTCACATAAACATTTGTTGGAGTTCAGCAGAAGATTTGGAAACTAAAGACCTGCTGAGTGTGTCATCTTGTGTAAGTTATTAAATGTCTCATTTGTAAAATAGGACAGAAATGCCACCCACAAGCATTACACGAGAAGATGAAAGCAAAGCGAATCTAAACTTTAAAGTGATATGCAAATGTGAAAAACCAAAGTTCCCTGTAGCCATAATAGGAAGATGCAAAAGATGCCAGTTCTCCAAATGATTTTACTTTCCATAGCAGAAGTTCCCAAGAATGAAGCGTCTGCATTCTCCTCTGGGTTTACACTGCTGACTGAGTCAGCCCCAGGGCCTAGCTTCCCCCAGGCAGAGCCATTCCTGAGGCTGTTCCTGGACCTCAGGTATGGGCCAGTGGGCAGAACAGTCAGTTCACGAGCCTGACCATCTGACCTCAGCTTTACCAGCTGCCTTTGCTCAATGAGGGTACATATTTGACTTCTTGGTGAGTCATTCTCTAAGACTCCAAACTGGAACAGTCAGCTTCATCATCTACTTCACTTGATGGCCAAGAGGAAGTTTTGATGATGATGGAGAGAAGGGATTTTATGACCTTGGGAAACACTTCCTCTGAACTGGTATGGCAGGGAGGGGCAGGGGTGGTGCAGTGGTGAGTGTGCAGGAGTCAGGCCTGGGACACTTTGGCTGGTACCATCTCTGCCCGGTGGACTTCGGTTTTGTTATCTGGAAAATGACAAAATTTTTGTCTCTAAATGAGTTGCTTTTTTCAGCTTTAATTGAGGCATAATTGACAAATATAAATAAGTTGAATATAATAATTATGCCTATTATATAGTGATTTAAATTTATATACATAACGTTGCTCCAAAATCATTGCAGACAGTGAATACAGTCATGAAATTAAAAGATGCTTGTTCCTTGGAAGAATAGCTATGACAAACCTAGACAGTGTATTTAAAAGCAGAGATATCACTTTGCTGACAAAGGTCTGTCTAGTCAAAGCTATGATTTTTCCAGTAGTCATGTACAGATGTGAGATTTGGACTGTAAAGAAGGCTGATCACCAAAGAAGTGATGCTTTCGAATTGTGATGCTGGAGAAGACTCTTGAGACTCTCTTTGACTGCAAGCAGATCAAACCAGTCAAATCTAAAGGAAATCAACCCTGAATATTCATTGGAAGGATTGATGCTGAAGCTTAAGCTCCAATACTTTAGCCATCTGATGTGAAGAGCTGACTCATTGGAAAAAAATTCGGTGCTGGAAAAGACTGAGGGCAAAAGAAGAAGAGGACAGCAGAGAATATAATATGATAGATAGTAATACCAACTTAATGTACATAAATTTGAACAAACTCTGGGAGATGGTGAAGGGCAGGGAAGCCTGGCATGCTGTGGTTCATGGGGTCTCAAAGAATCGGACACGATTTAGCAACTGAACAACAATAACAACTAAGGCATCCCACCCCATCTCTCTTAACCTCTAGGCCATGCCTCGTGCTGTCCCACCTGCCTGGACCACCCTCCAGTCTTGTCTCAATCTCCAACTCTGGCCTCCTTTCCACACTGCTTTCTGAGATCAAGGAATATATTTTAGTTTCATATTCCTAGGACCTAGTTCATATCTGGAACACAGCTGGTATCTAATAAAGGTTTGTTGAATGGAGAAATAAATGATTAAATGAATGAATCTAATTAGTCATTGTGTGGCACAATTAAAACTTACATGAGTATCAGCTGACTCTAAGCCAAATAGGATTATGTATACAGCAAAAGTGTCCAGCATGGTGCTGGGTCATATTAAGTGATATAGAAACGTTTGTTCTTCTCTTCTTTGCTTCTTTTCTCTCTTAAAACATTTTGCACAAAAACTCAAATACCAAATAAAGACCAAAGCCAGGAGCCCTCTCCCAGAAGTTGAGGGGGGTGGTGGTGGTGAGGAGGGAGGTGTTGGTTGAACCCACTTCTTGGAAGCCGAAAAAGAAAAAAATACATCTCTTACCTGGCTGTTGGTGTCTAATGCTAGCACTACCTTGGAACTGGTGATTGTGTGTTTTTTTTTTTTTTAATATCAGCAATATCAATCTATTTTGATTCACTGAATAAAAGTAAAGAATGATTTCCAGCCATCTACCAAAAGTCATGGTTTCCAAGAGCATTACCACACTCAAAACAACGCTCTGCCATCATCAAAAATAATTTACTTAGAAAAGACTGATTTTCCTTTTATTTTATATTTTAATTTTCATTTCAAACTGCTTTAAATAAAAGTTTAAAATATTTTGAGCATTTGAAAGACTCATACTAGCACCAAGATCATTCATATATCTACTACCCAGAAAAGGGTTTCAGAGCTTCAAGACTAGGACATTTGCATACAGATAATTGTCTGTTGTAAGGGACTGTCCTGTGCACTGTAGATGTTTAGCAAAATTCTTGGCTTCTACTTACTACATGCCAATAGCAACACCACCCCTAACTTTGTCAGCCAGAAATGTCTCCAAACACTGCCAGATATTTCCTAGGAAACAAAATCATCTCCCCCCCGCCTCCCTCCCCATTTAGAATCACTTAGATCAAACAGTTACCATTTTGCTGTATTTGCTTTATTATATAATTTAAAAAAAAACATTTGAAAATAAGTTGCATGCTGGCAGTTTACCTTCATATACTTTAGCAGGTATCTCCTAAATTTAAGAATCTTTACTTGCATAATTTACCATTACACATTCAAGAATATTTAGAAATCTCCGGTATTATCTCATACCCAGTCCACAGGCTACTTGTACAAAGCAGTACTGGTCTTTGAGTCTGGGAAGGAAGATATACTTACTGATTAATTTTGGTCCTATATCTGAGAAATCAATGATTATACAGTTGTCTTTGTTTAGGTTGGGACAAGATATTTGACTTCAAATGGCTTCTCTTACCCTCAGTGTTCTGGTCAAGGTTTCATGATCAAATTATGGCATGGTTGAATCAAGACACTTGGTGATTTTTAAAAAATAACAAAAATGAAAACAAAGTCCCTTTAAGAAATGAACCATGGAGCACATGGATTTGTTGGCTGTATACCTTAGTACTTTCAATCTCTACTTTCATTTTCTCTCTCCATCATTTCCTCCCTCACTTTTTTTTAATATATAGCTTTGACAACTGGTACATTGTTATATGTTTAATTCTTTTCTTTTATTTATTAGGCTGCACTGGATCTTAGTTGCAGCATGCAAACTCTTTGTTGTGGCCTGTGGGATCTAGTTCCCCGACTAGGGATTGAACCTGGGCCCCCAGGTGGAGCTTGGAGCTTGGAGTCCCAAGTCACTGGACAACCAAGGGAAGTCCCTCTATGGTTAATTTTTATTTGACTCTTCATTTTCTTTGCCCCAACCCCTGTCCTTTATTCACAATTCTTTGCAAATCTATAGCTTTGGAAGATTTAAACTGTTGCCTTCCTCTCACTTGCATCAAAGATCCTGTGATTTGCTGCAGAAAAATCATCCAGGTTGATGTTTCTCTAAATCCTGGTCCCTGTATTTACCTGGGCCTCACACAAGCTCCTATTTGCTTTCTGTCTCCATGAGTGACACTAGCCCGTTTTGGTTGCCCAAGGCTAAAATCAAGAGATATCCTAGATAGTCCTCAGTCTCACTCTGGGTCTCCAACTGATACCAAGTGCTACAAGAGCTCTACTTTCTAGATGTGTCTCAGTCCCACAGTACTGAGGTGACACTCGATGCTCACTGACCACATGCCCGTGCGACTGCAGCAGCCTCATAACCAACCTCTCTGCCTCCAGTCTTATATCTCTCTAGTCCATTTGACAAGAGGCAATCTCCCTAATCTTTCCAATATGCAAATCTAACCCATCAATGGTTTGTTGTTATCCTTAGAATAAAGTCCAAACTCTAACTTGGTCAGCTGTCCCTTCGTTACCTGCCAACCTCTCCAGACTCATCACAGCCCTCTGCTCTCAGCACCACCCACCCACAAACTTAATGCTCCAAACACAATGTCCTTACTTAAATACTCCAAATGAGCTGCCTGGTCACTTTTCAAACTTTGGATATACAGTTTTCTGTGCCTGCAGATTAACGTCAACCACTGTCTTAAAACTGTTGGAAATTATTGTATATTCTACACTATGATAGGCCAAAGCCTCTTTTATTAATCATAGAAGTTCCTTATGGTTTATATTGATGTACTACTTTATACTGTTTTTATATAAATAAAGTTTGGCGTGAAAGTGAAAGTCAGTCAGTAGGGTCCGACTCTTTGGACTGGTCATGGAATTCTCCAGGCCAGAATACTCAAGTGGGTAGCTGTTCCCTTCTCCAGGGAATAGTCCCAAACCAGGGATTGAACCCAGGTCTCCTTCATTGCAGGCTGATTCTTTACCAGCTGAACTACCAGGAAGCCTGGTAGTTTGGTGTAGGAGCAATATATATTCATCCCAGAAAACTGAGAAAAGTATATATGAATGTTGTGTATATAGATGTAGATAGGCATAGAGATATAGATATAATTAGACACACACACACACACACATATATATATATATAGACATAGATAAAGATAGATTTAAAGAAGAGGGCCATCCCGTACATATATATTTTTAAACCAAACATTTTTATTTGTGTTTACATTTTTAGTTAATAATTTAATAAATATCCAATTATATGCTCCTCATAATCATAACAGTAGCTAACTGTAAGAAACCACCAGGGCTTCACATAAGAATTGTTTTTGCATTTTGAATAACTTCCTGCAACATTCTAGCTACCTTATTATTATTTTTTATTGTGGTAAAATATTTATGACACAAAATTTACCATTTTAATCACTTCAAAGTACACAGTTCAGTGGCATTAAGTACATTCACAATGCTGTGTTGCTGCTGCTGCTAAGTCGCTTCAGTCGTGTCTGACTCTGTGCAGCCCCAGAGACGGCAGCCCACCAGGCTCCCCCGTCCCTGGGATCCTCCAGGCAAGAACGCTGGAGTAGGTTGCCATTTCCTTCTCCAATGCATGAAAATGAAAAGTGAAAGTGAAGTCGCTCAGTCGTGTCCAACTCTTAGCGACCCCATGGACTGTAGCCCACCAGGCTCCTCCGTCCATGGGAAAAGTTCCATTTCAGAACTTTTCATCTTCTCAAATAGAAACCTTGTACCCGTTAAGCAGTGACTCCCCATTCCTCCCTTCCCAGTCCCTGGTAACTTGAACACACTGTAATTGTTTTCACTTAATTTTCCCACACCTTTAACTATTGTACAACTTAATTTTTAATTATTGCAAATATCTGGTTGATTGCATCATAATTTATTTAACTGGGCTCCTGTGTTAAGATTTTTAGATTATGTCCAATTCTAATTTTTCACTCTCAACACAATACACTGAACTTTCTTGCCTTATTGTTTGTTAAGCAGTTTTTATTTTCTCTAACCCTGAGAGGGTTCAGAATCAATCATATTACTGCCACATTTAGGATGAGGAAATACTAGGGCAGTGAAACTACTCTGCATGATATCATAATGATGGATATTTTCCAGGCAAGAGTACTGGAGTGGGGTGCCATTGCCTTCTTCGTATGTTATTAAATATTTGTCCAAATACATAGAATGGAAAACACCAGGAATGAACTGTAATGTTAACTATGGACTTTGAGTGATTATGATGTGTGATGTGTCAGTGCACATTCATCAATTGTCATAAATTCCCTTCTCCAGGGGATCTTTCCAACCCAGAGAACAAACCCAGTCTCTTACACTGCAGGCAGGTTCTTTACCATCTGAGCCACCAGGGAAGCCCACTCTGAAGGGGGATATTGCCAATAGGAGAAGTTATGTGTAGGGGTAGACGGTATACAGGAAATCTCTATATTTTCTCCTCAATTTTCATATAAGCCAAAAATCACTCTAAAATTATCTTAATAAAAACAAGGAAATAATGATCACATAGAGAGTCTGTGTTGTCCAGTGTCTCAGGGTTAGAAAGGGGAGAGCTGGACCTGGTGTCCAGGGCCTCTAAGTCCACGCCACTGTTCTATCCTGTCTCTGACAGTCTCGCCATTTCTCAGCTTAGCAGAGATGGCAGTTTGGATAGAATGGAGTATCAAGGGACAACAAGCACATGAGGAGATATGGTGGAACAGAGCTGCCAAGTCTGGATTAAGGGGGAAGAGTGCAGACTTAAGATAACATAGGCAAGGGAGTTGTGAAATGCTCATGGCCAGCAAGTCAAACTGGAATACCACAGGTCAAAGCAAGGGTAGGCGGTAACAAGGCTGTAACAAGCTCCGAAGGAAGCTATGATGTAAGGACTGGCACTGCCCCACTTCCCAGTCCCCAAAAGTCCTCCGTGTGAACAACTTGCCGGCTCACCCATGAACTAAGTGCAACTCAATCATGAATATGGAAATAATAATCCTATTTTGGGGGCTGTTCTGAACAAATCTGATGCCACAGACATTTAGACACAGTAAGATTAGGCAGGTTAGTTAAAATTCCAGTCATCTTTGCTTTTTGGTCACATTGATGTTATCTTGGTGGGAAAATCCTGATAGTTAAAGCAGATTATCTTTCGTGGATGGACCTAGAGACAATCATACCAAGTGAAGTAAGTCAGAAAGAGAAAAACAGATCCTGTATATTGACACAATATATGTGGAATCTGAAAAAATTGGTATGGATGATCTTATTTACAAAGCAGAAATAAAGACACAGGTGTAGAGAATGAACATATGGATACCAATGGGACATGGGGGGCTGTAATGAATTGGAAGATTGGGATTGACATATATATACTATTGATAGTATGTATAAAACACAGGGAACTCTACCTAATGTTCTGTGGTGACCTAAATGGGAAGGATGTCCAAAAAAGAGAGGATATGTGTGTATGCATAGCTTATTCACTTTGCTGTAGAAACTAACACAATATTGTAAAGAAACTACAATCCAATAAAATTTAAAAAAATAAAGCAGAACTTCAAACAATAACTTATTATTGCTTCAAAATTATAATTTTTGTGTGTGAAAAAAAATAAAACATTAAGTCCAGAGTGGAAAAACACAAGGGATTTTTCAAAGAAAAGAGTTTCTAACTTTCTAACTTTCCAGCCAGTTAATACTGACTTTTTGACACTTCATTTACATAATTTTGCTTAATTTGAGTTTCTATGAAACCAGAGACTGGGATGAGGACTTGTGAGCAGGAAGCTTATTTGCAAAGTGAACCCAAGAAGCCGAAGTGTGGGAGCTGGGAAAGAAAAACTCCAATTAAGTGCTTATTAGAAGTGGGTTTCTGCTGTGAGCAACTGTGGCTCACTACTGCTGGGTGTTTCTGAGGATGGAGTAGAACGCCCTGGAATTGCGCAGGGCACAGGAGGCTGGAGACTGTCATCAACTTCCAGCTCTGTGACTGAAAGTTCCACCTTCCTACTCTCTCTCTTTCCCTGGCAACTCTGGGCTCTGGGATCTGACTCAGCAACCTTCTGTGGAAAGCTGTGGAAAAAGCCCCAGGGCTCAAAACAGACCATGCAAGGTGTGCGTACTCAAGGCACGCACAGGAAATCCGTACATGGAACTGGCCAACATGGAACTGGCCAACGCTGTCTCCCTGAAGTCAAGTGGGCTGATAGCATGTGGTTTAGAGAACACTGGTGTCTGTACCTGTTACTTTTGTAACCAAATCTCTTCATTTAAAAACAAACCCTGCCAAACACACACACACACACACACACACACACTGAAGTGCTAAGTTGCTTCAGACATGTCTGACTCTTCATGACCCCATGGACTGTAGCCTGTCAGACTCCTCTGTCTGTGAGATTCTCCAGGCAAGAATACTATAGTGGGTTGCCATTCACAGGGGATCTTCCCTACCCAGGGATTGAGCCCACATCTCCTGCATTGCAGGTGAATTCTTTACCTCTGAGCCATCTGGGAAGCCCCAGCTAGTGCAGAAAACCAAATTAATATTTTAAATGTTATATTAAATTTGGAAAGTATAACATGGCTATAATGAAAAAACGGACAATAACAAGCGTTGACAAGAATGTGAGGAAGTAGGAACCCTCATATATTATGCAAAATGATATAGCACTTTAGAAAAGAGGTTGGTGGTTTCATAAACTTACACTTATAGATGGTCACCCAGAAATTCCACTTCTAAGAGGACTGAAAACATAACTTCACATGAAAGCTTTTTACATGTTCACAGTAGAATTACTCATAATAGGCAAAATGGAAAACACTCAAATGTCCATCATCTGATAACTGGATAAACAAATGATAGTATATCTATGGGCTTCGCTGGTGGCTCAGACAGTAAAGAATCTTCCTGCAATGTGGGAGACCCAGGTTTGATCCTTGGATTGAGAAGATGCCCTGCAGAAAGGAATGGCTACCCACTCCAGAATTCTTGCCTGGAAAATTCAGACATACAAGAAATATGAAGTACTGGTATATGCTACAACAAGGCTAGACCTTGAAAATATGATACTAAGTGAAAGAGGCCAGTAACAAAAAGGTAACAGATTGTATGATTTTCTTAATATGAAATGTCCAGAATAGGCAAATCCACAGTATCATGCACAAAGATTCTACATATGGAGACAACAAGTAGGTCAGTGGTTGCTGGGGCAAAGGGTAGGAATAGGTTTTAGAAAAGGCATCCCTGGCTTCAATTTTACAAATTCTGAAATCTTGGGTGGTGTCTCTAAAAACTCAGTTTCCTCAGCTGAGGGAATAATAACGTCAACCTATTGTGGAAATTCAGCTGGGCAATGTAATAAGGTATCTGACATGAAACACATTAAGTACATGGTAATTATTATTATTATTATGGGTAAAGAATACAGGATTAATGAGCACAGGATAAGAGATACAAAAGCTCAGTTGAGAGCAGAGACAGAATCTTTGAGCTAGACTGTCTGTGTTAATAAGTTGATCATTTAAAGCATCAAGGATTGCTTTAACTTGAATTTCAATTATCAATACCATAAAATGTGTATGGAGAAAAAGTAGAATTAGTCTGGAGAACTAAGGAGAGCATAAAGATACTTTCTAAACAGTTTGCAGAGGGATTCTGTGGACTTTACAGGTGGAACTTCGGCATTACCCTTAAGACTTATATCAACAAGGAATTTCCATTGAGCATGCTTCCGGTTCAGTGCTCAGAAAGACATTATCTCATTTAGTTCACATGATAAAACAGAGGAAAGTGTTATTTTTATCTCATTTCTCTAATCAAAAATGAATACTTAGGTAAGTCAGAAAAAGAAAGACAAATACCATATGATATCACTTATATGTGGAATCACCCTTATGGCAGAAAGCAAAGAGGAACTAAAGAATATCATGATGAAAGCGAAAGAGGAGAGTGAAAAAGCTGGCTTAAAACTCAACATTCAAAAATCTAAGATCATGGCATCCGGTCCCATCACTTCATGGCAAATAGATGGGGAAACAATGGAAACAGTGACAGATTTTATTTTGGGGGCTCCAAAATCATTGCAGATGGTGATTGCAATGAAATGAAAAGACTCTTGTTCCTTGGAAGAAAACCTATGACTAACCTAGACAGCATATTCAAAAGCAGAGACATTACTTTGCTGACAAAGGTCCATCTAGTCAAAGCTATGGTTTTTCCAGTAGTCATGTATGGATATGAGAGCTGGACTATAAAGAAGGCTGAGTGCTGAAGAATTTATATTTTTGAATTGTGGTGTTGGAGAAGACTCTTGGATTGCAAGGAGATCAAACCAGTCTATCCTGGAAGGAAAGCAGTCCTGAATATTCATTGGAAGGACTGATGCTGAAGCTGAAGCTCCAATACTGTGGCCACCTGACTCACTGGAAAAAGAATGATGGTGGGAAAGATCGAAGGCAGGAGGAGAAGGGGATGACAGAGAATGAGATGGTTGGATGGCATCACTGACTCGATGGACATGAGTTTGAGCAAGGTCAGAGAGTTGGTGATGGACAGGGAAGCCTGGCATGCTGCAGTCCATGAAGTCGCAAAGAGTCAGACATGACTGAACGACTGTACCGAACGGAAATTATGAAACAAATAAAGCTATTTATGAAATAGAAACTGATCCACAGACATAGAGAATAGACTTGTGATTGCTAAGAGGGAGGGGCATGGGGGAGGGATGGGTTGGGAGTTTGGGATTAGCAGATACAAACTATTAGACAGAGAGCAGACAAACAGCAAGGTCCTACTGTATAGCACAGAGAACTGTAGTCAATATCCTGTGATAAACCATAGTGAAAGAGTATGAAAAAGATATGTAAAACTGATTACTTTGCTGTACAGCAGAAATTAACACATTATTTCAATAAAATAAATTAGAAAAAACAACAGCAATGAATACTTAAAAGACTTAAGTACTTTCCAAGGGTTGTACAGTTAGGAAGTGGCAGTATCATTCCCCAAACCCAGGTCTTCCTAAATCCATTTTGAGTGCTTTATAAGGAGAAGAGGGTGCTGCCAAGGAGGAACCAGAAATGAAGGCAAAGATGAAACTTGAGGATTGGAGTTCAGTTATGGACTTTCCCTTTGTAAGGGTGCATTTAGGTCAGTGACTTTCCATACCTCTGGGCTTTATATACAATGTGGTCACTAGGCGTGACTCCAGGGCACCCCATTTACGTAGAACACATTGTGAATGGCAGAAGTCAGGGACCTGCCTCCATAGATAGCAAGGTGAGTGTGTGGTGGAGGCTGGAAGGCAGGAAAACATTGGGACCAGAAGCTGGGAAATGTGCTAAGAAGCAAACTAGAAATAAATGAAAGGGCTGACTCAGCAGCCGGCCGCGGTTGGAAGCAGTAAAAGGGGGTTGGGACTGTCAGAAAAGGAAGGAAAAGTGGATACTTTGAGGAAAAGTAGCCTTGGGGAGTAAAATACCCTACAGGTCCATGGGCTCAGAAGGGCTGGGAGAAGCTGGGAGCTCCAGGAGTTGGGAGATCAGGAGAGGAGGGAGAAGAAAGCCACAGGAGAACCTCACCCACTTTGCAGTTTCACCAAAGACTATTTCTGAGTTGTCAGTTTTGCTATAGATGTAGATGGCAGGGTGCAAAAGAAAACAGATCAGCAACTGGCCTTTTTACTTAAAAAAGCAAGACTCAGGAAGTTTCCATGACTCAGTAATGAAAGTGATATTGTTTTGAAGTGTAAAGCAAACAAGGGGAATTTTCTTTTTGTAGTAGGTTTTTTTTTTTTTAATTTTTTCACCATTTAAAAAAAAATCAGAAATGGAACATATATAGTTCAATTATGGAAGATGTTATTACTACCCACAATTTAGCTCAGCACATGGTAGATTTCTCCTTTGATTTTGAATTCTTAGGCTTTGAATGTTTCAACAGAACCCTGGAGGCCATTCTGCTGTCACCAAGTCACTAAGTGAATGACTAGAGATAGGGCTGCTCATGAAATCCCAGATATTAAGGTTCAGTCCCCAATGAAAATTATAATAATATTTTAAAAGTATGAAAAACCTAAAATCATATCTGAAAGTGTTCAGAAATTCTAAATAAGCTTTAAAAAAAAAGATTTTATGGAGGTAGAGGTAGATCAATTCAAAGACATTTGAGAAGATGTATTTGTGGTAGATTAAAACCTAACTATGCATTTGAATGGATCAATAATGAAACATTTAAAAATGTATAGAGACACTATTATATATAAAATAGAAAACTAATGAGAACTGACTGTATAGCACAGGGAACTCTACTCAGTGCTCTGTGGTGGCCTAAATGGGAAGGAAATCCAAAAAGAGGGGATATACGTATACAGGTGATCGATTCAGTTTGCTGTACAGCAGAAACTGACATAGCAGTGTAAAGCAACTACACTCCAATAAAATAAACAAAATTTACAAGAGATATACACTTAAGTATTTAGGGATAAAAGTTTTGATATGTGCAACTTGCTCTCAAATGGTTTAGCAAAAATAGATAAAGCAAATGTGGCAAAATGTTAAATTGAATAATCTAGACAAAGGGTATTATAGTGTTCATTGTTTGTTCTTGCAATTTTTCTATAGTTTAATTTTTTAATTAAAATGAATATATATTTGAAAAAAACCCTCCATTATTTCTTATAATTGCCTTTTTGTATATCTGTGACAAGAATATTTAAGATTTACTCTACTAACAACTTTCAAGTATATAACACAATATTATTATGGTCACCATTTTGTACATTAGATCCCCAGAACTTATTCATTTTATGACTGGAAGTTTATACCATTTGGCCAGCATCTCTGCATGTCCTCATTCTGCAACCTTTGGCAACCATCATTCTACTCTGTTTCTGCAAATTCGGATTTTTGAATTAAAAAAATTTTTTGGCTGCACCATGTAGGATCTTAGTTCCTTAACTAGGAATTGAATCTGTATCCTTTGCAGTGAAAGTACAGAGTCTTAACCACTGGACTGTCAGCAAAGCCCCAAGTTTGGCTTTTTTAGTTTCTACTAATACATGAGATCATACAGTGTTTGTTTGTCTTTCCTCTATCTGACATATTCACGTAGCATAATGCCCCCAAGGCCCACTCATGTTGTCACAAATGACAGGATTTCTTTCTTTCTCATGGCTGAATGATACTCCATTTTTTTTTTCTTATTTTTTTTAATCCATTCATCTGAAGATGGACACTTAGGTTGTTCCCATATCTTGGTTATTGTGAATAATGCTGCAATGAACACAAATGTGCAGAAATTTCATTTCATTAATCACATTTTTTTTCTTTTTGGCTATTGAGTTGCATGAGTTTCTTACATATTTAGGATGTTAAACTTTTCAGACAGATAGTTTGCAAATGTTTTCTCCTACTCTATGGGCTGCCTTTTATTTTGCTGATCATTTCTTTTGCTATGCAGAAGCTTTTTAGTCTGATGTAGCTCTATTTGTTTATTTTTGCTCTTGTTACTTGTGCTTATGATGTTATATCTAAAACATCATTACCAAGATCAATGTCAAGGAATGTTTTCTCTATATTTTTTCTAGGAGTTTTGTGAGTTCAGGCCTATGCATAAGTCTTTAATCCAGTTTGAGTTACTTTTTGTAAGTAGTATAGTATAAAGTCCAGTTTCATATTTTGCATGTTATACCCAGTTTTTCTAGCACTGATTTATAGGAAAAAACTATCCTTTTCCCATTCTTGATTTTGTTTCATAGGTCTGTGTGCCTGTTTTTACGACAGTCCTTAAAGGTTTGTAGAATTCACCAGTGAAACCACTGGGTCCTGGACTTTTCTTTGTTTGGAGGTTTTCGAGTATGGACTCAATCTTCTTATTCATATTGGTCTGTTCAGATTTTCTTCTTCATGATTTAAACTTGTATGTTTCTAGAAATTTATCCATTTCTTCTAGGTTATTCAATTTGTTATACTCCTCCCTTTTTAATAAGAAACAAAAATTTAGAATAGTTTTAGGTTTCCCAAAGTTGTAAAGACAGTACATAGTTCTTATATATCCCATACCAAGTTTACCCTATTGTGAATATATTATATTATTCTGATAACTTTGTCGAAACTAAATAACTAATATCAGCACACTGTTATTAATTAAACAACACACTTTATTAAAATACTACTAATGCCTTTCTCATTACATCTTGTCAGGAGTGCATTCTGTCAGTATCACTTATCACTGATCATGTTAACCCTGATTACTTCACCAAAACAGTTTTGCTGTTTGCTAGATTCTCTACTGTAAAGGTACTTTTGTCTCTTTCATACTTTATGCTTCAGAAGCACGTTACTAACCACACACCACATTCAAATCCTTCCATTTCTTTGTAAGACTCATGACTGAAATATTTAAGGGTAAAATGAAATGATGTCAAAGATTTGTTTTTAAATATTTCAGCAAATAAAAATAGGGGAAGTCCCTAGTGGTCCATTGGTTAAGACTGCGTTTCCAGTGCACGGAGCATGGCTTCCATCCCTGGTTGGAGAATCAGGGAACCAAAGATCCTACATGCCCATTGATATGGGAAAAAAAAAAAAAAAACCAACCAACAAAACAAAACAAAACAGAAATAAGTAGTATAGTATAAAAAGCATGGTGAAAGTGAAAGTCACTCAGTTGTGTCCGATTCTTTGCAACCCCATGGACGGTACCATGGAATTCTCCAGGCCAGAATACTGGAGTGGGTAGCCTTTCCCTTCTCTAGGGGATGTTACCAACCCAGGGATCAAATCCAGGTCTCCCACATTGCAGGGAGATTCTTTATCAGCTGAGCCATAAGGGAAGCCCAAAAAGCATGGTGAATGAGGAGAAATATAAAAATAACTATGGAGAAGACTCTACACATGGACATCACCAGATGGTCAACACCAAAATCAGATTAATTATATTTTATGCAGCCAAAGATGGAGAAGCTCTATACAGTCCACAAAAACAAGACCAGGAGCTGACTGCGGTTCAGATCATGAACTCCTTATTACCAAATTCAGACTTAAATTGAAGAAAGTAGGAAAACCGCTAGACCATTCAGGTATGACCTAAATCAAATCCCTTATGATTATACAGTGGAAGTGAGAAATAGATTTAAGGGCCTAGATCTGATAGATAGAGTACCTGATGAACTATGGAATGAGGTTTGTGACATTGTACAGGAGACAGGGATCAAGACCATCCCCATGGAAAAGAAATGCAAAAAAGCAAAATGGCTGTCTGGGGAGGCCTTACAAATAGCTGTGAAAAGAAAAGAGGGGAAAAGCAAAGGAGAAAAGGAAAGATATAAGCATCTGAATGCAGAGTTCCAAAGAATAGCAAGAAGAGATAAGAAAGCCTTCTTCAGCGATCAATGCAAAGAAATAGAGGAAAACAGTAGAATGGGAAAGACTAGAAATCTCTTCAAGAAAATTAGACATACCAAGGGAATATTTCATGCAAAGATGGGCTCGATAAAGAGCAGAAATGGTATGGACCTAACAGAAGCAGAAGATATTAAAAAGAGGTGGCAAGAATACACAAAAGAACTGTAAAAAAAGATCTTCACAACCCAGATAATCATGATGATGTGATCATTCATCTAGAGCCAGACATCTTGGAATGTGAAGTCAAGCGGGCCTTAGAAAGCATCACTACGAACAAAGCTAGTGGAGGTGATGGAATTCCAGTTGAACTATTTCAAATCCTGAAAATGATGCTATGAAGGTGCTGCACTCAATATGCCAGCAAATTTGGAAACTCAGCAGTGGCCACAGGACTGGAAAAGGTCAATTTTCATTCCAATTCCAAAGAAAGGCAATGCCAAAGAATTCTCAAACTACCGCACAGTTTCACTCATTTCACATGCTAGTAAAGTAATGCTCCAAATTCTCCAAACCAGGTTTCAGCAATACGTGAACCATGAACTTCCTGATGTTCAAGCTGGTTTTAGAAAAGGCAGAGAACCATAGATCAAGTTGCCAACATCCGCTGGATCATGGAAAAAGCAAAAGAGTTCCTGAAAAACATCTATTTCTGCTTTATTGACTATGCCAAAGCCTTTGACTGTGTGGATCACAAGAAACTGTGGAAAATTCTAAAAGAGATGGGAATACCAGACCGCCTGACCTGCCTCTTGAGATATCTGTATGCAGGTCAGGAAGCAACAGTTAGAACTGGACATGGAACAAAAGACTGGTTCCAAATAGGAAAAGGAGTACGTCAAGGCTGTATATTGTCACCCTGCTTATTTAACTTCTATGCAGAGTACATCATGAGAAACGCTGGACTGGAAGAAACACAAGCTGGAATCAAGATTGCCAGGAGAAATATCAATAACCTCAGATATGCAGATGACACCACCTTTATGGCAGAAAGTGAAGAGGAACTCAAAAGCCTCTTGATGAAAGTGAAAGAGGAGAGTGAAAAAGTTGGCTTGAAGCTCAACATTCAGAAAATGAAGATCATGGCATCCGGTCCCATCACTTCATGGGAAATAGATGGGGAAACAGTGGAAACAGTGTCAGACTTTATTTTGTGGCTCCAAAATCACTTCAGATGGTGACTGCAGCCATGAGATTAGAAGATGCTTACTCCTTGGAAGAAAAGTTATGACCAACCTAGATGGTATATTCAAACGCAGAGACATTCCTTTGCCAACTAAGGTCCGTCTAGTCAAGGCTATGGTTTTTCCTGTGGTCATGTATGGATGTGAGAGTTGGACTGTGAAGAAGGCTGAGCGCCGAAGAATTGATGCTTTTGAACTGTGGTGTTGGAGAAGACAGTTGAGAGTCCCTTGGACTGTAAGGACATCCAACCAGTCCATTCTGAAGGAGATCAACCCTGGGATTTATTTGGAAGGAATGATGCTAAAGCTGAAACTCCACTACTTTGGCCACCTCATTCGAAGAGCTGACTCATTGGAAAAGACTCTGATGCTGGCAGGGATTGGGGGCAGGAGGAGAAGGGGGACGACCGAGGATGAGATGGCTGGATGGCATCATGGACTCAATGGATGTGAGTCTGAGTGAACTCCAGGAGATGGTGATGAACAGGGAGGCCTGGCGTGCTGCGATTCATGGGGTCGCAAAGAGTCGGACATGACTGAGGGACTGAACTGAACTGTACTGAACTGATGGTGACATGCTGTTGATTGTAGAAGCTGGTGATGTATATACCAGAAGACAAAGAATTTTAAGCAGATATTCTGGGCCTTTTTCACTGAGAGATCACCAACAACATCAATAAATGTCTAGACTTTCTGTCCAGCCAGTTATAGGATACTGATTTTTTTTTTTCTTCATAAATTAAACTCTGTCCTGAATTCCTTCCACTCTTTTCAGCTTTCCTGACAGCAGTGCAGTTAACCCAAGTTTCATTATGCTCATTTAAGCCACTGGATTTTGTCTCATGTTTATATAGACTGAATATTTTACATAGACTGAATATTGTGTCCCCTGTCCAACCTTCCCAAATTTCCATGTTGAAATCCTAATCTCCAGGGTAATGGGGTCTTTGGAAGGTGATAGATCACAAGGGCAGCCCTCTCATGATTGAACTTAGTGCCCTTTACAGAAGACACCCCAGAGAGCTAGCTTGCCATTTGTGCCATTTGAGGACAAATGAGAAGATGGCTGTGTATGAGGAAGCCGATCCTGAATCTGCCAGCACATGGATTTTGGACTTCCCAGCCCCTGAAACTGTAAGAAATAAATTTCTGTTGTTTATAAGCCATCTAATCTCTGATTTTTTTAAAATAGCAGCCCAAACAGACTAAGATACTTATTAAAGCTATAATCAATGTTCATTATTCCTTTGGTCTGACTAACTAAAAACATTGCCCACCAAAGATATTTGATAAATACTTGGGAATGGGAAAAATGATCTTGGAGGGTATTTGTTTAAAAGTAAAGATTCTTGCTTCCTGCTCCCTCATATTCTGGGAATCTATATACTAACTAAGCCCTATTTCTTTTTTGATACAAGTCCCCATAAACAATGTTTTTATTTATTTTTCAGTCCCGTGACATGTGGGATTCTAGCTCGCCGACCAGGGAGCGAACCTGCACCCCGTGTACTGGCAGGATGAGGTCTCAATCACTGGATCACCAGGGAAGCCCACCCATAGACAGTACATTCAGAAACAATGCCTAGATTATAAAAGCAGAGACCATTTTGATGATCCCTGTATTCAATACATGTTTTTATTGAATACATATATTAATGTGTGTGTGTGTGCATGCTACGTTGCTTCAGTTGTATCTCTTTGCAACACTATGGACTGTAGCCCACCAGGCTCCTCTGTCCATGGGGTTTCTCCAAACAAGAATACTGGAGTGGGTTGCCATGCCCAACTTCAGGGCATCTTCCTGACTCAGGGATCAAACCTGCATCTCTTATGTTTCCTGCACTGGCAAGCAGGTTCTTTACCACTAGCACCTCCTGGGAAGCTCCTAATAAGTAAATGAATTTACACTCTTTGTGAATGCATGAGAAAGGAATATCCACAACTGTTTCTTATTATTAGCTTTTGACACAGTCATAGCCATGGGACTCTTGGTTTGCTCTCAGAATCAATCCGTCATGCAAAATCTATTAAATATAAAAATGTTGACACCTAAAGGGTTGAAAAGACTTGTCCAAATTTTTCTGTCTTCAAAATGGCCAGTTCTGTCCACTTTTATTAGCTACTTCTTTACACTGACTTATTGATTAATCTTATAAGCACCACTTCATTGCAGGTATTATGCTAGGTACGAGAGAAATAGAGCTGAAGAAGAAAAATTGCTTGTGCTCAACAGCTGAATTGTGGATAAGAAAAGCAACAAAACACAATATAGCATCTTAAGTGTTATAAGGGAGAGAACACATATTTTTCAGTGTAGACCTCACAAGTCATCTATGTAATTGCACAAAGAAAGCATGTTAAATCTCTTTGAGAGGTTTGGCCTCTGCTTTCTTTGGCCAATTGACCAAAACAACTTCCTATTCCTTGTTTTGCCTCGGTTCTCTGGACTAAAGAAACCCTCTGAGACACACTGCTGGGCTCTGTTTTGGGTACTTCTTCCCCCACTAGAGGCAACACCAAACATGGCACACCCACTCATTTCGCTTGGAGATTTCAGGTGGCTCACACATTAAGGGAAATGGGATCAACCGTGTACCTTACAGTCTCTTTTAGATATGCATAGGAGGAAATGGCAACCCACTCCAGTGTTCTTGCCTGGAGAATCCCAGGGACGGGGGAGCCTGGTGGGCTGCCGTCTATGGGGTCGCACAGAGTCGGACACGACTGAAGCGACTTAGCAGCAGCAGCAGCAGCACTCTAGATACCATCCACTACACAACGGATGCGATAGAAGCAGTAGTACTTCTCGCAGTGGTAGTACTGCTATAGTGCGGTAGAAGGGAACAGAGGATTGGGAACCTCAGGGAAAACAGTAACAGTAAAAACAGCCTTGGTTTTTTCTCTTTTTTAAAAAACAAAACAAGAAGCCTTTTCCTGCAGTAACTCTGTGACACTGAGCAAGTCACATAGTGTCTCTGGACCTTGGTTTCCTTATCTGTAAAGTGAGAGGGCTGGACTCATTATCTCAAAGGTTCCTTCCAGCTTTAAAGTCTGATAAAAACGTTTATGCACCTTATGACTTCATGTAAAGATCAGTTGGGCAACTCCTCCCCTCTCCCAGCTCTAGGCTTACCTGTAAGGCTATCCAGCTCTAGGCTAACCTGTAAGGCTATCTCATTCAAATATATGAACACAAACTAAAAAGTTGAAAATCATTTTGTGTATGCTAGGGTAAGGTAGGCTTAGAATCTGAAATTAAACAGGAGAAAAGCTCTATAGAAAAAGTGAAAACTAATTGAGATAATCAGCAGGAAATAACATACCATTGGCTTCTGACATGGCCCAGACAAGCCCTGATGGTCAGAAGAGATGTCCCTTTATCATTTCTATTAAAGTACATCTGGTCACTGACCAGACATGTATAGAATGTTGAAAGATGGTAGCGTAGGTCTTAAAAACACTGAAGGAAAAAACAGGCTGCAAACTCCATTATTTGACTAGAACATAATTAAATTTAAAACTGCTTTAGGATTTAAGAAGATCAAGCAACTTTCAAAAACTTATAAACAAATTTTATAGTAAATATTGAAAGCTGTACATGTTTGTTGTTAGAAATTTCTCAGAGAATGAAAACAGAAAATGTTGTTTTGAAAGGGCTTGCCAAATTGTTAGTAAAAATAGTTTTCCATATTTGGGGAAAGTGTAATACTGGTATTTTAGATAAAGTGTTGTGCTTGTCTTTTGGATTAAAAAGTGCTAGTTAGGAAAATTGCTCTGAACCTACTTAATACAAAAGAAATGTAGTCACTTGGCAGTATTATGCCAAGGTAATTAGGTTAAAAAGTCTATCTGTACCGATATATCTATCTGAAATAAGAAATGAGATTTTTAAAAACAACTGTATTATTTTTCTTTTTCTATTTTGAGATTTGATCTCAGGCAGTCCAACTCCAGGGACTATGTTCTTCACCTCAGATCACACTGTATGGAATACAAAATATTAAATTTCAGGCTCAGTCCATAGAGTGGCAAAGAGTTGGACGTGACTGAAGGGACTTAGCACACACACCAGGAAGCTAGAAGGATAGGGTGGGTAACTGGACAGTGGAAAACTGGAATTTTATAGGCAGAGCTGCTTAAGATGATGATATATTTCTGGTTGGGTCCCTAGGAATAAGTTTAATTGCAGAGAAAGACAAAAGTGATTCTGGTGAAGACAAATCTAAGAACTGTGAATCTGTTTAGAAAAATCTGTAACATGAATATTAGAATCTCTTAGTAATGTGGTCTAAGACTAGTATCCATAACTGCTGGTTTTTGGAAATGATCAAACCTTGTGCCTTGTACTCTGGACAGATTTTGTCAATTTCCTGTGGCAGAACTGTGTATTCTTAGTTTATTTGTGTTGTTTTGCTTTGCTTTTTATACCCTTTGATTCTAATATGGGATTTAAATCACTTATTCTTATTGTGATGTGTTTGTGCTTATGTCTGAGACATTATTCTTTGGTTGAAAGCAATAGCAGAAGCCAACCATGGTTAACATGAGCAAAAGGTCAGAAAACTGATAATATGGTTGGAAAGATGTGCTAGGTTTTAGTTTCCAAAACTACTGCAACAATTTCTTCTGTCCTCTGGGCTCTTCTACAATCTGACTTCAACACTCCTCCCATCAAAAGGTGGGGTATATGTGTCTTCCTCTTGAAGTTGGGAAGGTTTGTAACAGTGGTAGAATTGACATCACATGACTGCTGATACTAAGTCATAAATAGTGATACAGCTTCTGTCTGCTGTTCATGGGATGCTTGCTCTCGGAACTCATCCACCATGCCATAAAGAAGCCCTAACAGCCCAAACAGAGACAAGCCTGGAGAGGAGCCCTCAGTGCACAGTCCAGGACCAAATCTGCTAAGTACATGAGTGAGCCATTGTGGAAATGGGTCCCTCAGCTTTTGCTGATATTCTGTGGAGCAAATGAACCTTTCCCAGCAAACCTTGCTCAAATGACGGATTTGTGAGCAAAAGAAATAACTGTTGTTTTATTCACTGAGCTTTGAAGTGGTTGGTTACATAGAAATAGATAACTAGCATAGGGATCATGCTTGGAAACAGACAGGAAAAAGGCAACTTCTGAGATACAACACAGAGGAAAGGACTGTAGTAAACAGGGCACCACAATTGGAAGTGACGGTCACTAACCATTTTCAGTCTGTTGCTGTTCTTCTTAACTTGCAGGTTTCTCTGTTCAGATTTCAGACACCTATCACCCTTTGGGTACTGACAGGCAGACACCCGAGTTACGGCTCCAATAATCTGTAACCAGAGGGAAAGAGAGAATCATTCCAAAGGAAAATTAGATACAGGAAGTTCAGTTTTGTGTGTGTGTGTGTTTGTTTAAATTATTGCTGTGAGAAAATTCTCACAAGCTTAGTGACTTTAAATGACACAAATTTATTATCTTACAGTCTGGAAGTCTGTTTTACTGGGCTAGAATTCAGGTGTTTGCAGAGTGGCTTTCCTTTCTGGAGACTCTAGAGTAGAATTCATGTCTCTGCCCTTCCAGCTTCTAGAGATTGCCCATATTCCTTGGCTTATGGCACCCTCCCTTCATTTTCAAAGCCAGCAATGTTACACATATCTGTGCCTTTCTTCCATTTCATCTCTTCCTCTAGTTTTGATTCCTCTTCTCCTTCCCTCTCTCACCTTTAAAGACCTTTGGGGACTTCCCTGGCAGTCCAGTGGTTAAGAATCTACCTGCCAGTGCAGGAGCATGGGTTTGATCCCTGGTCTGGGAAGATCCCACATGCTATGGAGCAAATAAGCCCAAGCACCACAACTGCTGAGCTTGTGCTCCCTAGAGCCTGTGCACTGCAATTAGAGAGTAGCCTCTGCTCTCTGTAACTAGAGAAAGCCCATGCAAAGCAATGAAGACCTAGTGCAGCCAATAAATTAAAAAAAAAAAAAAAAAAAGCAAACCTTTGGAACTACATTGGGGCCCACTTTGCTTAATCCAGGTATCCCCCTATCTCAAATTTCTTATTTTAATCACATATGCAAAGACCTACTTGCCATGTAAGGTAACATACTCACAAGTTCTGGGGACTGGAACATGAACATCTTTGGCAGAGGCTGAGGCATTAGTGTACCTACTGCAGTATACAGAAGTGGAATAAAGGCTGAGAGGGCCTCATCACTCCTCAAACATGCCCTTTACAAGACATAGTCTGATTTATATATTTTTTCTTTTATTTTATTGAATTCATCAAATTATCCCTGTTCCATTTTTTTTGATTCAGGTAGTTTATAACTTACACATCCAATTTATAATTGCCTACATGGTGACCTCTATATTTATTTTGTATAATTGACTTATGTTTTTCCTGTGTTTAGAGGAAGTATCTACATGCTGCTGCTGCTGCTAAGTTGCTTCAGTCGTGTCCGACTCTGTGCGACCCCATAGATGGAAGCCGACCAGGCTCCGTTGTCCCTGGGATTCTCCAGGCAAGAACACTGGAGTGGGTTGCCATTTCCTTCTCCAATGCATGAAAGTGAAAAGTGAAAATGAAGTTGCTCAGTTGTGTCCGACTCTTCGCGAGTCCATGGACAGCAGCCTACCAGGCTCCTCCATCCATGGGATTTTCCAGGCAAGAGTACTGGAGTGGGGTGCCATTGCCTTCTCCGAAGTATCTATATACATTTCCAAATAAGACCAAAATCTTAACATGCTTTTTTTCTCTCTCCTTTCCCTTTATCCTCATGATAAATTATTCTAGTTTTAGATTATCATTATTTCCTTTTATGAATCAGCAATAATAAAGAATTAAAAGTTTTAATTCTTATTTTCTGCTAATAGGAAGTATTTGACTGCAAATAACAGAAAATGTAACTAAAGGCAGATTAAACAAACAGAAAAACTTCATGTTTTATGGGAAGAAGTTCAGAGATAGTTTGTTCCTGGATTAATTCAGTGACTCAACAATGTGATTAAGGATTGAAGTGTTTTTCATCTTCTGCTTTTTTTTCTCAAGTTCAGGCAGGAAGATGGCTGCTATAGCTCCAGCTAATATAGCCACACAGAACTCTGTCTGAAGACAGTGTATTGGTTATCTACTGCTGCATAACAAATCAAATGGCTTACAACAACAACATTTCTTGCTTGATGGATCTAACTCAAGATCTCTCATGAAGCTGCAGTTAGGGCAAGAAAGGGATTGTAATCATCTAAAAGCTTGACTAGTGTGGAGGTTCCACTTCAAGGCAGCTGAACATGGCTGGCAGGTTGCATGAACGTCCACAGGTCTTGGTGGCCGGCTTACCCTAGAGCAGTAGTTCTCAACTGGGGGTGGTTTTTGCTTTCTATGGGACATTTGGCAGTGTCTGGAGACATTTTTAGTTTTCCAAAATGGGAAAGCGTTTCTCGCATCTGGTGGGTAGGGAGTGGGGATACTTCTAAGCATCCAACACTGCATAGGACAGCCCTCCACAACTTCAGTTCTCAGAACCACAACGTCAGTAGTGCTGAGGCTGAGAAATCCTGCTTTAGAGCAAGTGAACCAAGACAAGGTAAAAGCTAAAATGCCTTTTGTTACCCAGTTTTGGAAGGCCTCTGTTTTCTATGTTGGAGGGAACTAACACAAGGGTATATATACCAGGTGAGGCTCATTGGGAGCCCTCTTGGATGAAGGCTATCACAGGTAGGAAGCTTTTCCTGGTCCTTTTCTATTCTCCTGCTTCCTTCTTTTCTTTAAAAGTTTTTGAATAGGAAAACTATTCTTATACCCCCATTAGACTTCTCTTCAGTGCAGCATGAGACACCTATGTCTAAACCAATCTCTAGGAGAGAGAAGAGAATTACTGTGATGAGCTCAGACAAGTAATTCATTCTTTCTCTGGGGTTGGGAAGAACTCATATTCTTGAAACACATGGAGAATAAATTCTCAAAACCAGAATTTTTCCAGTATGGAAGAAAGAGAATGACTTTGAGTGGGTAACAAACAGCTTGCTACCTTTGCTTATTATTGTTCTTTGTATTGCATATTTTCTTTTTGATTCAGTTTTTCAGTGGAATGCACTCTTCAATAATAATTTAAGAAATGACCAATCATTTGAATCCTTACATATCTGAAAATGTCATTATTTTGTATTCGTTCTTAAATGATAGTTTAGTTGGGTAGAGAATTCTAAGTTAAAATAAATTCCAATATTTTATTCCATTTTCTACTATTACTAGCATCGATTGTTGCTCACGAGAAGTAGGTGACTTGGTGAGAATTTCCTTGGTATCCTTGATGTTCTAAAATTCCTTCATGATGTGTTTACTGTGGTATTTTTTATTTAAACACTAAATGAGAGCTTTTAACCTGAATATACTGGAATATTTGAATATCTGAATATATTGGAACATTTTCTATGATTTCTTTAAATATTTCCTTATATCCATCTCTAGCTCTCCTGTTAAATAAATAGTGAAATTTATGGATTTATTCTCAATATTACTTAAATTTTTGCTCACTGCTTTTATTTCCTTTGTAATCTAGGAGAAAACGACCCAGTCTTCTAGCTTACTAAATCGTTCTTCAGTTCAGCCTGAGTCAGTATAGCATGGTGATTAAGAGCCTGAGTTCAAGTTCTCTTTAGCCATTTATGACTGTGCTCCTTGGAGTAAATTAATTAACCTTTCTATTTTTCAGCTTACTCATCTGTAAAATAAATATGCTAATAATGTTGCCTATTTTGTAAGGTTATAAAGATTAAATATGTTAACATATGACTATTATAAGAGTATCTGCAGCATAGTATTACTGATTTTTGTTCAACTCACTTAAACAATTTCAATAAATATGTTCTTAGTAAGTCCTCGAACTGATTTGTTTTTACAGTAACCTGGCTGTTTTCAATGAATGTGAGGTCCTCCATTATCCTTCTGAGAGTGAAAAAAATCTGTATGTTACAAAACTTCTTTTGCTCCTATAAAAATATCTTGGAGTTTTCATTTTGTTTATTGATTGAAATTAGTGCTTCTCTTTCATACTAATAGATTTCCACAAATAATTGGTGATTGGTCTGCTCTTCTTGGGGCTTCCCAGAATCCGCCTGCCACTGTAGGAGCCGCAGGAGATGTGTTTTCAATCCCTGGGTCAGGAAGATCCCCTGGAGGAGGAAATGGCAACCCACTCTAGTGTTTTCATTGGGACATAGACAGAGGAGCCTGGCAGGGTACAGTCCATGAGGTCACAAAGAGTCATACACGACTGAGTGACTGAGCATGCAGGCAGGCTTAGTGTTTGGAACTCTCACTTGCCTATCTGTGTTGCCAATTCTGAGTGTTTGCTTTGCTTATTGTGGTGGGAAGGGGGACAGGGCAGGACATGGTGCAGGGAAGGGGATGTAGGTAGTTTACTTTCAGATTGTGTGTGTGTGTGTGTGGTTTTATTTCTCCTGGAAATTGGTGGGCAGCCCCTTGGGGTGATAGTGTTTCCTTGGCCCAACTGTCCATTAGTGACGACACAGACTTAATTCCAAACAATCTGTGCTTAAGATCTTTTAAAAATTTAAATTAGGTACCACTGTTGGAGCCTCCACTGTGCTTTCCCATTCCATTTCCCTTCTTCCCTTCTCATTGCTCCAAAGTTCATACCTCTGTATTCTTCCTTCCCGTGTTTATGATTTTTACGGTTATCTACATATTTGCTATGCTGTGCTAAGTTGTTTCAGTCGTGTCCACCTCTTTACGACACCATGGACTGTGATCCATCAGGCTCCTCTGTCCCTGGGATTCTCTAGGCAAGAATACTGGAGAGAATTGCCATTTCCTCCTGTAGGGGATTTTCCTGACCCAGGGATCTCACCAGGGTCTCGTCAGTCTTCTGTATTGGCAAGCGGGTTCTTTACCACTAGTGCCACCTGGGAAGTCCCAAAGTACGAAGTAAATGGATTTGAATCCATTCTCTTCTCTTTTCTTCCTCTTCCTCTTCTTCTTTTTTAAATATTTACTTATTTGGCGGAGCTGGACCTTAGCCTTACTGGGGATCTCCATTTACATATTTAGACAGACATAAACAGCATATCATAACATTGTACAGGTTTTTAAACTGTACATTAATAATAACAATTCTTTCAACCCTTCAGATTACACCAAGAAGAAAATCTCACTTTGGTCAAATTTTGAATGACTTTTCTGGCATTTGCTAAATTCTCTTTTAATAAATTAAAGCCTCAGGATAGATTTAAGTAGAATTTAATAATACTGTTTTATTTTCCATTGTATTCATTTTAATGATTTCCTTCTTTTGTTAAGCAAGTGCTGCTAATTTTCCATCCACAATGGTGACATATATTTCCTTTTAAGTTAAATATAAGAAAAAATGAAAAGTGTTGATTTAAAGAAAAATGTTAAATAACTGTCCAGGAGGCATACATATATGACAAAAAATTTAGATGTTTGTACTGAAATTGCTGAAACATGATATACACTTGACATAAAAAAAAATTAAGTCAAGTTCCTTCTTGGGGTATGCAAGGCTCTACCTGATCTGACCTCTACTTTCCTTCTCAGCCCAGTTACCAGAATTACTTCACCTTCAGCACAAAATGCCTGGAGTTTCCTCCTTCCCTTAGCAGCTGGAAGGGCCCTGGCTATTGTAACCTCTCCTTTTATGGTACTTCCTGTGGCCAGCATCCCTGTCTCCACCTGACTTTCATCAGCTGAGTCTCAGGCTCCTAGGAAGCCTTCCTCCTCTTGGTATACATCACTGTACTGTAGATATGGTTTTCTAAACTGATTCTAAAAGGGTAGAATTTAATACCTGTATCATGACACCCTTATGGACTCAACAGCTGATTAACACTAAAAGAAATGAATGATTTGTGATGTTTCAAATAAAACTGGGGGTATAAAATGAAGGTTCTTCTTGAAAAAATGTTTTTCTCATTTTTCATGTGCTTGGAGTTTTAAAAATAGCTCAGTTCATAGATCTCAATACCTGATCTTAATGATTTTCTTTCAACACTGAGAAAATACATTGTCATCTAGATTTAGGGTAAAAAGGCACAGAGAAAGGAAAAACAAGGACGATGAGAAATGATCTTTTTTTTTTAATGTCATTTCGACATTACTTAGTGGCTTACTGTAGGTTACTACCTTGAGCTGGACGATTTTACTAGAATATAAGAGATCAAATCATATGTTTGGAATTATGACGCATTTAAACATCTGACGTTTTAGTGGCAAAAGCTCCCAAACTGTTGTGGTCACTGAGATGTTGGAACAATTTTCAAGTTTCTTGATGCACAATGTATATAAATAAAGACAATATTAGTAATAAAAACAGCAGAGTGCATATGGAATGCTGCTCGCAAGTCCTGAGGAACTGCATTGGCTTCTATTCATTCATTCAAAAGCATCATTCTGAAGCTGATATCCACACTGCACAATTAAAAATTCCTCAGGACACTTGGCCAGGAGAAAATTCTCATCTTAACAGAGATGGAGATAATGCCTTCAAAGCTACAACTGTATTTGAAGGAAAAGCTCAATTTTAGCCTTTCTTCCTAGGTATTTCGCGTGGCCAAGGCCGGAGACGCGGCTGGGGGAAGTGACTCGATACACCGGATTACAAAATATCAGGTTTACCACTGTAAACGTTCAGCCTTTAAATTAGAAAGCCGGTGCAGTGAATTCGCTCTCACGCCGTTCATCTTCTGGGTTACATCTTAACCTCCAGTCAAACTTTCTCTATCAATCTGGGTAGAGCAGGAGAAACGCAGCCGGAAAGGAAAATGCCGGGACCGGCGGCGGCGTGAGCTGCCTTAACCCTTAACGTTGCCTTCCGAGTTACCTGAAGCATTCAAACCACTGCACCCGGAGAACAATTCTCGTTTCAATTCGGTCGTTTCCGTGGGGGAATTGCGGCATGGACAGGTCCTGGGTGTGGCGAGGCCAAGAGGGAGCTCAGATCGCCCGACTTTCCAGCTTCTGGCAAACCTTCCCAGCCCCAAGGCGGGAAGTGACCCGTCCAGAAGAACTGCCATCCGGGATTCCCGGGGCCGCTGGCGGACCCGACCCCGCGGCAGTTGCAGATTGCCGAGGCCCGGGGTGGGGTGGGTGGGGGGCGCTGGGCGCCCACACGAGTGCGCTTCTCTCTCATTTGTTCCGCGGCTGGAGGCGGATCCCCTTCTTTGCACACAAGTCCTTATATGCACCGGTTGCACCAGCCCGCGCTACTCCAGCCCCAATAATAATTAATGGGGAGGGAGGGCGTCGCTCTTTTTCCTCCCTTCTGGAGCATTTGAACCCTGCCGAGAATCCCTCAAAATGCGACTGAAGGGCCATTTTGCTGCAGCGCACGAATTGGACACACAATAAAGCCCCCTTGTCCCTACGAGAAGCACGGCACTGTTCCGGAAAGGTCTTCAGATGCAGCGCGGTTAGCCCGCAAAAGCCTAGGCTGAGAGGGTGTGCGCCCCTCCCCCATCCACGCTGGTGCAGAGGGACCCGGTCAGGAAGCGCGGCCTCTCCCCAGTCGGAGACCACGCCTCCTCCGCCTTTCTTCCCCCCCTCCCACCTCGCTTTACTCCTCCCAGGAAGCGGTGATAGACAGTTCTGTGTGGTTCTCCACCCCCACCCCCAGCTGAGTGGAGGAGTTGATGTGTCTCATTATAACAGCCAATGCAGCCGCCATCCACGCACAAGCAAAGAAGCATGTCCCATTTAAATACACCCACGCAGCCCCAGCGCCCTTAGCCGTTCAGGGCGCGCAGCCCACACGCACCGCGGCTCCAGGGCTTGGAGATCCGCTCAGGTTGGGCTCCCGGACCCGGAGGATCGACGCGCGGAGGATCGCGATTTGGCGCTGTGGGTGCCGGGGTGGGCGGAGGAGGCTGGGCCCCGGGCCTCTGGCGCGACAGCCGCATGAGGACGCGAGTGAAATAGACCAAGGTGGAATTTCCAAGGGAATAGCTTCGGGGTGGTTTTGGTCCATCTCTCCCGCAAAGAAGTCGACATGGCGAGCGACTCCCCAGCTCGCAGCCTGGATGAAATAGATCTCTCGGCTTTGAGGGTGAGCAGAACATGCTTTCTGATTTCTTTCCAGTGTTTTGGGTCAGAATGAGTGGGCTCGGTGCGTGGACTGGGGCTGGGCTGGTGGGCAGAGGCGGGCGAATGCCACGCGAGGGAACCTGGATTCTCGTGTTGATTCAGGGGCTGCCGAGGTGTTCTAGGCTTAGCCCCCACCGCAGAGGTTGTGCGGTACGTGTCCTCCTTTGGTGGGAGCCAGACCTCCCCCGAAAACCCTTAGAGCTTATGCCAGTTTCATCTTAGACCGGTGTAAGAGCATTAAATTGAAAGGCTCGAGTGTGTGAGGGCATAAGCCCCGGTGCCAAGGCTCTAGACCCCACTGTCCTTTTCTGTAAAAAAGAATAACAACAGCGTGAATAAAAGCACTGGATCCTCAGGTTTTCCATCGGCCTGCAAGAGGACACTGTGAGCCTGGCTGGCTCCACGAAGCCGAACCTGCCGCGCTGCGGGGGCAGCTCTCGCTGTGCCACTCTTGT
This sequence comes from Nanger dama, assembly GCA_917880005.1. Taxonomy (NCBI): domain Eukaryota; kingdom Metazoa; phylum Chordata; class Mammalia; order Artiodactyla; family Bovidae; genus Nanger; species Nanger dama. Next base: position 40,273,118 of record CAKJTW010000011.1, read on the forward strand.
AGATGGCAACTGCCTCCCCTTCCCCCTTTCAGCTATTCGCGCCCGGACTCCCTCTCCGCGCTCTCTGAAATGCCGGTCTGCCACTCACCTTTATTTATGGTTTTAACTCAGCCCTGCCAGTGCTTTCTGACTTTGTGGCTGTGACATTTCAGTTTTATGGATGAATTTAAGCAGGTGAAAGGGATGTGTTTGTTCTCTGCTTTTCCCCAATCAGACCCGGAACTCCTGGGAGTGTGTGTGTGTGTGTGTGTGTGTGTGTGTGTGTGTGTGTGTGTGTGTCTGTGGTCAGTCCTTTGTAAAGCACCTCCCCTCCCCCCCTCCGCCCCGAGCCCCCCTGGTTTAATTTCCCCTCACGTGAATTGCCTCAGACGCCGTTTCATTGTATTGACTAAGACATCACTGATATAGAATCCATTTTGCTGTTGTTTTGAGATCGGAATACCAGGAATCCTAGTGCCGCCTCGACGCCTCCCCACCCCCCACCCCCAATCCCAGCACACTCCTTCGGGGAAGGGGCTGAGCTTTCTTGCCGTATTAATTAGATGCTGCCTGCCGGGAAGGGGGTGAGGGGTAGGGGTGGCAGGAGCACCGGGGATCTGAGAAGGACTGTCTACCGATCTTAAAAGGGCTTTTTCCTCGCTTGACCCCCCTCCCCGCCCCCACCAAAAAAAGCGATTGTATATACTTGAGGCAAGGAGTGTCGGTGAGACGGAACTGATGGTGTCTCTGAACACAGACACAGAAGGGGTGAAGCTTGGAAGTTCACACGCCCTCCTGAGGAGTACATTGTTAGATGGATGCTAAATCTTGAGATTATGTACTTGAATCTTCAGTACTTTCCTTGACATTGTCTCCTTCTCCACGGTTAAATAACTACCTTTTTGGTCAAAGTGGTACTTTTTCTTTAGTCTCGTTAATTCTCCGTCTCTGCTTAACTCCCTCTTTTAAACTCCTCCTCTTCTCCTTAATTCTTCCATCTCAGAGGTGAGGTTTCTTCGAGGCAATCAAGGGACTGAGAAGAAACAGATGCCATTGGAAATGGCTTTTTTTTTTTTTTTTGGATAGTTGGGTAGCAAAAGCTCATTCATTAGTTATTACAGTAAGCTGTCTATTTCCCTGGCACTGAAATGCCACAGTGAGAACCCGCGGCCCCTGGGCAGCTGGGGTGGGGATGGGGGTTGGGTAACAGGGTGGGTGCTTTGGCCAAGAGTGTGGCTTCCTGCTTTATAGACTGTGTGTGTTCATTTGCCCTACTTTCTGCGCTGGGAGTTGCTGCCAGCGGGTTAATCAGGTGGATGGATGGCCCAGACTTCTGGGTAGAGGAGAGTGGCAAAGCAGGGGAGGGGATGAGGAGGGGGAGTATGAACAATGGGCAAGACTTGAGATTTCCCTGAGCCGGAATCTCAGCATCGGCTTCTCTAATGGATAGCGCTGTGGTGTGATTTTAAGTTGGGCTTGATCTAGAAGTGTTTCTTGTGGGCTTTTTCCTGGGGAAGGTTTTCTCAGATGCCAGGCACAGAGCTCGCAGGCTTAGGAGCAACCACAAGGGCTCACCTTGCTGACGGCCGACATGGAGTGCGAGTCACACATGGGAGACTTGTGCTCCTTAGATCAGTATTAACAAAATATATTTTTGCACAGTTCACTGAAATTTTTCTTCCTGGCTTGGGCTTCAGTGCTTTGACACTGTATTTCTGCCTGCAGGAGGTGTGGAAAGAGAGAGGGCTTCAGCTTCCAGCTCGTTCAGAAGATGGGGAACTGCTGACTGGAGGATTTAAATGTAGATGTGGGGACAATTGCATTCTGGAGGGCTAGGGTTTGCGACCGGTCTGGTGGTAGGTGAGCTGGGCAGATTGAGAGTTGAGTCCAGAGGTTACATAGGTAATCTCAGATCAGAGGCCAGACCATCTTTTTCTGTCTTTGTAGATAAGGAGAGATGGGCTCATGTATAGATGAGAGGTCTCGTTCGTTCCTAAATCCTCAGGAAAGCCTGCCTGCTGAGAACTTCCTGGGGAATGCCTGACCCCTGAAATGCAGCCAAGGTCAGTGGCATCTAGGAGAATTTGCTGCAGCCTCACCAGTCTCTTGCTGTTTTGGTGGCTCTCTAATGTACACAATCAATGCCCTTTTTGTAAACTCTGCGCTCAATGCATTAAAAGCAGATCCTGTCTGGAGAAGCCTTCATTGTTCTCAGTCAGTGATCCCAGATTGGACCCAGTCTAAATTTTCCCCAAATAGCAACAACGCATAATTTAGACCACAGCACCAAGCGACAGCCCTGATGACTTAAATTATGCAAGATTTGGATGGTTTAAAAAGTCAGAAAAGAGAGGATGGTTAGAAAAGAGGTGATCTGAATCCAGTTTTATTAGTCCTGATGTTTAGAGCTCCAAAGATAAGCTAAGTCTTGAGGGAAGGGAATGGCTTCACAGATTTAGAGCTGGAAGAGAACCGTGGAGCACCTAACCACACCTTTCATTTAATGTTCTGGAAGCTGAAGCCTTGAGAGGTGAAGTCCATTGCCCAAGGTCATACAGCCCCCCTTCCTGTTTGGAGGTGTAGTGAGTGGGGTGGAGAGAAGGGTGGTTTGGGGAGGATCTAGGTTCCCTGACTTCTCATTCAGTGCTCTTTTCTGTAAGTCACACTGTCTGGCTACATTTTCTGCTGAGAGGCAGAGAGAAATTATTTCACCAGGGTCATGGGATTTTTTTTATCAGAAATAGAGAAACTGCTTCATGCAGATAAGTTCATAAAACATTAAACCATGGAGCCTTAAGGTATCTTTGGAATTCATCTTGCCCAACCTCCTTTCAGTTTCTCCTCGGCAGGCAAATGACTGAATCATCTAGGACAGATGGTTGTCTCCATAACCCTTTTCCATCTAAACATATCTCTTGGGGTCAGTCTAGATATACACATTATTCCGATGTCTCTGCATGCAAGATTTATAGGGCTCTATGTATGTTTTGTATGATGTATGTGGATACTTACATTCTATATAGTATTATGGATATAAATGATCCATGTGGGTGTATGAAATGTGTGTATACATACATAGACAGCAGAAAACAATCATTCAAATGCAAGGCTTGAGGCATTCTTCCTTCAAGATATGACAGTAAAAAAAGAAATGAAATGTGAACCAGTATGCTTTATTACATAGGAGGTGAGGTCAGCCCAGAAAGCTTTTGGAGATTAGCATATATCTGAATCTGAGCACGTTGGCCGTCCTTAGCTTGGCCCACAGAGTAAGGCAGTCAAGGCCAAGATTGGTCTCTGCTGACTTCATATTCTTAAGTTTCTGCCAGGACTCGCACTCACTTTTCTCTTTGAACAGAATTGGATGACCTCTGCTTTTCTTTCTCCCTTTATCCCTCATTCCCTTCTAGGCCTAGCTATTTCTTTCTTCATTGAAACCTAGATTTAAGAATTAACCTCATCTGGAAGACTTGCATGCATTCTTCCTGCTATACTTTTGCACTTGTGTTATAAACCGTATAGGGTTTTCTTTCTACCTGATCACTAAACTGTACATTCCATGGGGCCAGAGGCTAGGATTTGTTCATTTCAGAGTCCATAGTCCCAATTAGTTGAATAAATGCATGAATGAGCAAGTGAGTGAAGTAGACTGAGCGCTGGGTTCTATGCCCATGTCTTATTGAATTCTATGACATTAGATGAGTCCTTTATCCATAATTAACTAAAAATGAGAATGATCACAACTGTTTGCCTTCCTCATACACCGGTTTCATCAATAAAGTATTTATGGCAGTGCTTTGAAAACTGTAAAGCATTACACAAATATGCTATTCCATGATTACATACAATTTTATGGGAAACTTGATTCCACCAGCATTTCTTCACAATGATTGTAGGTAATAGAAGGGGATCCTGAGAAAAGATACAGGAATTTTGAGAGTTCTTTTTCCTTTTAATGTACTAGTATGGCCTTATATTGACCTCTCATGGCCTATATCCGATCCCCTGATGGCCTGAGTTAACCTTTGCTCCAGGTGACTTCAGCCCATTAGTAGCAAGTATCAGCATCTTTCATTAAAAACTTCTCTTAAAAAAATTTTTTTCCTCCTCTTTATGGATTAAACATTATTCAAATAAAAACATATTTATTGTGCTTGTGCCTTTTCAAAGTTTGTGTGGGGGTGGGGGGGGGGAGGGAGGCTGTGCCTGAAATGATACAGCACTAGTCCAGTATCTAAAACCTTTTGGTCAGAGAAATCTTGAACATTGGTAATTCATTATCCCAGAGTATTTATTTACATTTGGTCTTGAATGAGAATTTAGTAAAGTTGCATGAATTGGTAAGGTAACTATCTTAAAACGATAGTAGCATAACAGTTTTTTAATTAGATACATGCATTGTGGTATTAGATAGGTGTTTTCTTTGCCATGGCATTGCCTCATAATAAAGTAGGGTGTATTGGTAGTTATCAGAACATTAGAGAAATATGTATAACCGTTTTCAGTGTCCATTATTAGCGAGAGTAATCTTTGTACAAAACCTAATGTAAGTCATGGCTTGCTGTTTGCCTAATTAGCAGGTTAGGAGGTTATGAAACATTTTGTTGTTGAAAGAATGCCCAACACTCTTCCTTCATGAGTAGATCATATTTCCCCCCTTATCTGTAGGCTCTTTGATACCTGGTAATTTTGAGTCTTGCGGATTGGCCCTTTCTTCTTTCTGGCCTGCAGTTAATTTTCTTTGCCCTTCTTGTTCTACACTATTCCTTCTTTCAGTGATAATGTTTCCAAGACTCACTCAGTTTTGAGCTACTGTGATCGAATCATGGTGTCTATGTCCAACTGGACAGAATTATCTCTGTGTCTCATAGAATATGGGATGTCCTATGTCTGAAAGATGCTTTCACATCAAATCGGTTTTTCCATTTCTGTGGGGAAAGTAGCTCTGTGCGAACAGGGCCTGAACTAACAGTGTGCTGAGAATTCCAAGAAAATCTGGGTGATATTTTTGAATGAGATGTTATTCTGCACATATAAATATAAGGTTCCTAGTGGAGAGAGAGGGAAGACTTAAATAGAAAATGTTGGATGAATTCCGCTTATAATTTCTTCCCTTCTGGTTGGAAGCTTATTTCCCTATGGAGGAAGATGATTCTCTGACCACTTTTTTTTTTTTTTTTTGGCATACCCAGGCTGTCTCCACTTGTCTCAAGGGGGTGCCTGGAAATTCTCAAAACATGTTATATTTTACCCCAACCTTAAAAATCTTTCCTTAATATCTATTGCATGGGCCCCCTTGTCTCCAGTACTCCTGCTGCAGTTACTCTCTGCTAGGCGACACTCTTTCACCACCAGCCCTCTCCTGGCTAGTCTCCTTTGTACACTGTAGCCATGTTAGTCTGCCTAAAAGCACAGTTTCAGTCTGAGTATTTTTTATTCATGGCCTTCCTTGACTCCTCACAGTCTACAGACCAAAGACTAAACTCTTTACATCAAGACCAGTTAAAGTTCAACTGGGCACTTCACCATGCCCTTCAGTTTAACAACCATTCCTTTTCACCTGCTACAGGGCATAGCTTCCTTCTCCCCATGGACTCTCTTTAGGGGCTTGTTGCTTGTTGTTTTGTCACTAAGTCATGTCCAACTCTTTGCAGCACACTAGGCTTCCTTGTCCTTTCACTATCTCTAGGAGCATGCTCAAACTCATATCCTTGAGTCAATGATGCTATCTAACCATCTCATCCTCTGTTGCCCTCTGTTGCCCCCCTTTCTTCCTGCCCTCAATCTTTCCCAGCATTAGCGTCTTTTCCAGTGAGTTGGCTCTTTGCATCAAGTGACCAAAGTATGAAACTTCAGCTTCAGCATCAATTCTTTCAGTGAATATTCAGGGTTGATTTCCTTTAGGATTGACAGGTCTGATCTTGCTGTCCAGGGAACTCTCAAGAGTCTTCTCCAGCACTACAATTCAAAAGCATCAATTCTTTGGCACTCAGCCATCTTATGGTCCAACTCTCACATCTGTACATGACTACTGGAAAAACCATAACTCTGACTCTACAGACCTTTTGTCAGCAAAGTGATGTCTCTGCTTATTAATACGCTCTCTAGGTCATAGCTTTCCCTCCAAGAAGCAAGCATCTTTTAATTTCATGGCTGCAGTCACTGTCTGCAGTGATTTTCAGTTCAGTTGCTCAGTTGTGTCAGACTCTTTGCAACCCCATGGACTGCAGTACGCCAGGCTTCCCTGTCCATCATTAACTCCTGGAGCTTGCTCAAACTCATGTCCATCAAGTCAGTGATGCCATCCAGCCATTTCATCCTCCGTCATCACCTTCTCTTGCTTTCAGTCTTTCCCAGAATCAGGGTCTTTTCCAATGAGTCAGTTCTTCGCATCACGTGGCCAAAGTATTAGAGCTTCGGCTTCAGCATCAGTCCTTCCAATGAATATTCAGGACTGATTTCCTATAGGATGGACTGGTTTGATCTCCTTGCTGTCTCAGGGACTCTCAAGAGTCTTCTCCAACATCACAGTTCCAAAGCATCAATTCTTTAGCGCTCAGCATTCTTTATAGTCCAACACTCATAACCATACATGACTACTGGAAAAATCATATCTTTGACTAGATGAACCTTCGTTGGCAAAGTAATGTCTCTGCTTTTAATATGCTGTCTAGGTTGGTCATAGCTTTTCATCCAAAGAGCAAGCATCTTTTAATTTCATGGCTGCAATCACCATCTGCAGTGATTTTGGAGCCCAAGAAAATAAAGTCTCTCACTGTCCCCGCTTTTCCCCCATCTATTTGCCATGAAATGATGGGACCAGATGCCATGATCTTAGTTTTCTGAATGCTGTATTTTAAATCAGCTTTTTCATTCTCCTCTTTCACCCTCATCAAGAGGCTCTCTAGTTCCTCTTTACTTTCTGCCATTAGGGTGGTGTCACCTGCATATCTGAGGTTATTGCTATTTCTCTAAGCAATTGCCTGCTTTATTCTCTTTTTCTGTACCTCCTACCCTAACATCCAACATTCCAGTGCCACCTTTTCCACAAAATTTTCCCCTGATTCTTTCAGATAGAAATTATCCCTCTGACTTGTAAATCCTCTTTGAACTGAGCTTATACCTGTTCTTTTGGTTTTTTTTTAGATCACTGCTTTCTATCTTGGATTTTATTTACTATTAGACAGTAAGCTTCATGAAGGCAGTGTGTACTTTTGATTTTCTTAGGAACCCCACTTGGATGACCTCTGGGACTCCAAAGTCTGGATAATGTAGGCTGTTAATGGAGCAAAGACTGCTAAATTGTTAAAAGTTTGTTTAATTAAAAACCGTTTCTTAAAAAAGGGACTTCCTTGGAGATCCAGTGGTTAAGACTGCATGCTGACACTCAGTGGGGCGGAGTTCGATCCCTGGTCTGGGAACTAAGATCCCGCATGCCGTGCGGCTTGGCCAAAAGATTTACATAAATATTAAAAGAAAAGGTTTTCATTTTTCTCATTTTAAAAGCATATGATCATTGCTTTTTCCCCCAAAACTTGGAAAATGGGAAAAAGCAAAAATCATTCATGATTCCCAATGATAACCACGTGTATTTAGTACATAGCTTAGTTTTTCCCTGTGCGTGCTCAGGTATGTTTGACTCTTTACAACTCTAGCCCACCAGGCTCTGTCCATGGGATTTTCCAGGCAAGAATACTGGAGTAGGTTGCCATTTCCTCCTCCAGGGAATCTTCCCAACCCAGGGATCAAACCTGTGGTTCCTGCATTGGCAGGTGAATTCTTTACCACTTAGCACCACCCAGAAAGCCCCAGTTTTTCCCTATGCATAGCTAAATAGGTAGTTTTTAAAAATTAAGATCATATTGTATATATTACCTGCAACTTTTAAAAAATAATCAGCCGTTTTACACACTATTAATTTTTTTCTATACCATAACTTAAAAAATTATGTTGAATTTAAAACTTATGTAAAAGTTTATGTAAAAACTTATGTATGGAATGCTGATACATTGCTTGTGGGAATGTAAAATGGTGCAACTCCTTTGGAAAATGGATTGGCAGGTCCTCAAAATGTTAAATAGAATGTTAGCATGTGGCCCTGCAATTCTACTCCTAGGTATATACCAAAGAGAAATGAAAACAGATATCCACACAAAAACTTATTTTTAGTAGCATTATTCATAATAGTCAAAGAATTGAAACAACCTAAACATCCATTAATTGATGAATATATAAATGAAATGCATTATATCCATAAGATGGCATTATTTGGTAATGAAAGGAGGTGTTGATTCAGACTGTAATATGGATGAACATTACACTAAGCAAAAGAAACCAGACACAAAAAGCTACATGTTATATGATTCCATTTATATGAGATGTCCAGTACAGATAAATCCATAGGTACAGAAGGTAGATTAGTGGTTGCTGAAGCTGGAGGAGAGGGAGAGTGGAAGTGACTGCTAATGTCCTAATATTAAATATTAGATAGTGATGACGGTTGCTCAACTCTGCACATATAGTAACAACTGCTTGTATACTTCAAAAGGGTGAATTTATGGAGTGTGAATTAAGTCTAAGTAAGATTGTTATTTAGTACAATGAGCCCCCACTTACAGTCATCCATGTATATCCAATCTTATTTAATCTTCATCCTATCCACTTCCTCCCCCCATCTTAGTTTGAAACATCATACTCTTGCATTTGTAAATATTCCAGTATGCATTCCAAAAGATAAATACTCTTAAAATGCGTAACTGCAATACTGTTATCATGCCTAAAAAATTGAATGTAATTTTTAATTTCTTCAAATATTCAGTGAGTGTTCAAACTTCTAATCATATGTTATAAGGATTACTGAGCATTTTACTGTGAGGATACATCATAAAATATTTAATCAATTCCTATTGATGAAACTTTTGGTTATTTTAAACTTTTCAGCTTTTGTAAGTAGTACTTTGATAATCAAACATCCAAATATATATCCTTGTATACATTATTTTAATACATTATGCATTAGAGTTATTTATCCTTATATTAATATGTAAGTATTTCTAGACATCTCTGTTTCCTTAGAATAACTTCTTAGAAGTGCAATTTACAGTGAAAGTTATAAATGATCTTTAAGGCTCCTGATGTTGTCAAATTATCCTCCAATTTCCTGTGAGGTAAGTGTACAAATGAACAGATGAGGCTTGGAAAAATCAATTAATTTTTCAAAGGTCATAAAGCCTCTAAATGGCCAAGCTTATGACTGATCTGTGCCAAAGCCAGAGCCCATATTAACTCACATGGCCAGGATTTGACTCGTGGACCTTGTCATGACATCAGATTTATCTGATGTATTATCTCCCTGGGTTCACAGATTATCCAGAAGCCTTTCGTTTTAGGCACACGATCTCTTTGATGAGCATAGTTGTGTTTGTAGTGCTATTTCCAAAACATTTCTTCCTTGTGATTTTCTTTTTTTAAAGTAACCAAGGTTAGCTTAGAATAAATATTCCTTTTCTCGTCTAAAAGCATAAAGTACAAGCCACTTGGGGGTTAGCAGTGATTTTCTTTTACCTTGTGTGTAAGGTATGTTTACATTTAATTTGCCATTTTCTTTGGAGAAGTATCTGCCACTTGTCTGGAAGGCGTACGGAATCAGACCCAAAGGTTTCCATTTTTGAAAGCAGTGAAGACCAGAGTTTGCAATTATTACAGAAGATGGCAAGATGGGAAGACATGTTAGAACAGGAGCCATTCTCAAGCTTTTATCTGCCAGAAATTATTAAAATAAAAATCTGGACTTAAACATTTTTTTACATGGATAAAGCTATTTTAAGATTACAGTGGAGAAAATGAAAGATGGAACCGGCAGCCAAAAGTGTACAGTCCTGTGTTTCACCCACTGTGTACTCTCCACCTGGTCTATAAGAAACTATTAAAACCAACATAACCTTGTGGTTCTCAGTCTTATGGAGGCCAGCTGTCTCTCTTTACTAGATTTTATAACCTAATCCTCCATTTAAAATACCTGTAAATTATTTATACCTAGGGTAAAAATCTGAACTTCACATGCACATGGTTTCATCATTTCTACTCTTAGGTTTTTTTTTTTTTTTTAAGTAGCCTGTAATCAAATTATAGCAGTGTGGTGGGTGGAATAGGTTGTAAGCAGTAATTGCTAACTGTATTTAAATAATAATATTTAGCATTTATAGAGCACTTTGTATCTTCAAAGTACTTGCAAACATTATCTAATTAAATACCCTCTCTGATTATAATCTGGATATAAATGTACTTAAATCCAGGGTCATGAGAAAAGTATGCATTTAAAGTTAATGCTTGTTAGGCTTTAAAAACCTATACGATAATTGGTGAGTTAGATTGGGGTTCCGTTGGATTGTTTTTGTACATCTGTTTGTTCAACCTCATAGCAAAGTCAGATTATGTTTGTACTTTATCAATGCTTCTGCTTGATATCTGACCATTAAGCACTGTGTTGATCATCGCTCTGGTCCTTACAGATCCTAAAATATTCATGATATAAATAAGCTTTAAAATAGGCTCCTTCACTAGATTTCATGCCCTGGTCTCAGATGAAATTCTCATTAGTAAGTGCAATGAAGTGGAGTAGTGTGAGGGAGAATGGCTATGCATTGTGGTTTAGTAATTTCCATCTGAGAAAAAAATACATTAAACTGCACGGTAGGATACATCATAAAGAAATGCACTGGAGAATTGAAACATCTTGAATCTCACCGCAGTCAAGACTTCTTGCTGTTTTGGGCACATGTCTGTGTATTGTCCCCTTGCATGTATGTCCTATGTTGGCAATTTTGAGTGTTTGGAGCAAGGACCAGTGTGGCTCATCCAGTAGATGCTAGAGGATTCTGCAGCTGGTGGATTCTCAGTAAATGCTGCCCTGTGCATTGTGATTTTCTGAGAGCTGGTTGATAGGTTAATTGCCTAAACAGTGGTTCTCAAAGTGAGATCCTCGTCTCAGCAGCTTCAGGATCATCTCAGGTCCTGTCTCTCTGACCTACTCTGGAGGTGGGAATTGGAAACTCTGGGGCAGGGATGGGGGTGGCGGGTGGGTAAGAAGCCCTTCAGGTAATTCTGATGCAGAGTTACCACTGACCTAAATGTTTTGAAGACAGTTTCCTTCTTTTTCATGTTGGCTCATTCATTCATTTAATATTGATATTTATTGAGCATCCACTGTTTACTGTGTGGAGGATATGGTGATGAAGACACATGAGAATGCTGTCCTCATTAATCTTTTCTCCTAATGAATGAGAGTATACGTTAAATCATAAAAATGACTTACTAAAAGCAAGTCACTTTGGAAGAACACAGAATATATCCACAGAAATTTGAGCTTGCCTGAAAATGTTGCAGAGTAAGAAATAGTGACTTACATAAGGTAACTGCAACTTTCTTTTAAGGCTTATAATTTCGAATTGTGGAACGCGTATACTTCTAGGAATATGAACTTTAAAACTTAACACTAATTGAATAAAAAACCCCTTCACACTAATACTGTATTATATTTGTATGAACTGTTTGTTAGAAAGGAGATACTTAAAATGGTATAAAGTATCACCTGATGCCACTTCAACTGATAATCTTGGAGTGTTTTTGAATTGTCATTTGTTGTTGTTGTTAGCAAGTATGTTCACGGGGCAGAAAAAGTCCCTTCTACTACCCACGATCAACAAGATGCATCCTTTTGATGTTCATGCCCTGTTTTTCCCTATAGATCTGTAGGGATTCAGTTTATAGCCCCAGAAGGTTCTGGCATTTGCCTAGAAGCTGAAAAAAAAAAAGAATTGTGTTCACAGTCTCTTTCAGCCCTTCTTTTGTTTGCAGTCTGAAATCTTTGGGTTGTTTATATTTTGAGACTTGGAAAGTGGAATGGATGTTTGGAATCTAAACAGGTTAGAGAGTTTCCTTATCGAGAAATCCCATAGACATTCCTTGTAACACTCTTACCTAGCCACAAAGATGCCCTATGGTGTTATTTATCTACAGGTCTTAGATAACACAGTTTATATTACATGTCTTTTTATTTGGGAGAAGGTTGATGACGATTATGGTAGTTAAGGCAGCTTTGTACACAACTTAGTAGTGAGCACGTATCAAAATTTTATTTCATACTCACTGCTGGGGAAGATGCTTTTGAAAAATTGACTTCAAAGATCCCTCTTGGAAGACTTCTTTTAAAGGAAGAAGAGATGATTAGATAATAATTGGTAGACTGGATATTAAAAATATCTGGATGAAGGTGACTGAGTTTTTTTTGCAATATTGACAGTTATGGGGGTATACTCAACTGTCTCAGAAGGGGTTTTAATATTATTAAAATATCGGAGAATTGTGTAGCATTTAAATCAGAAATGTTAATTGCTCTTTGGATAGGGGAGTAAATTAATTGCATTATTCAAGAGGTTCTGTTTGGGATCAAGTTAGGGACAGTGCTGTTTTTAGTATTGGTGGTATCTCAGGCTCTGAAGTAACTATGAATTTGAAATGGCTTCTTTGCAGCCATTTCCATGATTGAAAGGGCCCTTTGAGTTTGGGAGTACGGTGGTTTTCTATTGGAATTCCTAAGACTCTCTTTGAGGCCAGAGACTGGGTAGTCTTAAGTTTCCTAAGGTCAAAGTCAAGTGTTTGCTGTTCCGAAAAGGCCACTCCCTCTTCTTTCTTCTTTCAACTGGTAGTTCTAGCACCGGTAAGAGAGAATACAATTTTCTTTCCATGCGAACAAATAAATAAAAGCACTGCTCAGCTCTTCAGTTTTATATCCAGATGCTGTTCTGGGAAGAGACACTGCATGCACTCTTTGGTTTGAACAATATATATGTATGTTCTCTCTGTGAGTCTTTTAAAGATGTAACTCATGCTGGTATTGTAGTCATCATTTCTTGAATATAAACAGCTTTTATATTTGGAGAAGAACAGATGTAAAAGTGTGAAATACAGAAGTCTACACATTTTGGCAGGGGTAAAGGGAGGAGGGATATAGGGTTGCTTTAAAATCATGGTAACCCAGTCTTAGTTACTCCTTTGTTTTCCTTAAGTGACTGAAATGTAGCAGGAGAAATCTCCTGGAACCTGCCCAGCTGGGTACCTAAACCTCCACTTAGCTGATTGCACCACAAAGAGTGCTAGTCGGTAATTAGCATGGGTCCTACTAGGTTTTCATCTCTAGGAACAAAAAGGGTAAAGAACCCGCCTCCCAATGCAGGAAACATAAGTGGCGTGGGTTCGATCCTTAGGTCGGAAAGATCCCCTGGAGGAGGGCATGGCAATCCCCTCCCGTATTCTTGCCTGGAGAATCCCATGGACAGAGGAGCCTGGTGGGCTACAGTCCATAGGGTCACAAAGAGTCAAGACTGAAGTGAATTAGCATGCACACCAAAGGAGGAAAACTGTAGGTGCAGAGAGGCGATTGTAGACATTCAGTGAAATTTTTATATGACACTTAGTAAAATACTAGAGAGACACAGATCCACGCCCCAGACAGCGGAGTTATCTTCTGGATTGGAAATGTGTTTATGCGGAAAGGGTCTGGGAGCTTGTGTCCCTCTGTGGTCTCTGAACCAGAGCTCTTGCCAGTCCTCTGGGTGCCCACCCCCTCTTTGAATTTGTGAGTCTGTTTGTAAAAGGTACCTGGTGTTTTCGAAGCAGCAGGTCCTTTCCTGTGACTATTCTGTGTCCCCTTGAGGCCAGGTTTGTTTCTTTTCTTTTCTGAAAGCAGGGTCTCCTCTTTGCAGCTCATCACCTGATATAGGACATTGCGTCGGATTTAAAGAAATAGTTCCCTGAACTTCTTTTGTGTTCCAGGCTGTGGCTGCTGCCTTCTGCAAGTTTCTGCTGGCTTGTTGGGTTCACAGTTGAGATTTTGTCCTCCCAGAACACATTCTTATTTGTCATGGTTCTTTGACAAATATTTTGGTCAAATGTTCTGTGATTAGGTCTATATGAGTTTTTGGTATTGAGTTTTGATACTAAATGATTTCAGGCATGTTTCAAATGAGCATCTTTGATCATTTCTTTTCTAAGTTCTCATGAATTTTGGAATGCAAATGAAATATAAGGCTGCAGGAACTCCCCAGTTCACAGAAATGCTAGTTCCAACCTTATTCAGGCCATGTTTCATGCTATAATAAATGTGAGTCTGGATTTTAGACTATACTTAAGAATGTAGAAAAACTGGAACGCTTGTACGTTGCTGGTGGGAATGTAAAATGTTAAGCCATGTGGAAAACAGTTTGGCTGTTTGTGAAAAAGTTAAACATAAATTTATTATATGACCTAGCAATTGCACTTCTGAATAGCCACCCAAGAGAAAGGAAAACATCTGTCCAGGCAAAAACTTGTACATAGCAGCATTATTCATAATAGCCCAAAGTAGAAATAACCCAAATGTCTAGCAACTGATGAATAGGTTAGACAAAACATGGTGGAAGATGATGGAATACTTTGCGGTAGTAAGAAGGAATGAAATACTGCTTCATGCCACGACATGGATGTGAAAGAAGCCAAACACAAAGGACCGCATACTGTATAATTCCATTTATATGAAATGCCCAGAAAAGGTGAATCTGGAGACACAGGAAGTAGGTTACTGGTTGGTTAGTGCTGGAGAAGAAAGCAGAGTAACTGCAAATGAGTGTGGGGGATCTTTTTGAAGAGATACGTTCTAAAATTGGATGGTGGTAACATGAATGAATTATACCTCAATAAAGCTGTTAAAATATAATATGCCCAAGACATTACTTCATAGTTGGGCCAGCTCCATACACCGTGAGGGCAAATTCCCCAGTAAGGTTACTCTGGCATTTCTAGGAATGCCTTCTCTTCAACACCTTGAGGGATGGGGACGCTGGTCTTATCTTCTGTTTTCTACTTACCTTCATGTCATTCCTTATTCTGAAGGGCTTCTAGAACTTTATAATTGTTATAGTAATTTCCTTCAAGATAAGGTCGATGTAACTTATCTCTCCTTCCAAAGAAAGGAAGGCTTTGGAGCCAGGACTAAGGTAACTACTGTAATTCCCCTTATCCACTGGAGGATGCATTCCAAGACCCCCTGTTAATGTTTGAAACGGTAGTAGTACTATCCTTTTTCTTATACATACCTACCTATGACAAAGTTTAATTTATAAATTAGGCAAATAAGGATTAACTACAATAAATCATAAAAGATAGAAAAATTATAACAATATACTGTAATAAAGGTTATATGAAGTGGTCTCTCTCTCAAAACATCTTATTGTAAAAATTTATTGGCTTTTCCATCATAATGAAGGATTCATCATGCACTGTGGCCATAACTTTTGCAGGTGCAACAGTAAAACCAGCCTGAATTTCTTTTTCCTTCTTCACAATTTCAGAGATAGAAGATTTGTTCTTACTATAGATTGTAGTAATCTCTGCATACAGTTTTTTTTTTTTTCCTTATTAAGTTGAGGACTTCCATTTTCTCACTTAAAGGAAGCACTTTATGGCTTCTCTTTAGCACATGTGAACGCCCAGCATGACTAGTCTTGCCTTGTGGGGCCTTCTTAAATAGAAGGGTTCCTTGAACACAAAACACAGCGATAATGTGACAGTTGATTTGATAAAGAGGTGGCCACTAAGTGACTAAGGGGCAGGATAACAGTGGGCAGGGAATGAGTCAGGCCTCGGCAAGATGAAGCAGGATGGCGAGATTTCATCAGGCTTCTCAGAAGGGTGCTGGATTTAAAACTTATGAATTGTTTATTTCTGGAACGTTCCACGTAATATTTTCACACTATGGGTAACTGAGATCACAGAAATGGAAACTGTGGAGAAGGGGGACGACTGTATTTCTTGTCTGAAACCATTCGTTACTGAACTTCTTTCAAAATATTTTAGGCTGGGGCTCACCCTGTGCTGTCCCCTCTGCCTGGCTTCTCCAGTCCCTACTGCTGACAGATAATTTGTCTCCCTACTCCTCCCCCAAAGGAGACTTTAATCTCTACAACAATAGGACCTAGGTTTTGTTTTTCCTCGTATCTAATTGTTAATGAGATGGATGAATTCTCATGATTTACAACACGAAACCAAGCTCTTTAATTTAGCAAGGGCTTCTATGATTTATTTAAACATTTTCCACTTCTTTACAATATCAGCAGTCACCACCCCACTCTCTCTCTAGACACTCACCCAGTGTTTTTTCACATTGTAATGCATGGTGGAGTGAGGTAAATGGGTTGCAGTCAGCTTTGGGAAAAAATGTATTAGAATGTTGTAGAAAAATATTACTGTGTACGTACTGTATTGTGTATGAGTGTGTGCGTAGAATGCATTTCTTTAACGGTACTAGCATTAGAAGTGTGACCTTTGCTGCTCCAGCTCAGGCCATAGGACTGCATAAGACTGATTAGAGGGATTTTCATTTGCGAGTTCTAGTTCATTAGTTAAACCAGGGTCCCACTGATCTGTGCTCCTCTGCCTCCCATAATGCAGATGCAAGTGTTCTGCATGCTGAGAAACTAACAAATCGTAGTTGCTAGTTGCTAGCCGATTCAGGCCTCTTGTTCATCTATGAAACACCTACTAGGTGATAGGAGCAATGCTATGGCCCTGGACGCAGTGGTGAACACAAGAGCTACTGTCCAGCCAAAAGACTGAATGGTGCAGGCTGTGGGTTCTTCTGCTTGGGAATCCCAACCCCCATCTTTGCTCCACCAACTCTGTGATCGACAGCTATTCATCTTTCACATTTTAACTCAGATGAGTTAAACATGTGCTCTGCTCCTCTTTGTAGAGTTCGGTGACATTGGTGTCTGTGTAAAGATTTGAGGAAGACGAGATGCTGAAAGGAGCTCTGATCAGTTGAGGAAAGGGAGCCTGAGAGCAGAGGAGCTGAGCTCCAGGGGTGACAGTGGGGGACTGAAAGGGCCAGTTGTCACTGAGGAGTGAGTTGCTGAAGATGACAGAAGTCACCACAGCTATGAGAGCAGCCTCTGGGAGATGTGGGGAAAGGACAAGGCTTGAGAGCTTCCCAGAAATAGCAGCACTGGGTGGTCGCTCAGAGCCGATTCTCACTATGGTCATGCCTCAGGCTGGCACAGCCTTGATATCAAATAGAGACAGAGGAGGAGCCATGGACACGTCATATTGTGCACAGGAAAGCTGTAAGGGGCAGCCTGCAGGCCTCTGCCGTCTGATGTGCACCAGCAAGGTTGGGGAGAGTATGACTCTGAGCAGCTGGAATGCACGGTAGACCCATTCATGACACCAGTGGAAACTGAGCGGAGGGTTAGCTTTTGGCCGCTGCTGTGCCTGGTGCTGAGCGAGGGGCTAGCAGGCAAGTGGCGCGGGCTGGTGACTCATGCTTTGGTCAGGGCAGAGATTTGGTCCTCAGCTTTGCAGCACCCGGAGGTGATGTAGTCAGGATACCAAGTTCCAAGTCACACAAACACATGGATGCACCTGACAGCCATCTGCAGCATAATTCATATAATAATAATAACATCACTTTTAATATCTACTACCCTTTGAGACCACTTGCCATGTGTGAGACACTGGGCTGATTATTATGAAAGCCTAGTCATATTAATGTGGTTGCTTTGTGTGTTATATACTATGTAATTATTCTAATTTTACAGATGTGGAAACTGAGATGTAGATTATGAAACTTGTTGAAAATGATAGAGCCTTATTTCAAACTCAGGTTGGTCTGATTTTGGAGACAGTTGATTAGTTGGCTTACATTTTGGATGCCTTATAATGCCTATCACATAATTCAGTGATGGGTATGTTCTTAGAGTTAATCTGTATGGATCCTGCACTGAATGGACAGGGGTCTTGTTTTATATTTAGTGTTTTTAGTCTGTTAGAGGAAAGATTGTGATAGTGGCAAATGAAACCTTAGGAAAGTGCAGTGACTCCAAAGAAATTGAAAAACCCGTATCTCAGGAACCTGTGGGACTAATGTTGGCCTTATTTGAACCCACGTAAGATCTTAGACGGAGAAGGCAATGGCACCCCACTCCAGTACTCTTGCCTGGAAAATCTCATGGACAGAGGAGCCTGGTAGGCTGCAGTCCATGGGGTCACTAAGAGTCGGACACAACTGAGCGGCTTCACTTTCACTTTTCATTTTCATGCATTGGAAAAGGAAATGGCAACCCACTCCACTGTTCTTGCCTGGAGAATCCCAAGGACCAGGGAGCCTGGTGGGCTGTCGTCTATGGGGTCACACAGAGATGGACACGACTGAAGTGACTTAGCAGCAGCAAGATCTTAGAAGGGCTTTCCTGGTAACTCAGACAGTAAAGAATCTGCCTACAATGAAGGAGACCTGGGTTCGATTCCTGGGTTGGAAAGGTACCCTGGAGAATGGAGCCTGAAGAATCCCATGGACAGAGGAACCTGGCGGGCTACAGTCCAGGGGCTCACAAAGAGTCTGTCGCGACTGAAGCAACTAACACTTTCAGCATCTTGGAAGGGCTTCCCAGGTGGCACTAGTGGTGAAAAACTTGCCTGCCAATGAAAGAGACATAAGAGACTCGAGTTTGACTCCTGGGCCAGGAAGGTCCCCTGGAGGAGGGCACAGCAACTCAGTCCAGTATTCTTGCCTGGAGAATCCCACAGACAGGAGCCTGGCAGGCTACAGTCCATAGCATTGCAAAAGTTGGACACTGAAGCAACTTAGCACAGGGTCTTAGAAAGTTCAGTGGAAAGAAGCAGAAAGAAGTTCTGAGATAGTGAAATGGCCTTTAATTATTGCCTTTCTCTCTCCCCTCAGACTTTAAAGTGGTTCATTAACACAACAGACTATAAACCTCTTTATAAGCACAGGCCAGATAAATGACACACGAGTGAATTTTTATTGGTGACAAGTCACAGTGAAGGTACAGCAGTTATATTCATGGTTTTGTTCCATGGATTAAAAGGCACTGCCTGTGGGGCAGCTTTACCAGTGACTAGCAGGAAGGCAGGGTGGAGGACGTTGTGTTACATCGTGGTACCAGAAAGCTCGCTCCTGATCAGCGTTAGCCATCGCCTGGATTTCCTCAACACCTGTCTTCTGCGGCACATTGTGGGTACTCGGGTATCTGCAGAATGAAGTCATCTGAAAACCTTCCACGTTTACTTTGTAGAAGTGTATGAAAGAGAAAGATTCTCCCTCTAATCCAGGGGCATCAAGTGAAGTGCCAGGGCTGCCTCTTGGTGTAGTCAGCAGATGATACGGGGTTTCTGTGACCTAAGAAGAGCTGGGAATGATGGGAGTTGCATCAGTCTTGGCGGTAGTATCACGTTGGCCTCTCTGACTGCTGTGGGAGAGAGTTCTGCCCATGGCTGGTCTGCTCTGGGGCACAAGGAAGGACTGAGCTATTCATGCTTAGCCAAGTAGCCGGGTATCTCATGTGGCTGTTAAATCCCAGAGCAGCCCAGAAAGTGAGAGGTATTAGCCTAGAGCTAGGTCTTGGGGGCATAGGAAAAAAGCTCTTTTCCTTTGTCTATGCTGACATCTGTCTATTTGGTTTTTCTTCTTGTTAATTTTCAGTTTCTAAATATTGATTAGCCTTAGTGAGTATTTTCTGGCCCTTGTGGTCCCTTTCTTACAGATGTTGTGAGATAAGGCCCATGGCAGTTGAATGGCATTCAGGGAACAGAGCAAGCTAGAAGAGAAGCTTTATTCATCAGGTCTGCAAATTACAGTTAAGTGACAAAACGATTCCCGTGTCTCCAGGTTCTCTATTGGGTATGGCCTGTTAAGCTTGGATAGTTTTTTCTTCAGACTGTTGCACTTCACAGTAATTAGCCAATCTGAGTGTAATAGACTCTGGCTTCATTGTATAAAATCTTTGAAATAAAGTGTATGAAATTGACTCTTCCTTTCTCAGGTAATAATGAGTAGGAATTCCTGCTATAAACTAGCATTAATAGATTCTAGGCTTTTAAAGGCTTTGGGGCTGTAATAAAAGGAAAGAGGAACTGGCATGGACACAGCTGTGCTCTGTTTCATTCTTTTTGAGGTGTGTTGAGATTCTTGAGAACCAGCAGGTAGATGCAGGGAGGGCTCTGTGAGAGGACTGAGATCTGGAAAGGATGGCCAAGTGGGGTAGGCAGTGTGTACTGCCTATTTCGATGCAGATTTGTGCTAGAATATTTAAATATCCAACTTGTTCTCAGTCCTTGTAAAATCAGGGAATGTCAGTGAATAATGATGGCCTCTGGCATCTGGTTAGGATTCTCCAGATGACACCTTGGCAGTGAATGCAGCCAGAACATTTTTGGCAATTCTACGGAGAGTAGCCTACGTGTGAGGTGACCATGACATAATTTGGGCTTATTTCATTTGGTTTGAGTCACAGGAAGCAGAATGGCTTAGAGGTTGCATCAGGAATCAGACTCCGGATTTGAGTCCTGGCCCTACAGCTTAAAAGCTTTGCAACTTGGAGCAGTTATGTAAATTCTCTAGGCTTTTCTCACACCTGTTAAAGGCAGATAATAATAGTACATCTAGGGATATTGTAAGAATTTCAAAAATGTATTATAGTACAGCAGAAGTTAACATTGTAAATCAACTATACTTGAATAAAATAAATTAACAAAATAAAAATACATTTCATATAAAGTACTTTGCACAGTGCTTGCCATGTTACAAATGCATGCGTAAAATGTTTAACACATTCAATACCAGCATCATTTTTGCAAACAATTGGAAAGCCCATTATGGATCTGGGGCAACTGGGTGTATGTAGGTTTACAAGGTATAGGTTCTGCCCTCACGAAGCCCAAAGTAAGCAGTAGAAACAGAAAAGCAGCCGACTAACAAACAATAGTTTCAAGAGAACTGTGAAGGGACTCAGACATACATATACATGTATCCATGGGAGATTCTCCCCTAAACTCCCCTCCCATTCAGGTTGTCACATAACATTGAGCAGAGTTCTATATGCCGTACAGTAGATCCCTCTTGGCTATCCATTTCAAATATAGCAATGTGTACATGTCAATCCCAAACTTCCTAACTATCCTTTCCCCCATCCTTTCCTTTGGCAACTATAAGTAGATATATTTGATAGGGGCACTGGGGTAGATGACTAGTGGCATAGGAGTGAGAAAGGTGGGGAAGTGGACCAAGATGTATACCGTGTATATACGTGTCAACCCCAAACTCCTAACTATCCCTTCCCCCATCCTTTCCCCTGGCAACTGTAAGTTTGTTCTTTAAGTAAGAGAACAATAATAATTCAATGTGGTTGGTTACAAAATGGGCATACCCAAATCACCATATATACATTTGTGAGTCTGTTTCTGTTTTGTGAGTTCATTTGCATCATTTCCTTTTAGATTCCACACGTAAAGAATATCATACAATATTTCTCCTTCTCAGTCTGACTTTCTTCAGTCAGTATGACTATCTCTGGTCCATCCATGTTGCTACAGATGGCATTATTTCATGCTTTTTGATGGCCTAGTGATATTCCATTGTATATATGTACCACATCTTCTTTATCTAATCCTCTGTCAATGGACATTTAGGTTGCTTCCATGTCTTGGCTGTTGTAAAGAGTATTGCAATAAAAAATGGGTTTTTAAAAATAAGACTTTGCCTCTCCTGGACTTGGAATGTGATGCTTAGATTTGCTGCAGCCATTTGGCAATCATGAGGGGAGAGTTTGGAGAGTCATAGGAAAATGGACTTGGGTCCGTTCATTGTTGGGCAGCTGAATTAATCAATCCTGGAACTGGCCTGACTCCAGACTTCAGATAATAGTTTCCTTATTAAGTCACTTGTAGTTGTGTGTTCTTTTATTTGCAGTTGCAAACACTATGTGTATGTAAACACACATATTGATAT
Source organism: Nanger dama (assembly GCA_917880005.1). NCBI lineage: Eukaryota > Metazoa > Chordata > Mammalia > Artiodactyla > Bovidae > Nanger > Nanger dama. The sequence goes on from CAKJTW010000011.1 coordinate 40,294,935, forward strand.
ATGTTTTAAAGTCACTGGACTTCCCTGGTGGCTCAGACGGTAAAGTGTCTGTCTACAATGCAGGAGACCTGGGTTCGAACCCTGGGTTGGGAAGATCCCCTGGAGAAGGAAATGGCAATCCACTCCAGGATTATTGCCTGGAAAATCCCATGGACAGAGGAGCCTGGTAGGCTACAGCCCATGGGGTCCCAAAGAGTCGGACACGACTGAGCGACTTCACTTCACTTCACTTTAAAGTCAGGGATGATAGAAGGATGTTAGGGTTAAGATAAGGACCAATAATGATATATATTTTGGAAATTTTAGCCAGCAAGACAGAGGAGAAACATGAGTTATAAATATTAGTTGATAGGGACAATATTGTCATTTCATACAAACTGTTAGTTGCTCAGTCGTGTCTGACTCTTTGTGACCCCATGGACTATAGCCCGCCAGACTCTTTGTCCATGAAATTCTCCAGGCAGGAATACTGGAGTGAGTTGCCATTTCTTTCTCCAGGGGATCTTCCTTCCCTAAGGATCAAACACGGGTCTTCCGAGTCGCAGGTGGATTCTTTACCGTCTGAGCCACCAGGGAATGGAACTTTAAAACTTAGGAGAATCAACTGAAAAACAGTATTAGAGCAATAGTAATTCAATGTGGTTGGTTACAAAATAGGTATACCCAAACCAGACAAAATAACCAATTATAAAACACATTAAAAAAATAATATCTTTAAATAATGACCAAAAAATGGAAAAATGGGAATAAATTTACAAGAACTCTGTAGGGTCTGTATGAAGGAAAATGTAAATCATAGCAAGAAGCATACTGAAGATTTGAGTAATTGTGGAGTACTCCATTTTCCCGGATAGCAGACTTAATTAGGATGAAAAGATACTGAATTTGTTTTAGGACTTGACAGAATAATTCTAAATGTCATCTGAAAGAATTATCAGACAAGAATAGCTTCTGAGTCTCCTGGTAAACTTGTTTCTGTCATTTGTGTGTGTTAGAAATGTCTATATAGTGTTATTTATTGTGTAAAAGTTTTAGCAGTTATAACTTCATATTAGATTATGACTATTATTAATGTCAAAACACTTAGATAATGACTTTATTAAGGAATTATTTTAGTTTCTTGCCTTCTTGTTTATGTTTTTGCTTGATGTATTTAATCTTCCTTTTTATTTCTAGACATTTTCTTGATTCATTTTACTGTATGTCCTAAAAGCAACATAAGTAAAATTTTGTTTTTGAACCTAATCTAAGAGTTTGTTTCTTTTAACTTTTTGGTGCTGCTTTGTTTTGTTTTCAATAGAGTTAAACCATTTGGTTTTATTGATATGTTTGATCTGCTGTTATGTGTTTAATTCCACCTTCCTTTGTGTCTGCTTTGTTTTTCTATGTAGGCTGGTTTTGAATGTGCAATTTAAATTATATATACTTAAATCTATAGCTCTTTAGTAATGCAAATTAATAATAAAATGCAGTTCTTTAATGTCCTTGTTGTATAATAAAGAGTGACATCATATTTTCTCTACCGTGATCCCATGTTTCTATACTTCCTAATGTTTAATTCAGTCTGATATTATAGATTGAGATCTTCTTTGAACCCAGTTTAATACTATATCCTTCTATTTTTAAATAAGGATATAATATTAAATTTAAATTTGAGTACCATATATTAAAACAATGCATTGTTTTTCAAGGATGCTTTTGTGATTTGCATTAGATTGGTTATACTAAATAGGTTGTTTTTCAGTTATATTCTTGTGTTCCCTTTTATGATTTATCTTTAATTAGCTGGAATGTACACTTTTTTAAGGAACAGTATAAGTAAGTACGTGTTAGTCGCTCAGTTGTGCCTGACTCTTTGTGACCCCATGGATTGCAGCCCACCAGGCTCCTCTGTCCATGAGATTTTCCAGGCAAGGATACTGGAATGGGTTGCTATTTCCTTCTCCAGGGAATCTTCCCAACCCAGGGCTTGAACCCCTGTCTCCTGCACTGCAGGCAGATTCTTTACTGACTGAGCTACAAGGGAAGCCCTGAGGAACATTATGTATGTATGATATTTTATGAGCTCATGCATAGGTTACAGTTTTTTCTTTTTCCTTTTTCTCACAAAACAATAATTTGGGAATACAATTATTTTATTACAACCCTTTCTTCACTAAACTTTGGAAATAGTTCATTGGCTTGTGGTGTTTAATATTGTGAAATAGAGGTTTGAGGCTGGTGATACTGCTTTTTCATGGGAAATAGATGGGGAAACAGTGGAAACAGTGACAGATTTTATTTTTCTGGGCTCCAAAATCACTGCAGATGGTGACCGCAGCCATGAAATTAGAAGACGCTTACTCCTTGGAAGAAAAGTTATGACCAACCTAGATGGCATATTGAAAAGCAGAGACATTACTTTGCCAACAAATGTCTGTCTACGCAAGGCTATGGTTTTTCCAGTGGTCATGTATAGATGTAAGAGTTGGACTGTGAAGAAGGCTGAGTGCCAAAGAATCGATGCTTTTGAACTGTGGTGTTGGAGAAGACTCTTGAGAGTCCCCTGGACTGCAAGGAGATCCAACCAGTCCATTCTGAAGGAGATCAGCCCTGGGATTTCTTTGGAAGGAATGATGAAACTCCAGTACTTTGGCCACCTCATGTGAGAGTTGACTGATTGGAAAAGACTCTGATGCTGGGAGGGATTGGGGGCAGGAGGAGAAGGGGACAACAGAGGATGAGATGGCTGGATGGCATCACTGACTCGATGGACGTGAGTCTGAGTGAACTCCGGGAGTTGGTGATGGACAGGGAGGCCTGGCGTGCTGTGATTCATGGGGTCGCAAAGAATCAGACACGACTGAGCGACTGAACTGAACTGAAGTGAACTGAATTGACCTTCTGCCTGATTAGTTGTATGAGTTTTTGAAAAACTTTAGTAAAACCACTTTTGGGGGCACAGGTGGGGCCTGTTTTTAGTTATTTTGCTTGGAAATAAGTGCACTTTTGTTTCTGGCAGCTGGTTTTGGCCCATGTATAAATATTTACCTTTATCATTTTTATTACTCACTATTGAATTTCTTCCTGTGGAATAAATATCTATTTGCTTTGTTTAGATCTTTGTCTCCTATGATCCCTTTATGTCTCTTTCCTATCTTCATCTTTGCATCTGCCTTATAAAACTGCATGTGTAGTATTTCATGTTTGTCTCTCACAGAGTGGCTGTTACTTTCCACAGTGTCAGTTCTGTGTGTACTGCCCCTGCTTCTCCATTTGCATCTTAGACTTCTTTGTGTTCTTATTTCATTTCTGTCCTCATCTTTGTTTTTTTCTTCCCTTTGACTGTTTGCTCTAGTCTTATGGAGGCCATCTCCTCTTGCATTTCTACATTTTAAGAACACCATGAAGGTATATTCTAAAATTTTTATATGTTAAATGTTTTCTGTATTTTCTTTTGAGTCATTAGGACATAATGCAGACTAAGAAAAGGGGCTAATGACCCAGAGTTACAGACCCATTAGACTAATGTCTTGGTGTCACAAATCTATTATTGCTATTGTATTTCTGTTGATACTTTCCCTAAAAGAGGAGATGAACCTGCCTTGGGATTTGCCAAAAGGCATGGTGGAAGTTGCCAGCCTGGGTAAGGCTCACTTGAAGGGTGGAGAGACCATCTGAAAGGAGAGACTGTTTTTTGTGCTGAACATTTGTAATACCACTACTAGTAACAGTAATAATAATTGGAATAAAATCGGATAGGTCAGTAGAGACTGGATTTTTTAAAAAGTCTTTAATATTGAGTTAAAGGGTAGTATTATACTTTGGCTAGTCAAGGGGCTTGGTGAAATACATCAGAATTTCTAGGGGCCAGGAGGAATGTATCTAGTAGGAAGTTTTTTTAAAGAAAAGGAAGAATAACCAAATAACCGGTAATCAGGCCTAGATCATATACTCTTGTCCTCTCCCTCCTCACTCTCCCTCTTTTTCTTTTCTTTCTCTCTCCCTCTCAACTTCTGAAGCAATATGGAGCCAATATATAGTTTTGATCTGATGAGCCGCATGATGGAAGCAGGGTTTAAGAAAATTAAGCTGCTGACATTGTAAAATGAATGAAAAGGGGGAGAAGGGAGGCTCTTGTAGAAACAAGGAAGTTAGGATAAGGTGGAGTGTTTGGCTTGGGCCTGGGGAATCTGACGAGGCTGTGTGACTTCTTACAGGAGTGTGCCAGTTCCTGGCTATGGATACAGAGCTGGAGCTTGGGTAACAGGTCGAGATAGGACAATTGCTGGATGGATTGTCTGATTTGCTTGTTTAATCATCAGTGTCCCAGGCTCAGAACTGGGAATGAAGGGAACTGTCCGAATGGCTGTAGGTATAAGATCCTGGTAGTGTGGCTTCAGAGGGACAGAGAAAAGCCAGAGGCTGTGATATCTGAAAAAGTATTGCGTCAGCCGAAAAAGTTCATTTGGGTTTTCCCATAACAACTTATGGAAAAACCGGAACGAACTTTTGGTCAACCCAATATAAGGAGGAGACAAAGAGAAAGGAGAATGTGGGAAGAAGATTGCAGCCCCCACAGTAAGTTAGGTCTTCGCACCGAGGGAGCATCTGAGGGAGGAGGGGGTTAGACACTGCCAGATGCTGCAGCTGTTCCCGCTGCTGGATCAGATGACTGGAGTGTCCAGGTGACCCTGCAGGAGTGTTGTGAGGGAGGGCAGAGGAGGTGCCTTTTGGAGTAGGGGAGAGTCCTTAAGGGAAGGCGGTGGTTACAGTGCAATTGTGTAGGAAGTGTAGGGTCAAGCATTCCAGCAGATAGGACAGCAGACAGCTAACTGTGCTTGCTTTCCTCTTCTTAAAATGAGAAAGACCTCTGGGTGGTTGATGATGGGGGCCAGGAAGCACCCGTGTGGGAGAGATATAAGCATGACCCTGCTGTCCTGCCCATTTCAGTAAATGGCTACTCTATCCTTTCCCTTGGGAGTCATCACTGGCTCTTCCCTTTTTCTGCACCACACATTGGATCTATCAGAAAATCCTTTTGATACTATATTCCCTTCAAAAATATATCCAGAATCTCAACCTGTCATACGTGTTGACCCCTAGCCATTATTGCCTTTCTCCTGAATTATTGAGATAGTCTCTTAGCCAGTCTCCCAGCTCCTTTCTTGACTCTGAGTCTATCTTCAACATGCATGCTGTCAGTGATCCTAATAGCAGTTATGTTGGATCATGAAGCTATACACATTTCACCAGGGGTATCTTCTCTTTCACTCGATCAGAGTAAATGCTGACTTCCTTACAATGGCTTATAGGGCCCTGGCAGTTGGTCTGTACCCCTCTCCCCATCTCCATCATTCTTCTGCCTTCATCTGCTGCCTCCCCGTCACTCATTGGTATCAGATATGCTGGCTTCTTAGCTATACCTCAACCCTTCCAGGAATGCTCTTCTCCAGGTATCTGTTGGCATCTTGCCTCTGTGAGGTCTTTGCTTGTGCACATGCCATCTTTTAAGTGCGGGCTCCCAGGACCTGTTTTCACAAATTGCAACTCCATGGGGCTTAGCATCTTCCGTACGTGTGTGTGCTCAGTTGCTCAGTCATATCCGACTCTTTGCGACCCCGTGGACTGTAACTTGCCAGGCTCCTCTGACCGTAGAGTTTTCCAGTCAAGAAGACTGGAGCGGGTTGCGTTTCCTACTCCAGGGGATCTTCCTGACCCAGGGATCGAACTTGCATCCCCTGTGTTTCCTGCATTGGCAGGCGGATTCTTTACCACTGCAATGTCTGGGAAGCCTTTAGCATCTTCTAACTATATAATTTACTTTGTTTTTTTAATTGTCTGTCTGTCTCTCTCTGCCTGCTTGACTGAAAACTCCATGAAGGCAATGATTTGTCCCTTGGTTTGGTACATTACTATATTTCCAGTGACTAGAATACCTCTTTGAAAGTTGGCTCTAAGTGAATTTTTAATTAATATGAGAGAAAGTATGCATGGTAATTGAGGGAGACAGGCCTTAGGGTAATGATAACAGCTACAAAAACAGTCAGTTAATGTGTTACTGCATTTAGATCTTACAAGTGCTTACGCAGTGGGCATTATATTTTTGTTTTATACCTGTGAAAGCTGTATATTGGAGAGATTAACAAGCTTTCACAGGGTTAATAAACTTGTACAAGTTCTTAGATTGTGGAGGCACTCTAATATACCTGACTAAGAAAAGAGGATCAAAGGCAGGGGATTTAGTCTTAGAAGTCAGGAAGACCTTTTCTCAAATTAGGAAGAAAGGGAGAGAAGATAGGTGAAGAAATGTAAGAGCTTAAATCAAGAGGAAGGTGCATAAGCAATCTATTTTCTGTGACCTTGATTTTCTGTAGTAAACAAGGAAGCCAGCTTATCTATTCAGATCTAGAGAAGACGTCTGGGGATTTTAGGAGGGCAGGGAAAGTATGAAAATAGATCTATCTGGGAAGTCTGCTGAAGGATCTACTGAAGATCAAACAGTAGGATGCTTGAGCTGTCTTAATGGCCCAGTTAAGAGTAACCAATCAGTCAACAAAAGTATGTTAGCAATGAATGGCATCTTTGAGATCATTTAATATAACTCCTGAATTTTAAATCAACACTTTAATCACTCTGTATCCCTCTGTCTGCTATCTACTCTATTGGTCACTTCTACTCATCTTTAAAGATCTTGAATTCATCAGTTTTCCATTTGTTTTTTGGTTTGTGTATTATCTTCATCATTCTTTATTTTTGAGTTATAGGTGACATAGCATTATATTAGTTTCAGGTGTACAACATGATGATTCAGTATTTGTGTATATTGCAAAATGATCACCACAATAAGTCTGGTTAACATATGTCACCATGTATTATTACAGTTTTTTTTTCTTGTGATGGGAACTTTTAAGATTTACTCTCATAACTTTCAATTATGCAATACAATATCATTACCAATAGTTACCATGCTGTACATTACATCCTTATGACTTAACTTATTTTATAAATTGAAGTTTGTATCTTTTGACCACCTTTATCCATCCTTTCACCCCTTGGTTCTGGTAATCCCCAATCTATTTTGTGTATCTGTGGACTTTTTTTTTTTTAAGATAATACATACAAGGGAGATCATATAGCATTTATTTTCTCTGACTTATTTCACTTAGCGTAATGCCCTCAAGGTCCATCCATTTTATCCCAAATGGCAAGATTTCTTTTTTATGGTTGAGTAATATCCCATTGTATATGTATACCATCACTTCTTTATTCATCCACTGATGGACACTTAGATTGTTTCCATGTCTTGGTTACTGCAGATGATGCCATGATGAGCGAGGGGGTGCAGATATCTTTTCAAATTCATGTCCTTGTTTTCTCTGAATATTAAACTCAGAAACGGAATTGCTGGATCACATGGGAGTTCTATCTTTAATTTTTTGAGGAACCTCCATACTGTTTTCCATAGTGGCCACCTCTGTCCTCATCATTCTTGAGTAATTATTTGTCCAGGTCAACTACTATTCAACACATGGATCTTGTTCTTTATTGTCCTTCCCAATTCTGTTTACCATAACATTTCCCCTCTGCAGTCACTGGTATCTGTACTGTACTTGAAGAGTCTATGGACATAAGAAAATCAGTGAAGGGTTGGTAGTAGTTGGGTGTGGTGAGAGGATGTTAACAGATAGATACCAAGGAGAGAGGATGATCTGGAGGGTCTAGAAGGGATGGAGTACCAGTCAAAGTTGGGAGAGATTTGAGGCCACATAGAACTGAATAAAACTCATTCTTGTTTAAAATAGGTTTCTATCTATTCCAAGATAATTTTGATGTTTAAAAAATGTGCATTTTACATTCATGTGCTGTCATTTCTTCCTGTTTTGATAAACAGAACCTATATTGTTCGCATTAAAACTTAAAAAAAAATATGGAAAAAGTTACCAGTGAGATGTTTTTCTGCATAAAATTAAGGGTAAATAATATATCAAATGGGTAATAAATACCATGAGTGTTAAATATAAATCCTTAGAATTTGTAGATAGTCAAGTTATGCATACTTATCTATATTTAGCCAAAGAGGTGCTAAAAAGTTGATATTTATATTTCTGTGAATTAGTGCTACTATTTATAACATTATGAACATCTATCTGAGAAAAATTATTTGTTTGTATAACCATGTTTTGATATTTGGCAGGTTACTTAAATTGTGGCTTTCATGGACATTAGTACATGCATATTAAAAACAAACATTAATTTCATTGCCTTGTAAAGCACAAATTAACCAAACGTAATTGAAAGAGAGGGCACATACATGCAATATGCCAGTTTATATGAATTTGGATTATGTTTTAATGTTAAGAGTTTGGTTTTAAATGATCTAGGTAATTGTAGGCATTTCCTCTATTTAGTAACATGCACAGGTTTTTACAGCCGCGCAATAAACGTCTGTTCACATAGTGACAGGATACCATGCGTTGGCTGATGTACACGTTGGTCAAAATGTTTGTAGCTTTAGCTGTGGAACCTTGTGAAAATGGAGGGGAAGTTCACCCTGGTTTAAAGTGGCAGTTAATCACGAATTCTCATTGGAGAAGAGATGTGATAAGCTTCTTAGTCTGCCTTCGCATTTGTGCAAAGAAGATTCCAAAGTTCTGAAGACATCAGTTGCTCAAAACCAGCCCATCTGGGAAGTGTTAGAGCACTAATGAGAATTCATTATTATATCAGTGAAGATAATTAGCTTGGTTGATTAGAAATTTTTTTTTTGGTCAGGGGGTGGGAGAAATGAAGAGATACTGATCAAAGTTACCAGTTAGAAGATAATGAAGTTCTGGGGATCTAATGTACACTATTATTGTATTTAAAATACAATAATGTATTTGAAAGTTGTTAAGAGAATAGATCTTGAAGATTCCCTCCAAAGTGATGGCCATTCTGACTGGTGTGAGGTGGTACCTCATTGTAGTTTTGATGACATGGCCCCTTCTTGAGTCAAAAACACTCATAAGATGACCAGCTTATGGGTAAGTGGTACTGACTTCTCTTGTCAGAAGATGAAAAATGAAATATTTCTACTTATGCATGAGTTCCTAAAAACTTGCAGTAACACTCACTGCCTGAGCTTTGAAACCAATGCATTTCAAAAAATAGCTTGGTCTTCTACCGATGGAATCATAATGGAACCCACAATAGCCATCATTTATTAAGTGGTTGGTGTACGTTGTGTATCACCTCATTTAATTCTCATTCCAACTGAGAAAGATTGCAGTGCTCTCCCTGTTTCACAAGTTGGGGGAACGAGGGTTTGAGGCTAGCCCAAGGTCATACAGCTAGCTACTGAGTGGGAGTGTTGGGATTTGTTTGAATCCAGGGCTTCTGCAAAAGGTCTTTCATCCTTTAGGCAATAATTTGGGACCGTGATTGTTTATTTTTTAAAAACTAGTTTTATTGGGATTTGATTCACATACCATACAATCTATCCATTTGAAGTATGTAACTCAGTGGATTTTAGTGTATTCACAAAGTTGTGTAGCCATCATCACAACCAATTTTAGAACATTTTCATCATCCTAAAAAGAAACCTGTTACTCATTACAATCATTTCTCATTTCCCTTCAACTTCTTCCTCACTTCAGCCCAGGCAGATTCTTTACCACTGAGCCACCAGGGGAGGCCCACTCCAACCTTAGGCAACCATTAATTTTGCTTTCTATATCTATAGGTTTGCCTATTATGCACATTTCATTTAAATAGATTTTTATAACCTATGGTCCTTTGTGACTGGCTTCTGTAGCATAATTGTTAACATATCTATCTGTTGTTGTAGTGTGTATCAGTATTCCGTTCCTTTTTAATAGTATACCATTGTTAATGGCATATACCACATTTTGTTTGTCCATTCATGACTGACATTGTGTTGTTATCACTTTTGGCCAGTATAAATAATACTGCTATGATCATTTGTGTGCAAGTTTTGGGTGGACATATGTTTTTCTTTGTCTCGGTTATACACTTAAGTTGGGAATTGCTGGGTCATGTGGTTTGGGCCACGTTTTAACCTCTAAGGTTTTGTATAGGTCATTTTGGAAATTGCCAGAGTACCCAAACACATCGAGGTAGCAGAGTACAGAAGAGCTACCCAAAGATTTATGCAGTATTTTTAGAGGTTTGACAATCACTTTCCCTTTTCTATCCCACATAGGAACACTCAGTGGAATCATGGAATCTTAGAAGTGGAAAGCAAGTGACAGGTGACCAAGTCTCCTAACTGCTTTATTATAAAGATGAGGAGGCTAAAGCTCAGAGACTCACTTCTCAAGATTGTATAGCTGACTGGACCCAGACCAAATACATGGTCTCTTTTTTTCTCCCAGGGCTTGATTTCCGCTGGGTTAGCTTCTCAAAGAGGGGAGGTTCTCAGAAATGAGGTTCAGTTGCTGAAGGAAAGTTGCTTCATATATTGTTTGCCACTGGCTGAAATGTATCTGGAATGACATTCTAGAACTAGGTCATTGTAATTCTTTGGGGTATGTGGTGTGGCCTTGAAGAAAGCTTGTTTTGCAAACCATTTTGATTATAGGAAAGGGGTGTAAGAGGCCCCAGCAAAGGTGGTGGGGGAACCTTTGGAGTTTGGCCTTGGAGGCTGACACAAAAGAATGTTAGTAAGTATAAAAGAAATTCAAATAATTGTTGAAGTTCAGTGAGCAGTCTGATTTCAGTAAAGTAGAATGTGAATGTTTCAGAGCCTGATGGTCCAGGACATTTACAAATGTCAAGAATCACAAATGGAAATGGAAATTAAAAAAGTAAGGTGTGAGATGAAAAGCAGAAAGTTAAATGATTTTTAGATGTTATAACACTTTTCATAATACTGAAATCAATTCAATAAGCACTAAAGAAATAAGCAACTGGAAAATATCTCATTGAAGAAGGTGAGTGAAGATGCAGTCGATGTGAATGGAGAAGGTGTATAAATCATGATGCGAGGATGATTTGGTGAAACAAGCCTTGTTAGCGAGTATTCAGAAGATGGCACTAAATATTCCTAATGTCATCTCAATATGAAATAAGGTGTGATACTGACTTACTAAGCCACTTATTGAATTTTTATACATGGAAAGAATGTCTTGATTTTCCAATTTCTTCATAAAACATTTTTGAAATGTGAAGAGTAGTTTATTGTTAAACATTTCACGAAATGTATAAGAGACTTGGCAATTGAATGAAAGTTGCAAAATATGAAAGATATATTAGTTCCTCAGTACCTTTTGTAGCACAGAGAGATTTGGGGGTCATTTAAAAATTCAAGCAAATAAACAATCATTACAGTCTAAACTAAAGTATATTAGTTAAAAAATTCAACAACCGCTTGTTAGCTATATACTCTATGTGAGGCCTTCTGTTAGCCTCAAGGAATGCCAAGATTAACTAGGGATCATTTCTACTCCAGGAATTTATGATTTAATGATTGAAGTACTATATAACAAAAAGTATGCTAAATATCGATGATGAGAGAGACAGAGAGAAATACACAAAAAGAATAAGAGAAGCATGAAAGGCAGGCAGGCTTTGAAAATACATGTTCCATAATCATCTTGTAAATAAGGATTTGTAAGCTCTGTCTCCTCTGATTAGCATTAAAGATGGCCTATGGAGTCTAAGCTCTGTTGAGCTCAGGATATAGATCTTATTGTCACCAACTGTGTGTAACTGGAGAAGGACATGATATATGTGGAAAATATCTACATAGTAATTACTTATAGGGGTGACTAATGATAAATTGGATCTTGGCTTTAAATAAATAGTTGTAGCTGATAAAGCTTTTGTAATCTATGCAGTCCATATTCAGCTTTCTAGTTTCTCAGTTTTATAGCTGAATTTTCCCAATCCAGGATCCCCAACCTAGATTTTTGTTTTTAAATGTGGGAGAGTCTTTCTGTCTCTTTTCATCTTCTTGACATTAATTTTGGGTGTCCTGACCAGCTGTCTTGTGGGATGTCCTGCATTCTGGACATGTGATGATTGTCTCATAGTTGTTTTCAGGTTAAATATTTTTAGCAAGAATACTTCATGGCCAGTGTTGAGTTGTTCTTATTGTATCAAATTAGAGCATGTGATGTCATATTATTCTACTCTCACTTGATGAATGCCAATTTACTGTCAAATATGCAAAATGCAAAAATGACTTGGACCTCTTTCCATGTGATGGAAGTGCCTTAGGCAATGAGGGATTAGTTGGTTGGGGTGGCAGGGGTGTGTTGGTCATTAATCTTTTCTTATCAACTGAATGGCTTTGGCTGCAGTGAGTGGTAACCTGTTTGTAACAGTTGAAATCGTGGTCATGCTGATCCCAGGGATTCTGCATCATTGTCCTGTGTCCCATGCACTGCACTCGTTTTTCTTTATATTTATCGTAGTTGTGAGGTTAAATCTTGTTCTCTGTTTCATGTGTGAGAATTGTTTCAAATTTGAAGAAGTAGAGGTTTTAAACAGGGAAGTTTATAGGTTGCGTTCCCTAATTCAACACATTTTTATTGAGAGCTTCCGATTTTCAGGCACTATTATAAGTGCTGCTGAGCTATATACAAAGATCTGCCCTCATGGGAGTTTACGTTCTAGGTGGGAGACCATTGATAAACACAGAGAAAAATTTTTTTCAAATATCAGTTAGTGTTAAGTACCATGATGAAGGGCTTCCCAGGTGGCTCAGACTGTAAAGAATCTGCCTGCAATGCAGGAGACCCAGGTTTGATCCCCAGGTTGGGAAGATCCCCCAGAAAAGAGAATGGCAACCCACTCCAGTATTCTTGCCTGGAGAATTCCATGGACAAAGGAGCCTGGTGGATTACAGTAGATGAGGTTGCAAAGAGTTGGACACAACTGAGCAACTAACACACACACACCATGATGAAACATTATGGAAAGTGTTAACAGAGTGTGTTTGGGGACATTGATGAGATGACATGGGCTGAAGGCCTCACTCAGGTGATGTTTATGCAGAGGTGTGATTGAGGTTAGGCAGCAGGCCATACAGTGGGGGTGGTCCCTGAACAGGATTCACGTGAAGCATCCTCTGTTTGAGGAGAGCCAGGAAACTGGCTGGGCAGGTGGTGGGCAGTGAGTGAGGGGAGCTTGGTAGAAAACTGGATCTAGAAAGAGTATTTAAATACAGTGCCTGCTAGGTGTGGTAACAGGAAATGCCTGCAGGCTGGAGCTGTCTGTACCTACTTTACGGCATGAAAAACAAGTATGGAAGTCCCTGAAAATGGCCGGTGTTATCTGAGTTCTCCCACTTTGTCCCATGTGGTATAGAACTGCATTAAATACAGTTTGACCATTTTGCTTTTTATTCCTATCTCCAAGGTGATGGTACAAGTACGTTAGTCAAGATACAAATTAGCAGTGGGTTCTGCTCTTTCCAGCTGGACATCTCTTTGTAAAGATGTGCAAATAGTTTTAAATCCTGTGGTGCCATGAAAGGAGCATTGAGCTAGGAGTTGGAAGATTTGAACCAAGAAACTGGCATGAGGGAAACATCTTAAACTTTCCCTAGTATCCTAGCCTTCCTATTTATCACCCTGAGATAAGTCCACTGAGTGTCTGATGGGGCTGCTGGAAAGAGGGAAGGGGCTGATGGATTGGATGTGCTTTATAAACTGGTGCAGTCTGCAAGTCTAAGGTATTATTATCGTTTAGACCTTTATTATAGTTTCGATAAACAGAGGCAGTCTATTATCTACCTCTTTGAAAGGGGAGTGACGAATAGTTACTTCAAGGTAAAATGCTTCTTAAAGAGCTGAGTCTGATCAGTGCACCTTAAAGGAGCTAATGAATTATTCAACTGTTCTTCAAACCAGTATATCTGAAGTAAGGAAATGATCACTTTTCACTCCCATTTCCATCTTCTGGAAATCAGCATGCTCTGTCCGAGATACTACCTGGAGAATCTTGTTGAGTTTCAAGCCTGGATTAATACACGAGAAACAGCTTCGTGTTTCTTAGAGAAATGGAAATTTAAGGACTGGTGCATCTAAATGAGGCCATTGGCTAACATTCATTGAGGGTCTAACATGGATGCAGATGGATAGACGCAAAGGTGGATGGATGGATGGATGGATGGATGGATGGATGGATAGGTAGGCAGGTAGAGAAGTAGACTAGATGGTTGGTGCTTTGTGGGATAGAAAAATGTGTGAGAAATGGATATTGATAACAATTATATCTGACATTATTAAGCAGTTATATGTACCTGCATGAATCCTCCCCCAAACCATAGAAGGTAACCAGTATTATTATCCCACTTTACAGGGGAGGCAAATACTATTTAGAGGGGTAAGTAGCTTTCTCACGGTCATAGAGCTAGAAAATTACAGAGCTGGGATTTGACTTTGGATGTGCCAGTTGCATATGGTATCACTGGGAGAGAAGAATTTTCTCTAAGGGAAGTGACATAACAAATACTGAACCACATGTGTGTGCAGTGGAGAGGGGAAGGCTGTCCATGGAGGAATATAGCATAGGAAGAGAATGGATTACTGGGAGCTGAACTAATTGTAGGAGGTCTCTTAGTTTGTTTAGGCTGCTATAATAAAATACCATACGGTGGGTAGCTTATAAACAACAGAAATTCATTGCTCTGAGTTTAAGGTACCAGCATAACTGAATGGTTGTCCTCTTCAGAGTCAAAGACTTCTAGCATTTTCACATGGCATAAGGGATGAGGAGGCTTTCTGGGCTTTCTTTTTATGAGAGCCACTGATCCCATTCATTAGGATGATTCTCTTGACTTAGTTACTGTACAAAGGCCCACTTCCTAATACCATCACCTTGAGGGTGAGAATGTCAACATATGAATTTTAGGAAGGCACTGTGACACATTCAGACCATATCAGGAGGATTGTTGGAAGAGGATGCCCTTTAACAGAGATTTAAAAGATTGTGGGGACTAGAGTGGGAAAAATGAACAGGAGCCAAACTGTTCAGGAGAACGAGCAAGTGCAGATAAAAAGGTTGTTGATGTTGTTGTTGTTCAGTTGCTCAGTTGGGTCCTACTCTGTGACCCCATGGACTGCAGCACTCCAGGCCTCCGTGTCCTTAATCAACTCCCGGAGCTTGCTCAAACTCATGTAAACTCATGTCCATTGAGTTGGTGATGCCGTTCAATCATCTCGCCCTCTGTCATCCCCTTCTCCTACTGCCGTCAATCATTCCCAGCATCAGAGTCTTTACTAATGAGTCAGCTCTTTGCATCAGGTGACCAAAGTGTTGAAGCTTCAGCTTCAGCATCAGTCCTTCCAATGAGTGTTCAGGATTGATGTCCTTTAGGATGGACTGGCTTGATCTCCTTGCAGTCCAAGGGACTCTCAAGAGTCTTCTCCAACACCACAGTTCAAAAGCATCAATTATTTGGCACTCAGCCTTCTTTATGGTCCAACTCTCAAATCCATTCATGACTACTGGAAAAACATAGCTTTGACTATACAGACCTTTGTCAGTAAAGTAATGTCTCTGCTTTTTAATATGCTGTCTAGGTTTGTCATAGCTTTTCTTCCAAGGAGCAAGCATCTTTTAATTTCATGATTGCAGTCACCATCTGCAGTGACTTTTGGAGCCCAAGAAAATAAAGTCTGTCACTGTTTCCATTGTTTCCCCAAAGGATAAAAGTATATATAGCCAGAGACAAGTGGGCTGAGGGGTCCTGTCCTTCCTAAAGGGAGAGTTCCAGATGAAGCATAAGAACAAAGAAGATTAGAATAGAAGCCTGCATCTCTGCTGTGAGATATTGGTGGCCAGACTCCAGGACTTGGATTTTACTCCTCCAACACTACAGACCTCATGTGACCCCAAAGCCAGCTAGTGATTTAATGAAAGCTGTGCCTGAAGAGGACTTCATTTGAAATCAGATATAAGGATCTACTAGAGTTGAAAAGATCAGATATGAGCAAAACATATTTTTGTATGATGTAATTATATATTTATGTATCTCTGAGTGAGTGAAGTCGCTCAGTCGTTTCCAACTCTTTGCGACCCCATGGACTGTAGTTTACCAGGCTTCTCTGTCCATGGGATTCTCCAGGCAAGAATATTGGAGTGGGTTACCATTTCCTTCTCCAGGGGATCTTCCCAACCCAGGGATTGAACCTGGGTCTCCCGCATTGGAGGCAGACGCTTTAACCTCTGGAGCCACCAGGGGAAAAGGAAAAGGAAAACATACTCTGATTCCATGAGTTATGAACACAGGCTGTGCAGTCTCTCTCAGAGCTATGGTCAGTCCATGTTTAAAACAGGATCAAGGCTACATGAAGAGAGGGGAGCCCTGTCTAAAGTACCGTTTCCCTACTGGGCTTGACAAGGGGTGTTCAGGTTCCTGATGCTTCTAGGTTTCCTTTCATTCTTGTGATTCATTTGCTTCAGTCTGACCATTTTCCCTTTGGCCTGCATAATTAAAAACAGCTATCATTTGCTTTTCAAAAATATGTTCTCTGAGCATTCATAGCAAATGAAAGAATTAAATGTTCTTTCTGTTCTTTCTGTTTTGCTGATGAGAAACTGAAGCTCAGAGAGGTTAAAAACTAAAGTCATATAACTAGCCCAATAATCAGTGGCATTAAGGTTGATTATTTAGTCAGGACACTCCTGGTTTTTCTTCCATCTTTGTGGTGGTTAAGAGTATGAAATTGATTGTTGACCATCCCCGCTCCCTTGCTTGCTAAGTACTCTTGGGCAGGTTATGAAATATATGTGTGCCTGATTTTCCTAATCTATAAAATGAGGATAGTCGTACAATCTACCTGGCATGTTATAAGAGCTCAATTAATAGCTCTTCTGTGATTAATTTTTAAGTATTATTTTCTATCACCAAATCCTTCTGTTGGCTGTGACTCTCTGGTGCTCAGAAAAAGATTCCAGTTCTGGCACAAAGGAAAAAGGAACATCTTTGAATATTCATTCCAGTTTGTGCATATTAATTGGAAAACTAATTAGCTGTCTATTTTTTTTTTCCCTGGGATTTTCTTAACCCAGTTTCCATGTCGATGCTGCACACGCTTCCCTCTGTACCCATCTCGGGGCTCATCAGCTGCTGTTAAATGTGGTGAGGCAAGAAGGAACTTGATATTGTCTCACTGCCAGTCTTGCCATCTCCTCAACAGGGTAGAACTGCAATCCTTTTAGGACTGTAAAAACAGTTATTTGGGCTGTCTTGCCTTACTTGAACCTGTGGGGCAAGGGCAAACTCAAGTGTCCTCAAGGTGGTATAAGATTTCGGAAGAAGTCACTCAGCAAATTTGCAATAGACTATTTATAACCAGACAAGCGAAGCAAAAAAGCTACCTACTTGGTTGCAGTTATCAGGAGGGGAGGAAGACAAAGAATTCAGAGAAGCAGTTCCCACAGAGCTTACTAGTCATCGAAAACTAAAAACTCCTTACCATGTCCTTTGTGTGTTCTTCTAGGGCTTAGAATGCCAGAGATATTCATTAACGAGTCACTGGTGGGGCTGAGCTTTGGTGTAATTGCTCAGTTGGCCTTTCTAGGAGCTACTTCTTTCTTGCTTGACTTTAACGAGCAGTTTTATATACAGATATATTCTCTAGTACCGGTAGTATCGATTTCTGGGTCTAATTTAAAATAACCCCAAGTATTCCCGCTCACTTCAGTGACTATTCACAACAGGAATTCAAACCCAAGTTTGCATTGCTAATGTTCTGAAAATCTGTTTGTCCAGTGCTAATTATGCTTTCATTTACACTTGAAAGACCAGCAGAAGAGCAGCGAAGTCTTACAACAATCAAAATTTGAAATTAAACTTATTGCACCTCCATGAAAAATACTAATAGTATTTTTTTTATCCAGAAGACATGCAAACACTTTCAATGAATATGTAAATATGATGAGTGTCAGTGATTAGAGCCAACTCTTTTACTTCTCTTTCTAACAGCTTGCCCAGCCTTGGAGACTGGCAATGGAATGAAAACACTGTAAATTGCTAACTCACATAGATGGCCAATGCCTCTTTTTATTTCCCAATGCTGATATTATAGATGACCCAAGGGTGAAGGCATTTACGTGTGCAGAAGTCTGACCCACTGGAGCTCACGCTGCCATCAGCCCTTTGTGATGGAGACTACGCAACGCTATCTGAGGGTAGTGTGTTAATGCTAGCTTCAGTTCTGTTGAGAAGTGGGGTCTGTACCTCCTTCCCTTTGAATTTGAGTGGGTTTAATGAGTGCCTTGTCATGTGCAATATGGCAGAAGTGGTGCTGTGTCAGTTTTCTGGGCAAAGGTTTCCAGAGGTTGTAGCCACTGCTTCCTGTGTGTTGAAACACTCACTGCACGTAAGACCTGAGGCTGCCATGCTGGAACGATGCTCAGGATACTCCTTTGTAGAGGTGGTGTGGAAAAGAGATGCCAGTCAACCATCTCAGCAGGGTGCCAGACATGTGAGTGAAGCGTCTTCCGCTGATTCCAGCTTTGGCTAGGAAGTAAAAGCTCCTAGAACCGTGAAAGATGTTCTTTTAAGCCAGTAAGTTTTGAGGGGTTAGTTATCCAGCATTAGATAACCTGAACAGGGACACATTTTCTTTTTTTCTGTCAGAGAAGAAAAGATGCTTTTGATGGTCTAGAATTGAGTATTTTTGTTTCTATATTGAGATGTAGGAACCTCTTTAGACTGATGTTTTCAGGGTTCTTTTGAATTTCCTAGAGGACCAAAGAACCCTGTATTAATTGCTGCTCCTTATCTAGATTCTGTTTTCTTTTACTTAACTTCACCTTACTTGTTTGTGCAAAGTTGTGGCAAATATAAATTTCCACTCCGCTGACAGAATATTCCTGCAAAGCTAGAGTTGCACTGGCCAGAAGAAACATTGGAACAGCCAGGAAGAAACTAGAAATTGGCAGAAAGGAGAGAGTGAAAGTCATTAACAATGCTGCTTGTACTGAAAAATGGAGAGAGAGAGAGAGAGAGAGAAAACTCCAGAAGTTTTGGTTTTGATTTAACATTTGGCATGAATGAAAAGACAATTCAATGTGACTCGGTTCCTCCAAAACCCCTGGGGTGCCTATGGTATCTAGGGGACCAGAAGATAAGGTCCTGTGCTAAGCTTTGTCTGTGTCCATCCAGTTCATCATCTTCTCAACTGTATGGGTAATGAGAGTTGTGGAGACTTTTGTTTGCTCTCTTTATTTATATTTTCAACAGCTTGAAGACCATATATATCTAAAGTTTACATGTGGCCTTTCTATGAATAAGTCATCAGTGAAAATACATATAAGTAAAAATTCACCTGCAATGTGGGAGACCTGGGTTGGGAAGATCCCCTTTAGAAGGGAAAGGCTACCCACTCCAGTATTCTGGCCTGGAGAATTCCATGGGGTGTATAGTCCATGGGGTCGCAAAGAGTCGGACACAGCTGAGTGACTTTCACTTTCAAAATAATGTTAGTGCCTTTCAGATTTCATGTTTCACTTTTTTTTTTCACTCATAGGTGACAGTAGATTGAAGTTTTGTTTTTCTGCACATAGAGAAAATGCAGACCACTTCGCTAGGTGTTGAGGATTCTAAGGCAAGTTTCACTCAAGGGGAATTGCTTTTTTTTTTGACTCTTGCTTTGTTTGTTTGTTTTTAATTCCACTGTCTGGTTTCCAAACACCCGACTTCTTTTTGATGTTGGTGCAGGGATAAGTGAGTATCAAGTTGCTTACTGCTAATATTTGTCTTCAGTATTTCAAATTCAGGTTTTCTCCAATTTTACTCCAGAGTATGAGCACAGAAATAACAGCATTAATTAAAAACACAAAATGCAAATAGAGATAGCTACAGAGCACAGTTTCGTCCCCCTTGGGGGACACTAATCTAAAAGTATATCAACATGTAGCAGTAAACTGTGAGGTAGAGAAAAACGGCCTAGATAATGCTCCTTACTCTTGTTCCGTGAAATTCAGTTGTGTGGGAGATGTATTGATTGGTGCTAATAACAGTATTTCCTAATATTTGTGTATTGATTTAAAGCTTTCGCATACGTTAGCCTGTGTCGGTTTGCAGTTGAGGAAAGTGAAATTTAAAGATGCTTTGCTGGATGGTCTGGGACTCAGCCAGAGGGGAGGGAAGAAGGGTGGAAGAAGCCTGATAAGTGTTCTGTGTCTGGTGGATACTCAAATCCTTAACATGTCACTTCATTTAACTGTCACAACAACCCGCTGAGGTAGGTACTGTTACTGTCATTCTCATCTGACCATCGAAGGAACCAGGGATCGGGAATATGAACACAGCTGAGGCAGCTTTTGAGGCCAGAGCCCAGGTTTGACCATATCTGGCTGCTTTCTGCTGTCTTCCATCCCAAGAGCAAAAAAATCTCTCTCGGGACACTTTGCGGCAAAATGAGTCTGACACCCCTTTCCCAGTCCCCACTACTGTAGAGGCTTTCCTGGATCCCTGGGCTTGTCGAAGCCTCCCTTCGTGGCTAAATGAGCCCTCTGGTCCTCTTCCTTCCTTGAATCCAAAGCTTTCCTTATTAAACAAGGTGAGGAAGTTAGGGCTTCCTTAAATACATGATAGAATTTTGCAGAATTTCTCAAATTGAGTTGGGGAAAAACCCCTAATGTAGCCTTTTAGTTATCTACATAGGCTTTTCTCTCTCTCTCCTATTTAATGAAGAAATAGAATTTATATCAAGGACAGAATATAAACATAATGTGAAAGATGTTATGTTTACTTTGTCCTTTTCCCACTTTTTAAGAAGCTGCCACCAAAATGGCTTTAATGGAAACTGTATCTTACTGTGATTCTGATCATATGATCATACTGTTAGGATTTTCCTCCTCATCTTTAACCTTTTTGAACATTGTTTTGTGGGAATGAGGACTTCAGAGTAAGCGTATCACTCACTGCGGGTTGGGAACGCTGACTTGGAATGGAGGTTACTGAAGGGCTTGGAGACAGGAAGCAGCCATGAGGTGCCTGAGCTGCTCCTTTCTGGATGGCTAGGTGATCCTGCTTATGCTCACATGGGCCTGATGAGATAGGTGGGTGTGGCTCACAGCTCTGAGATGCTCCTGTGCATCGCATACTGGGAGAGGCTGGAGTTTCATTGTGCACACTTAAGGAAGCTGGGGCCACTGCAGGAACCACACAGTGCTTGTTAAATTAAAGTTATAAACATGAAACCTTTTGATGTTTCTGTTTCCTTGGAAAATGGAAATAAAATCTCTGCTCTTCTACTAAACGGCATTTATTGAGTGCTGATTCTCAGAGGGCAGCTACTGCTCCCTGCCTGCCTTCTCCCTCCTGACAACTGAGAACAGGGGCTGGGGGAGTCTCTACCTCCCAGATGGTTGAAGATGCTATGAACCCAGTAAAAATTACTGTTTTATATGATTGGTGGCCAATTGTCTCCCTGACTGCATTCCATTAAGAACTCGAGAAAATGCACCAAAGCAACAAGGCAATTTCCATTTTACAACTAAAAGAGTTTCTAAATTTGGAACAGATAACTGTGGAAAGTTAATAGAGCCTTGACAGTGCTCAAGGTCATCTGATGGATGCTTGCTTTCTTTTTATGACATTCCTGCCAAGGTTACCATCACCCCCTGTGCCCACCTTACCCCCTTTCCTCCACTGTCCACTGTAGAGAGCACCCTAGTTCTCTTTGAATATGTTCTCCCACTTTCTTCAGCTCATCAGCTACTTTTCCTTACCCCCTCTCACCCACTAAACACCAGAGGAGACCCCTTCTCCCTTGTTCCCAGGTCCCAGGCCTCCTGACCTTTCCCCTATCCCCATCTGGAGGGACCCATCCTTGTCCTCTTTTGCTTCCTCCCACTTCTGTCCCCTCTACTGTGAGTGACTGGGGGACTTCCCTTCACTCCCATTCTGCCCCTCTGCCCCGCTTTGCTCTGGATAAAGTCTCATGGGCTCTGTTACGATCCTTGTCAGCAGTCACTGTGCTATCTGCCATGTTCATTACAGACTCAGTGAACTGAGGAATATCACACTTCTGGATGCCTCTGTTTTCTGTCTGTAAAATGGGGGTGTAGTCACTTATTCTGAGCAATTAATTGGTGGGACTTTTAAAAAAACATATGTATTCATTTCTTTGGCTGAGATGAGTCTTAGTTGCATCATGTGGGGTCTTTGTTGTAGTGCATGGACTCTGGTCTAGGCACATGGGCTTAGTTGCTCTATGGCACGTGAGATCTTAGTTCCCTGACCAGGAATTGAACCCAGGTCCCCTCCATTACAAGGCAGATTCTTAACCACTGGACCACCAGGGAAGTCCTGGTGGGATGTTTTCTAGAGAGTCTTTGGAGTGTGATTGCTCTGTGTGGAATGTCTGCTGCATGTCTCCGAGCTCTGGATTCTTCTCACCTCCCGACTCTCTGAGATCTAGTTTCAGATCCCTGCCACGCATTCGCCCTGGCTTGTG
The DNA here is from genome assembly GCA_917880005.1 of Nanger dama. Classification (NCBI taxonomy): domain Eukaryota; kingdom Metazoa; phylum Chordata; class Mammalia; order Artiodactyla; family Bovidae; genus Nanger; species Nanger dama. The sequence goes on from CAKJTW010000011.1 coordinate 40,317,341, forward strand.
ACTTCTGTCATCTAGGGAGGCAGTATAATGGAATAGCTTTAAGGTTCTGTCCTTGAGGGCTGTGTGCCAGCAATGGGGACCACTACTGAACTACAAGCAAAGGGATGCTGTGTTTTTTTCTTCTAGCTCGGCTTTGGTCATCCATCATTAAATACCTAATTATTAACTCAGTTGTGTGCTTGAGGTCCTGGCATTATAGACCCCAATATACTTGTCAATCTATTCTGTAGCATCAAACATAACTTATCATAAATAGGCCACAAATAGTTTTACTAATGGCTGTATTTTCTCTAGCCCTTTCCATTCTTAGCTCTGTAGAACTGTGGTTCGTCTGAAGAGTTAGACACATGATTTCTTTGGCTATAGCTCAAGGGTTTCCTTAAATTCTTATTTGCCCTCAACCTGGCCTGTTTTTGAAACATGAGCACGACTCTTATGGTGTTCTACTAAACTAGTTCTATTTGACTGTGAATTTTGTTTTAAGTAGTGTTTCCTAGCAGGATATCATACTCTTACTTCTGGAGATTAAATTTAGGGATGCTCTCTATAAATTGTGGAGGAGAAATCTATCAGCCTTGTGCATTGTTTATAAGTCATGGCCAACATTACCTGCTACATGGAGTAGACTAGAGCCTGCTTCTCTGTTTATATTTTGAAGTTGTTTGAATTAAATGAATCTATTTTCTCTAGACTGCTCTTTTACTTAGTGATGCGTCTAAATTAGTGTTTTCATCTTTTACCAAATTGGTATTTGGTGAAGAAGGAATTCATAGGGTCTGGACTCCATCTCAGGCCTGTTCATGCTGATCATGCTCGGCCACCTCTCCAATGGACTCTGAACTCTGTGTTTAGTGCCTATGAAAATAACAGCAGAAGGATAAGACCTCCTCCAGACAAGGGAACTTTGAAGATAATATCTAGGTTACTCATCGCCTAAGAGAAAACATACACTAATCACCCCTTCCTCCAGACAGGCCATAAATTTTTCTGTATCAATCGGACTGTAACCTCGGGTTTATTGATTATTGGCTAATTGTTTGACTGTTTGAGCACATGAGCATATAGCACATGAATGATGGGGTTATTGGGATTGTATTTTCCTTGGTTTATGTAAGTCTCAAGGAATTTGGAGTGGTGGGTTCAGAAACATACACATGGGGTATAAAAGATTTCCACAAATGCTGGTCGGGGTCCTTGGCTAAGAGGAGACTCTGCCTTGGGCCCGCCGGTGTAATAAACTGCACTCCACTATCTGCATTGTCCTTCTGAGTGAGTTTGTTTCCCAGAATGCGTGGCTACAACAGGAGTACCTTATAGATTACTTATTTAGTTTTTTCAGGATATACACTGGTAAACTAAGAGTAGAAAAATTATAAGAATTTTAATGCCATCTAAACAAAATGGTCAAGGGTCTTATTTGATGATTTTAGGGTTACTTTGTTTCCACAAAAACAAGTAGAAAATTGATAACTTGGTAAATACCTCTTACTTGAGTGATTGAAGGGTTATGAGATTGTGTACTGCGAGATCACTTTTAGAAATCAGCAGAAAAGTTCTATGAAGGATGCTAATTTACGTGTTATTTACAAAGCTAAAGAGAACATCTATTTGTCTAAAGCATTCCACCCACCCATTTTCCATGTCATTTATCTCTCTTTTCATAATTTATTTTTTAATTTGATTGATTTTAAATTTTACCTGCAGAGTTATACTGCCTGCATTCCAGTCCCCACACTTACCAATGTGTAACCTTTAAGACATTGCTTACCCCCTTCTGTTTCTCTTTCCTCATCTGTAAAATGAAATAATGACTCTGCCTACCTCTACCAACCTGTGTAGGTTTATAAAATCAGCTTTATTGATTAATTACATTATACCATTCTGGGACCATTACGGGCTTCCTTGATGGCCCACTGATGCAGGAGACTCAGGTTTGATCCCAAGGATCATTATAACAATTTCAAATTTCTAATTGTGTTAAACGTTTAAATTGAGCCAATGATAGGCTCAATTATAGAGGAAATACTCTATAGGCTTAGAGGCTCGGCATAGAGGAAATACTGTCTAGAGTAACAATAACGATTGTAGTTGAGAGGAGAAACTGCCAGCCTGGCAACTAAAATGTCCTGGTTTCTCCCCCAAATTCTGTCAGTTGTGTACTTGGAAAAATCACTTAACTGCTCCGAGTCTTGGACTCCCTATCTGTGAAATGGAGAAACTAGTATTTTCCTTGCAAAACTTAGGGGACTTGAGAATTTGTATAATCAATGAGAGAATATATGTGAATTCTCTTTAAAAATAAATAAATAAACTGTGCACCCTGAAGTTGTGAAGTAGGTTTGACTGAAGACTGGCAGGAATTCGAGATTCCTCAGATTTTCTTTAGCTCATTAAACAAAAGAAAGAAAGAAACTGAAGACACAGACTATCTTTCAGTTCAGTTCAGTTTAGTTGCTCAGTCGTGTCTGACTCTTTGCCACCCCATGAATCGCAGCACGCCAGGCCTCCCTGTCCATCACCAGCTCCCAGAGTTCACTCAGACTCACGTCTGTCGAGTCTGTGATGCCATCCAGCCTTCTCATCCTCGGTTGTCCCCTTCTCCTCTTGCCCCCAATCCCTCCCAGCATCAGAGTCTTTTCCAGTGAGTCAGCTCTTCTCATGAGGTGGCCAAAGTACTGGAGTTTCAGGTTTAGCATCATTCCTTTCAAAGAAATCCCAGGGCTGATCTCCTTCAGAATGGACTGGTTGGATCTCCTTGCAGTCCAAGGGACTCTCAAGAGTCTTCTCCAACACCACAGTTCAAAAGCATCAATTCTTCGGCACTCAGCCTTCTTCACAATCCAATTCTCACATCCATACATGACCACTGGAAAAACCATAGCCTTGACAAGACGGACCTTACTCGGCAAAGTAATGTCTCTGCTTTTGAATATACTATCTAGGTTACTCCTTCCAAGGAGTAAGCGTCTTTAATTTCATGGCTGCAGTCACCATCTGCAGTGATTTTGGAGCCCCCCAAAATAAAGTCTGACACTGTTTCCCCATCTATTTCCCATGAAGTGATGGGACCAGATGCCATGATCTTCATTTTCTGAATGTTGAGCTTTAAGCCAACTTTTTCGCTTTCCTCGTTCACTTTCATCAAGAGGCTTTTTAGCTCCTCTTCACTTTCTGCCCTAAGGGTGGTGTCATCTGCATATCTGAGGTTATTGATATTTCTCCCGGCAATCTTGGTTCCAGCTTGTGTTTCTTCCAGTCCAGCGTTTCTCATGATGTACCCTGCATAGAAGTTAAATCAGCAGGGTGATAATATACAGCCTTGATGTACTCCTTTTCCTATTTGGAACCAGTCTGTTGTTCCATGTCCAGTTCTTACTGTTGCTTCCTGACCTGCATATAGATTTCTCAAGAGGCAGGTTAGGTATAACAGTCAAACATGTGTGAGATCAGATTGCTCATGATTTCTTAACGAATGTGTTATGAAGATTCATTAAATTAATGAAATGATGAAAATTAGTTGCAGTGATAGGAAGCAAAGCTGGCATGTTTTAATTTTTATTCTTTTTGTTTACTCCTTACAGTGGTTCTCAGAGGCTTTTGGAACTTGAGGGGAGAAGGGATGTTTTGGTTGTCAAAATAAATGAGGCACCAAAATGGCATTTGGTGGGCAGTGGCCAGGAATGCTAACCTCCATGCAATGAGCAGGGCTGTCCAGCTTAACAAAGAATCGCCCTGCTCAAGATTCTAATAGTGTCTTCATCAAAAATAACTTGTTACCTGATTTCTGTTTCTTGACATAGGTCCTCCAAGTGACCTTTAAAGGTGGTACCCAGCCAGTGCTACTTTACAGAAAACAAGTGGCTGTACTTCATATTTTAATTAATTGGAAATGCTTCTCCCACATCTCTCATCTATGCTGATTTCATTTTCATGGATGTAGCCGTGTCCTGGCATCTTTTATCTCTGAGTCTGTACATGTGTGAGGTATGGATGTCAGGTATAGTCCCACAGTTGTTGCTCTGAAAAACAAGACTGAGTAAAGCTGCTGTTCTAACAACATCTTTTTATTTTTAATTTTTAGAATATACTTTCTTTTATTTTTCAGTAGGTAATACATTGCCATGGTTCAAAAATTAAAACCAAGTTAAAGGTATTGCCATTAGGAGAAGGCAATGACAACCCACTCCAGTACTCTTGCCTGGAAAATCCCATGGACGGAGGAACCTGGTGGGCTGCAGCCCATGGGGTTGCACAGAGTTGGACACGACTGAAGCGACTTAGCAATACATTGCCATGGTTCAAAAATTAAAACCACATTAAAGGTATACTTTAAAAGGTCTCATTCCTATTCTAGTCCTAATCCATTGCTTTCATGCACCTCCTTATAAGTGGCTATTTTTATTAGTTTCTTACTGTGCTTCCTTGTTTCTTTTCTTTCTTTCTTTCTTTTTGTGAACCATTTTTAAAGTCTTGGTTGAATTTATTACAAAATTGCTTCTGCTTTATGTGTTGCTTTTCTGGCCTCAAGGCATGCGGGATCTTAGCTAACTACCAGGGATAGACTCCTCACCCCCTGTACTGGAAGGTGGAGTCTTAACCACTAGACTGCCAGGAAGTTCCTCCATTGTTTCTTTATTTGAGCAAATGTGAATAGATAATTTACCTCTCTTTCTGATGCAAAACTCTTGTCTACCCATGGCTGATTCATGCCAACGTATGGCGAAAACCACTACAGTATTGTAAAATAATTAAGCCCCCAATTAAAATAAATTGATTAAAAAACAAAAACCCCACAACTCTTGCCTATTTGTTTTCTTAGTTTCTTCTGTTCTCATCCCTTGTGTTCTCTACATTCTTATTCTTGGAAGACCTGCCCTTTCAAAGTGTGTTTAGCTATAGCAGGCTTTCAGCTGCTTCATTTGCTTGGAGTCATTTCTTTTGGAGCCTTGAATCACCTCCAGCCTGGACGACCTGTTTCCCTGCCATCCTGGACTTTCCTTTCATCTTCCTCCTTTGCCCCTCTCTCTTTGATCTCATTTCCTACATTCCATGTCTTTCGTAGTTTACTTCCTTATTTTCAAGGAGTACATCTTTCAGGAGCTTTCAGAGGAAGGATGGAAAATTTTAGACGTTGCCAATTTCAGTATTTCCCTATTATGATTTCTGGATAGTTTTGCTTGGTAAAGAGGTCTAGGTTGGAGGCTCTGCTTTCTTTGTAGATGTGTGATTATTTGTGTGCACTCAGTTGCTTCAGTCATACCTGACTCTGCGACCCTATGGACTGTAGCCCACGAGGCTCCTCAGTCCATGGGATTCTCCAGGCAAGAATACTGGAGTGTGTAGCCATGCTGTCCTCCAGGGGATTTTCCAGACCCAGGGATCCAACTCTCCATTGCAGTGGGATTCCTTACCTGCTAAGTCATCAAAGGAAGCTCACTGAGCACATCCTTTGATTCTAGTACTTTGTCTCTCCTACTAGGAATTGATAGTTTTTGAGCCTGAAAGAATATTTTTAATCAGGTGGTTAAGTATTGCTGTAAGGATAGTATTGTAGACATTGTTCATTGTATTAATATAAGTTTATGGAGAAAAAAAGTGTGTGTGCTTTAGTGACAGTAATACCAGTGTTTCCTCTTAGTTTTGGAAGCCATTAATTATTTTGCCGATCCTGTTTCACTCTTGTCATTCACTGCCAGATGATTCACAACCAAATTTGAAACTCAGTGTTGGTGCTGCTGCTAAGTCACTTCAGTCGTGTCCGACTCTGCGACCCCATAGATGGCAGCCCACTAGGCTCCTCTGTCCCTGGGATTCTCCAGGCAAGAACACTGGAGTGGGTTGCCATTTCCCTCTCTAATGAATGAAAGTGAAAAGTGAAAGTGAAGTCCCTCAGCCATGCCCTACTCTTAGCGACCCCATTGACTGCAGCCTACCAGGCTCCTCTGTCCATGGGATTTTCCAGGCAAGAGTACTGGAGTGGGTTGCTGTTGCCTTCTTCGAAACTCAGTGCTAGGATCAAGAAAAGGTACTTGTTTGCATATCCATTCACTTCCATCGGGCACCAAATAAATTTTCCCCTTCTCTTTAGTTCTCTTTTGACTGGTTACCCCTCTTTCTTTTCTAAATTTTGGTCTGTGATGTCTTTGCAAACCTCCATGAGTTCTTTGCAAATGAGGTGGGGTCAGTAATAATGGAACACATAGTCTCAGAATGTCTTACCTTAAGACGGCCTTACATGGGCTTTCTAAAGAGAATTATTTTCTGTTCTTTTCTTTAAAAAGTCTTTTTACTGCCATATTTATAAATGGTATCAGTTATTTTTGTCATTACCTCAATAACGCTTAACCACCAATGGAAACCTATAGAAATATATGGTCATTAACATCTCTTGTTTGGGGGCTTTGGCACCCGACAAAGCTTGTGAATTTTCCTTTTAACTGAGCAGTAATTGCTGATTTAGATTTCACTAGTCCCAAAGAAACAGACATCACTTGTTTGGGCTCCAGAAATAAATAACAGCAACAGAAGTCACAGTGACAGTATACCAGCTAATTTATTGAGCATTTATTGATATTTTGTGTAAGGCATTGGACTACATTTAAGTGCATTACTTGATTCTTCCAACTGCTCTATGGAGTTGCTGTTAAATTGCTTCTTTGCTCTTTTATGCTCTTTTATTTCTCTGGAAGCTCCCACATTTATATTCATCTGACCATGTGCTTCTCTGCACTGCTGAGAACTTAAAATATTCAGCCTCTCTAAAAGTGGTGGTTTAACAGGTCTTGTGGGGTCCAGGTGTCCCAGGGTGGTAATATCTTCTCAGGAGATTCTGATGAGCTTCCTGGATAAGAATCACTGGACTGAGCTCCCCAGGATGGAATGCCTCTTTTGGCTGACAGAGATCCTTATCCAGGCTTTGGTTCTTAACCCCTCCTTTTGTTCTTCTAGGTCTAGACTTGCCCTACTATCATTCTTTTCTGTCCTGAATTTTATATTCTTCACTATAACTTTAAACAGAGACTGGATTCTTCACTGGGCCCTTTAATGATTCTCCTGTCAGTCCCAGTTAAGCCCTTAAAGAATAGTTTACCTTTTTAACCCTATGTGGTTCTGACTTTGCTCCTACCTGAGCAATTGTCAGTGCTCACTAGAAGCCAGATCTGGGGGCACTTTTGGGATCTGTCCCATCGTGGCTTCTTTGAGGCATGTGATGCTCAGAAGACTCTCTTGCTTTTCCTTTTGTGACACCGTCCACTGCTGGCTCTCCTAATTCTCTTGATCAATCTCCTTCATTTTTAGTGTTTATAAAAAATAAATTTTTTTCAGAAAGATTAAGAATAAAATGGCAGTTTATTTATAGAACAGAATACATAGTCGCAAAGAATCGGACGCAACTGAGTGACTAAACAACAACAAACCAATATAGAACAAGATAGTGGAAGAGTATTGTTGGGTAGGGACGGTCTTTCTGGCAGGGGTCTGAATCTAGCATCTCTTAGGAAAATGAATATGTCAGAGAATGAATCTGGCATGATTTCTTAAAACCCCTATAAATCAAACTCAGAAAACCTAAAGTTTTAGGTTTTTGGTTTAATCATAGGATGACAAGAGAATTGTGGGTCCAGAGTGTGGTTTCCACAATTCAAGAAAACCAGTCAGCCGCTAGATCATTTCTGATTCTGATAAGCTTACTGGAAGCTAAGTCAGATCTAGGGGACCCTGTGTGCATGTTCCTGGGAGAGCTTTACCACCTGTGTGTTCTGGGACCCTGACAATGAACCTGCTTCCTAGCAACCTCCTGGGTAGTTATCTGCAGCCCAGAGCAGGGCACCCTGCCAGTTCTCATGCTTCGCTGCCTTATGCTTGGATTTTCTTGTTGCTGTTCCTTTCTCCTCCCTTCCGTACAAAAGTAAAGTTTGCTTTGTGTAGAAAACTTAGAAAACATTCAACAAAAGGATGGAGAGTAAGATAAGTCTTATTATCACCCATGATTCCATCACTTAGATATAGATACCACTAAGCATTTTGGTATATTTCCTTCCTTTATTCTTATTTATGCTAATACTCAAGTACATGTTTTTATCTATTAAATTTAGATCAAACTCTATATAATGTTGTTTATTCTGGTTTTTTTTTTTGGTAATGATCTTTATTATGTTATGAAAAATTCTTATCCACATGATTTTTTTAATGGCTGCCTAGTATTCTAGCATTGAGATGTTCATGATTTATTTAATCAATACCCTGTTGTTGAACATTTAGGCTGTTTCCAATCTGTGATCTTATAAATAATGCTGCATTTAATAACCTTGAATATAATTGCTGGTACGTTGCTGATTATTTCTTTAGGACATATTTCTGGATGCTGGATGTTGTTCAGCTTTGCAGTTTGAGACCAGCAGTCATGATTGATTGGCCTTTAACTAAAACAGCTTCTAAGAGGGAGGGAGGCTCAGGGGCCTAGGGAATTCACCTGCTGCTTGACTTTGTTTACATCTGCTCAAGATCTCCTAAATTGCCTGTTGGATTTCTGAAAAAGAATTTCTTCAGAAATCCATAAATGGGGATTTCTTTAGGAGTCCACGAATGGGAAACTTTGTCACAGGTGAAACCGAATACATATTCTTCAGAGTAAATCCCTATTTGCTAGAGAGGGGTCTGAATTTTCTCTATTCTTTGCATGCTCTGGGTGAGTTCTCAGTTATTTCAAAGATCAGTGGAGCACTTACTATTTGTCTGGGAATGTGCTTACCTCCAGGGATACAAAAGTAAGCCCTCAAGGGGCTGATTTGCACTGCAGGGACAGACAAAGAAAGGCTTATTGTGGGTAAGAATCAGTGAGAACACAGCAAGGTCTCCAATTTGTAGGTAAAGGTGGAGCTAGTGGTAAAGAACCCACCTGCAATGCAGGAGACATGAGTTTGAGTCCTAGGTTGAGAAGATCCCCTGGAGGAAAGCATGGCAACCCACTCCAGTATTCTTGCCTAGAAAATCCCATGACGGAGAAGCCTGGTGGGCCAAAGTCCATAGGCTCACAAAGAGTGGAACACAACTGAAGCAACTTAGCAGGTATGCATGGGCCAGAAAACCAGGAAGGGCCTGGAGTGCAAAAGGGATGTCTGAACTGAATCTTGAAGAACGAGAAACATTTAGTTTTGCAATGAGGGAAAGCTCTTCCAAGGGGAGGGAGGGGCATGTTCCAAACTGTGGAATTGTGATGGTGACTTGATAAGTCAGGGGAACCATGAGCATCCCCATAGGTGGCATCTCAGCAGAACTTCCGAAACTTCTGTGCCATGCGTGGCAACAGGTCTGCACAGACAGTGACCCTGTCAGTCCCAGGGCCACGCCCGTAGGTCCTGAGCAGTTTTCACCCATTTCCCACAATGCATCATGTGAAAAAGCTTAAGCAGCATGACTTGGACACATAGAAGGATGGTGGGGGATGGACCAAGAAGTTGGGCTGGGGGCAGATTGTGAAGGGCTGTGTGGGCCCTACGAGGAGGAGTTTGGATTCCTTTGTCTGCTATTTCAGGATGTTCCTCTGTTACAGGCCACCGTGGAGATAGAAGATATGGGTCCTTGAGCTGGCTATCAGTTGGCATATTCTTTTGCTATCTTAGCAATTCTGTAATATGCTTTCTTTCTCCCAATAACAACTTGATGCTGCTGGCTCTGCACACTGACCTGTTTCACACCTCTTTGGTGAAAATATTGCCATGTTGGAACCACACAGTGGAAACTTGCAGTTGTGAAGTCTGTTTTGAGCTGGCAAAAGGTGACAGTCTAAGGAGGAATGATTTGAAAGCGCTAATAGTAAAACATCAGTTATTTTGAAAGTTTTGTGCTGTTTACTGTGACTGGTGTGAAAAGAATCAGTACATGGGAAAACTGTGTTTTATAAATTAAACCTCAGCATCTCACCACTGTATTTTCTTTTTCCAGCATTTCCTATTTATTACATCTCACTTAATGTCTGAGGTCTACGAATTCCTCAGCAGTGAGGCTAAGAAAAAAAGATGTTAAGATTCCTAAAGGGATATTAGATAGCTCTTTGTTTTACTGTATTTTTGTTTTGTAGATATTGTGAATGTAGGCCATCAAACAAAGCAGAAAAGGAAAATATTGTGCTTATGTTGTGTCAAAGAAATAGTTTCAGTTGATAAACTCCACATACTAGTGTCTAGTGCATATGGATCATCAATAAATTTGGATTTTAGGAAATTATACAAGTCTTTGTATATGTATTTTCTATAAGTGTAAATGTATTATAGTGATATCCCTATTTACAAATGTAAATATAATTTTTCATAAGTTGTCATTTTGCAACTTCAATTGTTACCATGTGGAGGAATTTCATTTTATTTCTCCTGTTCTTAACTAATTGCACTTCAAGATTAGAGGAGTGTAAAGTTCACATGAGTAGCTGAGCGGTCAGCATATTTTCCTGCCAGTCGTCACAGGGTATTTAGAATCCTCAGTGTGTGGGGCCGATCCCACATCGTTCTGAGCAGTGGTACATGAGTCTGAGACACTCAGAAATATCACATTAAAATTCAGAGGCATTTCTCTATTGGTCAGCTTTTTAACCCCCTCAACAGAGGCAGTGTAGGGGTAAGGAGTGTACTCCTTGGTCCGTCACCTCTCTCTCTCCATCAATCTGGCCATGACTCACAGAGCGGTGTGCGGCGGACCGTGTGAAACAAGGCAGGCATTCAGTATGAAAATCTAAGACAGATGCCCTTAGCACTCTTGTACTGAAGCCTTTAGAGACTGGCACACGAGATCCGTACTGATTGTTGAGGGTGTGAATAGATTTTCCAGATGCCGTGTCTCAGGGGCCCTGAGATGAAGCTTCTGCACTTTAATCTGTCTCCTGCCACCCCCTTGCCCACTTTGTGATCATCATATGCACATAAGATATACTTTCTGATATTGTACAATGTCAGCAAATTCCTGGCAATATAGACTCCTGGAGGGATGTAGATTTATCTTAATTTTTATAAACATACTTGCTGGAAAGTAAGTCTGTAAAAATAGACTGTACCTAATGGGTTGATATTTCTGTAGGTCTTTAATATTGGTCTGTTTTTATATTCCACATTTAATGGTCATATTGTTAAAATTACAAAAACTGTGGACCGATCTAAAAGAAGAATGCTTTTAAAATGATGTTTTGAGAGTCCAAAAAGTGATCCAAGAATGACTAGAAAGTGGTGATGTCTTGATTCTATTAAATTTAGTTGTCTTCTTGATACTGTCTATCTTTGACAGATAGAAAACTTTAATTTTTAGGAGATGCCATCTACATGTATATGAATAATTGATATGTTACTATGTATAAGGTTGATGAAGGCTTGCCACTGGCATTGAGTATCTACCTTTGGCTGAATAGGTTGATTTAGTACCATAAGTCATTATACTTTATATATTATACTTTTATAAAGTCATGGACTATATAAAGTCAGTATACTTTTATCTTTCTGTCTTCTGGGAATCAGTATAAAAGGTAGTGAACCCAGTTCCCCAAAAGGTTAAATAGAGTTACTCTGTGACTGAGCAATTCCACTCCTGGGTATATATAGTACCAAGAGAAATGAAACCACATGTCCACACAAATCATTGTGACATTATCCTTAATAGCCAATAGGTGGAAATAACTCAAATGTTCATGAGTTGACAAATGGATAAACAAGATTTGGCATCTTTAAAAAATGGAATGTTATTTGGCCATAAAAGGAATGAAATACTGATGCAGGCTACTCCGTGGATGGACCTTGAAAACATTATGCAAGAAACGAGTCACAAGAGGTTGCATATTAGGTGATTTTTTTCATGTAAGACATCCAGGACAGGAATGTCTACAGAGACAGAAAGCAGATGAGTGCTTGCTTAGGGATGAGGGTAGAGAGGTGAAGCAAGAGGGGGAGAGCCAGAGTTCATGGGGTTTCTCTAGTGATGGCTGCACACATCTGTGGTTATACTAAAAACCGCTTCCCTGATAGCTCACCTGGTAAAGAATCCACCTGCAATGCAGGAGACTCCAGTTTGATTCCTGGGTCAGGAAGTTCCCCTGGAGAAGGGATAGGCTACCCACTCCAGTATTCTTGGGCTTCCCTGGTGGCTCAGTAGGTAAAGAATCTGCCTGCAGTGTGGGAGACCTGTGCGTTCCCTGGGTTGGGAAGATCCCCTGGAGGAAGGCCTGGCAACTCACTCTAGAATTCTTGCCTGGAGAATTCCCATGGACAGAGGAGCCTGGTGGACTACAGTCCATGGTGTCGCACAGACTCAGACACGACTGAGCGATTAAACACACTGAATTATACACTTGAATGGGTGATTGTATGGTTTATGAATTACATTTGAAGAAAACTATTTTTTTTTTAAAGGCAAGAAATGATAAGAAAGATAAAATTCAAGGTAAGCAGTGATTGTGGGAAGTGGGAGGAGGGTACCCTAAGGAGGAGCATCCAGGTGATTTCAGAGAGTGGTGGTGTTCTGTTTTCTTAGTTAGATAGTGGTTATGTGGATGTTAATTGTGTTCAGTTTATTATGATATTTATTTAAACTATACTCAGCTGTTGTACGCACTCTATATTTCCCAAATTAAAAAAAAAAGTCTGTGATTCAAAAAGTTGGTAGACCATAGAAAAGATCTCTTTTCAATGTATAAGTAAAAAAAAGAAATATCATTCCATGTTTACTTATTTCTTCATCCAGCTGCCATCGTCACCATTGTCATCATCACCACCACCGTTTTCTAATTTCTTGAGTGGCTTTGTGCATCTCCAGTGTCCTGTGCAATGTAATAGAGCATGTAATGGGATCTCTGTGATTGCAGAAGGAGATATTAGTAACGCTAGTTGTAATGAATGAGACCATTTATTAGAGACCTGTTAAATGCCAGGCACCGTTAGAGGAGCTTTATATGCAATCTTTAATTTAATTCCTAAAATGAACCTATGAGATGTATACGCTAATCCCTATTTTACTGATGTCAAAACTAGGCTGGGGCGGGGGGGAGGTGGATTAAGTAAAGTGTTAAGAATCACAGAACTGGTTAGTAGGAGGTGGATTTGAAATTTCGAGAGTCTGTGCTCTTAACAACTATGCTATGTTAACTTTCACTAGACCAGTGTTCCTTGAGCTTCTGAAACCCCTGCTCCACTTTCTGAAATTATCATGCTCTTCCTACAGTTGAGAATCACTGTTGTTTTTCTTTCTCCATCTGCCAAGATTGCTTTGTCAAATCTTATATTCTTTAGTTGTATAGGAGAATGTTTGTTTTCTAGATATAAAATTATGTTGAATATTTTATTCTCAAATGACACATTTCTCCTGGACTTTTAGATATGCCCTCTGTTCCCAACATACAGTCTTGAAAGTTTTGAGCACAAGGCTTTTTTTTGCCAGTCTCAGAATCCATTTTCCAAAGGGTATTTCATACTGGAAAGTTGGGCCAGATATTAGAACAGCAGGCAGCTTTCACTGGAGAGCAAATAGCAGAGTTATACATTAGAAAAGGACTTAGAGATCATCAGTCTAGAATTTTTACTTTTTGAATGAGAGGGACCTGAGACTTTAAGAGTAACCAAGAAGCTGTGAAATCCTATCTGATTGCTGATGACCTGGAAAGTCATGAACTTTGTGAACTTGTGTGTGAACTGAGGACAAGAAAGAATGTCATGAGGTTTGCTCATATATTCTTTCACTAGTTTTGTTTTGATCTCAGCTCCATACTGGGCAGCATTTCAAGGGCTTTGTATCAGAAGCATGCACGATGCAGCCTTTGCCTTCACAGAAATCATGGTCTTGGAAGATACAGAAAAAGAACTCCAAATTATGGTGTGATAAGGCTATAATAAAGCAAGGAGATTGTGGGACATGGGAAGATGGACATTTACTTTATCTCTGGGGATGGAGAGGTTTCAGAAGGAGAGATTTTACGTAGTTAATACTTGAGCTGATTGCTGATAGTTATGTGGAATTGAGACACGTTTGGTGCATTGAGGAGAATGTTCATAATTTGGCAGGAGGCAAGAGGAAATGGACTTCCCAGGTGGTGCTAGTAGCAAAAAAATCTGCCTGCCAATTTAGGAAACTTGGGTTCCATCCCTGGGTTGGGAATATCCCTTGGTGTAGGAAATGGCACGCCACTCCAGTATTCTTGCCTAGAAAATCCCATGGACAGAGGAGCCTGGTGGGCTGTAGTCCATGGGGTCGCTAAGAGTCGAACACGACTGAGCGACTTCACTTTCACTTTTCACTTTCATGCATTGTAGAAGGAAATGGCACCCCACTCCAGTGTTCTTGCCTGGAGAATCCCAGGGACGGGGGAGCCTGGTGGGCTGTAGTCCATGGGGCCACAAAGAGTCTGACACGACTGAGCAACTGAGCACACACACACAAGAGGAGATGAGGCTGAGAAAGTGGCTCTGGGCATGTCCTGAGAGCCTCTTACTCATTCCTTATCCGTAGGTAAGGGGATCACTGACTCATTTAAGTCAGGGGAAGGATCACACCAGCAGACTGATGGTTTGGATGGCACTATCCAGGGATGCATTGAGGAGGGAAGAACAAATTCAAGGTGAAAGATGGTTTTATTCAGTTGAGAAATATTAAACAGTTCCTGTGTGTTTTGTATAATTGATTGTCAGATGCTGTTTTATGTACTAAAAGAAGAAAACCAGTATCTTAATTTCCAGCTGTATTTCAATTCCAGAGATGATAAAATGTGAAAAAAGTGTATTTTAGAATTAATGAAAGACAGCCTTAAATACTTAATATATATTTGTCAAAGAGTGAATGAATGATTTTCTTCTATCAGTGTCCTGTGTAGACTTGGAATAAAATAAAATACCTGAGAAATGAACGTTACATTTGACACATTAGTTGACACACTAAAATTATGAAACGAATGACTGATCTTTTCCTTGAACACTTGTCCTTTTGTGAGTGTAGCGATCACTCTTGACAGAATATCTTAGAAAAAGATTTCAGAATTGGCTGAGTGAGGAAATGCTCTGTGAGGGTGACATTATTCCATTTAGATTTAAGATCAAATAATGGAAGCTGTGTTTGTGGACCTACAGTTGTCCCCTTAGGGGAACATCATATGGTTAAACAGGTGGGGTTTAAATATCAGGCTAAGGTCCTGGCATGATTGATAAGAAATCCAGGGATAATTTACAGATCTGCCCTCGGGGGCCACTCCTGGAAGGAAATTGCTCTTTGGATGCTTAGCTTATGTTTTTTGGTGATTGTTCTCTCTGGCTGCAGCTGGGTCTTTCCTGATCCTCAGTCCCTCTTGTCAGCTCTTCCCCACATTTACTCAGTGGGATTCCAGCCAGGAATGTCTTAAGAGACAAGGGCAGCTGGGTCCGCACTGACCTCAAGGTTGCATTTTGCTTCTGTGGCTGTTTTGCTTCAGTTCTCACCATTTGGGGGTACTTCTCCAGGCAGAATGCGGCCAGGCTGCCAAACTTGGATGCATTCTTCACATTCTCCATGTGTTTGTACTTGTGCAACCCGAGAACAGGCAGTGAGCTGGGAGAGGGGTGAGGGAGGTGGTGGAAAGTGCTGTCTGCCCTTAGATATACTGATAAGGTGGCCCTTTTACAATGGTTCCCGGAACTTTGGCTTATATAGGCACTCCACACTGTGTAGAAAGTGGGCAGACATTGTTTTTATTGGACAAGAAGGCAGGAATTGTTGTAGAACCTCTTTCTTTAGGACAGACTAGGATGGCTATTCTTGTGCCCAGTAAAATGATTGAAAGTTTCCTCTCTTAGGAGACTAAAGAATGCATTTAAAAGATCTGAACTATGGAATGAGATTCCTGACATTGTACAGGAGACAGGGATCAAGACCATCACCATGGAAAAGAAATGCAAAAAAGCAAAATGGCTATCTGGGGAGGCCTTACAAACAGCTGTGAAAAGAAGAGAAGCAAAAGCAAAGGAGAAAAGGAAAGATATAAGCATCTGAATGCAGAGTTCCAAAGAACAGCAAGAAGAGATAAGAAAGCCTTCCTCAGCAATCAATGCAAAGAAATAGAGGAAAAGAACAGAATGGGAAAGACCAGAGATCTCTTCAAGAAAATTAGAGATACCAAGGGAACATTTCATGCAAAGATGGGCTTATAAAGGACAGAAGTCATATGGACCTAACAGAAGCAGAAGGTATTAAGAAGAGGTGGCAAGAATACACAAAAGGACTGTACAAAAAAGATCTTCACGACCCGGATAATCATGATGGTGTGATCACTCATCTAGAGCCAGACATCTTGGAATGTAAAGTCAAGCGGGCCTTAGAAAGCATCACTATGAACAAAGCTAGTGGAGGTGACTGAATTCCAGTTGAGCTATTTCAAATCCTGAAAGATGATGCTATGAAAGTGTTGCACTCAATATGCCAGCAAATTTGGAAAACTCAGCAGTGGCCACAGGACTGGAAAAGGTCAGTTTTCATTCCAATCCCAAGAAAGGCAATGCCAAAGAATGCTCAAACTACTGCACAGTTGCACTCACGTCACATGCTAGTAAAGTAGTGCTCAAAATTCTCCAAGCCAGACTTCAGCAATACGTGAAGCGTGAACTCCCTAATGTTCAAGCTGGTTTTAGAAAAGGCAGAGGAACCAGAGATCAAATTGCCAACATCCACTGGATCATGGAAAAAGCAAGAGACTTCCAGAAAAACATCTATTTCTGCTTTATTGACTATGCCAAAGCCTTTGACTGTGTGGATCACAATCAACTGTGGAAAATTCTGAAAGAGATGGGAATACCAGACCACCTGACCTGCCTCTTGAGAAATCTGTATGCAGGTCAGGAAGCAACAGTTAGAAGTGGACATGGAACAACAGACTGTTTTCAAATAGGAAAAGGAGTACATCAAGGCTGTATATTGTCACCCTGCTTATTTAACTTCTATGCAGAGTACATTATGAGAAACACTGGACTGGAAGAAACACAAGCTGGAATCAAGATTGCTGGGAGAAATATCAATAACCTCAGATATGCAGATGACACCACCCTTATGGCAGGAAGTGAAGAGGAACTAAAGAGCCTCTTGATGAAAGTGAAAGAGGAGAGCGAAAAAGTTGTCTTAAAGCTCAACATTCAGAAAACAAAGATCATGGCATCTGGTCCCATCACTTCATGGGAAATAGATGGGGAAACAGTGGAAACTGTAGTCTTTATTTTTGAGGGCTCCAAAATCACTGCAGATGGTGACTGCAGCCATGAAATTAAAAGACACTTACTCCTTGGAAGAACCTAGATAGCATATTGAAAAGCAGAGATATTACTTTGCTGACTAAGATCCGTCTAGTCAAGGCTATGGTTTTTCCAGTGGTCATGTGTGAATGTGAGAGTTGGACTGTGACGAAGGCTGAGTGCCGAAGAATTGATGCTTTTGAACTGTGGTGTTGGAGAAGACTCTTGAGAGTCCCTTGGACTGCAAGGAGATCCAACCAGTCCATCCTAAAGGAGATCAGCCCTGGGTGTTCTTTGGAAGGAATGATGCTAAAGCAGAAACTCCAGTACTTTGGGCACCTCATGTGAAGAGTTGACTCACTGGAAAAGACTCTGATGCTGGGAGGGATTGGGGGCAGGAGGAGAAGGGGATGACAGAGGATGAGATAGCTGGATGGCATCATGGACTCGATGGACGTGAGTCTGAGTGAACTCTGGGAGTTGGTAATGGACAGGAAGGCCTGGTGTGCTGCAATTCATGGGGTCGCAAAGAGTCGGACACGACTGAGCGACTGAACTGAACTGAAATGAACTGTGTATGATAACTGTTTTAACAAGGAGTTAGAATCACTGTTGACTGTCTTTGGGCAGATCAAGAATATATTGTTTTCATATACTGAAAATGCTGCACGTGAATATGTCAATATGCTTTTTCCTTAGGTGGAACCCCGTGAACCTTTGTGGGCATTTCTGTCACTGCCTTTCCTCTGGTCTTGCTTATTCCAGCCCTCTGCTCCCTTTGCTCACAGCCATCAGTTTGGATATTGTGACTAGAAGTTGCATTAAATTTTCAGCTGTCCACCAGGTCCCTTCTGGTGCCCTTCATCCACTCCTGCCTTAAACCTTCCTGCCCAGTTTTTAGTCTTGCTGAAGGACTCCTGCCATTTGCATTTGTGCAGATGCTGCTTTTCAAATTCAGGATCTGGGCTCAAATTCAGGCTTCTAAACAAAAATATTGCTTGTTTCTTGCCTACTGTAGGAATTTCTCCTTCCTCTGAACTTCCATGGGTTTGTGGGTACTTTTTCCTACTCCTTAATTATCTTCTGCCTTATGTGATGGATACAAGCATTAATATTTCCTGAAAACCAGACATTCTGTTGAAAAACTACCTGGGACACATTTTCCTTTCTTAAAAAAATGAGGAAAAACAATAATATGCTACATGTTAACTCCATAGCCCCAACCAGTTTCCTCGAGTGTAGCTAAACACAATAGAAATACCTATAAATAAAGTTCTTTGCTTTGTATAATTATGAGTGATTTGTGTTGTCGTATGGCAGAAACCAGCACAACATTGTAAAGCAATTTTCCTCCAATTAAAAGATAAATTTAAATAAATAAATAAAATGCTTAAAACTCAGCTTCCCAATCACTAAGAATTGTTTTGTGCATAGATATGCAGCCAGAGCAATCCTTTTATTGACTGAGTTTGGTATTTCCCAAAATCTCTATACATCATTCTGATATTTCACCAGTTGAGTGTGAAGTGTAACTTATATTTGTCTCACGTCATATTTTGTTTAAAATATTGTTTTGAGTTTAACAATAAAATTTTTTTTGTATGGTCAAGATACTGTTTATTGAGAAGAGGATACAGTTTCTGTATGTATGTGAGTACACGTACACACACACACACACACACACATACACACACACAATGGAGTATTACTTAGCCATAAAAAAAAAAAAAGGAAAGAATGCCATTTATAGTACCATGGCTGAATCTGGAGATTATACTAAGAGAAGTAGGTCAGACAGAGAAAGACAAATACCATGTGAGATCACTTATCTGTGGAATGTAAAAACATTACAAAACAGAAACAGACTCACAGACTTCGAAAAGAAATTATGGTTAACAAAGGGGAAAGGTATGGGGGAGGGATAATGTAGAAGTTTGGGATTAACATATACAAACTACTATATAGTAAGCTCCTACCAACAAGGACCTACTGTATAGCACAGGGTGCTCTATATTCTGTAAAATCCTACATGAGGAGAGAATCTGAAAAAGAATCATATACATGTATGTGTATTTATTTGTGTAACTGAATCACTTTGCTATACACCTGAAACTAACACACATTGTAAATCAGCTATACTGCAATATAAATAAAATTAAAAGAAAAAAAAACTTTTAGGAAGAGTCATCTGGAAGCTGTTATGGAGGGAGGTAGTCTGCAGGTGCATCGGCTCTTGAGTCTCTGTTCCTTCTCCCACCGTAGTCTGTACCGGCGGCAGGAGGCAAACCTGATTGATCTTGTGGTTTTTTTGGTAAGACCAAACACAACTACCCTGGTTAGTTGTTTACCATTTTTTGTAATGAATTAGTTGATTTTGTGAAGACTTGAAGGAATATTTTGAACTCGTACTTTGTTAGAATTTTACTCAGTTAATCTTTAGCAGGTATAAAGTGTTCAGAACTTCCAAACCTTGAAGTTCTTTTCTCTCAGTCATCTAGCAGATTTTTCTCAGTATCTGCTAAAGTTTGTCGAAGTCTCATCCCTCCACATCTTGTGGCTTATATATAGACATTAAAAAATTGTCCTACAAGTATCTTATGACAGAAAGCAGAAGTAGATATTTATGAAATGGAGGATGCTTTCCTTAAATTGGCTAATCAAGGTTATTGTTACATACAAACACCCCACCCCTAATACACACAGGGATACTCACATAGATAATGCAAGACAGATAAGGATTATTTGTTTCTGTCCTTAGGACTTAGAGTCTAGATGAGAGTGAGTCATCTCAGCCAAGGTGATCTGAGTGAGATAAGTCTTAGAGATGGTGGCTGCATCCTGTAGAAAGCTGTGGATAAGGAGCAGGGTGGGTGGTGGATGGGAAGGGGGCTGGGTCCTGACCTATTCTTAGGTGACTCAGGCTCGTAACAGCTCTGAGTTTGTTCTTCTCATATGACATAGAGGTGAGTGTACCATCAGCCCAGCTCATATAGAAGGGTCAACTGAGATCCTGGATGTTAGAGCCCTTGCAAATGATCAAATATTTGGATTTTCTTCCTTAAAAATGCATTTGCATAAAACATGAAATCTAGAATCTGGAGGTTCACAGGCTTTAATGGGCACAGGTTAAGAATTGTTTAATAGAATATATAATCTGTGTGTGTGTGTTAGTTGCTCAGTTGTGTCTAACTCTTTGTAAACCTATGGACTGTAGTCCGCCAGGCTCCTCTGTCTGTTAGATTTCCCAGGCAAGAGTACTGGAGTGGGTAACCATTTCCTTCTCCAGGGGATCTTCCTGACCCAGGATCGAACCCGGCTCTCCCACATTGCAGGCAGATTCTTTACCATCTGAGCCACTAAGGAAGAATATAGTGTTTCCTCTATCTTACAGATTAGATGGGCAAAAGATAGATTAACAAGGCAAAAATGGAGTTTATTGTTTTTAACATGTACTCATCCATACACAAGGAAGAACTCAGTGATGAATAACTCAAAGGAGTGGTTAGAACTTGGGTTTATACAGCTTATTAACAAGAAAGCAATGCATCTGTATAGAAGAGAAAAGACAAAGAAAACAGGTATTAGGCTTCCAAGAGCTGTAAACTGTGGGAAGGTAATTATACTGGGCAACAAGTGGAAAACAAAGGACCTGTTAGATTTGTTATGTAGATTCTTGTGGTGCCATCTCTGGGTAATAAAAATCTAGAATTGTCTCTGGGGATTAGTAAGAATCACTCTGCCCTTTCTGGGAGAACAGAGAGGGTAGCGTGTGTGTGTGTGTGTGTGTGTGTGTGTGCGCGTGTGCGCACGCACACGTGCATACACCTATGTGCTCATGTGCACTTCTTCAGTTGTCTTCATGCTCAAAAGAATCCTTATATCAAAGTGGTATATTTTGGGGTAGCATATTCTGAACCCCCTCAGAAGCCACATCTCATGAAAGGTGGGTATTAGATTAACATGTATCTTCCTTATTTATCCTTAGTGGGTAAAGGATCTGCCTACAATGCAGGAGACCTGAGTTCGATCCCTGGGTTGGTAAGATCCCTTGGAGAAGGAAATAGCAACCCACTCCAGTATTCTTGCCTAGAGAGTCCCATGGACAGAGGAGCCTGGCAGCCTACAGTCCACGGGGTTGCAAGAGTTGGACACGACTTAGCTACTAAACCACCACCACTCAGCTAGCAGAGGGAGGCAGGTTGATAGTTTTGGACATTCACCTGAAAGAGATGGGGTCTCCAGCATCTGCCAGTAAAAGTGTCTCCTTGGAAGCAAAGGCCAAGTGCAGTGTGGCAGTGTGTTGGCAGCTTCTGTAAACCTAAGACCTTTAATTCTGTTAATTGAGTGACTCTTTGAGAGACCTTGTGAAATAAGGGCTCTTCAGAGGGGTGTGTAAAACATAATTGCTTAGTCCACAAAGAAATAACGATGCGAACTGAAGGCCTAGCAGGGAGATCAGACGTGGTTACTGTGACAAAAAGCATATGATGAGGCTGCACTCTCCCACCATTATTATTATCCACTTTTAATCTTACTTGTGTTGCTTTCAGAGATCCTGTGGCAATTATTAACACAGAGTTAACAGCAAGTCGGGCTCCGACAAGAGTATATTCAGTTGGGTGGCATTTTAATTAAAGTGCCAAGACTAGTTACTTAGGGCATTTTTTATATAAAAATATTTATTTGGCTGTGCCAGGTCTTAATTGCAGCAGCACCTGGGCTCTTCAGTCTTCATTGGGGGTATTCAGGGTCTTTAGTTGTGGCATGTGGGATCTAGTTCTTCAACCAGAGATCAACACTGGGCCCTGTGCTGGGAGAGAGGAGTCTTAGCCATTGGACCACAAGGGAGGTTCCAGGGCCTCTTATATGTGGCTGACTGTGTGCACTTTGAGGCAGGAAGAGGCATCTGGTCATCAGGCTTTGCTTGGTCAGTCAGTGGCAGAAAGGGACAGTGAACTTCTCAAATGTTGCCTGAAAGTTGGATTTGCGTTTTCAGTGGCTTGGCCACTGAAGGTGTGTGGAAATCTTAATTCCCTTGGTAATGAGGACGTCTTCTGTTGCCCACCATTCACGATGTATTCCTGTTCTGTTGAGGTGCACTTTGGGGGTTCCGTTCATGTAGGATGCTAAGTGAATGGTACCTTTTGGGGTTGTGAGCAGAGGCATACCAGGTTGCCACTCTCAAGATGGATGTAATGAGTTGGCGCAAATGAAGGGCTCCTCCAGGAGGGGCTGGCAGGACATGTGTGATAGAGCCTCAGTGATAGATACTTTGATGTCTTGATACTCACTGGTTTGCTGAGTGGCAGTCATATTGCCATTTCACCAGAAACCCTGAGCATCTCTCTGAGGACTCATTTCAGGATCCCGGGAGGTAGGAGTCCACATGTGGGCTGCTTTTCAATTGTAGTGTGAACATTATCCTCTGAAAAGAATCTTCTGTGGCTTCATATGTGGCACAGAGCAGGCTGCTCAGTGTACCATTAAATGGTTCATAGATCTCCTAATAGCAGACGTAATGGGTGTTCTACATCTGCTGATTAAGAATATGTGCTCGGAGGCACTCAGACATTCCCATTGCTGGTGCTCCACGAATACTGGCACCTCCAGGTGTCCGCTCCTGGAAGACTGGGACTGTGACTTTTCATCTGTGGCTCCCCAGTGTACAATACAGTGCTGGTATAGAGCAGGCACTTGGAAAATATTGGGGAATGATTAATGTGTGATTGAAAAAATGTTCATGAGTCCTGATGCAGAACTTGTTGAAAGGTGCTTTTTGTTTCACATTTTCCAAGCTAAGTGTTGACCAACATAAGTGAACTTAGATTCTGATACTTACTTCCAGGACAGCAGTCGCACTCTTAGCAGAAGGAAGGAAAATGCCACTTTTGAGGCCCTAAAAAGTGTTAGGTGTCTGCTAGATTTCTTGTGTGCAGGTTGTAGGTCAGTCCAGAACTGACTTTAATTGCTTGTTTTCTCTGTTATGGCCTCAGTGTTCTCACCTGTAAAATGGAAATACTCATGTCTACCTTGGAGAGTTCTTGCCAGGGTAACAGATAAAACATGTAAGTGCCTTTAGCACATAGGTAAGTGCTAAATAAATGAACACATTCATTCATTCATTCATTCACTCATTCAGCACTTACTGAGGAGCTGCTTGCGAGTTTGACACTGTTGAAAATTAGAGATACTAGTATGACTCAGAACTGTTTCAAGTTGCTCACTCACAGTTTAGAAGGGGGAGTCAGACACTTGAGCACACAATTACAGCACATGGCAGGTGCTGCAGTCATTTTCCAGAACAAATACTGTGAGAACAGAGAGGAGGAGCAGCTAAGCTCTGCTGGGGAAAGGATGTGGGTTTTAGGGAGGACTTGGCGGACATGATGCTTAAGCTGATTTGAGGGTGGAAACCAACTGGTAAGGAAGATACTTGTGAACAGACTAATTGAAGGTGGTTAGAGCAAGGGGAGTGGTATGTGTGTGTGTTTGTGTGTGTGCAGAAGTGGTAGGGGAAGAAGTATCTTCAGTGGTAGGCACACTTACTTCTCGAGAAATTTAGGAAACTCAACAAAATAAAATAGCTTGCTGAAATTCGCATGGCTAGCAAGTAGCTGGGCCTAAAGTTGGAACTGAAACACTTTCTACAATGGAAGTACTCTTTCCACCTTTTATACCTAATTCTAAATGTATGTAAATTACATTCATGAGTGTGCTTCATATTATGTCTTAGAGCCCCAACCTTTCAAGAGGATAGTTAGTAATGTGTGTCAGTGGCAAGTCCCGCGTTATAAAGATGAGGCTCTAAACCAGGCTTTTCAGCAGGGGTTGTTTGGTAAAGTGAAATCTGCTGGCCTTCGCCAGCAAGCCAAGCAGTAACTGCACAAGAAGAAAATGAAAACCTGTCCTTGTGGTCAGGAGGGACGAGATGGTACTAAGAGATGGAAGCTAAGGGCAGGCTTGCCAGCTCCACCCCGGCACGTATTTCCATTGAGTACTTTAGGGCTTATAGAAATGACCAGAATGCTTGTAGGCTGTTTATTTATGTTGTTTTATTCCTGGAGAGGGTTCTAGTAACTAAACATACTGAATACCCATGTAGTTCATGGGTAGGAACCCTTTTACTTTGGAAAGGTCTGTCCCATCCCCTACTCTTCTGCCATGACTCCTGATGAATAATGATATACAGCTGTTGCTTTTCTTCTCCTAGAGTTCAAGTTCTGAACTACTAAGCCACTTTAATTGTTCATTTCTCTTGCTGTGAACTTAACATTATTTCACTTGCACCTAGAAAATGCAACCAGTGTGAGAACCAGTGTCTTCTTGCCAGGTCTGGAGTGGACTTCACATGCCTCAGTCTTAGTAGCTAGGAGCTTTCAGTACTGCAGTGGCTGTGCATGTGTGCTAAGCCGCTTCAGTCGTGTCCACCTCTTTGCGACCCTATGGACTGTAGCCTGCCAGGCTCCTCTGTCCATGAGATTCTCCAGGCAGGAGTGCTGGAGTGGGTTGCCACACCCTCCTCCAGGGGATCTTCCCAACCCAGGGATTGAACCCATGTCTCCTGTGTCTCCTGCACTGGCAGATGAGCTCTTCGCCACTAGCACTACCTGAGAAGCCCACAGTGGCTTAGGTATGAGATGAATGAAATGGTTCCACTCAAGACAGAAAGTTTAATCATGTGTAGATTTTTCAGGTGTTATTTTAAATTCATTGCCTGACATAGTAATCAACTGCACCAAATTCTGTTTCTTTCTAGAAACATCTCCACATATTTCCCAAGATTCTTGTCTCAAAAGGCATTTGAATACAGTGGCTGAGAAGGGTGCATGTCAGGGAGGCTTGGAAGAACTATCCCTGGGAAGATTTGAAACAAGTGTGGGAGATGTGAGAGCTGATATCAGGTCATGAGGATGTGACCATAGGCTCATTTTAGATACTGGCATGTTAATGAAGTAGGCATTTTATCTGTAAACATTAAATGCTTAGCATTGTGCTGTATGGTATGGTTAGCTACTGAGTGGAATTCAGCAGTCAGGGTGAGAATTTCTGCATTGTAACAAAAGATGCTTACCTACTGGGTTTTAGTTAGTCCTTGTTTACAGATCTCTGAAGCACTGTTAAGACAGAGAACTGATAATTTAATTGTTGGATGGTTGCTTGTATCTATTTCCTCATTCTTTGGAACTGAATCTGCCTTCTTGATTAAATTATTTAAGCCTTTAAATTGTGAAACATACCGAAAAGTGTATAGAACAAAAATGTTTAGCCCATTTAATGAGTACCAGCATGACCATCTCTTTATTTGCGAACTAAAATCATTCTATTTGCCTCTCAGAAAACCTCACTGATTCAAAGAATAGGGGAGAAGCAGGGGACATTTTTATATTGCTGAAAAGACAATAATCTGTAGAGTCTTAATCCCTTTTAAGTTTAGATGACACCTGAGAAGTACTAGAATGGCACTCTTAACACAGGTCATGGATTGCCAGCTGTGGTGGAGATGTCTGGTTGTAATTAGTCCATGATCAGATGTGAATGGTACTTGACTGCAATGTCTTTTTAAAACTAAGTATCCCTTTTATTATTTTAAAGATATATTACTTTCTTAAAACCTATTCTGTATGAGCAATAGAAAATTAAACAACTGTTCTGCTCTAACTTAAGTAATTGCAGGTTCTGAATGAATAGAGGGGAAATAAAGGGCATTTTCTGTATTAGAAATTTAGGGGTATGGGTGGTATAGGTGAACGATATACCTCTGACTATTTTTACCAAAACATCCCTGTAGCTGAAAAAGAGTAAATTTGAGACTGGTAGATACTGATGGGACTACCTCTTCTGGAATTTATTAGAAGCTTTACTTTTAACATAGACATGAACTTATCCATGCTTAATATATTAAATTCTTAGGTCCTCAAGGAAAAGTGGCTTTCCAGAAAGATACAGGGTATTTAAGTGTGGATTCATAAACTCTCTGGTACCCAGCTGTGTACTCTTGAGGAATATATATCCTTATCTTAAGATATATAAAGCTTGCCTTATTTACTTTTATTCCACCAATGAAAAAGTAAAGTTTTTGCTATTCATTCACCAAGTTGTGCCCAATTCTTTGCAGTCCCATAGACTGCAGCACACCAGGCTCCTCTGTCCTCCATTATCTTCCAGAGTTTGCTCAAATTCATGTCCACTGAGTTGGTGATGCTATCTAACCATCTCATTCTTTTCCATCCCCTTCTTCTTCTGCCTTTGATCTTCCCTAGCATGACGGTCTTTTCCACCTCTTTGCATCAGGTGACCACAGTATTGGAGCTTCAGCTTCAGCATCAGTCCTTCCAATGAGTAATCAGGGTTGATTTACTTTAGGATTGACTGGTTTGATCTCCTTGCAGTCCAAGGGACTCTCAAAAATCTTCTCCAGCACGATAGTTCAAAAGCCTCAATTCTTTGGCGTGAAGCCTTCTTTATCGTCCAACTCTCACATCTGTACATGACTGCTGGAAGATCCATAGCTTTGACTCTATGGACCTTTGTCAACAAAGTGATGTCTCTATTTAATATACTGTCTACGTTTGCCATGGCTTTCTTTTAATTTCATGGCTGCAGTCACCGTCCGCAGTGATTTTGGAGTCTAAGAAAATAAAATCTGTCAGTTTCCATTTTCTCCTATTCTATTTGCCATGAAGTGAATGGACTGGATGCCATGATCTTCGTTTTTTAATGTTGAGTTTTAAAGAAAGTGAAAGTTGCTCAGTCATGTCTGACTCTTTGCAACCCCATGGACTATACAATCCACAGAATTCTCCAGGCCAGAATAGTGGAGTGGGTAGCCTTTCCCTTCTCCAGGGGATCTTCCCAACCAGAGATCAAACCCAAGTCTCCTGCATCTTCCCACCCCAGATCAAACCCAGGTCTCCCACATTGTAGGCAGATTCTTTACCAGCTGAGCCATCAGGGAAGCCCAAGAATACTGAAGTGGGTAGCCTATCCCTTCTCCAGTGGACCTTCCTGACCCAATAGTCAAACCGGGGTCTCCTGCATTGCAAGCGGATTCTTTAACAACTGAGCTCTCAGGGAAGCCCTTTTAAGAAAAAGTAAATAATAGCTTTTATGTGCTATCTTATTGTCATATTGGTAAATTTTTTTACTTACCTAACCAATTTAAGTGCCCTCTGTGACCTGGATACTGTGTAAGTTGCTCAGAATGTTTATATGAAGAGAGCCCAGCTCCTGCTTTTTTGGGAAGAGGGAGCCTGGATGAGTGGGTGAGATGAATGTAAACAAATTACTACAGCAGTGTAATTTATATATTTGTTCCTTTGTTGCCTGGGATAAATAAGACTTCAGACATGACATTTTGTTAAAAAGTAATGATTTGATATTTGTTATCCCATGTGTCTGCCACTTTGCCCTGGCCACATGGGCTTGGTGCCTGAAATGTGTTTGCTCCATGAAATTGCTGATGGACCTAAGATTTTTAGAAATAATCTAAAGCTTGCTGAATGAAGGGCAGCCCGATGAGTGATATTTCCAGGATTGGGTTATTTCTCACAGAAGCAGTACATGCTATTAACGTGTATTCTTTTAAAATAATACCATTGGGAAAGAAATTTCTCGCCTCTGCCAGTCTCCTTCTGCTTACGCAAATCCTGTGTGTATTTCCAAGTCCAGCCCGATGCTCACCTCTTCTGTACAGCTTTCTTTGCCTGTGTCTGTGTCCATCTCCCACCCATCTGAGCTCTTGGGATTTCCTTTGTGTTCTGCCTGTTGGACCGATTAGAACATGGCTGCTAATCTCCATCTCATCTCGTTTTGTGAGTCAGGTTCTTGAGAAATGGATTCTGACAAATGCTGCCTCCTTGCTCCTCAGACGTCATGGGCCCTGCAGTCTTAGGTCCCCCGCCTGGCAAACCAGAATCCCCAGATTGCTGTAACTGCCCTTTCCTACCATCTGAAGCTGAGATGGTCCGCGTGAATTCCTTCTCCTGGGTTTTATGATGGCACTCCGTGCCCATGCCTCCCTCAGCGTTTCCAAGCTGTGGGTGCCCTCAGCCCTTTACCATGCTCACTGCCTGAGCAGGGAAAACCAACCCCAACCCCCAAACCATTCACCTCTTTCCTCACTCCTTCCATTAAAACTCCACCCTCAAATCCTGTCAAATGGAACAGGCTGAACATTATTTTGCAGTGACCCGAATGTGCTGTTTTGTCCTTCAGGGGTGGCCACCCTTGAGCGTGGATTCAGGAGTAGGAAATTTGTGATGGACACGTTTTATTTTAGTACTAATTGATAACAACCCAGCTCTGCTCTGGCAAATTCTTGAATCCTTTTGTTTCATTTCAACTTGAGTACAACCCTGAGAGGCAGGCAGTAAAATGATATTCTTATTTCAACTTTATAGGAGAACAAACCAAGTGTGAAGAGAATTTCAGTGGATTTGCTCAATGTCAGAGAAAACTGTAAATAATGAATCAGATTGAGAACTATGATCTTCTAAATCACAGTCCTTTCATTTTTCTTCATTTTCTCTATTTTTACTAATTAGACTTGGCTCCTTGAAGGAAGCTTATGCCATCATATATGGATCCTCCAAAGCACCACACAACTCAATTTTCATTCCATTTTATATGAGGGAATTTTTGTACATTAGTAAATTATTAAGCATTGGTATACTCTTATCATTAGTAATACTTTCCTCATTTAGTGAGGATCTGTTAGGTATCATGTTCCTTGCTGGGTATTTTCCATAAACTTTCCCTCATTCTCACCATAATTTACTGGATTTTATCAGTACTTTTGCAATATCAAGCTTCACTTACACCTGGGATCTCATTAAAATGTTAGGTCTGATTCAATAGTTCTAAGCAGAGCCCAAGATTCTGCATTTTTAACCCTACTAGGTGCTGTGGACCCTGCTGGTCGTGGACCACACTTTCAGTAGCATCTGGTTGATAGGTGAAGAAACTGTGGCTCAAAGAAGTTAAGTAATTTTTCAAAGATTATGCAAGTGGATGTGGCAAAGCCCCACTAAAACCCTGATCTGTTGTTACACAAATTGATACTCATCCTCCCATGTCACACTGCTGATGTGTCAGGCATCACTGTTAAACATCTTGGGAGATTCAGAGATAATGAAGACACAGACCTTGTTCCTGGAAGAGTTGACTTATAGTGTAGTAAGACAGATACAATCAAGGCAGCTTTAATGTGGAGGTTACACCACTGCCATATAATGGAAGGACCTTAGATGTGATACATGATTTAAGTTGGACCTCAAAGGATTGATAAGACTTAGACAGAGATGGGAACAAAGGGCTTTCCTGACAACAAGAAAAAAGACGCAGGATTTAAAAGCATCTTCTGGGCCTGGTGAGCAGTTGGCTGAAGCTGATGCATGGAGAAGGGTTGACAGATATAACTTGGGGTTGGATGATGGAGTAGAATAGGCAGGAGAGCCACTGGGACATGGAGGAGGGGTTTATGGTAGCACATTGTAGGTGCCCAGGACATGGGACCTGATCAATTTAATGTGAGATAGTTGTTAGTAACCCACTGCCCATGCTATGCACTGATATTTCCATAGAATTGTGTGGCCACTTACTCCACAATGTTGTTTGCATAGAGCCTGTGTTAATAAAATCTCTTTTCTGCTGGCAGTAAAAGATATATTACTTTTCCCCCTCTTTCTGAATTTTTCCAGACTATGAAAATGCTGTTTTTTCCACAGACCATAAACATTCTTCTTAAAAGAAGCATTGTTCCTTTGGTAGCAACTTATAATGGGAAAAAGTGGAATAGAGGCAAAATTCAATCCTGGTCTGAATGGAGACCAGTTTTTCTTTGTGTGAATAACCAGCATTCCAGTCAGGTTGCCACGGTGATGCCAAGATTATAAACTGCTCATGCCAGCAGTCAGAGAATGTTGCCCAATTAGTTATTCTCAGCTGCTAGGTTACCTTAACAGTGGCTCAGAAAGCAGGTTTTGAGTATAAAGGCCTTTGAATGAGCAGTCAGAGGACCTGCTGTTCTGCCGTCCTCAGCGTGGTACCGGGACCGCAAGCCCCAGTATGCCATGGTTTAGTCCGTACAGGATGTGGTCAGCCACGTGAGAGAGCAAACGCCATTTTTTAAAAAACTTGGTTCCCACACCTCCTCCTTGGTAACAAAGGGTGCCAGGAGTTCCTGTGTTGCCAGTCAACTTTGTAAGGTTTTTAGTGTTCCTAGGGCTGCCTGCAGATGTTCCAGGGTTGGAGACAGACAGTGCAAAACGATGTAGGTTTTGGCACTGGACACTGATTTTATATAGGTTACTCCTTTAGCCTCAGTTTTCTGTCTTGTGAACAATCTACTTTACAGGATCAATGCGGAAACCAAATAAAAGAATTTTTGCAAAATGCCCCATACAATGTCTGAGGCATAGGAAAAGTGACTCTTCTCAGATACTGTTTCGGAAATCATAAAGCATTACACAGTGAGATTATCATCATCACCATCTTTGGGTCACTTCTATCAGTCAGGACAAGTTAAGATGTGCTGTGATAACTAATAATCTTAGAGACTTCATACAGCTCAAGTTTATTTCTTACCATGCCACGTGGGCTGCCGTCTATGGGGTCACACAGAGTCGGCCACGACTGAAGTGACTTAGCAGCAGCAGCAGCCACGTGTCCAGAGCCCATCAGGACAGGACTCTATTCATCAGCTATCCAAGGATACAGACTAATGGAGGCTTCATGTCCACATAGGATTCCATAGTCACCATGTATTTTGACACTAATAATCAAATATTCCATCTGAAAGTGGCACATCACTTCCACTCACATTGCATTGGCCAGAGCAAATCATGTGGCCACACCCAACATAAAGAGGGGTGAACAGGTGCTATCTTATAACAGACCAGCAGAAGGAGAACAGGACTATCTGTAATGCCTGTGACCTCTACCAAAGCAAAGGCTGATGGAAAAGAGTACTTCAAAGAAGGACTGTTAGTTAAACATAAATAAATAAAAATACATGAACAGTAAACTTCAAAGTAAATGAACTAGAATTAGCTGTATTGAACAGAAAACCCTAAATATTAGAGGGTTAAGGAAGATGGAAGTTTATTTCTCACTCAATCTAAAGATGTCCAGATATAGACAGACCAGTGGTATATGGTGGCTATCAGAGGCTTAGAATCATTTTATTGTTCTGTCAACCTAGCCTGAGGCTTTCATTCTGAAATTCACCTGGGGTCAGAAATGGTTTCAGGGTTTCAGGGCTCCAGCAATCACATCTACATTCCAGGGAGCCAGATTGAGGAGGGTGGAGGACCATAGAGTGTTTCTGTCAGATAGGTCAACTCCATTTGAGCAACCCTTCTGAAAGTCCCACACAATAATTCTGCTTGCACATCACTGACCAGAACTTAGTACTCACCCCTAGCTTCAAAGAATCTAGGGCATATAGTTTTTGATCTGGGTACATTGTCTACCAGATAAAATTGGGATTTTTTGTTGTTGTTGTTGTTACTAAAGACCGATGGGAGAATAGATATTGTGTGCTTTGAACAGTTTCTGCTATAGTAACTTAAGATGCAAACTTTGGTTAAGCATGAATGAGAAGGGAAAGATTGCTCTGTACGCTATCATTTTCAACCTGTGCTCCACAGAACACCAGTGCTTAGAGAGACAACAGGGTCCCTTAAAAGGTGTTCTACAGCCAGACAGGGTTGCCAGTGCGGAAAGCTTCGCCCTTTCTTGGAGATTCTCTGTATATAGTAATGCATTAAAGGCTCTGAGTGGCCCTGCAATAGAGAAGAGTTCAATTGCTAATCTTTAAAACTCAGTATTCCTAAACTTATTTGACAATGGAAATTCAGCACTTTTGGAAGCCTGGAGGGACACAAATAAGTTTAGTTTGAGCTTCTTAGATTTGTTAAAAAAACAAAAACAAAAACTTCAGAGCCTTGAAAAGATGGTCTTTTGGACCCATCCAAAAGTATCTGCCATATAAAACAAGCGAACAAAGTAGTATATCCTGAGTGCTAGCCTGGCTATAGGGACACAAACCTTGAAGAAAAAAGTAGATCAGATGCCAATGAACCCTCATCAGAAGCAGTCTGTGTAAGCACTGGCATTAATCAGCCATCGGTGCCATTTGTGATGACACCAAGTGATGGACGGAGAGGGGCTCTGCCTGCTGCCAGATGACAGACTGCGGCCCAGGTTGATACTCAGGGGGTCTTGACAGTTTCTTCATGGCTCTTGGCTGTGCTGCTGCCCTCTGCAAGTAAGAGTCGTAGGGGATCGAGACAGCTGATATAACCTTCTCATCCCACAGAGAGAGCCTGCTGTCCACTGCAGGATTGCTTGTAGGTGTAGGGAGAAAGGCTGGAAATGCTTGCAAGCACATGTGTGTCCTTGGTCTGGTGTAAGCAAGTGGTTACCTTTTGGGGGATAAGGTTAAGGCTCTTTTTTCCCCCAAAATGGAACCTTAGATGGTTTCCTAATCTTTCTTACTTAATTATTTAGGTAATCAGTTCTTACCTTTAAAGTCTGTCAGCTGCAATTGCTATCCTTTTTCTTCATCTGAGCATCTTTGAAAAGGCAAAATGCCAAAATCTTTGCTAGTCTGGTTCCTATCATTTAGACCTCGTGTTGCTGGAAATACTGGAAAGTTACCTTGTCCTGACAGGCCTAGAGACATCCCATGTTTATGTATCTCTAAACTGACACATTTCCCCAAACTGCTGTATGATCTCTGCAACAATCTGACATCGGGAAGGAAGGGGGACGGGTGGGAGGACCTTATGTGCGCGTATTGATCTTTAGAATGACTAAACAGGTTTGAGCTGGAGTGACTATGGGAGATTTGAGGAAAGTTCTGGAAGGTAGACATCGATTGCTTCTTGTCCAAAACCTGCCTCATGACCTAGTATCCTGGAGAATTCTCTCAGTCTGCTTCGTGGAGTTAGTGTGCCTTTCGCTGACTGCAGTTGTATTGGAAATTGTCCCTGAAGAGAGTGGTGGGTTCTGTTTAGTCCACACGTGCACAGGCAGGTTTGTGGCCACAGCTCTGGGACTCCAGCTCAGGAAGGTTGAGACAGGCTGGCTGGTGAATTCTAACAGCTGACAAAGGATTTAAATACCTGTGTATTCAGATCGAACTAAATAGCCAAGTTAATGTTTTAAGTCCTTCTCGGGTTGCTCTTTTTAAAATTTTGATTTTCTGATCATCTAGGCCCATTTTCCCAATGTAAGCCAGAAAACAACAATTAACAATTATGCAGAAATCTTTGTTTTCTCTTGTAAGGAAATACACTTGACCCTTGGACAACACGGGTTTTAACTGCATAGGTCCGCTTATAAACACATTTTTTCAGTAAATACCTACTACAATTCTACATCATGAATCCACTGATGCCAAACTGTGGAACAGAGGGCCAACGGTAAAGTCATATGCAGATTTTCAGCCCCCAACCCCTGTGTTGTTCAAGGGTTAGCTGTAATTTGGAACTAAGCTAAATGTGACTGTGAATATAGCCTGTGAACTGAGAACAAAATATTTCTTAAAAATCCCTTTCAAATCCCTTTCAATCTATGTTAATATATACTTGTGAACTACTAAATTGATTGTCTCAGTGATATCAACTTGGTGATGTGTGATAAATCTTGCTACATTGTTTCTGGGTATGAAATAAATTCACTTCTCAACCCAAGTACCACCTTCCTCAAAGTTCCTCAAAGTTCCTGCTCGCTTGCCTTCCAGGCCCACTGTTTGAAAGACAGTGAGTGATTACTTCTGTTTATTGAAGGATTTTATTGCAGAGAATGACTAGCAGTCAAAGGACTTGGACTCTTGACCTAAGTCTGCTAGTAACTAGTTGAGACCTTGGACATGCCCCTTCAGTTCTTTCTGCTGGAAAAACAGAGTATGCATATGAGTATATAGGAGCTGCCTCGGTCTCACTTTGTTCCGTAAAAAATGAGGAGAGGGATTTTATTGGTACAGTCTCAGAAACCCCTACTCCAAATGTCAGAGATCTTATCATAATATGGCTTTTGGTGGTAGACTTGGTGATGTGGGGACCTAATTCATCCAGCAACTGTTAATATATTGTCTGTAATGTCCCAGTCACTTATCTAGGTGGTAGTGAACAAAACCAGTGTGACTCTTTCCTTCTTACATTTTGCATTCTAGGATAATGATTATGAACAAACACTTCTGAGTGCTTGGAATATGCCAGTCACTGCTTGAAATGTTTTCTGTATATTTTGTAATACTCCTCCTGCTGTCGTCACTGTTGCACAGTTGAGGAATCTGAGGCACAGAGAAATTAAATGATATGTTTAAGGTCACAGAGCTAGGAAAAGGTGAAGGTGGGATCAGAATCAGGCTTTCTGGTTATAGTTTATGGTCTTAACTACTGTGGTTTATTGCCTCTCACTGTCAATTAATTTGTTCACTTCAAGTAGTCAGTATTCTTTATAGCTCAACCATCCCCTGCCTCTGCTACTGACAATGCTGTCATCCTGGGGAGCTTTTAATGGTATCAGTGCCAACGGCAATGATCGTAGTAGCTTCTTTTTATTAAGCACTGCCATGTGTTGTGGGCATTGGTACCATGTGTTCCAGGTGGCACTATTGGTAAAGAACCTGTCTGCTGATGCAGGAAATAAGAGATGTGCATTCAGTCCCTTGGTCAGGAAGATCCCCTGGAGGAGGGCATGGCAACCCACTCCAGTATTCTTGCCTGCAGAATCCCATGGATAGAGGAGCCTGGCAGGCTACAGTCCACGGGGTCACAAAGAGTCGGACACGACTGACGCAACTTACCGCTCATGCACGCACTGTGCATTGTGCTAAATGCTTTTCTGATCCTCAGAACAATCCTCATGGTGGGTATTTTTTATCCTCCCTTTACAGTCTGGTCTTGGCTACTATCTCTACCACAAGCTATTTAACCTTGAGCAACTTACTTAATTCGTAAAGCCTTTGTCTCATCATTGGAAAATTGGGGTTAGTAGTATCTACTTGCTACAGTCGCTATGAAGATTAAATAGGAAAATGTATATAAAGCATTTAGGCCAGTGTCTATCCCAGGTACAGCGATAATGACTGTTATAGCTTAGGTCTCACCCCTATTAATCTGAGGAGCTGGGGTTCAGATTTCATTCTGAAGGCTCCTTCTTGGGGACAGCCTGGAGCTGCTGAGTCCTGCTTGGAGTGGGGCAGCAGTGGCAGGCATGGGGGGAAGATGGTAAACTGCCTCTGGCTGCTGAGCAGCAGGTGGACCTGGGACTGGAACAGGAAGTGGAGAGGCTCTGGTCCAAATTCCCAAGGGCTAGCAGCTACCACCATCAAGGACAATGTCCCTTGGGGTCTGACTGGAACCATGTCCAAACACCAATGCCATCTAGCCAAGCGTAGCTCTAAGGGCAGCTGGCATCATCGACTCGGCCTGCCCCAGCACCACCCTTCCCACAGGACAACCAGCGACACGTGCGGCTCAGGAGGTGCCCAGCTTGTATGGGACACAGCCTTGAAAAGACCACAGGCCAAGTGGGATTATCCCATTTTACAGATGGGTTAAACCAGAATATGAGTGGTCACATAACACTAGTGGAGCAGAATCTTGACTTGAAACCTAACTTTTTACACCAATCCTCTGATAGCTCTGCATAGTTTATATGGACGATCAAGTGAGAAAATTCAGCATCAGGGACACTGTCCTTGATGGTGGTAGCTGCTAGCCCTTGAGAATTTGGACCAGAGCCTCTCCACTTCCTGTTCTGCTCCCAGGTCCACCTGCTGCTCAGCAGCCAGAGGCAGTTTACCACCTTCCCCCATGCCTGCCATTGCTGCCCCACTCCAAGCAGGACTCAGCAGTGTTTTATGTTATTTTATATATATGTATATATATAACTTTTTAACCTGAATTATCTATTGCATTTGGGAGGCATGTCTTGGTTAGTATGTTAATGAAGAGCTCTGAGCTATATTGTAGATCTTCCAGGAATATACTCTGGGAGCACCTTGTCTTTTTCCTGCATGTCACTTGTCATTGTAATTTAACAACTACGTATGTGTAGTTAATGTGCTCATGTCTATTCCTTCATCAGACTGGAAGCACCAAGAGGCAGGGCCAGTGTACCACCTGCTTCCACTTCTGACATTAGGTGGGTGTGGAGGGTGCGGCTTCCCAGGTGGCCCTAGTGGTAAAGAACCCCTCTGTCAGTGCAAGAGACGCCAGAGATGTGGATTAAATCGCTGGGTCGGGAAGATCCTCTGGAGTAGGAAATGGCAACCCACTCCAGTATTCTTGCCTGGAAAATTCCAGGGACAGAGGATCCTGGTGGGCTATAGTCCTTGGGGGTCACAAAGAGTTGGACACAGCGAAGCATGCTCACATTGCACTGGAGGCTCGTACCCAGGGACTGAATGAACCTCATTGTGGGAGGCAAGACCTTTGCTTCTCAGACCCTCACATTAGAAGGGACGGTCAGTGAGCAATGATGGGAGGGACCCTGTCTGGCTGCCTGTGCATCACAGACTAGGATTGGGGGTGCTGGGTGCATCAGCACAGTGATTCCCAGTGCTCTGCTTACTTTGGAATAATGATGGTGTTGAGAAGCCTGAAGGCTCAAGATAAATATGGAGAGTTCTCCTACTGTTCCTGTTTTCTTTGTTCTGTTTTGCTTTTGTAAGCATATGCTTGTCAGTTAGGGCTGGAACCGAACAAAACAGCTGCTAAATATGGTTCTAAGAGAAATAACATTTTGGTCTTTTAGTTTAGAGTAAGCACAGTCTTTTGGCAGATGTCAGTAGGGAATCTGGGGGTAGACAGTCATTCTAGGAGCCCTATCAGTCGTCCGTATTCTGTGGGGGTTTATTTCACCTTGCCACAGAACTGGTGACTTCAAGTGAAAGACCAGTCACAGATTGGCCGTGAGAGAAGTTTGGGAGAAGAGTTATCTAGAATCTACTGCATGCTCCCAGTTTCTCTGTTGATTTCATTTTCAGAGGAGAGGGAAAGACTGGGAAGAATATGCATGATCTTTTATGATGCTAGGAAGTAGCCATTCCTAGTTATATATTTAGGTTTGCTTTTCCCAGTCTTTGAGATTTAGACCATATATGTTATTTAGTGTTCCAAAATCCATTGTCATTCAGGGGACCTGGGAGAATTAATGTATAACTCAGTGACTGGGAGTATTAACTTCTAGATCTTAAATCACTCCACCCTGCTGAGAAGTCAGACTTGAGCCTGTCAATGCCACCTGAATTTCATCAGCTGATAGCTGAGAGAATTTTATTCTAGCATCCCAGGAAACCTCAAAATTGAATATGTCTTCCCAAGTGTCTCGCTAATTTCTAAAGCGACCCTTTTTTGTCCATAAATATCTGACCCTGTTTGTTATGCACATGGTAGTCCTGGTTAACAAACAATTGGTTTTCTTTTACTGGCTTTATTATTAATAGTTGAAAATATTTGAAACACAGACTGAATTTTCCTGTGCCATATTCCTTGTATATTAAATGAACTCTTTTAAAGAGGATAAGAAAGGAAGGAAAAGAGGTTAATATTTATTGACATCTTATTTAGGCCCTAAATTAGTCTGGACACCTTCACAGTCTTCATAGTACAACCCTATCTGGGAGATACTATTGTTTCCATTTTAAAGATGGAGAAACTGAGACAGAGGGCAGTTTTGAAACTTGCCTTCCAGCAAGTTTTAAGAAGCAAGTTTTAAATCAAGGGCTGGGAACTCTGATTCCATGAAGCAGGTGGGGTACTGACTGGTGAAGAGCCCAGGAGTCTGACCAGTCAGCTATCGTGGTGCAACCTTGACTTAATGCTTTCTCTTTCCGTGCCTCAGTTTCCTCCTCTGAAACCAAAGACAGCAACAGCATTCATTTGATAGAGTTGTGATAATGAAATAACCTATTCATGGAAAATGCTTAGAATAGTACCTGGCACATAAGTGCTCATAAAATGTTAGTGATTATTGTGATTTTTATTACTATGACTAACCAAATTTGCCTTCATTAGTACTTGCTGAAAAGTTACATTTTCTTTCATGGAACAGCTTGTCTTTTGATATGTTGTTCTATTTCATTATGAAATAATGTAAACTGCTCTACCTTAGAATTAAATTTTCTTTTCAGCCTTGCAGCAAAGGTTACGATCTGAATAAAGGCATGTGTAGCCAACAGAGATTCCTAGACTCCTGACTTTGGTAAATGTCAACATGTGCTCTTTTCTCCTTGGTATACGTAACCTTCTTTCATGCTGCCCATCCCGGCTTTACGAGCTGCTAAGCAAATACGAGAGAAGAATTAAGCTGATTCTTGCCTCTTACCTTTCCTGTCTTTGTAACATGATCATTAGGCACAGTCTTCTGCTTATTGCATTGTACACAGTCACATCCTGACAAGCTGTTTTGTCCGCTCACCCGAGGCACAGCTTGTACCACTGGGCCTTAGAATTTTCTTTAGAGCTGGAAATACCATAGGAGCTTATGCATGTGATGTGTGCATGCTCAGTCTCTCAGTTATATCTGACTCTTTGTGGTCCCATGGACTTCTCTGTCCATGGGATTTTCCAGGCAAGAATACTGGAGTGGGTTGCCATTTCCTTCTCCAGGGGATCTTCCCAACCCAGGGATCGAACCTGCGTCTCTTGTGTCTTCTGCATTGGCAGGTGGATTTTTTTACCGCTGTGCCACCTGGGAAGCCATACATGTGACAGTTTTGTGTAATTGGGAACTGGGTCAGGGTGTTGCGGAAGGGACAGTGCCTGGGACGGCTTTGTCTAGATGGAAAAAGAAACAAGGTAAGTTTGTTAGACCTTTGGCTCTGCATTCTGATTCCTTTTTTTTTTTTTTTAGCTTTTTATTTTATATTGGAGTATAGCTGATTACCAGTGCACAGCAGAGCAACTTAGCCATACATATACATGATCCTATTTTTTGCAACTTCCTTTCCTCATGTTGTGGCGCATGGGGAGTGGGACATCAGTCTTACTGGGTAAAGGGTTTTGTCTAGCAGCTGTGTGTTGGATGCCATGCTAAATGCTGGGAAACGCTGAGATAAATATGCTCCAGAGCCTGCTCTCAGGCATTTGTACTGCATCAAGGGGGAGAAATGGAAGAGGAGACCACACTGTATGAGAGGGGTTATCATGGAGTTGTGCACAGCGTGCTGTGGGTGCAGAGAGGTGGGGCATTCACTAGAGACAGGCTTCACAGGGGAGGTGTGATGCTGGACCGTCAAGGATGCGCTTGTCTCAAAGACAATGGTAGAAGGAATAATCTTGGCAGGCAGAAGGATGGAACACGAGGCTGGGACTGAAAGCTGGGCCTCAGAATGACAGATTCTTTACTTTCAATTTGAATTACATTGTATAGGATTTTAAACCGTGGTGTGTTGTGTTTAGAAATGTCTATTTTAGGAAAACTGGTGTGAAAGATTGAAAGGAGGAGAGAATTGCTTGAAAGTAAATAATCCCAGCAAGAGAGGGTGAGCCCTGTTGTATGAATGGATTGGAATAGATGGATATGTTGGACTTTGGGATATAAAATCATGAGCACTTAGTGCAAAACATGAGTATGGAACCTTGTGGTTGGCCAACCTTTAAGGAATAGGCAAAAGAAATAAAAATCTGAGAGACTGAGTAGAGTGATGGAAGAGGATGGAGAGCGTGGATTCCTACGAGAGTGGTGACGCTGAGCAGTGTCAGTGCCTCATAGGGAACAACCAGGACAGGCTGAGAAGAGACCATTACAAACAAGAGATCCAGGTTGCTGGTGAGCCATGGGAGAAATGGCTGTAGAGTCCTGCAAAAATGGAAAACATAGCTGAACGCTTACAGTGCTCAAGCTGTATCATGATTCCCAGGGAAGGTCTCTAACATTTATATACATTTGTGTAAGGGAATATGCACAGACATCCAGCTACCCGGGCTGTTGGATTCAGGGAGAAGAGTGGGGGAATCTTAGTGTCAGTTCAAGTGTTCCTGAACAGTAGCTCTGCCTGCGCTCTCTAGGGTCTCAGAGAGCCAATTTCTTTCAAACTCCATGACTCTGTGCTATTTTGTCTTATTACTGTGAACATCCTGGAGTAAGTGGATGCCTGGAGACTTTGCTTTCAATTGCAAGTGAAAGTGTTAGTTGCTTAAGTGTCTGACTCTTTGCAACCTTATGGACTGTAACCCACCAGGCTCCTCTGTCCATGGAATTCTCCAGGCAAGAATACTGAAGTGGGTTTCCATTTCCTTCTCCAGGGGATTTTCCTGACCCAGAGGTTGAACCCAGCCAGGTCTCCTGCATTGCAGGCAGATCTTTACCGTCTGAGCCACCAGGGAAGCCTCATTTCTAGCCACAATGCTTACGGTGCTCTCTCCACGACTGAGGCACTCACTGTCCACCTGCTGGGAGTGTAGGCACCTAGCGATACTGGGAATTGTTTTTCGGCTGAAAGAATATCCCTTCACCCAAGATCATCACCTCTGAGACTGGGCTGGGGGACAGCTGCATGGAATGACTGGTCATTGGAGGTGAAGCAGAGGTCCCCGTGCCGCAAGGGAGGGTGATCCTGAAGAGTCATCCCGGCTTCAGAGCACCTGTGGGAGCAATTGGAAGCTGTATTCCTCCCCATTGCTCTGATTCCTTCATCTGCTCAGTCCAGACCATCTTCACTCGCTTCCCACTGGTGTTGATTCTGAGGCACACCCTGACTAACTCCCTCTGTGTGAATCTCAGCCATTCTCAGAGTCTGTTTCCTGGGGAACCACCCTACCTTGATGATTGTTTCCAGTTTCGTTGCCTGCCGAAGACGAGTTGCCCTCAAACTCTGTAGTCCCTCTGACCTTTGCTTCTGAGCCCTGTGAGTGTGTCCAGCCTCTCTTCAAGCTGCTGGAATGAGAGTCCTGGCATTGAGTCTTCTTGAATCTGATTGGCAGGGCCACATACCTGCGAATGGACTATTTGAGGAAGGGAAGGAACCTGGAAGTCAGCTGCTTGGCTCCTCCTAAGACCTCCCCATTAGACCCCAGTCCCAAGGAGAGGTTTTTGAGATAGGGTGACCCCTTGGTGTAGAAGGGTATCTCTACTGTGCACCCTGTTTTTGCTTCTGCCTCCCCTTCCACCACCCTCCCCTGCTTCCCAGGCTCCTTAAGGCAGTTAGTAGTCACCATCCTACATCTTGGGCCTTCCCTTGATATCTCAGTTGGTAAAGAATCCACCTGCAATGCAGGAGACCTTGGTTCAATTGCTGGGTCAAGAAGATCATGTCTACTTGTAGAGTTCTATCCAGGGTTACAGATAATACATATAAGTGTGTTTAGCACATAGTAAGGGCTCAATAACGGAGAAGGCAATGGCACTCGACTCCAGTACTCTTGCCTGGAAAATCCCATGGGTGCGGAGCCTGGTAGGCTGCAGTCCATGGGGTCGCTAAGAGTCAGACATGGCTGAGCGACTTCACTTTCACTTTTCACCTTTATGCATTGGAGAAGGAACTGGCAACCCACTCCAGTACTCTTGCCTGGAGAATCCCAGGGATGGGGGAGCCTGGTTGGCTTCCATCTACGGGATTGTACAGAGTCGGACACGACTAAAGCAACATAGCAGCAGCAGCAAGGGCTCAATAAATGAATGCATTCGTTCACTCATTCAGCACTTACTGAGGATAGGCTACCCACTCCAGTATTCTTGGGCTTCCCTTGTGGCTCAGCTGGTAAAGAATCCACCTGCAATGCGGGAGACCTGGGTTCAATCCCTGGGTTGAGAAGATCTCCTGGAGAAGGGAAAGGCTACCCACTCCAGTATTCTGGCCTCGAGAATTCCATGCACTGTATGGGGTTGCAAAGAGTCAGACATGACTGAGTGACTTTCACTTTCCCTTTCATTCTACATCTCCTTCCTTTTGTTCATTTTTTTTTTAACATCAAGAAAAATGAACATTGAAAACTACAGTTGAGATATTTCAAGCAAATGTAGAACCTCTCTTGAAATTTGTTGCAGAAACACCACTGAGCAAACAAACTACTAGGAAGCGCAGCTTAGAAACAAAATAGCAGCTGCCACTGTTTGTAGGGGCCCCCACAGCCATTTTCCTCATTTCTTTCTAACTCTGTTTGTAATAAAACCTGCTGCTCTGATGGTCTAGTAGTTTAACAAACATAATTTTTCTTTCCCATCTTGAGGTGCCTCCCAGGTGGCCTTGACAGTGACTTTTAGCTCTGGGGTCTCCATGCTCAAAGCTCTAGGCCCTTTCACCACTTTGTCCTGTCTTACGGTTCTGTCTGGGACTTTGTCCACACCTCCCTGACCAAGTGAGGCAGAGATGGAATTTCTGGACTTCTCTATCAGTCTGGAGTGGGGTTTCTTGCCTTCCTGGCTTTATAACAATGGATAGTGCTAATTCCAGTTTTGTGAGTGACTAAGTGCTTCAACTGTTTTTTGTCTTACTATTTTTCTTGTTTCCTTTGTGCGATTTTTTAAAAATGCATGATTTAAAAGAATATTTCTATTTATTTATCTGGCTGGGTCTTAGTTGTGGCACATGGGATCTTCCATCTTCGCTGTGGCATGTAGGGTCTTTAGTTGAGGTTCTTGAGATCTTTTATTTAATTATTATTATTTTTAAAATTATCTATTTGGCTGTGCTGGGTCTTAGTTGTGACATGGGAGATGTTTTAGTCGTGACAGGAGAGCTCTTAGTTGCAGCACATGGGACCTAGTTTCTTGACCAAGGATCGAACCCGGGCCGCTGCATTGGGAGCGTAGAGTCTTAGCCACTGAACCATGAGTCAAGTCCCTCTATGAGGGATCTTTTTAGACACAGGGATCTTTTCTTAGGCCTGACTTAATTAATACAAGCTGTCACTTTAATGAGATCTAACTTGTCACATTAACCTCATTTATCTTC
Organism: Nanger dama; assembly: GCA_917880005.1. Taxonomy (NCBI): domain Eukaryota; kingdom Metazoa; phylum Chordata; class Mammalia; order Artiodactyla; family Bovidae; genus Nanger; species Nanger dama. The sequence continues at coordinate 40,360,469 of CAKJTW010000011.1, forward strand.
TTCTCCATGAATATGAGCATTTCTCCCTTTAAATGTTATAGAGATGTGGGATTCCTCGGCTTAAAAACGATTCCTATTAGATATTAGATTGCTGACTCTGGGCAGGTGGGTGCTAAGCCCTCACCTGCTCTTTCCCAGGACTCTCCTGGGTAGATGTCATCCCCATTTTAACTGCACGGAGACTGAATTGCTCTTCCCGGGGGTCTTGGATTCAGGCAGCCACACCAGACAGAGCTGGTGTTGAGCCCAGGTCTGTCTGAACCTAAAATCCAAAAAGGTCTGTCTAAAAGCCTGAGACGTATGTCTGAACCATGCCCCTCTGCCACTCAGTCACTGTCGTGCCATTTGGCAGTGTTCTGAAAACCTGTTGACTGGAGATGGGAATGCTCTTCAGGTCAGAGGTTGAAGTCTTTTTCATTTGTCCCTCAGTGCTTGTTGTTGTTGTTTTGTTTTATGTTTGTGTTTTTTTAGGTGAGTTAATGCCTAACATTTAAAAATGAGGAGATCTCACATTATGCAAGATGTTCAAGTTCATTTCATTTTAGACCTGGTAAGACTGTGCTCATAGGTTAAAGTGACAGCTGTTGGTTCCAGCTAGGCACCCCCCCTCCACCTACAAAGGAGACATGACTTCCTCAGGTTGCCAAAGGCCTCCGTGGCCCACCTCACTCTTCTCTGTTACTTGCTTGCCCTCTGTGGACATGTGCATTTGTGATTCCTGATCTAGGCCTTTAAAGCAATCATTTCTCTCCAAGTAGGCATCAGAAGAGGTCAAAGTCACTTTCTGCCTGTGAGTTGAATTTTATAGGCTTTGCTTTTTCTTTTGATTTTTAGGTTTGGTAATTCAGGAATAATAGACATAATTATTGGATATTTACTGAGCACAGGAACATTAGGTGACTCTCAGGGTTAGCAGACACCTGTTTGTGGGTAAGGATGTGTGACATTCTCCAGTTTCCTTTGCATTCTGGGTCCTGCTGGGACCCTCCCAGTCCTGCAAGAACTGGAGGCTGTCTGCAAAAGCATGTTTTGCAGAGGCAGCATTGTTGGGAAGGGAGATGAATTCAGAGGAATACCTTCTGAGAGAGGAAGTTAGGTGGATTCCATTTTCTCCTGAAACCCGTTGACTACCGGAAGATTGCCCCACAGTATAGTAGCGCTCCTTTCTTAACTGCCAGTGTTCTATGCAGGCAGCAGACCAGAAAATGTCAAACAGAAAGGTCTTAAAAATTAGAACCTCCTTTAGACTGATGTGTCTTTCATTTTATGCTGATGTACCTACAAGTGTGTTTCCATTTGACAGTATGAAATGCGTTAATTTTTTTTTATTGTTTCCATGAAAGTCTTGTCTCCTTTTGTCTGATTTAAACACATCTCACAGAAGTGTAAAATAGAAACAAATGGATTTTGTCTCATTTCATAGCTGCAGCTGAATTAAATTTTAATACTCTTTAATATTAACATATGAGAGCCTCCCCAAAGCTGTTATTTATTTGCTAATTTTAAATGTGCATTTGCTTTTGATTAAGACAATGGCTAGAGTATTGTTTTGAATTTTTATTTTTGTTTCTTTTCTTTCAGGACCCTGCAGGAATCTTTGAATTGGTGGAACTTGTTGGCAATGGAACATATGGACAAGTATATAAGGTAAGTTCATTGAGCTTGAACATGGCTCATGTGTGGTTTCGGTTCATGAATGCTGAATAGCAGTACTGTTCTTACTCATACATGACTCATAACAGATTTAAAATGAAATAATATACTTGTTAATTGACTGTCCATCTTTTAAATGAATCTACAGCCCCGTTGCCTAAACTGGATTCTAGGGTTTGGGCATTTCCATTCATTATATGTTACAGAGCTTATATCTGACATGTGAATTCTAATGGTACATACTTGAAGCTCTCTGAACTGTTTAGTTTCGTTAATCGCTGCCAGAACTGGTTTTTAAAGGCCCAAATGATGCTATTTACTTTAGAAATTTAAACTATTAAAGTATCACAGCTGGAGAAGGAGATTTGCTACTGGCCTAGGGCAGGAGTTAAATGAGTTTAGTGAACAGTGTTAGGAGAACACTGGCTGCCTCACAAAAGCAGGACTAATGGCAGCAATGACTCTTACAAAATAGGAAATAATTAAAAAACTAAACTTGAGGTTGAGTTGAGGAATAAAATGTTCTTGTTCTTATACTGATTTTTGCTTTCAGAGTCATCTTAAACATGCTTTTAAAAGATATTTTTTCCCAGTAGATGACCTAAAAAGTGATTGTTTAGAAAAATGGCTTGATTCTCCTGATTATCAAAAGAAAATTGAAATGACCTTTTGGACTAAAGCTCGGGGGTTTTAGTGAATGAGCTGTTGAAATAAATGCCTTCAAAACAGACCAACTGTTTCCTCATGATTATTTCAAGAGAAATGTCTATCACTTTTCTTAAGTGGTAGTGATATGAGATGACATTTCAACTGTAAATTCTCTGTCTTGTTGTTCTATTTGTTAAAAGTTTCCTTCTTTGAATCTTAAACGTCTCTTAATTGATTAAATTATTGAAGTCCACCAGATTGTAATATTTTCAGTACTATAGAAAGTCAAAAGAATATGTGTATATATATTTAAGTGTATGTAAATTATAAACATTTAAACTCTTTTTACCAGGTAGTACCCTTTGATGTCCACTCAGGAAAATTTCTCTCTTGCAAAATTTGACTATTTCCTAAAAGGTCAACCCCCTGCAATTAGAAAGAATGTAGTCTACCCTAGCTGTTCACTTGATGTTGATCCTGTCTGACACAAGAAAGAAAGGTGTCTCAGCAAATGCTTTTAAATACTTTCAGTGAAGATAATTAGGTTGGAAGATTGTGTTATTGCATTTTGAGAAATTGGATTGAACTTGTGAATTAATGTGAGCTAATGAATTAAGCCCTGGATTTAGGCAGAAAATTACTTCTGATTTGCTGTCAATATGGAGAAACAACTCTGTATAATGCTGTTGTTTTTATAGCGCCATTCCATTGTGCTCTGCTTCCCACCTGTGGAAGGCACATTTGGAAGGTGCTTCACAGCTTTGTCTACTAATCTAAGAGGTGGACTGTACACTCCTGCAAGAGAGGATAATAACAAGATGAGAATTCTCAATTAAGGATGAGGATGTTTGGAAAATCCAAAATTAGCCCTAATTTTTTGGTACCTGAGAAAAAACAGCAAGTGGCAAGAGGTCTCAGCTCTTTAGAGAGGAAAGAAATACACCAAGTAAGTTGCAAACACTGCTGTTCTAAAGGGGACCTTCTCTTAGTGGTTGATTCAGGAGTTTGGCCCCTCTCGAGCTGAGGGGAGACTGCAGAGCTGGCCGTGGCGATCACAGTGGATTTGCAGACAGGAGACTTGGTTTCTTGTACCAGCCCTTCATGTTGTTTTGTGGCACCGCAGCTTTTCTGTGCAATAGTCAAGTGAGAGTGTTGCTATAAATGCTTTGGGGACTTGGAATGATTTATCTGAAGAATTAAACCTCCATACCCGTTAAGGATTGGGTTTCTAGCCAATCCAGATGACATTAGGTGGCACCCCATCCAGGACAGAAACACTTGGGTTTTCTGAGTCACTAATCCAATCCTGCCGTTACTCTGAGCTTTGAAGGATTAAAGCTTAATAAAACTGCCAAACTGGATTTCAACTATACGTGAACTTAAAGAGAAATAAGTTAGGAAGCGATTGTTCACATTATAGGTTATATTTAACCTTTATGGAATAGGTATATTTTCAAAATACTGTACACATGAATATAAATTTTATAGCCCTAGGAACAGATTTCTATATCAAAAATTCTATGATAAATACTTTCTTTACATTAAATATTAAATCTTTTAATTTTTGTAACTCTAGGTTTTGTTGTTCCTAGATTTCATAAAATGAGGTATAATTTTATGAACATTGATGTGGATGTAGCTTTTCTTTTCTGGAAAGATTCCTAAAAGTTTCTTTTAATAAGTTGTCCTAAAAGAGTCATAACATACTTTTATTTACGAGTAGTTTTTTTAAGATGTAGAATCTTTTTAAAAAATTAATTATTTGGCTTTTGGCTGTGTTGGATCTTCACTGCTCCTTGGGCTTTTCTCTAGTTGCAGCAAGGGGGCCCACTCTCTAGTCGCGGTGTTCAGGCTTCTCATTGCAGTGGCTTCTCTTGTTGCAGACCACGGGCTCTCAAGTGCTTGGGCTTCAGCGGTCGTGGCATGTGGGCTCAGTAGCCGTGGCTCCTGGGCTCTGGAGCACAGGCTCAATGGCTGTGGCGCACAGGCTTAGCTGCTGCACGGCATGTGGGATCTGCCTGGACCAGGGATCGTATCTCCTGCATTGGCAGGCTTATTCTGTACCACTGAGCCACAAGGGAAGCCCCATAAATAGTTTTTTAAGAAGCATACTTAACTGAATAAACAAAAGTATATGTAGATATTAAGAGAATGTTGCTTGGAGTATATCTTCATTTAAGCCACATACATCTAGATGTGGAAGTATATTTTATATAAAGGTCATTTAGTTACATTTAGCTTTTCGAAGTGGAGAAGGCAATGGCACCCCACTCCAGTACTCTTGCCTGGAAAATCCCATGGGCGGAGGAGCCTGGTGGGCTGCAGTCCATGGAGTCGCTAAGAGTCGGACACGACTGAGCGACTTCACTTTCACGCATCAGAGAAGGAAATGGCAACCCACTCTAGTGTTCTTGCCTGGAGAATCCCAGGGATGGGGGAGCCTGGTGGGCTGCCGTCTGTGGGGTCGCACAGAGTCGGACACGACTGAAGCGACTTAGTAGCAGTAGCAGCTTTTCGAAGTAGCTTCTAGTTTTACTCCCAAGTCTAACTTGGTCTCTCTGTCCTTGGAAGGTTAGATTTGTTTATCTTTTGCGTTTTGGTCCTGTGTGGTCAGATGATAGTTTAGTATCTGTTTTATGCTTTATTTACTAGACAGAATACATAAATAATGAAGAGTAGAGAGTTTTTTTTTTTTTTTTTTTAAATGAGGAAATCATCTTCTTGGGCCTAGAAAAATGAAAAAGTGAAGTTGCTCAGCCGTGTCCGACTCTTTGTGACCCCATGGACTGTAGACTACCAGGGTCTTCTGTCCATGGAGATTTTCTTTTCTTTTTCTTTTTTTTTTGAATTATAATATTTTTTAAATTAAATTTATTTATTTTTTTAATTACAATACTGTATTTGTTTTGCCATACATTGACACGAATCAGCCATAGGTGAACACAATCTCCAGGCAAGAATACTGGAGTGGGTTGCCATTTCCTCCTTGGGCCTATGAAAGTGAAAGTGCTCAGTCTTGTCTGACTGTTTGTGACCCCATGGACTGTAGCCCACCAGACTTCTCCATCCCTGGGATTTTCCAGGCAAGATACTGGAGTGGGTTGCTATTTCCTTCTCTAGGAGACCTTCCCGACCCAGGGATTGAACCCAGGTCTCCCGCATTGTAGGCTGACGCTTTACCGTCTGAGCCACCAGGGAAGTGGGCCTATGGCTCCCATTAAAAAATAAACCAACAAAAGGCCACATACCTGCTTGCTGAAGATTTTGGCTGTTCATTGGCATGCCATTTATTGGGACCTGATGAAATCAAATTTCATCACATTTTTGTTAAAATAGAGTAATTGCTTTAATAGATCCAAATAATTGTTTAATGTTTATCACTAAAACACCACTAAATCTTAGTCACAGTTTTCAAAAATGAACGTTCATCTATCTTGTTTCTTAATTTGCCCTTTGAAAATATATATTGATGATTGCAGAGGTGAAGACCTTATTACTGAGTGACATTGTTAATCAGGAATATGGTAGATTCCTTTGTATCTCTGAGGTTTCTCTTAAAACCTCCTCTAGGTTGTAAAGTATGAGATCAAGAGGCACTGTTGGTTATAGTGGTTATAGTGCTTGTGGAGAGAGAACACTGAAACTCTGTATGTGTGTGTGTGTGTGTGTGTTTTCAAAGGGTTGCAAACTTTATAGATATGTGACCTACCTTACAGGTTATCCAGCCCAGTCATTCCTCTGCTAACAATCTGTCCCATCCTTGATCACCTCCACTCAGGTGGAACTCCTTGCCTCCCAGTCATCCTATTTACCTGCAATTTTCTTTGAATGTTCATTGTTATATTGAGCCAAGATTCTGCCTTCCTGAAATGTTTACCAGTGCAAGGTCATTCCATGTAACTGTTAAAAAAAAAAAAAATTAAATTCTCTTCCACAAGAACATAGTCCTCCAAAAGACTTTTCTCTTCTTCTCCCAAACACATACTTGTGTCTCCTGGTCTCCAGGCATTAGAGCCTCAGTTGGTTAATTCTTCTATGACATAGACTTGAGGTCTTTCATTATCTTGACTTTTGTCCTGAAACAATTGTAACATATTAATGAAAATAATATTTGATATTATAAAATAGTATTTTCTATGTCATAAAACATCTTGTACATACAATCTGATTTCTGCTTTAATTTCTATAATAATTTTATGAGAACCTTGCTCTCACTTCAGGGTCTTTATCGAAACAGTTCTGTCTAGAACACTCTCTCTTCAGCTTCCTCATGACTGGGTCTTTGTCTTTTAGAACCCAGCGCACATGTTACCTCCTCAAGGAATCTGCTCTTCAGGCAGCCATTGTTACTGTCTCCCTCCCCACTGACTTTCTCTATCACATCAACTTATTTCTTTGCCTTCGTGGCACTGACACTCTCTGAAATTATCTTATGTCTTTGTTTATGTATATATTAAACCGTTGAAATGCACCATAAAGGAAAAATAAGGTTAGGGGCCTAGTCTGTCTAGCAATTGATGTATCCATCATCTGAAGTGAAGTGAAGTTGCTCAGTCGTGTCCGACTCTTTGTGACCCCATGGGCTGTAGCCTGTCAGGCTCCTCCCTCCATGGGATTCTCCAGGCAAGAGTACTGGAGTGGGTTGCCATTTTCTTTCTGGTACATACTAAATGGTGACCTGTGTGGGGCCCAGAGCTGAACTCTGTTTTCCTTAATAATTCTATCAATATTTGTTCCCAGTATTTTTTCAGCATTTCCCATAAAACATCTGCTTACTTCAGACATGCATATATGGACAAAAATAATCAACAGAATTCTCTACTTGTTTCTTATGGTAGGAGCTGAGTGTGGATTTTATGTTAAATTAATTACTGATAGTCTGTGGAAGCAAGCCCCATTCTGGAAATTTACAGATGAGGCCAATCAGTTTTCTGAGGTTCAATCTCCTGGTAGAGGTTCCCAAACTTTACTGTGTGAAACAAATGTTTGAGAAATGATTAAAAATGTAGATTTCCAGGCCTGACCTCTTAAATCTTGTTCAGTAGGTCTAGTTGGGATCCAGGAATCTGCACTTCTAATAAGTTTATAGAGTCTTGCTGACATTCAGAGCACTGGAGCCACACTTCCAGAAACTCTGCAAAAATGAGTGTCAGTTACCCTGTGGTAGGGCTGCCAGGTGGCACTAATGGTAAAGAACTCACCTGCCAATGCAGGAGACATAAGAGACTTGGGCTCAATCCCTGGGTCAGAAATTCCCCAGGAGAAGGAAATGGCAACCCACTCCAGTGTCCTTGCCTGGAGAATCCCATGGACAGAAGAGCCCGGCGGGCTACAGTCCATAGGGTCGGAGAGTTGAACAGGACTGACTTTGCATGTATGCAGGGCTACTTGAGGGAATGTTAATCCCACTGTTTTTTGTAATCATTTAGAGTTTTGGGGACGGGGTAGCCTGGTGGGCTGCCGTCTATGGGGTTGCACAGAGTTGGACACAACTGAAGTGACTTAGCAATAGCAGCAGAGTTTTTATGGTGACTCTAACATGCATAAACTGAGAAGAGTTAAAATAACACAAAGATTTTGATTTGAGATTTGATGCTAGCCAGGTTTGACATACTAATTCTGAGATTTGACTTTTGCTGTTTTTATTTGACCTGCTTATGATTACAAGTAAGGTTGTTTCTGAATAATTAAACTCAAAACCTGAGAATTGAAAGGTCAAAACTGATCTGGTATAGTAGAAGAATCTGAGCCCACTGCATGAGATTTCCTTACATGTGTAGATTGGGATCTCTTAATAAACCATCTGTGGAAGTAAGAGAAACCATTTTAATAGTAAGCTTATTAACAGTCTTAATATGGAGGTGATTCTGTGACATACTTAGGATTCAGCGTAGTTTATCGTAGTCTCTTCTAATGAATCATGAATTACACTGTTCACTTCTTGTTTGGTAAGGAGTGATTATAGGAGAACGTCAAATTTCTTAGATAATAATGGCATTTGCTTTTTAAACAAGAATTCCAACATAAAGAATACATCATTTCACATTTGTTGAGTGCCAGTGAAAAGGCCCTGTGCTTTGTATGGGGAAAATGCAGAGCCAGTCGAGGTGGTTCCTAGTCTAAGAAGTGTGCAATCAGGTTAACTAATTATTGTGTGCTAAAGTTTTTGAATGTTGTGTCTTAGTTACTCTTCATGATTTTATAGGGAGGAAACTGAAGCACACTTAATTAAACTACATTATCCCTTAAAGGCAGGGTTTCTCAACCTTGGCACTGTTGACATTTGGACCAGACAGCTCTTTGTTGTCGGGGTGTTGTCCTGTGCATTGCAGGCTGTTTAGCCATATCCTTGGCCTCTAGGAGCCAGGATGCTCCATCCAGGAGCACTCCCAAAGTCCTGACAATCAGAAATGTTTCCAGACATTGCCAGAAGTCTCCTGGGGGTAAAATTGTCTCTCTCCCTGCCCCGTTCAAGGACCACTTCTATAAGGATAAGACAATATAGCAAAAACTCTTAAAACTGATGTACAGACAGAGACAGTGGGAGTATAAAATATGGAGCATTGTGAATCAGAGTGGGGACCTAAATGGACTAAAGGGGATTTGGAGAAAGCTTGGAGGCCTTGGCATCTGCACATCATGGGGTGTAATTTAGCATTTTCATAAGTGGAAAGAAATGTAATAAAAGGAGTATGGAGCAGATCTGTCTCTCCTGTTCTCTTATAAACCGGGCTCTTGGGCCAGATCTAATATGTTGATTGCCTTTAAAAGAATTTTTGTACTGTTTATAGTAACAGATTATCTATTAAAGTAAATTAATGATATAGCCCAAGGGTACTAGTTGGTTTCTTTCAATTTTCTTAAAAAAGGTAGCTACCAAAAATACCCCAGCACTATTTTTCTAGGAGTGTAGAAACTGTGATTTTTAACATCAAGTAGATATTTTAAAAGATGTCTCTAAGATGCTGTTCCTAGTCATAGGTTCATTTGACCATGGCTAAGCCTTTGGGATTATTTAGTTATTATTGTTTCATCTCAGAGGGTACTTTCATTGTAGTTGGGCAGAATTACAGGTAACAGTTTTACTCCTGCCCCATAAGTAGAATTATTTACCCTTGAAATGGGTTGGCTTGTTGAGCTTTTCATAGATCCCTGTGTTTGTTGCATCTAATTTGGCTCAAAACTGTGCCACCTCATGCTATCTATGATCCATTGGGTGTAATGAATTAGCTGGTTGCCATGGCAGCATTTGGGTAGACCTTTGTGAACCCATGTGCCATATGCATAAGGAAGGTTGCTTTTTTGCTGGGTGGCCAGACCTCCAGAGTTGCTCCCAAAACCTGCCACAGGGGAGTTGGTTGGATTTCTTGTAGCTACCAGTGTTGCTCAGCCCTCATTGTTCATGGAAATAATCTGGATAGTTTTGAAACACTAAACATATCTGGGCCTTTCTCTGGAGATTTGGTTTTAGTGCGTCCGGTGTGGGACTAGGTAAAGCTGGCTTCCAGAACTTCCCAGATGGTTCTACTGCAAAACCAGAATTGAGATCCACTGGATTAAGGTATTGTCTGTCAGGGGACTTAAAGGCTCTTTTAGGTGTCTCTGCCTTTGAGGAGACATCTCTTCTACTCTTATCTGTATCCTGGGGTTTTGTTTACCTTGTTTGTTTATTTATTTATTCAGTGCCATCCTGTATAATAAATATCATTAGCAATTTGGCACATGTTTGGCACCTTTCCTTTGAAGTGTTTAGATTGCTTTAGTTTAAAATACTTCCCGTCCATCTCATATCAGTGACTTGACAAATAACTTGATGCACAGCACCCTGGTGACTGATAGTTTTTAGATCTCCTAACAGTGAGTATAAGGCAGTCTCAAGTAATTAAACAATCAATAGTTACTAAGTAATTACCATTACTGGGGGATGATTTGTAACCTGTGGAATGAAACTCCATCAGGATTATAGGCACAGAATTTAGGGCCATGTACAGTTTTAACTATTTAGACATGGAAAACATTTGAAATTCTTAAAAGAGTGATTAATTGGGGCCCTAGTTTGAATTTCTTATCTCTGTGGTTTAACCTCAAATATAATTGTATTAAGTCCACTTGGATGTTTTTGCACGTGCAAAAATAAATAGCTGCTGTCTGGCAAGCAAATAGGTGCTCTCCACTGAGTAGGAGCCCTGCTTGGTGATGAGATTCTGGAGTAGGGGGACGAGGCATTGCCCAAACCTCCACGTTGGGCGGAGCACAGCCTCCTCTGCCGAATGTTGTGGCCTTGGGCAGGGATTCTGATTTTGGTCCTGTTCCTTGCTTTCCCAGGCAATGCACAGACATGCTGTCTGTTTTGTTCCCATCTGCAACAAAGAAGAGAAAACAGCAGCTGGTTTACTAGACTCTTAACAAATACAAAATAGCTATCGTAATGATGATAATAATGAAGTCATCTTTCTAGACTGAAGAGTTATGAACTAAAGTATGTGAAGAGTGCAGTCTCCTTTAGGGAGAAGATGCTCTTGTTGTTTTAGAAAACTGGCCCATGATTACATAATATAGCCCATTGGGACTACCGTCTTTGGCAGACCACTAGCATGTTCCAGATGATGTCTTTCTTTAGAGTATTTCTTGAGAAATTCAGTTTTGTTCTGTGTATCACATTGAGGAAGGTAGTAGGAGTCTCTCAGCTGAATTTATTAGAAATCTTACTACTTTACAATTTTGTCTCTTTGTTTCTCTTTGCCTCTCTCCTTCCCCCATCCTCTTATCATGGTAAAGTACCAATGCTATAAAATACTGTTCAGTAGCATGAAGTACATTCACGTGTTGTGCAACCATCCCCACAATCCAAATCCAGAACTTTCTTCTCATCATCCCCAACTGAAACTCTGTGAACAGTAACTCCCCACTCCCTCTCCCCTGCACCAGCCCTGCCTTGCCTTTCTTTTCTAAAATATTCCCAGTAAACTTAATTATAGAAGGGATGGTTTCCTGTGAGCTTCTTGTAACACCAACTCTCTATCAAGCCCCGAAGGGTCCTGCAAACCTGTGTTTCTCATGATGACTCACCGGCCTGCTTTGTCCTCCGGGTGACTGACCACCCAGTACCTGCAGAGCAGCATCTTGTTCTAAGAAGCTGAAACTGGCCGACAGGCTTGACTTTTCTCCCCTGTTTATGTCTAAATACAATGACCCTTCTCAGGTGGAGGTAGACGTAGAGGAAGCGGTCAGTTCCGTTGCAGCATTTTATACGAATCCTTTCAGAGTATTGTTCCTGTTTCCTTATTCAGTTGTTTTGGGCTGTGATTTTTTTCTTACAGTTTTACAGTGAGATTTCCCTTTACCTTTACTGCATCAACTGTTTTTTAGTTGGAAAATGTTTGTTTTCCATAGGAAATCCAGCAGTTCATATAATGACAGAATGTTCTAGAAGGAGGATAGTTGAGGTGGCCCCAGTGTAACATCCCTTCTCAGCTACTCCTCTGAACTCCCCTCCTGCATCCATCCATAGAGCAGCCCCACGCTGAGGTCCCCTGGCCTGGATTCCTCTGCCTCCCCCTCCAGCCTCATCTTTGGTAGATCCTGGCTCCTGTGGGTTCAGTGGTGGCACAGTGCCCGCAGGCTGTTTGTTCTGCTACCTGCCCGGCATGCTTAACCCTTCTCTGCTTCCTGGGACCCTTGCTGACCTCTCTTTCTCACCTTGCCCTTGCTGTTTTGTAATGTTCTGTCTGACTGTTTCTGCTCTATAAACTCTGAGCTCCTTGGGTTCTGGAACATTACCTAACTATTTCTCTACTGCCAAAACAGAATAGGTGGCTAAAAATACCAATTAAAAAAAAAGTATACTACTTCCATGTTTTGCTGATTTTGGAGTGTCCTATCTCAGTGGAGATGATTCGCTGGCATCACCAATTCAATGGACATGAACTTGTGTGAACTCTGGGAGACGGTAAGGGACATAGGGGCTGGGCATGCTGCAGTCCATGGGGTCGCAAAGAGGCAGACACGACTTAGTGACTGAACAACAGCCACAACAATCTCAGTCGAATATGTGTCATTTTTGCTTAATCTCAGCTTTGTAAGCCTGTAAAACAAGGAGACTGACACTCAATACAACATTTCATAATAGCTAACATCCACTAAATACTTATGCATTAAATAAAAACAGTGTCCACCTACTATGCAGTATAATATAATAGAAAAAAAAATAAGATAATGAAAAAGCGTTTCCCCTTCTTTCTGAAGGGGTTTCATGGGCATGAGTCTAAAACTGACCCTGTTCCTAAACCCAAGAGTCTACAGGCCAGTTAAACTTGCAGAGGCCCTGGTGCACACTCTGGGGACAGAGATGGGTCTTCTTTTGCCACCTTGTCTCTAGCACTGTGGGCTTACACATCGATATCCATGATTATAACAGTTTTCATAAAACCTTTATCTTGATTATTTCCTTTGATTTTCACAGTCTCCCCACAAGTGAGACAGAAGAGGATATGATTATTTTGGTTTTAAAGTTTGAAGAAGTTGAGGTCTCAATATAAATGACTTTTCTGAGGTCACCAAGCAGGCAGGTAATAAAGCTTGACTTGGGGTCTCATACCCTAATTGTTCTCTTAACTCCACATGCAAGTTTCCTAAGAGGAAATCTGGGGTGAGGATGATATGTGGAAATCCCCCTAAATGTTTGGCAGGGATTGGTTTTACCCTCTCTTGCACTGCATGTTTAAAATTCATTTAGGATAGATCCCTGATCAATTTGAACGTGTACTATAAAGCAGTGATAAGCCTTAACTTGTTTCAATATATACTTCATCTAATCTCTGTATCGAAAATACTGAAGGGTGATTGATAGTTGAGTAATACATTTTTTATACAAGGAACCAAATTGTTATTTCCCAAGAAAGATAAGAAGTTAATTTATTTTCCATGCCAAAAAGAAACTGGCTTCAGTTTGTTACATTTTACAGCATAAAATGTTGCTGTACTGATCATCTGAAGTTGGTTGCTTCTTTTCTCATCCCTTGTTTTTGATGGGAGGAGGCAGGAATAGCCTATTTCTAGACTTCTTCAAAAATCATCTCCAATAGCCAGGTGCATGATTTTTTTTTTTTTTTTTTTTGGAAAAGACTCTACAGTCAGATTGGAGCTTGATAAATGTTCGTTGAATTGAATCGGTTTATTCTCTCAGTTGCAGTTGTCTACTTTTGTGAGCAAATGGTTGGATCTTACTGCAGTGGAGACCATGCAGATATTGGCCAGGTGCATATCTATACTTTTTTCTCTTCTGAGCAGAGGGAAGACCGGTTAGCTGTAACCTGATGTGGCATGGTGGTAAATTGCTTACTCTTTGCTTTTGTGTTTTCCCCTCTTAGGGGCGCCTAGGTTTGTGTATTTGGGGTTGAGGACGGGAGAGACAAACAGAGGAAAAAGGAAAGAATTCCTGGGTAATTTAGTTGAGAATGATCTGGCAACAGTGTCAAGATACAAACTATTTGTTGAATCATGAGTTCAGGTTGAGAATCCCTGTGTAGGCTTTCCATTTCTGTTTCCATTAAGGACCACACTATTCACTTTTTTTCCTGTACAGATGATAAGTACATAGCACCTGTGACCCAAGTACACCAGCACTGCCTCTAAAGTATCAGGCGCTTCAATGAGAAGTCTGACCTGCATTCGTCTCCTTCTTTCTCCTTTTGTGTCGAAAGAGTGAAAGTTAGTGAAAACAAAGGACAATGTGCTTTTTATTTTTTTCGGGTGGGGGCAGAGTTGATTGTCTCTTAAAAGGACTTTCAAATTAAGCAGACTCTGATGTCCCCCAGCTGATTCACCTCGTGATTTCAGCAGAAGAGGAATGTTTTGTTACCCAAATGTTTAGTACATTTTGTTCTACTGTTTTGTATCCATTTATCCATGTTGAGAGATCCTTCAGAACTTTCAAAACCTTCCCTAAAGAAACCGATCACGGAAGCTAAGCACCCAAAAGCACTCCTGTCCCCATATGGATATGCCCGCCTCTGAGTGCTAAAAGGAGTTGGTGCTTGACACCCAGCCCTGATGGTCTACAGCAGGATGGGCATGGGGTGAGGCGAGGATGACTAACAAGGACCCAAGGCTGCCCTCTTCCTCTGGTCTCCAGCTTATCCATTGGTCAGGACAAGACTTGCTTGAACAAGACTAATGGCTCTAGTTAATCATCTGAGTAAATATGTAAGGTGTGGCCAAGAAACCAGTGTTGGAGTGTTGGTAGGGGATAGGGAAAACACAAAATGGCATGGCCCAAAACAAAATAGCAGTGTCCAAACAAAAAACTCTTTGTTTAACATTGTTTTCCAGTCTAGAAGCGAAAGAGGTTTATGAGTACCTGATTCAGCTGACGAGTAACACTGTGATCAATTGTAGTTTTTGAAGTCTGGCGTTAATACTGTACATCATGGTGTTAGTTCTCCTTCAGATCCACATATTTAAGAATACATAAAAGTAAGCGTGCATGGTAAGTCGCTTCAGTCATGTCCAACTCTTGGCAACCCTGTGGATTGTAGCCCAGGCTCCCCTGTCCATGGGATTCACCAGGCAAGAATACTGGAGTGGGTTGTCTTGCCCGCCTCCAGGGAATCTTCCTGACGCAGGATTGAACCCACATCTTTTATGTCTCCTGCATTGGCAGGAGGGTTGTTTACCACTAGTGCCACCTGAAAAGCCCACATAAAAAACAAAACAGGTACTGATTGTATTTCCTGTCCCACTCCCTCCGTACTTTCATTATCACTAGCGTTCTGCCGTCTACATTAGCCGTGTTGAAGGGATTCCTTATCCTGTATGTTTGTTTCAGGGAACATCTCTGCATTTCAAAGTCTGTGGTCCTCATGTTATTTTAACACCTGAATCCAGAGATTATGTGGGTTGTAAAAGCCATTTGCTGACTGAGACCATGAACATCCAAAGGTTTCAAACGTCTTACTCAGGACCTTACCTCTCCAAGAAGGGTGTGATACACAGAACTCGCAGGCCTACAGAGCTCTGCGAATGAACCATCCTCTCTGTGGTCTTGGGTAAAGCTCAGAGGTTTTCTTTTCAGATTTCCTCGAGGAGCACAGCTCAGGAGCTGACCAGCTAAGGTTTGTGAGCAGGTGAGATTTAACTGACTCTTCTGTGTCTAGTGTATATTCCGCAGTAAATATGGGGGCGAAAACTCCTTCTTCCAAGTTTGTGTTTTGTGTTAAAATAGAAGCGATTAAGTACCTAGTGTTGAATGTTAGTTTAAAAAACTGAGTAGAGGTACAAGGGTTTGTATATTTATCTGGTGTTTATGTCGACAGAGTTCTATATTTTTTGAATTGGATTTCTCCCTAAGAAGAGGTAGCAGCTGAGGTCAGTTCTCTTTCTGGTGGTACAGTGTCACCCTACAATATAAATGTGGTCAGGAAAGCTGATTATATTAGAATGAAAGTGAAAGCGTAGTTGCTCAGTTGTGTCCAACCCTTTGCAATCCCCTGGACTGCAGCCCGCCAGGCTCCTCTGCCCATGGGATTCTCTAGGCAAGAGTACTGGAGTGGGTTTCCATTTCCTTCTCCAGGGATCTTCCCAACCCGGGGATGGAACCTGGGTCTCCTGCATTAGAGGCAGATTCTTTACCATCTGAGCCACAAGAATAATGGCACTTTATAGATGGTTTTATTGGTAAAGAACCTGCCTACCAATGCAGGAGACATAAGAGATGCGGGATTGATCCTGGGTTGGGAAGATCCCTTGGAGGAGGACGTGGCAACCCACTCCAGTATTCTTGTCCGAGAAGTCCCATGCACAGAGGAACCTGCCGGGCTACCGTCCATAGGGTTGAAAAGAGTTGGATACGACTGAAGCAACTTAGCATGCACACACGCATGCTAACATATACTTTGGAGGGTGGGATTTGGAGGGTGGGGGATATTTACAAAAGTTCTCCAGACTAAAAGTTGTAAGAAATAACACATACCAGCTTTGGTCAGACGAAGGACTGGCACACCTGATGAAATGCTCAAAGCCTAAGAACTGGCTTACTGGCAAACACACCCCAGTGACCCGTGTGCCATCAAAGGTCACACTGAGGAAGAATGTTTCTATGTTTCTAGATTTAAACCTTAGAAGTTAAGATGCATTCAGAACTTTAAGAACAATCGCCTTATATTTTTTTACTCTGAGTCCTCTCTTATGTTAACAGTTTCTTAGATTTAATATGCACTTTAGGTGGCAGTTTTTTTAACTGAAATATAGTTGGTGTACAATGTTAGTTTAGTTTCAGGTGCACTATATAGTGGTTTGACATTTACGTATATTATGGAGTGATCACCATCATAAATCTAATAATCAGTGGTCTTATTCAGAGTTATTACAGTATTACTGATGGTATTCCTAATGCTGTATCCCTGTGACTTATTATATATAACTGTAGGTTTGAACCTCTTCATCCCCTTCACCCATCTTCCCCCCCCCTTTTCTTGGCAACCACCCATTTATTCTCTGTATCTATGAATCTGTCTTTGTTTTGTTTTTAAGATTATACACGTAAGTGAGAGCCTGTGGCATTTGTCTTTCTCTGACTTTTTTCATGTAATATAATATCCTCTAAGTCCATGCATGTTGTTGAAAATGGCAATATTTCATTCTTTTTATTGCTGATACTGACATATATATGTGTGTGTGTGTGTGTGAGTGTGTGTGTGTAGCATATCTTTATCCATTTTTCTATCAATGGACATTTAGATTGCTTCCAAATCTTGGCTATTGTAAATAATGCCTCAGTGAATATTGGAATGCATACATCTTTTTGAATTATGATTTTGTTTTCTTAGGGTAAACACCCAGAAGTGAAATTACTAAATCATATGGCACTTCTACTTTTAATTTCTTGAGGAGCCTCTATTCTGTTTTCCATAGTGGCTTCAACAACATATAATGCCACCAACAGTGCACGACCTCACCAACACTTGTTATTTGCTGTCTTTTTGATGATAGCCATTCTGACAGGTGTGAGGTGGTATCTCATTGCGGTTTTAAGTGAAAGTTCTTGACTTTTTTGTGGTTCATGTGTCTCTTTAAAGTTCAAGGACTGACTTTGTTCTGCTAACAATAGAAGCAGTACTTGTATACAAACCTGTATGTATAAGGTATACATAGAGTACTCATTATAGGAAAGGCTCCTTCCACAAGCTCATGAAATGTAGATACTTACTAAGTATGATCCCTGCTGTTCAGATAAAGAGTCTGACCTTAGAAAACTTGACTTGTGCTAAAAGCTGAAACCACCCACAACCTTTTGATGCCAAAGACTTAAGCAAATATAATTAATTAGAAGAATGAAAGCATGGTGGGCTGAACTCAGGCATTCAGTGATGTAACCTTTAACTTAAAAGTTTCTGGTTTAACTAAGATCTACTGTCCCTTGTTTTTCGGGTCCCTTTTAAAGTAGACGAGTAATACTAGCAAGCCATTTTTCCTTCAGAATTGTTTACATAATCTATTTCTGCTCTTTGATCATTTAAAAAATGTTAATTATCTTGCTGCTTATAAGTGACCTAGTAATTCTGCTAATATGTTGAAATAAATGTTCTTTAAATAGACCATTTAAGAGGACAGGTAACTTCATGGTAAAAACCCAGCCAAAATATGTTGCTGTTTTAGAAGGTTCTTTGGCCTGGGTCAGTCAAGTAACCTTGACACTACTTCTGCATTTCTGAGTACAGTAAAACCTTATTAATTTTCAGAGAGGGGATGTGGGCTGTATTTGACCTTTTAAAGTATCTCAAAAGAAAGAATTTTCCAACTAGTTGCAGAGCATAAAAGTTTAAGGAGTTTGTCGAAAAACTTCTGTCCTTAAATGCCCTTAGGTATCTTAAAACTGCTGTTTATTTATTCCTATTGATATGCTAATCACAAGTTGTTCTTCAGTATTAAAGCATTTCCTCCAGAGAAATTGTACTGCATGTACTTGTTTCATTTAACTATACAGTAAAATAGTTCCCTATTTACATAGTGGTACCAAGTCTCATGGGGTTCCCTGATAGCTCAACTCGGTTGGTAAAGAACCCACCTGTAGTGCAGGAGACCCTAGTTAGATTGCTGGGTCAGGAATATCCACTGGAGAAGGGATAGGCTACCCACTCCAGTATTCTTGGGCTTCCCTGAGGCTCAGCTGGTAAAGAATCCGCCTGCAATGCGGGAGACCTAGGTTCGATCCCTGGGTTGGGAAGATCCCCTGGAGAAGGGAAAGACTTCCCACTCCAGTATTCTGGCCTAGAGAATTCCATGGACTATACCTATGGGATCGCAAAGAGTCGGACATGACTCAGTAACTTTCACTCACCAACTCTCACATCCAAAGTACCCTGAGTTAGAAGCTTACTGAGTACTAAGGGCTTCCCTGGTGGCTCAGATGGTAAAGAATCTGCCTGCAGTACAGGAGACCAGGGTTCGATCCCTGAATTGTGAAGATGCCCTGGAGAAGGAAAAAGCAACCCACTCTAGTATCCTTGCCTGGAAAATCCCATGGACAGACGTGCCTGGCAGGCTACAGTCCATGGGGCGGACACGACTTAGTGACCAAACCACCACCACCACTGAGTACTAAACACGTTTAGGTCAAGGCTTTGCCATTTTGGAGAATTTGACATTATTAGTTGCTTCCTCTGTATCAGTGGTAACTGGAGTACAAATGGCTCAGTGACAGAAGAGATGACCATAATCTCACATGTGGAATAATGATCTCCCTCTCTACCTCAGGCCCTCTGTCCGTGGAATTTCCCAGGCAAGAATACTGGAGTGGGTTGCCATTTCCTCCTCCAGGGGATCTTCCCAACCTAGGGATCTAACCTGTGTTTCCTGCATTGGCAGGCGGATTCTTTACACTGAGTGGCCAGGGACATACAAGAGGAAAAGAAGCCCTAGAATGCTACTTTTCAAAGGTCTTTGCATGCCACTGGCTGCTTCAGATTCGACAATGATCCTGAGATCTGGGGAATTAAAGCATGCAAGAATGAATGGATTTCAAGTATGGTGGGGAAAATATCCTTCCCTGCCTCCAAAACAAGACTGAAATGGAATGGATTATTGGAATGTTAGATATACCAGGCCAGAAAATCATTCTGACTTTCCATCATCCTGCTTTGACAGGGCCACAGACAGGCATTTTTGGGAAAATGTGTCAAATTTGTATTGAGCCAGGGTAAACAATCTGATTGTGTGATGCTGCCTCTTGGGAATTAGGAGCTGGCGTCTTCCAGACCCAGAGTGATTAGTTTAGGCTCCAAAACTGTCTGACCCTTGTAAAATGATCCCAGCTGGATGGACTGGACTGGCTGATCTCATTTTTACATGAATGTCTTATTCTTGTGGGGAATCTTTATCAATTATCTGCCTCTTTGTGTACAATGCAAAACTTAAGTAGGATCATTTCATGAGCCAGTGAAAGGAGGTGCTTTGTTCCAGCCAACAAATATCTCTTGCTTCCAACACTGTGACCTACTAATTCTGAAAAACAATTATGATGTATGATTGAAAATGGAATTATGCAATCAGGCCAGCATCCAAATTTCTAATTTTCCAAAAGGAAACTTCATTGCTACCAGAAATGGAAAACCCGTTATTTTCAATTATACTTTAATATATAATACATACTTTTCAAATTAAAAATGTTAGCCATTGTCCCACCATATCATGGTGTTATATGACCACCACACTTTAAGAAATACCGTGGTCCCTTGTGTTCTGAGGATTACCAGCATGACAGAACCAACTACCAAGTTTCACAGTGTGATTTCCATGGGACTTTGGCACTTACTTTTGCCTTTGTGGTCTCTTTGACTCCATGAAAAGCATTTTAAGTTAGATTTTACAACTTCCTTGTTATATAGACAAATGTATTAACATTATATATTAAAACATTTAGTTTGCTCTAAGAGTTCATTGTTTTCTTCTGGTTTTAAAATTCGTAGGACACTTTTGTCAGTTTCAAAAGCTTTGTGGTCCCAGGCGCTGTACCTGCAATGCCTGAGGAAGGTATCAGCCTGTATCTGCATCCCCTGATCTTAAGAGGTCTGGGGGCTCCTCCAAGGTGGTGGTGGGAAACCGCGAACATGAAACGGCTTTGGAATTTTGTGTTTTATCTTGAAAATTCAGGTGCATTTTGCTTTATAAACACTAGAATGGTCATTGTTGCTTCACCTTAAAATTGTTTGAACATAATTCTAATGGAAAGGTAGATTTTAAAAGGGGTTTGTAGCTTCCCACACTCACTGGTCATACCAACAGTGTTAACCAAACCAGGTTCGTTTGCCATCTGTGCAGCAAACCAAATGCTGAGGTGCTGAGGTTTGCAGCAAAGAAAGGGTTGATTCTCAAGGCAGCCAAGTGAGGAGATAAGTCTCAGGTCCACCTCCCAGAAGGTGGGGACCCTGTTTATTTAGGGGACAAAGCTGAGGTATGTGGAGTGTGAGGAAAGGTGATTGGGGATGAGAAAAAAGTGAGATAACTATTGTTCTGCGAAGGCATAACTCAGCTACACACTTCTTCTTGGGATGTGTATGCAGAATATGGCAACCTGAGCAAAATCTGAGGGTGGAGTTTTTGGCCCTCTGTCTTCAAACAATCACCTAGTGGACACTGGCACATGCCCAGATGGGGATTAACGGTCCTAACCAGTCTTAACCAGCCAGTGCAAGTTCAGACTGGACACCGTTGACTCAGGTTTCTGAAAAACAACTTGGGCAAATGTTTTATTTAAGCTATGTAACGCCTGAAGAACATACACGTTTTTGTAAAAGCAATTAAAGCAAGCTTGCTCAGTGAAGGCAGATTACAGTTTATTTATTATGACTGACTGATGACTACACTCAGTTTCCATAGGATGACATGTGCCCGAGAGGTACATGTTATCTGGTTTGGAATCCCAGCCGTAAGACCTTTAAGGCTTTGAAAGGCTTAAAAAAAAAAAAAAAAAAGAATTGCGTTTATGATGGATATATGTCAAAAACAAACTTACAGATATTATCCTAACCTGTTGTGACCATAAACAGGTAATCTTAGGTGAATAAAGTCCATTAAATTTTTGGATGAGCATTAAAAAAAACTGTAAAGCACTGTTTGGCTTCAAGCTCATTCATAAGCACCTCCTTTTTCATGGCCTCACGAATGACTTAGCCTCTCTTAGCTATTTCTGGCAAAGAGGAAGAACAGTCACTCTTGATGACATTAAAATTCTTCTTTTCACCTGCTCTTTTTAAGAAGTCACTTCCTAGGTATTTAGAGGAGAATGGCTTTTCTCTTTGTCCTCTCATTACTGTCTTCTCCAGGACAGGCCATTATAAAAGCTTTTGTTTGTGAAATCGGTTCTCTGATTTGGAACTTCCTCTCTCAAACCTAAATGCCACATTTTAAGTTCTCCCAAATTGCTGCTGCTGCTGCTCAGATGTCTTCTCGGTATTGTGTGCTAAATGCAAGGGTCTTTATTTAGGTGCTTTGCTCTCTGGAAAGAAAATCCTAATGAGTCACCCAGTTTGCTAATTTCTCTGTAGGTGTGACTGGCTAAGTGCCACCATAATGGAGTTGAAACAGAAGTCATCTGGATCAGGAGCTCATTTGACCGCAGCCTAATGTAGCCTATAGGCTTCTCTCCAGATTATTTTGTGATGGTTCCTTCTCAGCCGGAGGCCAGCTTTGGGGCCACTGAGGAACTTGAGTATCAGAGATTGAGATTCTGCTTAGAACCAGCCTGACTGCCAAGATGTACTGTGCTCTGTATGTTTGGTGCCTGAGCTAGGATATCTTGTTATTTTTTTCTCCATCAAATGAACAAATGAATGAAGAACATTATAACTCCAAAAACCAGGTAGGCGTCACCCATAACATCTTAACCTTCTGAATCTGATTGTACCAACCATATGCTCAGCTCACTCTTACTTGCTTACTTCTCTCTACCCTCTGTTTTCTGTCTCCACCACTCCTGTCCTCATCCAAGCAATGAATATCTCTCGTTTGAGTATCTGCAGTGGATTGTCCCCTAAAGTTACCCCTGCAGCCCCTGCTTTCCCACCATGCAGACAGTGAGTCATACGAAAATGTTTACTTGACTGTCTTTCTCCGCCTGAAACCCTTCAGATGGTTTCCCGTTTGATCAAGACACGATTCAGATGTGACTACAGACTTAACTCACTTTTCTTGCTGTTCTCCCTCACTCTCCGGGATTCAGACACATTGCTTTCTTTTAATACAGCAAACCCAGTTTGTTCCCACCCATCTCAGGGCTTTCGTACATGCTGTTCCAGCTTCCTGGAATGCTTCTCCTTTATTAACTCCTTCATATCACTTCCTTACAAAAACCTTTTCTCATCCTCCAGAAGATCCCCAGTCCCTGTTTTGAGTTCTCCTAGCCCATGCTACACACACATACCTTCAGGGCACTACTCTCAGATTATGGTATATCTAGTTGAATAATCAGAGAAGGCAATGGCAACCCACTTCAGTACTGTTGCCTGGAAATCCCATGGGCAGAGGAGCATGATAGGCTACAGTCCATGGGGTCACTGAGGGTCGGACACGACTGAGCGACTTCACCTTCACGTTTCACTTTCATACATTGGAGAAGGAAATGGCAACCCACTCCAGTGTTCTTGCCTGGAGAATCTCAGGGACGGGGGAGCCTGGTGGGCTGCCGTCACTGGGGTCGCACAGAGTCGGACACGACTGAAGCGACTTAGCAGCAGCAGCAGCAGTTGAATAATGCCTTTCTCCTTTATCTGACTGTGAGCTTTGTTGAGGGCTGGGACTTATCTTCTTTGCCCATCATACTGTTTCCAGCAACCTGCACACTACCAGGTAAAAACTAGGTTCAATAAATAAAATAAGTAGAATCTGATACTTAGATTATGTGCTTAATATGTCTATGAATGAAGTATGATACTCACACATGGAAATCATCAGACAGGATTTAATTATGGACCATATCTCTAACAAGGCAGAAAGTTGCATAACACGTATTCAATGATTTTTCTTCAAAAATGGTAAAAATCAATATTTTGGGTGTTAAAAGAGTGGTTATTTATCTACAGTGGCTCAATTCTGCGTAAATTATTAAGCTTTTAGAGAAATGACTGATCAGCTGCGTTAAGCATGAACTGACTGCAGTCCCTTTGTGTCTGCTGTTTCATCTGCCTGGAATCTTCTCCTTGGGATGTCCCTGTTGCTTGATCCTTCACTTCCTCCAGGTGTCTGCTCAAATGTCATTTTATTAGGGGGCCTTCCTGGACTGCCTCTTTAGAAGTAATACCTCACCCTCTGGACTTCCTATGTCTTGTTCTCCTTGCTGTTTAACTTTTGTTCTAACATAGCACTCATCATGAATCTGTCATTTATTCATTCACTTACTCATTTCAGTCTCTTTCCACCAAACTCTTCCATGAGGATAAGGACTCTATTTAATGAGTACTCTGTCCTAGCACCCAGATCAATGCTAGATACCTACAAGATATTAAAAGTATACTTTTTGAATACATGAATAATCATGGGGAAGTAAACCTCAAAATTTTATCCCCTTGCCTCTAAGCGATAAGGAAGGAAACAAAATCCACTTTCATTTTTGACCTCTTTTATCCTTCACCGACAACTACTTCTCATGTTTTCTCTTTGCTGATACACAAAAACAACTCTGGGCTGGCATTTGGGAACAAAGGTTGAGTCCCCTCAACCAGACTATGTGTCCTGTGACAGCTCCTGCCTGTTAGAAATCTCTTAACTTGTAAATACCTCTGCTTCTCAGATTTCTTCATGAGCCTCCCATACAACTATAAACACACACTTTTGCCTTGTGGCTAAAGTAAAAGAACTTAGGATATTTTCACCTAAAAATAGCAGCTTGCTCTTCATTAAGTGGCAGTCTACTGCCTGCTCTTACATTCAGTCCTTCTCCCAGCAAGAAATGTAACAAAGGAAGAGGCTGGTGGTCACAAGCCAGGACATTGCAGGGCTCATTAATTACTTGGAAAATGGTGCCTGGGATGCAGCCAGAATCCCAAACAAAGAAAGGAAATCGCTCCTGCTCTCCAGTTGACAAGCTGATGAGTGAGGTAAGAATGAAAATCATTTGGGTTAAGTTAAAAAGGGAAGAAATCAAATGGAAGCAGTAGTTTAGTTCAAGAACAAGGATGCAATTAAGACATATTCCCAACCCCAAGGGGGTTGATTCATATCAGTTGAGACCATGGAAATCATTATCTGCTCCTGTCCATGAGACAAATTCATTATCTCTAATAAAGGGATAGGGAACACCAATTTAGGAAAAGTGTTGATGGTGTTGGAGTTGAGACCTGAGTACATGATATGTATACAAATGAGTTATTACTCTCAGTAGCTTCTATATTGGTTGGATCCTTATGACAACTATGTTGTCATAAATTAAATATTCTTACTAAAATAGAGTCCATAATTTTAGCAAGGCTCAGAATCCTAAACTGTCTTAGCAGATTTGTTTAATCAAATGGGGATAGTTTCAAGTAGGAATCAGTTAAGAAAAATGAGAATTTCTTAATGTTGATGTCAAAAGAGATGATTTAAAAAAACTGAGTTAAATAATAGAATTTTGGTGTGATTATATTTTAAGGCAGTGTTCACTCAACTTAGCCTTTGGCTTTTATAATTCTGAGCTGGACAAATGCAAGGAAGGTCTGATCATCTAATACTTCCCTGAAATGAGTGAGTGAGTGAAGTCGCTCAGTCGTGTCTGACTCTGCGACCCCATGGACTGTAGCCTACAAGGCTCCTCTGTCCATGGAATTTTCCAGGCAAGAGTACTGGAGTGGGTTGCCATTTCCTTCTCTGGGGGATCTTCCTGACCCAGGGATCGAACCCAAGTCTCCTGCATTGCAGGCAGACACTTTACCATCTGAGCCACCAGGGAAGTCCCTGAAATGAGGCCATAAGTAATTCCAGTCTTGGATGTGATTTACATGGTTTTCAGTACTGAATGGCCATAATATGTTCCCTCCATAAAACTGCTGCTTTACAAAAAAAGGAAAATGAAAACACAAAGACACCACCACTACCGTCACCACCACCATTATCACCACAAAACCCCTGCTTTGAAGTGAGACATTTGTGTGGCTGTTTCATAACCTGTAAGGAATATAAAGAAGATGGAAGAAATCTTTAAAATATACTGATGTGGAGGAACCCTTCTTAGAGATGGGGTACCAGGGCTTGCTGGGCACTGTGTCCTATAAATCTCGAGAAACAGCTCTGTTGATTTCAGGAATTCCTCCATTAGGGTCAAATGAGATAGTGGATTCAACAATGCTTGATGAACCAGAATGAATATGTTTTTGGTGTTAGGTCTCGCCTCTATTAGACTGGAAGCACCTTAAGTATAAAGACTTTTTGGGTTATGGCTATCACCAGTGCCTGGTCCATACATGGATGAACTCGTTGAATGTCTGTGGAATGATCACCTTGTTTTCTGGGCTTTTGTTTCCACATAATACCTTAGGATATCTACCTCATACATCCGCTTGTACTGTTTTATTAATTTTTTTAAGAATTGAAGGAGAATTTATACACGATGAAATACACTGTTCTTCAGTATACACTTTAACGAGGTTTGGCAGATTCATCTATAGTATTACTAATAGTAATATAGTATTACTAATTTACTTTATGCTGACAATTTTACTCAATTTACAACTATATTAATAGCCATGAACTTCTGGTTTTGTAATCATTGTAATGTTGACTGTTTTCTAGTCAATGTTAAAATCAGTGCCTATTTTTAGAATAGAAACATTGGTCCTAATATCACCCCAAATGTCACTCATCTAAGCTATTTTGAGTAACATTTCAGAGAGAGGCTTGTCTACCACATTGTGAAACTGCAGGCACCAGTTAGTGGATGGGGGACGTTTGCTTGGAGTGTGGGGCTGTGGCAGATTTGGTCTCCTGAAATCACCTTGGCATAGCCTGAATTTTCAGGTAAGTGTCTGAGTCTGTTGTCTCAATAATGTGACAGTTTTGATACACTGGATTATTGAGATGCCTCAGGTACTTCCATCTGCCTCTTAAATAGCTTTCTTCATCCATCCTTTATCCATCCATCTATCCTTCTTCAATTTTTGTTTTGCCTTAGAAGAGTAGGAAACCTTGCTTATTTCTGAATTTGTAGGATGTGTGTGTGTGTGTGTGTGTGTGTGTTTGTGTTTTAAAAGACCAAAGATCTTTATGCCGTTGTGATGAAAGGGACAGGGGAGGGACTTTTGGACCAAAGAAGGGATTATTTCCATTTTACTGCCTGATTATTTCTTCCATGATATCTTTGGAAGAAGGTGACTGCTTTGGAACAGTCTGGCACATTCTGAAAATTAATTTGCTGCCCAAGTATCTTTGGTACACCAGTTACATGTAGGTTCTATATATGCATTCCAAGACTATTCTTAGGGAGCTGATAGCCTTTTGGGAGAAAGGAGTAGAGTTTACAAGTAAGCATAATTAAGACCGGAACATTAGGCATTCTGGATGACTTGAGCAGAATTGCTGTGTGAGCAGGCTGCACTCTGTTCACTAGCTTGGAAAAGATGTGAGTAAATTAAAATTTGAATTGTATTCATATTGTTTTATTAAATTAGGCTTACTGGTGAACCACAGGCTAGTAATTCAGACCCCAGTGGCTGAAAAACATGAGCCAAGCATTCCAAGATGCAGTTGTACCTTCTTTAGTATGTGTTTGCAACAAGATATTTACTGAGTTTTCATATTATAAAAGTAATGCTGTCATACTCTCTTTCTTGTTTAGCTGGCACAGAGTGCTCTGAGGTGGGCAGTATATACTTTATTATTCCCACTTTATAGATGAGGAAACTGTTTTAGAGCAGTGAGGCCATGATTGCTGGAAGGACTGGAGCTGCATTGGAACCAGAGGCTCTTCCAGGCAGAGAGAACCTGGACTTCAGTTACCTATGAGGGTTCCAGTGAGCATAAGGTCATTAAAATGAACAAAAGGGAATCACTTGGAACTTATTTGTAATACACTGCACTGGAGCAGGCTCTGTATTTCTGCCCCAATGTACGGGCCTTAAACATGATAATATGTTGAGGCACACCTCTTTTTTTTATTGCACCTTGCAGATATGGCATATTTTACAAATTGAAAGTTTGTGGCAACCCTGCATCAAGCAAGTCTGTTGGCACCATTTTCCCAATAGCATTTGCTCACTTCATGTCTCTGGGTTATATTTTGAAAATTATCTCAATATGTCAAGCTTCTTTGTTATTGTTATATTATGGTAATCTGTGACCAGTGATCTTTGATGTTACTATTGCAAAAAGATGATAACTCACTGAAGGCTCAGACTATGGTTAGTGTTTTTTAGCAAGGAAATTTTTTCTTTACCCCAACACCATTCCCAGTTTCATTGAGATATTATTGACATATAGCACTGTGTAAGTTTAAGGTGGACAGCATAGTAATTTGGTTTATATACATCATGAAATGATTATCACAATAAGTTTAGTGAACACCCTCATCTCATATAGATACAAAATTAAAGAAATAGAAAAAAATTTTTTCTTGTGATGAAAACTCTTAGGATTTGCTCCTTAACAGCTTTCATATATAGCATACAGCAATATTAATTATATTCATTATGTTGTATACCACATCCCTATTACTTATTTATATTATGACTGGAAGTGTGTGCCTTTTGACGACCTTCATCCAGTTCTCCCTTTCACCCCAATCTGATCACTTTTTCTATCAGTTTTCTTTTCTTTTTTGTAATATAGTTGCTTTACACTGCTGCTCTGTCAGTTTCTGCTGTATGGCAAAGTGAATCAACATATGAATACATATATATCCTCTTGTTTGGATTTCCTTCCCATTTAGGTCACCACAGAGCAATGACTAGAGATCCCTGTACTACATCGCAGGTTCTTGCAGTGAAGTATCTTTTAGTTAGGTATGTACTTTTCTAGACATCAAGCTATTGCATACTTAACCGACTAAAGTATACTGTAAATATAACTTTCACGTGCACTGAGAAACCAAAAAAATTCATGTAACTTGCTTTATTTTGATATTCGCTTTATTGTGGTGGTCTGGAACCAGACCCACAACATTGCGGAGGTATGCTTATGTTTGGAATAGTTGGAATAGTTAATGGATATAGAACTGGAAAAACTGACTCCTTCAGAGATTCATCAGAGTTGGTTGGTAAGTCCCTTCAGATAGTCTTGGAATATCTGGAAATGCTGATAGAGATTCTTTTCACTGATCCTGGGGACAATTATTAACTGACTCTGTCCGTGTCTAACAGAGCCCTGACATGAAAATAAATCCTCAAACATATGTCATCAGGTCCCATGGAGAAGCCTATGGGCTTGATTCTTGGAGAGTCTTTCAGGCCTATACTTAGAGCCATATGCTTATTTTTAAAATAATTACAGAAGCTTGTAGCTGATTCAACAGCGGATTAAAATGGCTGGTGTGATGGGTGACTTGAGGGGAACATAGAGACAGTTCCCCTGAGAGAGAGGAAGAAGATAGAAAAACTGTGAAGATGAGATACAGGTCTAATTTAAAAACAAACAAACAGACATAGTTGAATGGTATGGGCAACATGCCTTAGTTGTTTCCACAAGAAAATGGTTAAGAAATCTGAGAAATCAAAGAAGTGTTTAATTTATCTTAGAAATATTTCATGAAAGACAGAGGAAAACGAAAAACTGTCTTATCAGTTTTGAATATTAATCAGAATTATTGGAGAAATTTAAATGAATAACATAGTTTTAAATTCACTGAAAGATACTTGGTTTACCACAGAAAGCATATGCAGCTTGTTTGCACATGTAAAGATGCTCAGTCATCAGGCAAATTCAAGTTCAAATTCAGTGACACACACTGTACCGTGAGTGTGACCAAAATTTTTAAGACTGACAGTATCAAATGTTGTCAAAGATATGAGGCAAGTGGAATTGCTGATAAAAATATAACATCACAGCCACTTTCAAAAACACTTTGGCAGTTTCTTATAAACTTCCTCATATACTTACACTATGACCAGGCAAGTCCGCTTGTAGGTATTTACCCAGGATAAATACAACCTAAGCTAATAGAAAAATCCATATGTGACTGTTCATAGCTGCTTTAGCCATAATAGGCAAAATCTGGAAATGATCCAAGTATCTATCCTTTGGCGAATGGGAAAACAATACAAGGTACATCTAAATAACAGAATACTACTCAGCAATGAAAATAAACAACTGATACTGCAACAAGAGGCGAATCTCGAAATCTTTAACATAAATAAGAGAAATCAGCCTCCATAGCTGTATACTCTGCAATTTCATTTCTGTGACATTCTAGAAAAGGCAAAACTGTGAGGATGGAGAACAGATTCCCTGGAGTAGAATTATGGGATCCTACAAGGGAGCCTGAGGAGCTCTGGGGGCTGATTTTCACGGTGGCTACCTAACTGTATACATTTGTCAAAACTCTTCAAGCTGTATACTTTAAAAGAGTGAATTTTATTCTATATAAGTCACATGCCAATTTTAAAAACCTGAAAATGATTGCCTTACTAAAGCAATAAATGATCTAAGCATTTTCTTGTTAGTCGAGATTTCTAAACAAAATTTTATTTCATGC
Source organism: Nanger dama (assembly GCA_917880005.1). Classification (NCBI taxonomy): domain Eukaryota; kingdom Metazoa; phylum Chordata; class Mammalia; order Artiodactyla; family Bovidae; genus Nanger; species Nanger dama. Next base: position 40,390,419 of record CAKJTW010000011.1, read on the forward strand.
CAGTGTTGACGAGGCACTGTGCTTGCCCCTGGGGATAGAAATACCAGTAAAACATGACCTTGACCTGACTCTGTGTGTGCTCAGCCAGGCCCTTTTGCATTATAGAGATTGCCCAGTATAGCCCAAGCTAATAGACAGTTTGCTAGTGACTAGCTTTTAGAAGGAGAACATTTTTTGAAGGGACACATGATCAGTCTTCTCTCTCTCTCTGAAAATTAGATTTGGAAAGTCACCTCAGGGACTCCCCTGCTGGTCCAGAGGCTAAGATTCTGTGCTCCCAATGCAGGGGGCCTGGATTCAATCCCTGATCAGGGAATTAGATACTGCATGCCACAGCAAAGATCAAAGATTCCACGTGCTGCGACTAAGACCTGGCACAGCAAAATAAATAAATATTTTTTTAAAAAGAAAGTCACCTCAAATGATAGTGATCTGATGTTAACTCTAGTCGAATAACAGATTCTGTCATCATAGGGGTTGTGACGGTTTATGGTAAAAAACTGCTACCAGTTATTCAAGTGAATAGATCAACTATTCAGGACTCAGGTTTTGAACTTAATACAAGTCATGTTCCCTTTATACTTTGCTTCTCCCTAAGGAAATGGTTTTCATGTTTGAGGTCTGGTAACACTGTGGTGCTGTTAGACTTGGTGAGTAAACAGCGGTACCTATTCAGGCCTTCATGGGTCTGTCCCCCACCCTACCCTGGCGACCCTTTCTTTTTGGCACAGTGTCAGGGTAGTTAATATGTAAAAGAAAGAAGAAGGAGTGCCAGAAGGTAGCTGATGCTAGACTATTTTTAGAAGGCTCTTTCACACTGAATGTCATATTTTTGAGACCCTTGCAGAGCAAGGGCGTTTCCAGATGCCCTAATGTGGCCTTGCATCAGCCCTTTGGCCTGAAAAATCTCTGTTGCCCAGGGGTCCTGATGGAAACGATCCACGTTCTGTGCACCCTCCAGTTGTCATCATTCCCCTTCATCTCTCCATGCACCCCTTCTAGGATTCTAATCTGCTCACTCCATCTGCTCGGGGATGGGCCCTCTGTTCCTACAGTCATAGTGGGAGTGAGTGTAGAAAGACAGACAGACACACCAAAACAGCAGACAGATTGCAGGCTGCGTGGGTGATCTTTCTAAAAGACAACCCTGACACCATCTTTCCAGTTCTTAAAACCTTCTCATTTCCAGTATCCAAGCCCTGCGATGGGAGGATGCTGGGTCCTCTGGTTCAACGCCTGCCTTTCTCTTTCACTAGTGCTGGTGCATTAGTTATTTAAACTACCTGTATTTTTTCAAAAGCACTTGACACTGTCTCATTGTCTTTGTTTGCACAGAGGGCCTTCTGTCCGAAATGCATCTCTTCTTATTGTCTTCCAGGTGAACGTCTAGTGTGCCTTTAGGTGGAACTTACACCTCTCCTTTTTTGCCCTGACCTCTTGGGTCTCTTTCACAAGGAAGTAGTCAGTCCCCTTTCCTGCCCTGAACGCCGTTTCTGATCTCTGATACAGGATTTATTAGACTCAGTGCTAATGATGCAGTTGCTATGCTTGTTTTCGGCACCAGTCTTTTACATGAAGTTGTCATTTTCTTTAGCACATCAATGAATAAACAATGATAAAAGGAATGGACCCATTTGACACTGGAAGTTAGTGAAAGGAGCTAATATACCCTGTACCCAGGGGCAGATAAGGCAACTGATATTTTATTTTCTCAGGTGTAGCTAGCTGTCCAGACAAGGACATGTTACCCTGGGTGCAGAGGAAGTAAAAGCGTATTATTAACTTACTTCAACTTTGCCTAACATCCACCAAGCCCCATACTGCACACCAGGACCCACGAAGGACATTTTGACGCTCAAGATCTCATTACACCCCCGGCAAGCTTGTGAAGGATATCTTGTTATCCCCATTTTACAGAAAAGGAGATGAGGACTTAGAGGGCCTAGGTGACAAGGCCAAACCCAGGAGAGAGACCTGAATCTGGACCAGAGATTGTGAATCTAACGGGATCTGTTTCCTTGGTGAAGTTTGTAGTGTTTTGTATGCCTTTTTTTTTTTTTTTTTTTGGCCCCTGCTAGCCTGAGGCTTTTGGGTTTGGAATTTCTCATGGACCTTGGGAAGATCCTCCTTAGCTTGCAGGGAGGATTCTTTGTGGAGGAGGCCCTGGTGCTTGAGTGGTCCAGGGAGTGGTGGTGACTGTATTGGTGGTGATTATAATGGGTGGAAGAAACAGAATCTCCCCCTGCATGGCACTGGGAGCTTTGCTCTCAGGCTCCATTTGAAGTACTTCTGGATTGTCCAGCTCAGTCAGTCAGTCAGTCAGGGCAGGAAAGGAGGTGGCAATGAAAACTATCTTTGGCAGGAGGGGTGCTGTATCTCTCCTGTAATTGAGCATGGGGTGCATGGGCACTAAATGGGGCCTTTCTAGAATTTCCCTAGTCGAGAGAGTTGAGAAAACCTCTGAGAGACCTTACAGGAGAATGAGGCTTTCCAGGCAGGTCATGCTAATGAGTGAAATCCACCAATCCTCTCAGGTCAAAGGAGGCTTGGTTACTCATTTTCCAGTCATTGCCATGGAAATTGTTGTCAGGTCTTATGATTTTTTTTTTTTTTTTGAGAGAAGCCAGATTTTATGTTAAATTTCCAAATGATTAAATTTGAATTTAAAATGAAAAAGCACAGGGAACTCTACTCAGTATTCTGGAATAACCTATATGGGGAAATAATCTGAAAAAGAGCGGATACATGTATAAGTATAACTGAATCGCTTCACTATACATCTGAAACTAATGCAATATTAGAAATTAACTCTACTCCAATATAAAATTAAAAATAAATGAAAAGCAAAATAAAATCACATTCAAAAGAGACTCCATTCTCCTCCCTACCCTCTTCTCGTCAAACAAAATATCTTTAGGGATGTCAGTACTGAATGATTTTTTTTTTAAATGGAACTCACCTGCATATCACAGATTACTTGTCATTTCCTCCTCCCATCCATTATTGCTTTTCGGTCATTCTGTCCAACAAAATGCCCTCAAATTTGCAAATAATTTCTAGGGAAACAAAATCCCCAGCTGAGGTTTTTCCAGTTTTGAAGAGCAAGCATCACCCAACCTCAGCTCCAAGCATTGCCGCACTTCATCGTGGACAGTGTCCGAGTATCTCTGTTTTTCTTTAACTGGGACTCTTGTGCCAAATCTGACACTTGAAACTCTTGATAAAAATCTTTCTTCGTCTCAGCCATCCTGCCCCCTCCTCCAATTTCAGTGATTCCTGTTTGAGTAAACGCACCTGGCTTTTGGTTACAGCTGAATCAGGAGGTGGTTTGGCTGGCAGAAGGATTACCCGGAGGCATTTGTGCATCTCACACCTTTCTTTGGCTCCAGCAGCCCTGACTCACAGCAGATATTCCATCCTGACTCGCTTTCCAGGAAGAGCCATAGAAGTGAAACTGGCAGGGTTCCGGCCCCTGGGGAAGTTTGTCATGTGTGGCCGTGCTTGGAGCTGAGGCTGGGTGATGCTTGCTCTTCAAAAGTAAGTCTATAAAATGGAAATTCAAAAAAAAAAAAAAGTAAGTTAATTTTTTGGAAAGCAGTTTGACCATGTGTAAAAATGTGCATCCATCTCTGAAGAAATGATCAGAAATGTGCACAATTATATTGTTTGTAAAGCTAATTCTGATCACTAAAAATAGTAAACAAATGATTTACAGTAAGAGAATGATTGAACTAATTTGAGCTTAACCATATGATATTATAAGTAGCCCTTCAAAACAGTATTAATGAGGAAATGACATGGGGAAATGCCATATTAATTCCAAAGAAAACAGGATATGAAACTACATATACACACAGGTTTATATATAGTTTTATATATATATATATATGCCTATTTTTATAGCTGTTTTTCTTTTCTATAATTTTCTGTGTTTTCCAGAATATTCCAGTTTTAAAAAAGCAATCATTAGTTAAAAAAAAATAGATTTGTAATATTAGAACAGCTTTTCTTTTTCAAAGAAAGGATAGGGTTCCACTATATCTTACGTATCTTCCTCTATAAAGTTTATAAAATGAAAATTAAAATTATTTTTAAATGATAAAAATGGTTTTCTGTGGCTTTACTATTATCACGAGCTGCATAATTTTTAAGTTTTTTTTTAAGAATTTTTTTTTTGATGTGGACCATTTTCAAAGTTTATTGACTTTGTTACAGTACTGTTTCTGTTTTATGGCTTTTTTATTTTTGGCCGTGAGCCTGTGAGATCTTACTACCTAAACTAGGGATGAAACTTGTACACACACATCACCATCACCATCAACCCCGCCTCCTGCTTCTCATCCCCCATTGGAAGGAGAAGTTTTAACCACTGGACCACCAGGGAAGTCCGTAGGTTTATTTGAAAGGAGATTTTTAAGGAAAAAAATTATGTTCTTCATTAAAGGCATGTGTGGCCACCACCTATTTATAATGCTATATTTAACTGAGCTCTCAAGCATTTCACAGGTACTAGATGGAATGTTAGAACATTCAGAAACCCTCTTTAACTTTGCTATCTATCCTGAAGTACTTTAAAAGAATCTGTTGTTGATCATTAACTTACTTTTGGATTTGATTCCAAAATAGACTTGTATTCAAGACAAGTTATTCATTCTGCCTCTTAAAAGTATTTATTATTATTTCTTCTCAAACTTCCTTAGTCAAATGAAAATCAGTTTTATATGAGTCTATAATGGATATGAGTTTAAGATGCAGTCATCTGAAATTGCATTTACCAAGTAGGTGCTATTTTCATACTTTATTTTGACTGATCAACTCCCCAAAGCTGAAAGCTAAAAATAATAAACCCTGTCATTTTAGCAAGTCATCAGAGAAGACATTAGATAATGATAGCAGTTGGTATTTAGTAGGTTTTCTTTGCCATGCTGTTCCTGAATGGAAGCTCTTGAGGTAGGGACTGGGGAAAAGCCCAAAATCTGGGAAGCCCCTTTCTTCACTCAAGAAGGAGAGGAGCTGGTTCACCCCAAGGTTTGGGAACTAGTTAACGATCCCTAGAGCTTTGCCCCCAGTCAGGCATTAGAACGTACACTGCAGTTTCAGAAGATCATGGAATCTTGTTTTCATGTCAGTTTCAAAGGCTTATATTATTCAATTCAAAAATTTTGTCACAACTGGCACCTCCATAACTTAAGTTTTTTTCTTATTTTAGGGGATGCTCGTCTAATGCCTTTTGTCCCTATGTTTTGAAATGAGGCCAAGCAGACCTATCCCACCTACACACCAGCCATTTATTCTTTGGTAGAAGGTGTCTGTGTGGATGGGAAGAGACTGTCCTAATGAACTAATTTGTTGTCATCATAATTGGGACGGAAGGTCTAAAGTGCATAGCAGTGGTTCTCATTTGGGTTTGATTTGGAGAATACAGTGCCAATATCATTTATCAGATTCTCTCTAGAAGCTTTTGTTCCCCTCATTCTCCATCTGCAGGTTAAAAATACTCCCCCACAACCCCGGCCGTTATAAAACATCCCCATCCCTCCTCCAATTTATAAGGCAGAATCCTTGGGATGTCAGAAACAAAACCAAAAACACCAAAAATCAACTCTTGTTTTTAGAATACTGTTGCCTTCTCTGTTAACATTTCTTAACTAAGAGAAAATCTATACACTCTATCTGAAGAAGGCTAGCTGGAGAGGGAAAAGAAAAGAAAATTAAGAAACAATTTGGTTGGTTATCATTAATTCTTGTTTAGCCCTGTGGGAAAATAAGCTTTTCTTCATCCATCTTTGTTAGCGTGTAGATTAAATTGGTTTAAGAATACTGTGGTCTCTGAAAGAAAAGACAATGGCACTTTACAGAGATACTACAAAGCAGCTGAAAATATTTTTCCTTCAGCTGTTCTGCTGTCTAAGATTAAATAGCCCTTACGTGATTAGGGATCTGTATCTAAGAAGCATATTTGTATCCCAAATGGAAAACTATCCCGTCACAGCTAGGCCTTCTCCACAGAGCGTATACCTAGGTGTATCTACTGGTACTTCTTAGAAAAGATCATTCAGTGTTTAATTTTTGCAGACCTTCAAATACTAAGACCTGAGTCATCTGTTTAGGGCATTCAGAGCTGCCTAATGGAAGCTGCATACTTGAGGGGAATTAAAAACCACTTTCTTTCCAGTCTCTCCATCTCTCCCCAGTTTGCAGCAACCTTTGACACCGCATAGATTTTGAAAGTAACACTGTGAGATTAGTGCCAGGGGTCTTTCAAAGGATGCTTGTAACTGAAAATGTGTTTTCTTATCCTTCAAAGCTGAAAGCCATAAAGAAAAGAAAAGAAAATGCTTTTAATGAACAGTCTTTGCAGAATCAGCTCCTTGTAACTTTGGTCGTTCCTGTGAATCAAAAATAGCCCGAAGTAGGTCATATTGTAAAAATGAATTAGGTTTCACTTCACATTTCACTGCCTATGCTAGGCTTTTTTTCATTCACAGTGGCTGATTGTTAGCTAATGACTGGCCAAAGTAAAACTGGATTAATTCTCTTATTTTCTTTATTTTGCCATCTACTTCTTCGGAATATCAGTGGAGCCCACTGTGTGCTAAAGTTTTATACCTTTTTGTTTGTTTCTCATAACAACCTTGAAAGTTGGAAATTTTATTTTCATTTTATCTATGAGGGAACTGAAGCACATAGTTCAATGTCAATGGCCCAAGGACACACAACTCATTAGTAAAAGATCTGAAAATTGGACACTTTTTTTTGTCCAGAAACCCTGATGTTTTCAACTACATCCTCTTTATTTTAAAAGTTTTGTATTTGATATTTCTTAGTAAGAAATGAGAATGTTAATACCTCATAAACCAAAAAGAAAAATACTTGCTATAATATTAAATAATTTTTGAAAATGACAATAACACAAAACACTGATTTGAATTGAGCCTTAGTTTGAGCTAGGTGTTATTAAGCCTCACAAGAATCCAGAGGTTGAGTTCCATTTTCTTGCTGTTTTGCTGCTGCTGCTGCTGCTGCTGCTGCTGCTGCTGCTGTTAAGTCGCTTCAGTCGTGTCCAACTCTATGCGACCCCCATAGATGGCAGCCCACCAGGCTCCCCCATCCCTGAGATTTTCCAGGCAAGAGTACTGGAGTAGGTTGCCATTTCCTTCTCCTGATGAGCCTCAAAAATGTTAAGGTGCTTGTTTAAGGTCACAAAGCTGGTTAATGACAACCAAGACTCAAACCCTGCCGTCTTCATAGTCCAAGGACTTAATCTCACTTCAGCAACTTGAGTTTAGCATTAAAAATGATCAGTATAAGTGGAAATGAAATGAAATATTAGTCTTTTGAGTTCATGTTGTATACTTTTATTACAGGCAAATAATATTTGGGAGCTGAAGTGTCAATAATTTTCATGGATAAATAATTACAGTGTGTGTTTTTCTTCTAACCCTTTTATTTTGAACAAACCTCAAAGTGGTCTTGAAGGGTTGCTCTTTCTTCGTATGAAAGACTGATTGAGGATGGGTGCTCTTGCAGAGTGGGGACTAGGTTCCCTGCAGGGTTGAGACTATGGCCTCATGAGAGATTAGAAAGATCCTGGTAAAACACTGCAGGCAAAACTAGACTTCCTTTGCCACTTTGCTTACAGCCAGTCCTGCAGTGAGATAATAGAAGGATGACCCTACAAACCTTCTCTTCCTGCCTAAGATGCGCTTTCCCATGGCACATGATCGTCGCAGAGTCTGGGGAGGGGTGCTTCAGTAGTCACCCCACCAGTGTGAACTGGCCATCATGCCATTTTATAACATCTCTTTGAGGGGAAGGAAGTCCTGAGTTACCTGTTTTAGAGCACAGCCTCTCTGCAAAGCTTCAGGCTTCCTATAATACATGGTAATTTAGTCTATAAATTTGCAAGCAAAAACCAGAAACTATTAGTTCAAGTATACTTTTTGTAGACATGAGAAATTGAATCTTTTCAGGGCAGCTCTTTTACTGCATCTTTAATTCAGTGACAGATTTGCCCAGAATGAAGAAAAACACCAAGCAGTAAGAAATGAAAACTGTCCAATCCTAAGAAAACCCTGTTCTTATTTGTGTAACCAAGATATCAGGGCCCAGTCCATCTTTTATTTAAGCCCCCTCGAATACTTAGGTCATTTAAATTCAGTAATCTTTGAGAAAATGGGATTGGTCATGTACTCATTCAAAATATGTATCTTAGTATCCTCCTATGTGCCAGGTTCTAAACCCCAGGGATACATGGATCTCATGTGAGATAAATAGATGCTATACCAATAAACAAGTAATATTTAATAGGTCAGATGCTGAAGTTGCTATAAAGAAAACTTAAATAGGGTATAAGGAGTGTGTGTGTAGTAATGGGTTCTTGCTTCATTGAAGGCCTCAAGAGTAGTGTAACATTTGAGCATATATGAGGCAGGTGAAGGAGCAAGTCTTCAGCTATCTGGAGGAAGACTGTGGCAGAAATGGCAAATGCAAAGGCCCTGAGGTAGAGTGGTGGTATACTGAGAATTAACAGGGAAGTAGCAGTCTGGATCAGTGGTAAAGAATCTGCCTGCCAATGCAGGAGACACTAGTTCGATCCCTGGGTCAGGAAGATCCGCTGGAGAAGGAAATGGCAACCCACTCCAATATTCTTGCCTGGGAAAATCCCATGGACAGAGGAGTCTGGCCCTGAAAGAGACCTGACTCAGCGCCTAAAAAACAACAACCACCAGTCTCTGACAACTCAAATGGGACTCTCCTGCTCTGACTGAGACAGGAGCCTCAGGCTCGGCTTCCTCAGTGATTTCCTGGGACGGCCAAAGTCCATCCTATGATTGCCTCCATTCTCAAGGGGCAAAGTAACTGCTTTGAAGGGGATGGGGAAAGGCAAACAAGCTACACCCGAGCTGGAGAGGGTGGGAAGCCAATATCATTTACATATTTAAATACTCCCTTCACAACCCATAAAATGCAAATCATTTTAATTGAGTATTTAAATCCTTTTCTCTGGTAGGTATTTCAGGCATTTCAGGCTTTATGCCAATTATTGCATCATCTTAAAAGAGAAGCTTTTAAATTAATTAAACCCATTACACTTGAATATCTGATTCTTGCCAATACATAATTTAAAGTCTTCACTTCAAAATAATTTGGTAAAGATTAGTAACCCTATCAAAATGGCCTAAACTAGGCACCTGGAGAAACATTACACAGTCTCTAAATAGGAGCCAAATGGCCCTCTGAGAGGGCTTCACAGTGGCCCTGGGAGGCAAGTCTGCAGTGCCGTCTGGCCTCAGTCTTGGAGATTCTGATTCAGTGAGTTTGTAGAGGGCTCAGTATTCCCAGTATTCGTTTTTCAGACAAGTGATTTTCTGCATGTGGGATTTTAATTCCTCCAGTCAGGAATCAACGGTATCCCCTGCAATGGAAGCACAGAAACTTAACAACTAGACTGCCAGGAAAGTTCCTGAACAAGTGATTCTCTTAGTGTTCCAAGTTTGAGAGCCACTGCTTTGGAGTAAAGTCAATATGGGTTCTATGCAGTACAGAAGAACAGAGTGGGCCATTAGTCTGGTGTGGCTCAGAGCACAAAGGGACAATCGTTGCACTTTATTTTATATAGTTGTATCAGTTAGGGAAGGCTCGGCTAAGCTGCAGTAGCAAATAACCCCCAAATCTCTGTGGCTTAATGATCTAAAGTCTATTTTTTACTCTTAAATTCCAGGATCGGTATTTTGATGGGTGGCTCTTTTCAAGCAGTGCACACTGGTGACTTTGATTCAATCACACTGTCCTCTAGGGCTTCCTCAGAGATTCCTGCAGAGACAGTTGAAGAGAGTATCCATTTTTGTGGGTCATTTTAGGGACCAGGCCATTCTGTCCGCATTCCATTAAGTAGAACTTGACTCCTAGATGCAAGGGGGCAGGAAAGGTAGCTTGCTCAGGGGCCAATAGAATATTTGTGTTGCCTAGGCCAACACACATAGCACTGGGTCTGCAGCCATAATCTGTAGTCCTCTCCTCAATGCAATTTGCTGCAGGTTCTAGTGTTTTTCCACCCAGGTCTTCTGTATATTCTAATACATTATCCAGATTATTGACCTCTCCACCCTCCATACAAGTATGATGTAGCATGAGAAAGAACCCAACCTGGTTCAACCAAATCCCACTGAGATCTAATTGCACAAGGGACCTCCCCCTCCCAATCCCAAACACCCCAGAAATCATTTCTGTCTTAGAGTAGGAATCCCATCCCAGGGACAGCACAGCTTCTTTCCTTTCTTTACCAAAGATTCTCTAAAAATCCATTATTTTTACAAGGCTTCTTGCCTTTTGGCAGTAGGGATGTTTATAGGCCAGAGCAGACATCCTGTAGGAGTGGATGATTCTAAGTATGTGTTTGTGAGTTGAGGCTTTCTAGACAGTCTAAAAATACAGGCAGGCGAGATAGGAATCCTTGGAGGGCACATTCAAGGGCAGAGATGGTGTGCCTCTATGGTATGACAAATCATAAGTACTCAGTATGAACTGAAGCATTAAAGATGCCACTACCTGTAATGGCACAGATTTTGGTTTCTCAAAGGACAGTTTGAACCAGAAGCATCAGGATCAACTGAGAACTTTTCAGAAATGCACATTCTCAGGCCTACCCAAGACCTGTAGGGTTACTATTCTGGGCACAGAGGGCAGCATTCCATGTTCTGACAGCCCCCAAGTGCTCTATCTGCACATTATGTTTGAGAATCACTGGCATAGAGTTTATTAATACCTGATTACAGTTTTATTAATATCTAGATCTAAGTATTAATAGTAATTAAGGAGTCTAAATGAGATTTTTTTTTCCTGTGGGAGAAAGAGATGGACATAAGCCTTTTAGGACATTTGTTAGGGAAACTGTTACTCTTAGATGAGATGCCTGCTGGTAGCTCAGATGGTAAAGAATCTGCCTGCAATGCAGGAGACCTGGATTCAATCCCAGGGTCGGGAAGATCCCCTGGAGAAGGGAATGGAAGCCCACTCTAGTATTCTTACTTGGAGAATCTCATGGATAGAGTAGCCTGGCCGGCTGCAGTCCGTGGTTTGCAAAGAGTCGGACACGACTGAGCAATTAACACATACTTCTTTTGTATGTCTGCCTATAAAACTCTGTAGGGAGAATCAAGAAGGTAGCTTTAGCTTGAGGCAATTCAAGTGCCTAAGATTACCCATTACTTTTTCACACGCATGACATAATCAAGCAGAAGAAACAGGCTAACAAGTTTTAAAAGCATTTTAAAAGCAAAGATTGATTCAAAATGCCTCTGTAGTTTCCCTCTTGATTTTATGGATTCCTTTTGGCTGCTCTCCTCTTTGTGGATCTGAAACTCTGGTCCTGATGACTTTTAAGGGCTCTGAAATGGGTAATCCTGTTTATTGGAAACATTTCCAATTTTCCTCCTCTCCTGCCATCCTAGATGAACAGTACTAACCAGGTAAACCAAGGGAACCCTAGGGCATGATTGTGGACCTCAGTCATTGTGATGTCTGCAGGATGGGGAAGATGAAGCTCAGGAACACAGTGGACCCTACCCTGCAGGACTCTGGGAATTGCTTTCAAGCACAGGTTCCTGATGTCAGCAAGATTTTCTTCTTTTTATACAAGCAGTGAAAGCAGATTCAAAATAAAAACTCCTGACCTCCTGGCCCTTCTGCTAACGTTGACTATGAATGAATCAAAACTCAAAATAAGCTCCTTCTAAACTGGCCTTCTGGCATGTTAGAGAACTGTCATCTGCTCCCTAAACCCTTAAAATGTCACCGACCTTGGCTATTTTTATTTGCTACAACTGAAGTTGCCAAATAAAATACAGGATACTCAGTTAAATTTAAATTTCAGAAAGAAAAAAATAACATTTTGGTCTAAGTATGTCCCATAACCAGTAAATATGAAATATTTGAATAAGTTGACTGCTTGAATATAAGTGTGACCTTTTGAATTTCAGGTAAGTGACAAATTTTTTTCTAGTGTGAGTATATCCTGCATTGTGTACTTAGTTATGAAACATACTTACATTAAGGTATTAATTTATATGAAATGTAAGTAATCTAGCTGGGCATCCAGAAGTATCATTTGTTAAATATTTTTTATTAAACACAACTCTTGTAACTTATGGCAAAGAAATACTTGGAGGCTACTAAGTTGTCCAGGGCTTCTTATTAACCTCCAGAGCTAGCCCCCAAGTCAGCAGAGGCATTTTACCTTTGGATCCTTTGTTTATTAAGCCCTTGTTTCCTTGTCATTGCCACTCTCATGTTGGACAGCCTCTCATTTCCCCTCTCTTGGTGTTCATCATCCTGGCTTCTGCCTTGTTTGCAGAGAAACACTGTCCTCTTATTAGAAACAGTATCAGCCAATCTGAGTTCTTCCCTTTAACCAACTAGTCTTGCCTTGAAGATTGAGTTAAACTTTCCATTTGGGAGCTCGGTGTTATCTCGATGGTTGTGGGTCAGATGCCTAGTGTTTCTGGAAAGCTTGGCTAACTCCAGTTCTCTTGTATGATTATTATCTTTGGTGAATCACAGAAGCAAACTCTCAAACTGAGTCTTTGTGTGGGTGGAGGTACTGAGTCTTTGTGTAGGTGAAGGTGACCATCTCATTACCATTGATTAGATGAATGGAGCGCCTGACTCCCACAAGCTCCGGTTTTAATGTGAGAACCAGTGTAGATAGTGTCAGATACAAATCGCTGAACGGGACCTCAGCCTGAAAGCAGAGACCAGGCAGCAGCCATGTGCAATCATTTTGTTCTTTCTGTCCTAGATTCCAGTTGCTGCTTCTCTCTAGAGACTTTTTATGCTTGCTTAGTTCCCTATGAAGTCAGCTGGAACATAGGACACTGAGGAAACCTGGAAGACTGAGAGACTCCGACCCAGTTTGAATGTCCCCACGGCTCACTTACTCCAAGAATTCAAGCTTTAAAGGCGCACCACCTTAAAGTCACTAGAGCATCACCCAAAGTCCTCTCAACAAAGGGATTGTAGACTATTGCTGAAATTAGTTTTTTTCCATTCTTCTTTCCTTTCAGTTTGTGTGATTGGGAATTTCAAGTGTATGAAAACTGTAGTGTTGGTTTATTTTATTTGGACACGAGCCTTTGTTATTTTGGTGGAGTTCTCCCTGGGAGTGACCACCTGTCACTGCCAGTGGCCGCTGGGATCACGTTGTGGAATTAGGCAGGGTGGTGTTTTGCTTTTAGTTTTTAAATGGCATTGGATGGTTGCAAGATGGACAGTAGTCTCATTTCTGTTTTCCATGGAGGGGCCCTGGTTTTAAAGGTTACACTGAAATCAAATTAGATTCAGTCCAGTTCAGTAGCTCAGTCGTATCTGACTCTTTGAGACCTCATGAATCGCAGCACGCCAGCCTCCCTGTCCATCACCAACTCCTGGACTTCACTCAGACTCATGTCCTTCGAGTCAGTGATACCATCCAGCCATCTCATCCTCTGTCGTCCCCTTCTCCTCCTGGTCCCAATCCCTCCCAGAGTCTTTTCCAGTGAGTCAACTCTTTGCATGAGGTGGCCAAAGTACTGGAGTTTCAGCTTCAGCATCAGTCTTTCCAAAGAAATCCCAGGGCTGATCTCCTTCAGAATGGACTGGTTTGGATCTCCCTGCAGTCCAAGGGACTCTCAAGAGTCTTCTCCAACACCACAGTTCAAAAGCATCAATTCTTCGGCACTCAGCCTTCTTCACAGTCCAACTTTCATATCCATACAAGACCACTGGAAAAACCATAGCCTTGACTAGACGGACCTTTGTTGGCAAAGTAATATCTCTGCTTTTGAATATGCTATCTAGGTTGGTCATAACTTTCCTTCCAAGGAGTAAGCGTCTTTTAATTTCATGGCTGCAGTCACCATCTGCAGTGATTTTGGAGCCCCCCAAAATAAAGTCTGTCACTGTTTCCACTGTTTTCCCATGTATTTGCCATGAAGTGTTGGGGCCAGATGCCATGATCTTCGTTTTCTGAATGTTGAACTTTAAGCCACATTTTCACTCTCCTCTTTCACTTTTATCAAGAGGCTTTTAGTTCCTCTTCACTTTCTGCCATAAGGGTGGTGTCATCTGCATATCTGAGGTTTATTGATATCTCTCCTGGCAATCTTGATTCCAGCCTGGGCTTCTTCCAGCCCAGCGTTTCTCATGATGTACTCTGCCTAGAAGTTGAATAAGCAGGGTGACAATATACAGCCTTGACATACTCCCTTTCCTGTTTGGAACCAGTCTGTTGTTCCATGTCCAGTTCTAACTGTTGCTTCCTGACCTGCATATAGGTTTCTCAAGAAGCAGGTCAGGCTGTCTGGTATTCCCATCTCTTGAAGAATTTTCCATAGTTTATTGTTATTCACACAGTCAAAGGCTTTGGCATAGTCAATAAAGCAGAAATAGATGTTTTTCTGGAACTCTCTTGCTTTTTCCATGATCCAGCAGATGTTGGCAATTTGATCTCTGGTTCCTCTGCCTTTTCTAAAACCATCTTGAATATCAGGGAGTTCACGGTTCACGTATTGTTGAAGCCTGGCTTGGAGAATTTTGAGCATTACTTACTAGCATGTGAGATGAGTGCAATTATGCGCTAGTTAGAGCATTCTTTGGCATTGCCTTTCTTTGGGATTGGAATGAAAACTGACCTTTTCCAGTCCTGTGGCCACTGCTGAGTTTTCAAATTTGCTGGCATATTGAGTGCAACACTTTCACAGCATCATTTTTCAGGATTTGAAACAGCTCAACTGGAATTCAGTCACCTCCACTAGCTTTGTTCGTAGTGATGCTTTCTAAGGCCCACTTGACTTCACATTCCAGGATGTCTGGCTCTAGATGAGTGATCACACCATCGTGATTATTTTGGTCGTGGAAGATCTTTTTGTACAGTCCTTTTGTGTATTCTTGCCACCTCTTCTTAATACCTTCTGCTTCTGTTAGGTCCATACCATTTCTGCTCTTTATCGAGCCCATCTTTGCATGAAATGTTCCCTTGGTATCTCTAATTTTCTTGAAGAGATCTCTGGTCTTTCCCATTCTGTTCTTTTCCTCTATTTCTTTGCATTGATTGCTGAGGAAGGCTTTCTTATCTCTCCTTGCTATTCTTTGGAACTCTGAAAATTCAGATGCTTATATCTTTCCTTTTCTCCTTTGCTTTTGGCTTCTCTTCTTTTCACAGCTATTTATTTGTAAGGCCTCCTCAGACAGCCATTTTGCTTTTTGCATTTCTTTTCCATGGGGATGGTCTTGATCCCTGTCTCCTGTACAATGTCATGAACCTCAGTCCATAGTTTATCAGGCACTCTATCTATCAGATCTAGTCCCTTAAATCTATTTCTCACTTCTACTGTATAATCGTAAGGGATTTGATTTAGGTCATACCTGAATGGTCTAGTGGTTTTCCCTACTTTCTTCAACTTGAGTCTGAATTTGGTAATAAGGAGTTCATGATCTGAGCCACAGTCAGCTCCTAGTCTTGTGTTTATTGACTGTATAGAGCTTCTCCATCTTTGGCTGCAAAGAATATAATCAGTCTGATTTCGGTGTTGACCATGTGGTGATGTCCATGTGTAGAGTCTTCTCTTGTGTTGTTGGAAGAGGGTATTTGCTATGACCAGTGCATTTTCTTGGCAAAACTCTATTAGTCTTCGCCCTGCTTCATTCCGCATTCCAAGGCCAAATTTGCCTGTTACTCCAGGTGTTTCTTGACTTCCTACTTTTGCATTCCCCTATAAGGAAAAGGACATCCTTTTGGGTGTTAGTTCTCAAAGGTCTTGTATGTCTTCATAGAACCGTTCAACTTCAGCTTAGATTAGATTCATTTTAAAAGGGGCTTTGCTGGTAGCTCAGATGGTAAAGAATCTGCCTGCAGTGCAGGAGTCCTGGGTTTGATCCCTTGGTTGGAAAGATCCCCTAGAGAAGGGAGTGGCAACCCACTCCAGTATTCTTGCCTGGATAATTCAAATGGACTGAAGAACCTGGTAGACTACAGACCATGGGGTCACAAAGATTTGGACAGGACTGAGTGACTGACACACACTAAAGAGAAAAAATTTGCCCTCGCATTCTGTTGATGGTACACTCAGACTTTGATATGAGTCATAAACTGGATGGAGATCTCATTAGCGATTCAATGCTCCTTTTGCTCTAAATAACAGCTTAGAAAGAACAGAGTGTGAGAACACAGAGATAGTGGGGTAGTGGCAGGTTTCCTCATTGCTACTTGATTTTGGGTGTGGACAGCAACTACACACTGTTTTCAGAGTTTTCAACCTGATGATACTGCAATTATTTCATATCTTTTCAAATCTCATCCCAACCCTCAGACCACGTTCAGTCCTCCAATCTATGCTTTTGTAATTTCTTACAAGTGTAATGAATATATTGGACTGGAAGTCCCTGAGGGCAGAGTTGATGTCCAGCTAATTGACTTTGGAATCATCGGTGGCCAGCGCTGACCTGGAACACTGGTGCTCAACAGAAAGATGAATGAATTAGACTTTAGAGCTGACTGAAGCTGGAACTTGGTCTCTATGCAAATTACCTATTTGTTGGGTTAAGAGACCATTTTGTACTCCTGCCTCCCATCCGATTTCTGACTATCTTTACCCACTGAAAGAGTGTTCACATGGCATATAAAAAGAAAACTTTCATAAATAAGATATTGGGGAAATACATCTCATGTACTAAAACAGAGATTGGCAAGCTTCTTTTTGTAAAGAGCCAAAAGTAAGTATTTTAGACTTTTTGGGAATTGGGTTTTTGTCACACCTACTCAGTTACTGCCCTTGTAACATGAGAGCAGCCTTAGATAATAGGCAGAGGAATGAGCATGGCTGTATTCTGGTCAGACTGCATCTACAGACATAAATGTGAATTTCATATAGCTTTCACATGTCACAAAAATATTATTCTTTAAGGAAAAATTTCCCAAATGTTTAACAATGTGAAGTCATTTTAAACCCTCTGGCTAGTACAAAAAAACAGGTGGTAGACTGGATCTGATCTGGCCTGCTGGCCACAGTTTGGTAAGTCTTGCACTAAAGTAACTAGTACCAAAGTAAAAACTTTGTTGGGAAAAAAAATGGCATTTTTGCTTTATAGCTTTCTTATGTAGCTAACCTCTGAAATAAGAGACAAAGGAGCTTTTTTTGTACCACTTCTTTTTAAGTATGCATGCATGCTTGCCTATGTGTCCACATAGGTCTGTGGTAGAGTTTTCAGATTGTGTTTGGTATATTTTCTGAGCCACTTGGGATGGTGAAAGGGAATTGTGGAAAATACAGTACGATCCCAGTTTTTTTTTTAAAAGCACATTATACAGAAATGTATTTAATATATGCTTGTAAACAGTTTTGGAAGGTATTTAGTAAATGATAATGGGTTATTGGTGAGAATTGAGAGCGTGACTGATGAAGGGGCAGTACTTGACTTTTTTTCTGAATTATTTACTGGAAAATGAGAATGATCCTTGTATGATTTGTGGAATTAAAAGTGTTTGATTTTAGAATTATATTCATGAAAAGTAAATGCCACCTGCTTCTGTGAATCTTCAAATACAGTTCGTCTGTGATTTTAATGACATTGCAATCTTTCATATTCATCCTTCTGGAAATACTGTTGGGAAGTCCCTTCATCCATGAAAGAATTGACAGATAGGAAGTGTTCAGATTTTGTAGGAGCAAGCATATCTTCTCAAGGGATGCTGGTAATTAAAATAACGTGAAAGTACAGTAAAATCCCACAGTATACTATACTGTGGATCCAGTGCAGATACTCAGTTTCATAACACGTTTCTTACTAACACACAAAAGACCTTGAAAGCAGGTGGTGTCTTGGTCCCCTGACACCAATGTGTTTTAATAAGGTTCCACTGGATTTTCAAAGTCTTTGGTTAAATTGAAACTGACATTTATGGTAATTAGCTAGGTTTGGAAGCTTGAAACAGGTAAAATTGAATTACAGTGGGCTCCAAATTATGTTTATTTTCAAAATGATGGCTCTGAAGAATATTTGGTTCCATTTGTCAGTTATTTCCTATCTTGCTACTTCTCCCATTCTTTCCCTGCTGGTTGTGTTAATATAGTAATCTGAAATTTTTTTGTCTGCCTGTATGTAATGTGATAGGATGTTTTCCTGTGGTCCATCTGTCTCCTACAGGAGGTGAAAGTACTTTTCAGAAATGGCTTGAGTTGATGTTATTAATCTTTATAAGCAGAGAAATTCCTTGAATAATTAAATAGCCAAATGGCAAGAGGGGGACTTGGTATGAAAATAATATTTTCTGTCAGCTTCAAAAATCACAGCAGGGCCAGGCTTTCATCCGTGTAACTCAAATATCAAAATACTGGATGTTTATTCTCTTTTATACAGGTTTTTCTATTTTGTACCACCTAAAGGCAATGTGGAAACATTTAGAAAATATGTATTTTACTTTTTTTTGGCTTAAAAAGCACACAATGAACTAGCCAGCAAAAAGAAAGCCTTTCTTTTACCCTGAAGCAACAGATGCTGCCTTTGACCTTGGGATTTAAGGGCAAATCTATTCTTGTTTACATGTCTTGAATTTCTTGGATTTGCCAGTATGAAGGCAGCAGTTGGGAATGAGTGGTTTTGAAAGTATACAAATGATTTTTTTTTAATTAGTCTACACAGCTGTTGTTAAAGAAATGGTTGTTCTCATCTCTCCTAGTTCACTATGGTACAGTTTTAAAAAATATATTATTATTTTGTTTTCTTTCCTAATTTTAATTGGAATGATCCTAGTTACAGGTGTCACAGCCTCTGATCTTGCATCTGATACCCTGCTTCCTGGTGAAAGTGCCTGTAGAGTCTGACATGTGATTTGGTCCTCCATGTTGGACAAAGACATACAGCCAGTCTTGTTTAGGCAAACCAACAATAATGAGAAAATTAATAACCAAATATGTTTCTTGTCCTCTTTAAAATGCCCTTTGCTTGCCCTATCTTTTGGAAAGTTATTTACAAAGGTGACAAAAGCCTTTAAAAAATGTGAGGACCAGGTAAAATTACTCTGCGTGGTGTCCACCCACTTGGGATTAATATTATTTCATTGAAAGACTACTAACAAGTTTCTTGTTGTTGTTTAAATGAAAGCCAATAGATATGCATTAAGTATTTTTGCTTCATTTTTCATGAATCACACATTTGAGAAGGAAATCTTGATGATGAGAAACTCTTACCTTTGAACCACAAAGAAACAGTGTCTATATCCCTTCAGATAGTACTGAAATCAGAAATACTTTCTCCCTGTAAGTGTCATAAAACGCAATCATATCTCTTTTCTCATTACATTTTCAACCTGAGGAAGCTGATGGTGGTATAGGTAAATCAATTTCTTTGTTTCCCTTAATATATAATTTTACTGAATTTTTATCATCTTCTGGATTTAACTCTTTATTTGTGGAACTGTAAGGTCCCTTGGGCTTCCCTGATAGCTCAGTTGGTAAAGAATCAGGAAGGTCTGCAATGCAGGAAACCCCGATTTCTTTCTTAGGTCAGGAAGATCCACTGGAGAAAGGATAGGCTAAACTCCAGTATTCTTAGGCTTCCCTGGTGGCTCAGCTGGTAAAGAATTCACCTGCAGTGTAATGACCTGCCCTTCTTCAGGGGATCTACCCCATCCAGGGATTGAACCAGTATCTCCTGAGTTCGATCCTTGGGTTGGGAGGATCCCCTGGAGAAGGGAAAGGCTGCCCACTCCAGTATTCTGGTCTAGAGAATTCCATGGACTATATGCAAAGAGTTGGACACGACTGAGCGACTTTCACTTTCAAAATCCTTAATAGGAGTTTTTATAATTCTATTACTAACTCTATAGACAAAAGACAAGGCACATTAGAATGTCATGGATATTTAACTAGCGAGTTAAAAATCAGAACATCTTTGTTCTGTTTAGCGCTGCCTGCTAATTATAGTACCGGTAAGCTGCTGGGGCTGCTAAGTCGCTTCAGTTGTGTCTGACTCTGTGCGACCCCATAGACAGCAGCCCACCAGGCTCCCCCCGTCCCTGGGATTCTCCAGGCAAGAACACTGGAGTGGGTTGCCATTTCCTTCTCCAATGCATGAAAGTGAAAAGTGAAAGTGAAGTCACTCAGTCGTGTCCGACTCTTAGCGACTCCATGGACTGCAGCCTACCAGGCTCCCCCATCCATGGGATTTTCCAGGCAAGAGTACTGGAGTGGGGTGCCGTTGCTCAGGTATAATAGGCCAATGTGGAAGAAGCCAAGGGGCTCATAGAAGGCCGCCTTTCCTTTGACTTGATCAGTAATGCATGTGTACAAATCGTTTCAGTCGTGTCCAACTCTTTGTGACCCTATTGACCATAACCCGCCAGGCTCCTCTGTCCATGGGATTCTGTAGGCAAAGATACTAGAGTGGGTTGACATGCCCTTCTCCAGGGAATCTACCTCATCCAGGGATTGAACCAATGTCTCTTATGTCTTCTGCATCGGCAGGAGGTTCTGTACCACTAGTGCCACCTGGGAAGCCCTGATCAGTAATAAGAGAAGAAATATACCAAAGAGGTCAACTTCTTCTGGGAATGAGGTTCTTTTGCAGGCACAGGCCATCAAATACTGAGTATACTTCGTGACTGTTCTTTCCAATAATTTCAGAGTCATTTTATTAAGCTTCTCAGGATCTCTCCAAATTCCTGTAAGAATAAATGTTTGAAATTTTAGTAGAAACCTACTTCCCTGGTAAGCAGACACTTAAGACATCCTGCCTTCTTAAGTTGATGCTTCTGGAAGACATCATTGGAATATATATTAGAGTAGTTAGCACATCATGATCGTGTGTGTGTGTGTGTGTGTGTGTGTGTGTGCACGTGCGTGCACGCGTGCTAAGTCATGTCTGACTCTTTGTGACCCTAGGGACTGTAGCCTGACAGGCTCCTCTATCCATGGGATTCCCAGGCAAGAATACTGGAGTGGGCTGCCATTTCCTCCTCCATGGGATCGTCCCTACCCAGGGATCAAATATACAATAAGGTGATTATAACCTTCTGGAGAATTTCTTGATCATCGTTTTATAGGGCATTTTCCTTGTTAACTTCTGGTACCTTAAAAGTTCCCAGTGCTTTTCATTGAGAAACTGAAGCTTTGAAGAGGTTTTAAGAAACTTGATTCTTTAATCAAATATTCAGAAATCCACTTTATTGGTTCAGGAATCCAAGATGGACATTTAAAATTTGTTTATCCAAGCAACTAATTACTTAGTCAACCAACCAACTAGCCAACCAATCAACCAACCAAGTTTGCTGAATATCTTACCTTAGAACTCCTTCCTAAAATCTTCCCCAAACTTTTTAACAACAATTCCAAGAAAGGATGGTAAAGGTGTCTTTTATAAACTATAACAGTTAATCTTGTAAATTTGTCAGTAATGGGAAGAACATTATCTGTCATATTAACATGTCTTTATGCTAAATTTTTTTCTAGACTATGGTTAGAGATCAACTGTGGGGAATTTCTGCCTAACAGTGATAACAGTTTCTTAAAAATTACAGAATGTTGTCCATTCTATAATTCTATAAAATTCTAAAGTAAAAAGGATAAAGTATTCCTCAAGATAGAATTTATTTCCTTTTATTTTTACCTGTATTTTTTAAATGTAATGAGTCTAGTATAAATATTCTTTTACATTTATATTATTTATATATTTGTAGGTAGAGTGTTAATTTTTGCAGCCTACTGGAATGAAATACATTGCATAAATGCTTGAACTAAGATGTCTTAATTTGAGAATTTATAAAAGAAGCCTAGTGCATTTTAGAAGTTGGTTTTTCAGTTTTTTTTTTTTTTTAATCTTTTGGCAAAAGGACACAGTCCATAGGACATTTGAGAAAATGCAGTTTAAAAATAATTATCTTTGAAAGGCTATTCTCGGTCTGTCTTAGTTTAAGAACATGGTTAGGAGTTTTAAGAGAATGGGTTAGTACAGGAAATTTACAATATTTCCTAATAAGAACTAAACTATATATAAAATGGGAATTAACTTTAAAAAATTTTTGCTTTGGATTTTTCTAAAACTTTCCATGCCCACCTAAACTGATCCTTTCTAAACAGAAATTTGGGAACATTAGTACCTAAAAAAAATCTATATTTTGGAAAATGACATCTTGGACTTAGTATTTAGGATGTATGTGTTTTGCATATGTTTAAATTATGCTTGTGTTTTGACTGGACATTAAATGATTGAGATACTCATAGTAAATAATGACACAGATTGTCTTACAAGATTGGAGTACAGTGGCTAACCTGTTTCCAGAGACATCTTAGTCCTTTCATAAGACTAGGTTTAGGCCAAACCAAGTCGTAGGAAAAAGCATAGGTGTCATTACTAGATTAAGACAGATGTAGCTCAAACCTAAGCCTCTTGTTAATTAGCTATTTAACTTTGTGCAAGGTATTTAAGTGCCCTTAAGCTCAGGAATTATGTACTTTCCAAGTGTCAGGCACTGTAGTAGAAATAAGCAAGCACCCTTTCTTTTCTTTGGAAGGTTACTGTTCAGTGGGAGAGGTAAACTCACTCATATGCGTAACTTTAAGATATGTAGTGGGTGTGCTTAAGATCAGAGAAATAGACTCAGAGTACCGAGGGGGTTGGGACCCTCCTGCCTGGCAGCTTATGTTAATTGGACACCTATGTGCTCGCACAGCGCTAGGACTTAAATACCAGCATGAGACATAACACAGTCCTGACTGTGCTGGTGTCTTATAGCCTAAATAACGAGAGATGACTGTCAATGAGTAATTCTGGGGCCTACCTGGTAGGGTTTGTGAGGCTGAAGTAAATTTTCTTTCTTTTTCATGCCACTTCCACTCTGCTTACTAGGCCCTCCCCATGCACCCAGTGTCCCATTTACCTAACCAGAACTTGCTGGCTGGGGCAGATTCCCTGTGAGTAGCTATTTGTCTCGATTAACAGTTCCATGTCATGAATTCCTTTATAAGGTTAGTGAATGGTTGAATACTTCTTTCTAAGAATGTTTGTATTGTTTTCAAAGACCTCTGGAGGCATCAAGAACATAAATAAATATCTCTTCATTTGGCAGAGTTTCTGCCACTGAACAGATCTCCCTGGGTAACTAGGGTGTCTCCTTCAGGCCCCACTCTAATGGTGCCTGGCTACTCTCCAGATGTCAGTGGGGTCCTTGGTGCTTCATGGAGATAACAACAGATGGTAACCCTGCTACATCCTCAGATGTGAGCGTTATTGGCCTGTGGGCTTGCCAAGCCCAAATGCAGGAAAAAGAAAAGAAATTAGCCTTGATTCAGAAGCTGGAATGCTTTGCTACAGGTGAAATAACTTATTTCTTTGATAGATAGTCCATCTTCCTCCGGCTTTCAGTTCCAGATTATTGTCCTGAGAAAAGGTTTAGGAACTGTGCGTCCATGCGTGCATGCTAAGTCACTTCAGTCCTGTCTGACTCTTTGTGACCTTGTGGACTGCAGCTTGCCAGGCTCTGTCTGTTCATGGGATTCTCCAGGCAAGAATACTGGAGTGGGTTGCCATGCCCTGCTCCTGGGCATCTTCCTGACCGAGGGATTGAATCTGTATCTCTTACGTCTCCTGCATTGGTAGGTGGGTTCTTTACCCAATAGTGTCACCTGGGAAGCTCTTAAGAAGTGTGACATCATCCTATTAAGTACTTCTCAGATATAATCTTTTAATTATGTTATATAATTAATTATATAATTTATATAATAAATGGCATATATGATGTGATAATTAATAACTATGAAATGTAATCACTTGTGTATAATTCTTATTTCTTTAGGCAAATAAATACATAGTAGATGCACTGTTAAATATAAAATATTCCTTGTAGTAATATAAGAACTATCACTTAGGCAGGAGGATAAAGAAAGAACATGAACATGAATAATTTCTATATATTTTTTCCTTTTATTTTTAATTTTATATTTTTCAAATAAAAAAAATTTTAAATTTTCTCCTTTTGAAGCACAGGTAGGATTGCATCATCTTCCTTCTCAACAAAGATCAGTGGCTTCTTATTGCACTCAGACCAGTCTGTGCTCAAAGGCCTCTATGAGCTGCTTTTCATCCCAAGTATTTTCACATCTTTTAGGTACCCTTTGCTCCAGCTTAACTGGTCTATTAACTGTTCCCCCAAAAAACAGTATATTGACTGCTTTACACCTCTTTGCTCATACTGTTTGGTCAGCAGAGAATACCTTTTATTCCTTACCTATTTATGAGCTCCTACTAATCCCCCAAGACTGAGTTCAATCTTTCTTAAAATCTTCTACCATCCTACTAATCAGAATCAATTATTTCTTCCTCTCTGTTTCTCACTGTTGACCTGTTGTGTGTATCACTACTATCTGTATAGGCCTTTGTTGTTCCTGCTTGTATTGAATCAATTCATTCACTCATCCATCCATCCATTCATTCAAAAATTATTTCTTAAATGCTTAGTGGCACTCTCCAAGGAGATGGGAATGTAATGGGAAGCAGAAAACAGATATGGTGCCTGTGCTCTGGGAGCTTACAGTCTTCAGCCAGGGATGGGCAGAAAGGGCACAGTGAAATCCACAGAGCTAAAACCACAACTGCCAATAAGAGCAAGAGAGATAGAGAGATCTGTATATCTCTGTCTGTCTAGGCTGTAACCTCCTTAACATGAGTGATAGCCTCTCGCTTGGCGGAAAAGGTGGTAAGATAATCCAACTGTGACCCTACAGTGAGGGTACATGCTCTCTGTTTTGGATGAATTGTGTCTCCCAAAAGATGTGTGAAAGTTCTAACCCCCAGTATCTATGCATACAACTTTAGAAGAACATAGGGTCTTTGCAGATGTAATCAAATTAAGTTGCAGTCATACCTGATAAGGGTGGGCCATAATCCAATATGTGCTTAGTTGCTCAGTCACGTCCAACTCTTTGCAACCTCGTGGACTGTAGCCCACCAGGTTCCTCTGTCCATGGGGATTCTCTGGGCACGAATACTGGAGTGGGTAGCCATTCCCTCCTCCAGGGGATCTTCCCAACCCAGGGATCAAATCCACGTCTCCAGCACTGCAGGTGGATTCTTTTCAGCTGAGTCACCAGGGAAGCCCATAGTACAATGTAGCTGATGTCCAATCAGAAGAGGAGAAAAGACACAGATATAGAAGAGAATGCTGTGTGAAGACAGGAGGGAGGGAGAGATTGGAGTGATGAGTTTACAAGTCACAGAATGCAGCACCCACCCAAACGTGGAGGAGAGACAGGAATCAGATTCTCCCTCAGAGCCTCCACAAGAAACCAACTCTGGTGACACATGGGTTTTGTACTCCATCCTCCAGAACTGTGAGAGAATAAATTTCTGTCGTTTTAGACCACCGAGTTTATGGTAAGTTGTTCTGGCAGCCCTAGGAAGTGACTGTCCTGTCCCAGAGGGAAGTTTATAGGAACTAGGGCCCAGTGCTTTCATGTTTGTATAAATGAATGAATTGGCATGAATGACTGAATGAATGAATAGATTCTTGTCTTTGTTCTCCTCAATGTTGAAAGACCCGAGTGAGTTCAGGATATTTTTTCTGTTCTGCCTCTCTTTTAATAGTGAAAAAAATGTGGATTTATAATTAACAACATCATTATCAGTTAAGGAAAGTGAATATGTTAGTTGCTTAGTCCTGTCCGACTCTATGACCCCATGGACTATAGCTTGCTAGGCTCCTCTGTGCATGGGATTCTCCAGGCGAGAATATTGGGGTGAGTTGCTATTCCCTTCTCCAGGGGATCTTCCCAATTCAGGGATCAAACCCAGGTCTCCTGCATTGCAGGCAGATTCTTTACCATCTGAGCCACCAGGGAAGCAGAGGCTGAACTGAATTACTTACTTGCCCACAAGGCTCTGTCATTAGACATAAAGCTGTGTTTTTGGTCATTGTGGCTACTGAGGGGGTTTCAAAAAGCCAAAATCACCAAATATTGAAGTTAATAACCTTTTCCCTTCTCCCTCTGAAGTAGAATCTTAGTCCTTATATCTCCAACCGTGGTTCCCCAGGCATTTTGTGTTGAACGGCTCACTTTAAGATAAAGCAGCAATTACACGTCTTTTTGGTTGTTGTTAATGGTTGTTAGAATTTGTGTTCCATTTTATATGTTCAGAGCACGTTACAGTTGTTATTGATTTTTATTTGTTATTTTTCATAGTCCTCAGGAATTCATGATGCTTTTTATTTTTGTTTGTGAAGGAAAAATAATGAAAGGATGAAGATGTGTAGTGACCATTGAAAGCTATACTAATCAGGTGTTCTTTCATCTGAGGTGCTGCCTCGCCTTCTTGGCCTGTAGGCCCTTCAGCCCCTTCCGCCTCCTGAATATTCTCACTCTTGATCTATCATACCGCCAAAGCTTCTGTGACCTCTTTCAGTCTCTCACATCTCCATTTCACTTTATTATATGAAGTTTTGTCTGTGCATTTTCCCAAATAGATTATGAGTCTTGGAAGGACAGGTGCCAGTGGGCATGTAGGAACCATCTCTTGGGAGTGATCAAATAAAGAAGTCAATGAATGAATGAAGTTCCCAGAGTTGACTTAGGCCAGGAATCCCCTGAATTTTAGCAGCAATTTCCCTTTTTATATGTCTAAGACCATAACTGTGAAACTCTGCAGTGAGTCCCCATGCAAGTCCCAGAGGGGCAGGAACCAGATAGCTGCGCCAGCTTGAGGAACCTCCAGGTCAGCCTTTAGCTCGGCATAGATCTCCTAGTCTTGTTATTCATGAAGAATGGAGTCAGCTCTTTTCACAGGCTCAGTGGCTGTTAAGCCCACTTCTCAGATGTGCCAGCCAAAGACTGCAGGGTCATAGCCAGATGGGACAGGCCAGGTCAGTTGCTTTAGCTCTTTATATAGAGAGATAAGGCTGGAGTCAAGATTCTTCTGATCTGGAAATCTCTGATGCCTGGAGCCTACAGGCTGCATTGAGGAATGGGATTGTCATCTGACTCCAGCAGCAGGGAACACAGCAATCCCTCACCCTGGAGAGAGTGGCTCTCAGGGTGAGGGATCTGCTCCTTGTGTACGTGTGTTTTTCCTCTGTTGAAATGTTGGGATCTTTTTTCTCCCACTTCTCTCTGAAGCCAGAACCCTGCTTTAAGGAACGTGGCCACATATTTGTTATTTATTTCATAATACATTAATCTTTTATTATTAGTAGTAAACTTTACGCTATTGGAAGTATTTTTACTCTCTTATTTTACTTTCTAGGATTCATAGGTAAAGAAAATAGCAGTAAGCTCTGTCTCGAACCTTCTCTGCCATTCAGCCTACATGTCCTTTGTCAAGTCACTGAATCTTGCCAAATTTTTTTTTAACTTTTTATTTTACATTGGAGTATAGTTGATTAAATGGCACCCCCACTCTAGTACTCTTGCCTGGAGAATCCCATGGGCAGAGAAGCCTGGTAGGCTACATACAGTTCATGGGGTTGCGAAGAGTCAGACACGACTGAGGGACTTCGCTTTCACTTTTCACTCTCATGCATTGGAGAAGGAAATGGCAACCCATCCCAGTATTCTTGCCTGGAGAATCCCAGGGACAGAGGAGCCTGGTGGGCTGCTGTCTATGGGGTCATACAGAGTCGGACATGACTGAAGTGACTTAGCAGCAGCATAGCTGATTAACAATGTTGTGATAATTTCAGGTGCACAGCAGAATGACTCAGCCATACGTATATATGTGTCCACTCTTCCCCAAACTCCCTCCCATCCAGCTGCCAACATAACATTGACAGAGTTCCCACATATATACAATAGAGTCTCTCTCCACATGGGCTTCCCAGGTGGCTCAGTGGTAAAAAATTCACCTGCCAAGCTGGAGGACTGGAGACCCAGGCTCGATCCCTGGGTCAGGATGATCCCCTGGAGGAGAAAATGGCAAGCCACTTCAGTATTCTTGCCTGGGAAACCCCATGGACCGAGGAACCTGGCAAGCTATAGTCCATGAGGTCACATAGAGTTAGACACGACTTAGCGACTAAAGTCACTACCACCATCTCTCCATGTTTAAAAAATACATTTCTTTATTTGACTCTGTCGAGTCTTGGTTGTGGCATGTGGGCTGAGTTGCTCCACTGGGTATGGGATCTTAGTTCCCCAATTAGGAACTGAACCCGCTTTCCCTGCAAGGCAGATTCTTATCCACTGGACCACCTCTTTCCACATTTTTAATTCACAATTTTCCTAATCTTTAGAATGAACAGGTTGAAGATCTTTAAATTCCCTTGCAGTTCTGCTGTTCTCTGATTTTTAGCTGTAATGTAATTCTAGCTTTTTAATTTTTTTCCCCTGAACTAAAATTTGGTAAACAGTATCACAAATAATGGCAAAGGTAAATTTGTCAAAATTGGACAAGCTGGAATCCTTGAAGGCAATATTCTTGGTTTTGAATTTATAAACTACCTGCTGGTAAAAATCTCTTGAGTAGTTTCTAAACATTTGTATTTTTACTTCCTTCATTTTCAAAACACTGTCTTTGTTATTGCAAAGCAGTTTCCATGAAATGTAATTTCTTTTTCTGTGTAGCATGCTGGGAGCATTCAGGATCCACATGGAGAAGTGAAGCATACACAGATCTTGAGGGTCAGAAGTACATTTAATGCTATTCTGTGGTCGGTACCCTCATCTTTAAGCATTAGTAATTGCCATGGATACTCACGGAAGTGCTCACATGGGAACTGCTGGGTTTTGGCCATAAACCAGTATTCAGGAATATGCATCTTGTGAAAGCCAAAGTAGTTAATGTTGTCAGAGACACACAGGTGATGCTGTAGAATGAATGAACTGGGAATTGTGCCATTCCTGCTGAAAAAAAATTGGGGCCGTTTATTAAATTTCAGCTCTATAGATGAAGAAGACTAGTAAGTTTACTGGATATAATTTAGAAATTTGAAAATTGACAATAAAACAGGAGGGAGACCCCTGTTAAAAGACGAGTCCTGGCACAAAAGATTGAAGGCATTCAGTTAAGGAGACTGACCCATTGGATACCCACCAAGAACAGGGAAGTTTGGGCACATATGTCTTAGGTGTTTTGTGCCTGTAGTAGTTAAATCTTCTGAATGACCTCTGTTTTGGGGGGGTCCTGTCACAGAGCAGCTGTTCTGTGTAGTCAAGCCACTGCCTTCTATTCTTTTTTTTAATTTGAAAATGGAAATATTTAAAATACTATCTACATACAGTTACATAGATCTTACGAGAAAAATAACATTTTCTGATAATTTTGGATAAAGAAGAAAAATACAGAAGGAATGCACAATTGGTAACCCCACTATCCAGGTATAATCTGTTATTAACCTTTTGATGTATTTCCTTCCAGTCTCTTTTAAAAACATATTTTAAGTGTAGCACATTTCCTATGGTGCATACATTTGAAAAATCAGATATGCCTTTTGATCTGGAGCAGCCTTTGGGAACAGCTGAGGGCATGCAGGTCACTGTGACAAAGCACCTCTGCTCCCTCTTCCTTTCCGCACAGCCCAGGTGGTGGCGGGTGGGCAGGCAGCTTCCCGAGGGAAGGGCAGAATTCATGTAGAGTCCCCGTCAACAGTGTGTGGGCATCTTCCCTTGCCATGCTCTGGGGGAAGTCACAGGTACTCTTGTGGCTTTGGCACGTCTGGTCTCTCGTGTATCTTCATTTGCTAAAATTTTTCCTGCCTCTTCCAACCCAGCTATAAAAATAAATCTAAGTGGCTATGCTTTTGCTTATCTAAATTACAGCAAAGATGATGAGGGAGGATCAAAATATAAATGATAGGTTTTGCTCTCTAAATTCCCTTGTAAAGAAAAGGTATTGTTGCGTTGTTCTATTTAACAGAACGTATTAAAATCACAGGGAAAGCCAGGGGGAAATGCGTGGAGAACCTCTGCGATCAGTATTTCTAGGTCAGCTGGTGTCAGGAGTCTCACGTTTGGTTGTTTGTGTCGACTGGAAAGAGCACAATGTGAGAATTTTGAGTTAAGTTTTATTTGGGGCAAAAGGAGGACTATATCCTGGGAGACAGCCTCTCAGATAACAATGAAGAACTGCTCTAAAGAGGTAGGTGGGAAGTCAGCATATATGTGATTTCAGTAAAGGGGTATGTGTGCAATCAGGCACATATTTTGGCAGAAGGTTGCTCTAGTCATGAGGAGCAGATGTCTCCATTAATGATTTTAATGCTTTTTCTAGGTATGAGAAGGTGCAAGAAACTGGGCTCATAGCATCTTCTCCTGAAAATATCTATCTGAAGGCCTAGCCTACCAGTTTTTCCCAGATCATGGAGTACTGCATTCCTGATCTCCATCCTGAACTCCTTTCAGAGTGTGTTGAAGGTCAGCCACAGCAGTGGCTAATGACTTTATTCTTGTAGAACCAGATGGCAAGTGACAACTTTGAGCTGGCACTGGGAAGATTCTTGATATTAAGAGATTGCTTCCAGGAGGCAGCCTAGTATAGAGGAAGCAACACGAGTCTTGGATTCAAATAGACCTGGAATCAAATGCTGGTTTCCCTTTACTTCTCTGTATGACTTTGAGCTTGTTATCTAATGATGATGAGCATTGTTCTCTTCATCTATGGACCACGGATGGTGAGACATACTTCCCAGATGGTTAGGAGAACTGAGATGAAAATACGTGTTGTGTGCCTAGCACATGTATGTGTGTGCCTAGTCCATCAGTCATGTCTGGTTCTTTGTAACCCCATGGACTGTAGCCCACCAGGCTCTTCTGTCCATGGGATTCTCCAGGCAAGGATACTGGAGTGGGTTGCCTTTCCCTTCTCCAGGGGCTCTTCCTGACGTAGGGGTCAAACTTGTGTGTCTAGCATGGGCAGGCAGATTCTTTCCCACTGAGCCAATGGGAAGCCCTTCCTAGTACATAGTAGGTGCTTACTTAGGGAATTGATTTCGTCTGTTTTTCCTAGAATTTTCTGGAAAGTTTGCAGAAGGAATACAGCTCATTTTCAAGGCAGTGAATGATGATAATAAAATGTCATGTAGATACCTTGCACAGAATATTAATTAGCAGAAAAGGATCTCATCATGTACTATGATCTGAGTTCTCCTTCTCTCATGTTACAAAGGTTTGAGTGAGAAAGTGCCTGAGTTGAAAAAAGTTTTCTCTGCTTTGCTGTCAGAACACGCTTTTTATTTGTGAATAAAGTTTGCAGTGTATCTTTCTATTACATTCTCACCACTAACCCCCTTCCAAAATTTTCATGTGAGTGGATATTGAGATTTGAGGGTCACTTTTGGAAAAGATATACACCTCTGGAGAAACATCATGATGGTTGGGTGGTATTGGGTAGAACCCATGCTTTATATGTGCTTGATATCTTCATGGAAGAAAATAAAAAGGTAACTATTTGTGTTTTTTGCACGTGGCAGCCATTTTGAAGAGCAGCCTCAGCTTTTTCCCCCTTAGCTTATCAACATATAAGATGAGGGACTAGTAGACTTTGTACTCTAATGCTTGAAAAGGCAAGCCTTATTTAAATAATAAATATTAATATATAACCTGAGATTTCTTAATAATAGTACAGAACAGTAAAATGAATTGAGAAAATTGTCATACAAAAAATGAAAGTAATTAAATGAAATGTCTTACTTTACATCCTGGCGATTTATCTCACTTTTTAAGCTCGATGCATTTCCTCTAATAAACTGAATTCCTTTAGGTATATTACATTTCCCTTGGTGAAGTAACTTTGTTTTTATCATTAAATTCATCCTGCAAGTTGTAATATGGAAAGTCCGAAGCTCGATTCTGTCTTTAGAAGAGATTTCCTTTAGAAGAAATCCCACCTGCCTTGAGCCACATCTTGAGTGATGCTCAATATGTCATTGAACAGAAAGCTCAGACTTTATCCCTTGAGAAGAAGCATCAGTTTACGAGGAGTATTTATTAAACACCTATTCTACTAGATGAGGGAAGGGAACAGATGAAGTCATACCTTTTTCTTTCTTAGCCTTCTCTTTAGCCTTCAGGAAGGTCAGAAGCAGATTTAATGCACCATAAGTAGTAATTGTGTAGCTTTGTTATTTTGCTCACTTGCTTCCCCTTTTCTTTCTCAGATTTTTATTTCTAAATTTACAGTCCTATATTCATTCATAGATTTAGTCCTCAAACGTGTTTCCTATGCTATTTATAATGGAAAGAAAAAGAAAAGTCTCACAGTCATGGTAGCTGAAACCTGGTATGTAAACAAAAGCTGTAGTTCAGCAAGGCTGTATTCCATCAAACCCTGACCCACTGTCTGTGGAGCGGGAAGAAGCTGACCAGATAGAGGGTAGGGCTGTGCAAGGGAACCTTTTAGTTTGCCAGACAGGGAGCTACAAAAAGACATTCTAGGAGAGACAGTAATGTGTATCTTTTGTGATAGATCACTTTACATTTTAAAAAGAACAGATAGATCGTGAAATAATCATTAAAATTGAGTCAGGAAGTAAAGGTGATCATTACAATGGGGAGAAGTTAAGTAATAGGGAAGGAGATATGTGATTAAGAACCTCAGTGTGTGACCTTGTGGATGGCATTTCAGGAAAAGGATTTATTTGTAAAAACAGAAAGGAGGAACAGTGGATGGTGAATTAGCTGAATGCCTTTTCTCCAAGAGGAGGAAAATGCAAACAGTCCCAGGCAAGGAAAAAGCCAAACTATTGGGAAGAGCTGGAGATCACTGGAATTCTACCACTTAAAGGAAAAAGTCAAAGGATGTTTACCTATTTTTAAACACCCAGCTGCTTGTGTGACACTATGTTATAAAGTTATTATTTAGATTCTGAATGGAAGAGTTCTCTTAGTAAGACTTCTACTGCTTGTAAAATTTCAGGATCCTTTTATACTCTTAAAAGTTATTGAGGACTCCAAAAACCTTTTTTTTTTTTTTAAATTTGTTTTGGCTGTACTGGATCTTTGTTGTGGCACTCCAGCTCTTCGTCGTGGCCATGGGCTCCCGAACTCTGTAGTTGTGGCAAGTGGGCTTAGTTGCCCCACCTATGTGGGATCTTAGTTCCTTGACCAGGGATCAAATCCATGTCCATTGCATTCCAAGGAGGATTTTAACCACTGGGCCACCTGAGAAGTCGCCCACAATCTTTTGTTTATATGAGTTATAACTATCGATGCTTATTGTATTATCAAAAATGGAAACTGATAAAATAAAATGAGAAGTTTTTAAAGTACAAAAATCTACAGGCACCTATTTCATTAACAGCAGAGTGATAGTGTCATCTGGAGGGATGTAGCCTCTGAAAAACTCCATTGTACGATCATAGAGGAAGTGAATATACAAAGACAGGTTATACCTTGGATGGTTTGACTTCATGCACCGCCCCTCTCCCCTGCCCCATAGGATCTCAGAGACCCTCACAGGTCCCCAGACCATGATGGCTCTACACCATTGACATAATAGCCATTTATACTCAATTGGAGGTGATTGTACTCATTCAGTAAACTATCATTCACTTCTTTTTCCAGAAAGAATAACTTTATATGAAGACTTAAAAAGAAAGAAGGCTGAGTTTCACAGATTGCTTTGTGGTCCAGAGTTGGAACTACTGGTAGTAAAAAGAAAGCAAGCTCAACAGTAACAACAGCAACATT
Source organism: Nanger dama (assembly GCA_917880005.1). Classification (NCBI taxonomy): domain Eukaryota; kingdom Metazoa; phylum Chordata; class Mammalia; order Artiodactyla; family Bovidae; genus Nanger; species Nanger dama. The sequence goes on from CAKJTW010000011.1 coordinate 40,424,060, forward strand.
CCATGGTTTCTAACTTTTAATTGTTTTAAACACATTAAATTAGATTTATAAGTCACTTGAGTGGACAGAATGTATTTTAGTCATATATCATAAGCTGCTTTTTGATGCTGGAGAGTAAGTGAGCATTGAATGTGTGTGTGGTCTCCAGACCTGGGAGTATTTAAGAAGAAACCTTCCTTCCTGGTTGATGTAGATGAACCTGGAAGCAGAGTTTGGATTAATCACTGTGGCCTGCCAGGCTCTTCCAGTTTTCTAGGTTCTCCCCATAGAGATAGCCCCTGAGAGCAAAGTCTGTACCTATTATACACCTTGTCCCAACATTACGCTTAGATTTCTGTGTCTGAATAATTTAAAGGCCAAAAGAATGAAAGAGGAAGCAGGGTTGGGAGGCTTATGCAAAGGAAGATTGCTATTAGGGCAGATGTTTTTGACACAAGCTGCTCTTTTCCTAGCCGACCTCTGACTGTGGCTGTAAATCCCACTGTCGGTCTTTCTTCTGAAGATACACAAATGTACCTCCCTACAACATGAAGCACATTTGGACTTTATTCCCAGGGCTGGTGTCTGTTAAATCTGCCCGGTCAGTTCCCCGTGCTGCTGGCTAAGATTTCCCCATCACCATGACAGCGGAGCACAGAAGCCTTCCCTCATTAAAGAGTTTGTTATTTCAAGTGAAGCTGAGCATGGAATTGCTGGGCATCAGTGCTGCTGGGTCTGACCGCCAGCAGCAGATTTTCCCCTACTGGTTGTTTTTCTTTCCAGCTTCCTGGGCTTTGATGGTGTTTACATCTAGGTCCTGTCATTTCACTGTTTCATGAAAATCTACTTGAGCGAGACACTTGGCATCCAAAAATAAATTTTTTTTTTGGTTTAAATTGGGTCCAATGTGCAACAGTCTCCCATTGATCACTGAAATGGAAAGATTTTAACAGTTTCATTAGATTATTTTTTTCTGCTTTAAATCTGACAACAAGTCATTTAGCATGGCCTGAGGGGCAACAAAGGTCTGTCTAGTCAAGGCTATGGTTTTGCCAGTGGTCATGTATGATTGTGAGAGTTGGACTATAAAGAAAGCTGACCACTGAAGAATTGATGCTTTTGAACTGTGGTGTTGGAGAAGACTCTTGAGAGTCCCTTGGACTGCAAGGAGATCCAACCAGTCCATCCTAAAGGAGATCAGTCCTGGGTGTTCATTGGAGAGACTGATGTTGAAGCTGAAACTCCAATACTTTGGCCACCTGATGTGAAGAGCTGACTCATTTGAAAAGACCCTGATGCTGGGAAAGATTGAAGGCAGGAGGAGAAGGGGACCACAGAGGATGAGATGGTTGGATGGCATCACCAACTCAATGGACATGAGTTTGAATAAGCTCCAGGAGTTGGTGAAGGACAAGGAAGCCTGGTGTGCTGCAGTCCATGGGGTCACAAAGAGTTGACACGACTGAGCGAATGAACTGAACTGAACTGAGGGGCACAGCTAGCATCTGTAGCCTGTCTTCCTATTTTAATGTTGCTTTCTACCTCATACTATCAGACCTGTGATGCAAAGCTGTTGAAACATTTCCAGATGAATTTCCAGATTTCTGTGCAGTGAGACCTTTTTCTTTGTGGTCTGGTTGAACAGAATGAAGGAAAACAAAAATCATCTGTACTGTATAATGGCCACATCAAAGCAAGGTCACATTTAGCTCTTTTAAATTAAGACTGCTGTTACCTAGTGTTTGCTGATGTTCCTAAGTCCCTTTCTTACTTAAGTTTGCACGTGGCCCCATCCTTAGCCCCACTGCCATTCTTTCCCAGTAGAGCTTTCATATGAAGCAAGAATTTTTTTTCCCCACTTCTTGTGCTCATCAGACTGGGTTGTCTCGCTTCCCTGAGGACATCCCATGCTGTATTCTTTCTGTCCATCCTTTTGCATAATTTCTCTTACCTTGATTCTCCTCTGGATTCCCCTCCTTCAAGGTCCAGCCCAGGTCCAGCCCAGGTCCTGCTTCCTCCTGGGACTGCCTCAACTAAGACATTAGTCCATATTGATTGACTCTTCCAGGTGGCTGTGCACAGTCCAGTCTACCCTCTACATTATCCTGTAGGTCTTGGTTAGCTCCCTCCTGGGATGAGACCAAAAGCTAACAATGATATTCTCAGGTGGAGCCAGGATCTGTGTTTAGAGGATTTACTTGCACGCACTAGCTTTGGAAGAGCTAATCTTAGCATAGTTCAGCACACATTAGACAGACAGGAGATAGCAAAGGAAAAATGTATGAGTTGAACCTGGGGGTACCTAATTCTAAGCATTTTGCATGAAGTTTGCACCATTGTTCAGTTGCTCAGTCGTGTCCCAATCTTTGTGACCCCATGGACCGCAGCATGCCAGGCTTCCCTGTCCATCACCATCTCCTGGAACTTGCTCAAAGTCATGTCCATATAATGCCCAAAGTTCAAGCATTTAGTCCTATAATCAGAATGTTTTGAAATGTTATGTATTCTATATTTATATATTTAGGAAAGTAAAGATGTGTGTTGGACTGTCAAAAATATTTTTACTTACGTTGAGTGAAAGTCTGTATTCCAGTTCTGCACTGATATCAGATTCTTTGATACCTGAAATGTGTTTCATAATGTTAAATATAAGTTATAAAACACCACAGATTATTAATTTAAATACGTTAGGCCAAATAGAGTCTGGAGTTTGGGAATGAAAGAGTGGAGGAGGAGGGCTCACTGTCTCCAGTTTCAATTTTTGTCCCAGTAGTACTTCTTTACTTTTTATTATTGAACAATGAAAGACTAAGGAAGGGGCATTTTGATCCTCCTCAATTTAAATAGGAATATTGCTTTTGAGCTGTGTGATAAACAGAAAATTTGCTTGACTCAATGAATTTGGTGTTGATTGATGTTAGCTCCACTACTTATTATTAAGGTAGCTTGTTATAATGTTAGTACAAGACAGTCTGTAAAGAAGAACAATCACTTTGTTAGCCAAATCTGACTTTGCATCATGTAGACCAACTGGAAAGACTGGTTGATAATGAGAAGGAATCCAAATGGCCTGAGCAAAAAGAGATTTGGTCCAGATGTGAAGCAGATGGTGGAGGAGATGGAGACCATGGGGTGGAAATATCTCAGTGTCTTCTGCAAGAGTAAAGGGCTTTATGAGAGGGCAGGGAGAGGGTGAAAGGTGGGACCTTGAGTTGTCATTGCTGTTATGTACACATCACATCCTTTGATTGTTCTCTTTAGATACCAAAAGGTTATTGACAAAGAATTCACGACTTTCCTTTAAAACATATTCATTTCTATGTGGGACTTCTGCCAGAATTTGAAGGCATTTGTTACTGACTATTCAGCAGAGAATTCATAATTCAAAAGAATATTTTAAAGTTTAATATTTAGGTTCCCACTGCAGCCAGGGCTCAGTTTGGACTACATTTGAGGATACAGGCACACTCATCCACCTTGTACCAAAAGCCCTGCCAACACGTCCTCTAAGTGGGTGACTGAGCATTGCATACTATTCAATTGTAGAATTTGTGCAAGTGTTGTTGTTGTTTTAGTTGCTAAGTCATGTCTCACTCTTTGTGACTCCATGGACCGCAGCCTGCCAGGCTCTTCTGTTCATGGAATTTACATTGGCCTAAATAAGTGAGACTCCAGTACTTTGGCCACCTCATGTGAAGAGTTGACTCATTGGAAAAGACTTTGATGCTGGGAGGGATTGGAGGCAGGAGTAGAAGGGGACAACAGAGGATGAGATGGCTGGATGGCATCAGTGACTCAATGGACGTGAGTCTGAGTGAGCTCCGGGAGCTGGTGATGGACAGGGAGGCCTGGCGTGCTGCGATTCATGGGGTCGTAAAGAGTTGGACACCACTGAGCAACTGAACTGAATTGAAATAAGTGAGAAGGTGTTTTTTCTGAAGCATAATTTTTTTAAGTCTGTAGGTATCATCAAATGGATGACTCTCGGCAGTTGAAGCATCTTGAAACGTTTTAAAGGAGGGATGAACCTGGGCACTGTCCCATCACTCTGATGAGGCCCACCTGCCACGGAGGAGCTTGTGTGGCCAAGAGCATAGGTTTCATCTAGGCAGTTCCTTGGCATTTCTGATTTCTGTGACCTACAGCTGTAACCCAAGCTCAGCAAGATGCTATTTTAAAAATTTACCCATACTTAAACAAGATTTTATATATATATTATTTATTTTTAATTGATTAATGATTGCTTTACAATATTGGTTTGATTTCTGTCATACATCAACATGAATTAGTCATAGGTGTACATATGTCCCCTCTCTCTTGAATCTCCCTCCTACCCTCCCCTGCTATTTTTTAATGGAAAGTTTCAAATTAAACAGAAGGGTTGTGAGCATAGTACAATGCACACTTTTCATCTTAATTTACCAATCTTGCTTTGTGTGTCTTCTCATGTATTTGGATGTACATTCACACATGGTTTTTTTCCTGAACCATTTGAAAATAACTTGCAGCACAACCCCAATACTTCAGCATTATCATCAAAAACAAGGAGGGGTCTCTGTGTAACCATGAAACCATAGGAATTTGAGGTACCAAATTCCAAGGTACCAAGGAATTTGACACTGTGTAACATAATATTGCCATTTAATACACAGTCCTTATTTGGGTTTCCCAAGTGGTTCAGATAATTATCTGTACAACTCTTTGGTTTGATCAAGGATTTTGTGTTGCCTTTAGTTTTTCTCTTGCTTTAGTCTTCTTTAATCTGAAATACAGAGAAGGTGATGGCACCCGACCCCAGTCCTCTTGCCTGGAAAATCCCATGGACAGAGGAGCCTGGTAGGCTGTAGTCCATGGGGTCGTGCAGAGTTGGACGCGACTGAGCGACTTCCCTTTCACTTTTCACTTTCCTGCATTGAGAAGGAAATGGCACCCCACTCCAGCGTTCTTGCCTGGACGATGGACGAATGCCAGGGACAGCAGAGCCTGGTGGGCTGCCGTCTATGAGGTTGCACAGAGTCAGACACAACTGAAGTGACTTAACAACAACAACAACAGCAAATCTGAAATGGTTCTCCACTTTTTTTTTTTTTTTTGTCTTTTATAACACTGCAGTGTGGTGTTGAAAAAGTTCTCACCAGTTTTTGGTGGAATGTTCCACAATCGGATTTGTCTGCTTACTTCTTTATAATTAGATTCCATTTAATTTTGCGAGAGTATCACGTAGATAGTCTTTTGTCCTTCCTATTGCATCATATGAAGAGTCATATAATGCTAGTCCCATTGTTGGTGGTGCTGAGTTTTATCTCTTGGTTAAATTAGTGGCCACTAGATTTCCCCATTGCCAAGATTTCTCTTTTTCCTTTTTATAGTTAATAAATAACCTGTGGGATAAGACTTTGAGAATCATGTGACTCCCGTGTTTCCTTCCAAACCTTGACCCAGTGGTTTTGACATCCATTGAGAATTCTTGCCTGAATCAAGTATTATTTTGATAGTTGCTGACATCTAGAACTTATTAATTCAGTGCTCTTGGTTACTGTAAGAAGCAAGGAAGCTCCAAGAAAATAGAGCTTTAAGGCATTAAAAACGTCAAGGTACTGATTGACAAAAAAGTATCCTATTCATCTTCTTACTGTTTCTGCCTAGCATTATGCATGGCGCAGAGACTTAGATGAACATCTGTGGTTTAGAAACTAGTAAGAAGGATGTACACTTAGCTATTTCTTTTTAATTAAATATAATATTTTCTGCTGTTATTAGAACAGCAGTCATTTCTTTCAGAAAAGTGTGAGTATTTGAGGGCTTTATCAGTGTGCAGTGTGGTTTTTACCAGCCTGCAGCAGCGTTTCTTTCACCACCATCATTTTCACTGAAAGTACAGAGTTCTTCTCACCATTCTTTTCCCAGCATCATCTTTAAAGCAACGTATTTCCAGGTTCTGTAAGGAAACAACGTCTCTCTTACAGAAATAATGTGAGATATTTCCCCTCATCTCTTCCTGAGAAAATCTCTCTCACAGCCATCAAAATATGATGTCTATTCCTAATAGAATGTGTGATACCAGAGAGCATGGCTATAGCGTGTAACTGCCAACAGAGAATGCTGTACCACTGACACACTGTCGACCCATTGCATGAGTGAATCCTTTAAATTTTACAAAGTGTTTTCACAATAAATGTCCTAAGAAAGAGGCAGAGAATGAGAGATTCAGAGGAAGGAGCTTGCTCAAGACCCAGACAGGGGATGCCCGTGTTCTAGACCTCAAAAACTACACTTGGTCCATATGTACTGGTTGGATGGAAATCAACAGACAGGTTAGTCTGTATTGATTTTTGGTAGAGGCTAGGAGGATAATTTTGCACTTATTTGTATAGAATGGAAACTAAGAGCTGGATGAACGCCATCCTAAATCATCAGAGACACTGCTACTCCTGAAACAGTTTGCATTCACCAGGTTGACCCCCGTCTAAAGTGTAAGGAGCTAGACCTCTCTGTAGGTGGAGGAAATAACACAGTATCTGTTTAGCAGGTGCAGAAACTAAGTCTTTCCACACAAGTCTTAAGTAGAGACTTAATTGCTACTCTTCAGAAGTGCAAAACAAGAGAATGCAATAATTAGAACTGTCATTATATACTTTCTCTTCCTCTGATGCTGATATTAGCTGGTTTCAAATGTATTTTTAACCTTTACTTTAGTGGCCGTTATTAAATTTTTAACATAAAATTCAAACTGATTTCAGTTTTTTACACTTAAAAATGATTTGAAAGAACAGATTCAGTTTAAATTAGCTGATGAAGACATATGAAAGAAGTAATAAAATTACATTCAGAGTTCCTTTTTTCTCAAAGATGTGATGAAAAACAGTCTCTGAATTTTATATGATCTGTCAATAATAAAAGAGATGTCCAGATTTCCTTGGTATTCAAGTAAAAATTGATGATTGGAGGGAAAGTGCTTCAAATAGCCTTTCCCGACACACACAGTTTTGACCTTATCATAGGCAGCCCTGACAAGGATCACGTGAGTCAGTTATATTAATATAACTTGGAGGAAACCAGCAATTTATGTTGGTGCCAGTGGAGCCCAAGCAGGAAATCATATATATATATATATATATTTTTTACTCAGTGCATTGCTCACATGTGAAAGTAGAGGTGAGGATGAAAAGAAAAGTATTTACCAAGCCAACACATCACCTTGCTTGCCTCCTCTCTCTATGGGGATGGCATCTCCAGATGTTGAAGAGTCAATGGTAGAAAAACATAGTTATGTTGGTGCTTGAAATTATGTTGGTGCTTGAAACGGAATGTGATACATCCCTTCCCTGTTCCTCTCCTCCTCCCGCCTCCAGTTGCTCCCCTTTTGGAAAGGGGCTGGAATCTCAGAGCAGACACTGAGAGTGACTCTTAATTATAGTTGTGTCCAGACACCTAGCATCTATGCTGGCCTGTAAGAGGCAAGGACTTCAGTGAAATGCATGTCAGGGAATCTGATTCCTTCCTAGGTCTGAACAGCTGAATGGTAGAAGGGAAAAAGTAAAGATCTTGTTGTAACACTAACCTCTGAGAAGAGGGAAGCCGAAAAGAAATTGTTCTACAGAGTAAGGATAGAATTCCCTGTGTATTCGCTACCATTTCTCTCTGTAATAGATGAGAAAATTGTTCTGTAAAAGGACTTGAAAAATTATTTATGCTCTCAGTCAGTTCAGTTCAGTTGCTCAGTCGTGTCCGACTCTTTGCAGCCCCATGGACTGCAGCATGCCAGGTTTCCCTGTCCATCACCAACTCCTGGAGCTTGCTCAAACTCGGGTCCACTGAGTTGTGATGCCATCTAACCATTTAATCCTCTGTCGTCCCCTTCTCCTGCCTTCAGTCTTTTCTAGCATCAGGGTCTTTCCCAATGAGTCAGTTCTTCGAATCAGATGGCCATAGTGTTAGAGTTTCAGCTTCAGCATCAGTTCTTCCAATGGAGTGAATAGTCAGCACTGATTTCCTTTATCTTTGACTGGTTGGATCTCCTTGCAGCCCAGGGGACTCTCAAGAGTCTTCTCCAACAACACAGTTCAAAAGCATCAAAATGCTCGAGATAATTATAAAAGTGTCCTTTGAAAATTAGTTATAAAAATTCAAACAAACATTAAAGATAGAATGAATTACTTATATCAACGATCTTTAATAAATCATCTGCATTTTGGCCATCCTGTTTCACCTACTGTGTCAGCACCTCCAATTCCCTTTTGTTTGTGGGGTAGAGAATTTTAAGACAAATCCTAAATATTATGTGAAGGGACTTACTCCAAATCTCATAGCTCAAAAGTGGTGACTCCAGGATTCAAATCTCTGGCTCCAGCACCCCTTGCTCTGTGGAACAGACAAGGCAGCTGAGAAAACCACTTAGATGGAATTGTTCTTAAAATTGATGTAACAAGCAAACAAAACCTTGCAGGGAATCTTCAAATTATCTCTGAATCTAGGTATTCTACATATTTCCTTGAAAAGGTTTGCATGAGTGTGTGGAGGATGGGTTTAGGATGCAGTGTTAGAAGGCTTCTCCATTGACATGATATTTTATTGATACACTTTTGAAAGACCAATTTATTACAATGGCTGCTTCTCTTCTGAGGCATATTTATAGAGATTAATATTTGCTGATGCATTCTGCCAACAGTTCATGAATTTAAAATAGCTAGGGTCAAGCATCGGTCATGTCCAAGTGAAGACCAGCATCCATGGGGCCCTTCCACTGTGCTCTGACAAGTGTGAGGCACTGACTGTTAAATTATAGCATTTTGAGAATGAGCAAGTTTTGGACACTTATTGTTCTTGATTGTTTAAAAATACTGTTTTTAAGGAAGATGTAGGACACAGTTTAAATGACTGCTAATTTCTCAATGGTGATGAATCAGTAATTTGAAATTGATTCAGTTATATTTACTGAGCCTAAACAGAGGACTCAGACCCTGAATGAGGACCTCTGTGATCTGCAGAGGTCAAAGAAAATCATAAAGGAGGCATGTCCTGCTTTTAAAGAGCAGGCACCCTTTCTTACATGAAAAAAAAAGTGAAAGTATTAGTCACTCAGTTATGTCCATCTCTTTGTGACCCCATGGACTGTAGTCCACCAGGCTCCTCTGTCTATGGCACTTCCGAGACAAGAATACTTCAGTATTCTTCTATAGGCAAGTGTACTCCAGTCAATTGCCATTCACTTCTCTAGGTAATCCTCCTGATCCAGGGATCGAACCTTGCATTGATCAAACCTCCTGCATTGCAGGGGATTCTTTACCATCTGAGCCACCAGGAAGTGGCCAAATCAGAATAGGCCAAATACCCTAGGAGTGGGGTTGTTGGAATGACAGCTATCCCATCAGGAAGGTGCTACCTTGCACAATGCGGATCCCTCCCTCCCTGGTCCAAGGCAGTGCAGGCAGGAGCCACAGTTGTAGCATCCCCTTGGTCACACTGGAAACGTCATGGGCTCCAGGAAACAGCTGTGTAAAATGTTCTTAATTTCCCTGGAGGGCTAGGAGGAAGAGCTTTCAATTGACATGAACACTGGTTACTTTTTCAGGTTAGCTAATTGGACTATTGGAAAGGAAAGACTTTGTGGAGATGGTGAGAGGCAAGGTTAGTAAATTGTGATTACCCAGCTGCTAGGGGCTGCCATCCATGTGGTCGCACAGAGTCAGATATGACTGAAGCGACTTAGCAGCAGCAACTGCTAGGAGCAGAGAAAGCAATGGCAACCCATTCCAGTACTCTTGCCTGGAAAATCCCATGGACAGAGGAGCCTGGTAGGCTGCAGTCCATGGGGTCACTAAGAGTCGAACATGACTGAGCAACTTCACTTTCATGCATTGGAGAAGGAAATGGCAACCCACTCCAGGATTCTTGCTTGGAGAATCCCAGGGACTGCAAAGCCTGGTGGGCTGCCGTCTATGGGGTCGCACAGAGTCGGACACAACTAAAGCGACTTAGTAGCAGCAGCAGCAGCAGTAACTGCTAGGAGAGAAATGGGGATACAGGAACCTTGAGCAGCTTGAAGCAGAAGTGAGCATCCCAAGTTCCTATGTGGAGAGAAGTCTGCTGAAATGGGGTAAACACTTCTGAGGACCACCTGTCTGTCTCTGTGTTTCTCGGGGTTGGAAGGTGAGTAGGAAGCAGAGACATTCATATCAGGAGTCATCCTTACACAAGGGAGATTTCTGAGACAGGGTGACTCCCTTCTGTCCTCTGCTTTGAAGGAACATACACTGTTACAGAGTTTCCCAAACTTCAGTGGAGTTTCCTGAACTTTCTGCTCACTACAACCCCAAACTCTCTTTCTCCTGGTCATAGAATTAGAACCACTTTCTGGCTTCCCAGGTTGCCTTAGTGCTAAAGAACCCACCTACCAGTGCAGGAGATGTAAGATAAATGGATTCTATCCCTGAGTCAGGAAGATTCCCTGAAGGGGGATGTGGCAGCCCACTTTAGTGTTCTTGCCTGGAGAACATCTGTATTGTCAAAACTATGGTTTTTCCAGTAGTCATCTACGGATGTGAGAGTTGGACCATAAAAAAGCTGAGCACCGAAGAGTTGATGTTTTTTAAATTGTGGTGCTGGAGAAGACTCTTCAGACTCCCTTGGACTGCAAGGAGATCAAGCCAGTCAGTCTTAAAGGAAATCAACTCTGAGTATTCATTGGCTTCCCTGGTAGCGCAGAGGTTAAAGCGTCTGCCTGCAATGCGGGAGACCCAGGTTCGATCCCTGGGTTGAGAAGATCCTCTGGAGAAGGAAATGGCAACACATTTCAGTATTCTTGCCTGGAGAATCCCATGGACAGAGGAGCCTGGTGGGCTACAGTCCACGGGGCCTGTATGGTCAAAACTATGGTTTTTCCAGTAGTCATCTATGGATATGAGAGTTGGACCATAAAAAAGCTGAGCACCGAAGAGTTGATATTTTTAAATTGTAGTGCTAGAGAAGACTCTTCAGACTCCTTTGGACTGCAAGGAGATAAGCCAGTCAGTCTTAAAGGAAATCAACTCTGAGTATTCATTAGAAGGACTGATGCTGAAGTTGAAGCTCTAATACTTTGGCCACTTGATACAAAGACCCAACTCATTGGAAAAGACCTTGATGGTGGGAAAGATTGAGGGCAGGAGGAGAAAGGGGAAACAAGATGAGATGGTGGATAGCATCACTGACTCAGCACACATTTGAGCAAACTCTGGGAGATAGTGAAGGATTGGGAAGCCTGGTGCGCTACAGTCCTTGGGGTCACAAAAAGTTGGACATGACTTAGTGACTAAACAGCAACAAACAGACTGAGTTCTAGCCAGTAGAATGTGGGCAGAGGAGTGTGTATTTTTTGTAAGCCTAGCCATTAAAAATCTGCCATACTCTGTAAAATGCTTTTTCTCTCTCTTCCCTGACTGCTGGCCAGGCATGCTCAAAGTGATCTTAGAATCCATGTGTCGCACTTGGTAGAGACTCTGTCATTTCTAGTCTCTGAATGAACATGTGGACAGCTACCACTGATCAGAACAGTCAGTTGGGAATTTTCATGAGCGTGGATTAAGTTCTGTTGTGTTGAGCTACAGAGATTTGGGAAGGGCTAGAGGGGTGGTGGTGGTGAATATCTGTTATAGCAACTGAAATTATCTATTAAACTATAAATCTTTATCCTGTTCTTATTTATGTTCATACTGTCATTTATTATTTTATAATTAATTCACTTTTTGTGAATTTGATTTTAAAATTAAACTTCATATGATTATCACAAATGGAAAACAGTATCACTACAAATAGAAAGTAACTCTAAAAATACATTAAGTGGAAACAAAATAATGTTATTCATTTCTAGCTAGATGTTATTGCCTGGAGAAGGTTCTTCACATGAGACCTTTTCTCTCTGTGTTTGAAAAGGGAGAAGTTAGTCACTATTAGAAAGGTGTTAAAGACATATTAGCACCAAACTGAGATTTATTCCTTGACAGAAGCAGAAGAGTTGTGATTCAGTGTTATTTAATGTTGTGTCTCAGCCACCTGAAGTCATCTGGTTTATGTGCAAAGCACAGCCTGCTCTTAGGAAGCAGATTTATGAAGCTTAATGGTGAGTTGAATGAAAGAATGAAAGCTTGATGGTAAGTTGAAATGCACAATAAAAGATGCTCACTGGCCATCATAAGTAGACCCAGCATGATGAGACTCTTGTAGGGGTTGGGTAAAATGAGATTAAAGTGGGTAAAGGAAGGCTTGGCAGCCTATGGTTCACCATTTAAGGTTTGATCACATGCATACTTTCTTACATTGAGGTTTTTTAAAAATTGAGATATTTGTGGTCTCCACTCCTTGGATGATGGAGTGAGATTTGAACACAAAAATCTTCCACAGATAACAACTATGACTCAGGAAAAATCTGTAAAAGTAGCTACTTGAAGAGTTTTTAAAAATAATTTACTTTTAGCATTTTACTGATTTATTTAATTTAGTTTTGGTTGTGGTGGGTCTTCGTTGCTGCACGGGCTGTTCCCTCGTTGCAGCGAGGGGGTCTCTTCTCTCATTGCCATTCGTGGGCTGCTTATTGCAGTGGCTTCTCTTGTTGTGGAGCACAGGCTCTAGGATGTGTGGGCTTCAGTAACTGCGGCTCCTGGACTCTCGAGCACAGGGCCAGAAGTTGTGGTGCACAGGGTGAGTTGCTCCACAGCATGTGGGGTCTCTGAATGAGGGATTGAATCTGTGTCTCCTGTACTGGCAGATGGATTCTTTGCCACTGTGCCACCAGGGAAGCACTTGATGGTTTTTGAGAGTGAAAAAAGCACAGGCAGATTTTGTAGAGCAGTGGGGAATCTGAAAGCAGGGACTCTAAAGGGGAAAGTTGGCTGATTTAGTAGCTTTGACTCTGAAGCAGTCTGCAGTTGTTGCTTAGCCCAGAACAGCTGAAGCCCTATTATAAAAAATGTTATCTTTCTTTCCTGGGTTACAAAAGGACAGAGGTGGAGTGGTCATAGCTACCTGAAAGTAGCAGAGTTGGGAACCAGAAAGAAGAGAGTCAGGTAAGGAAAGCCCTGGGTTGTGTGTGTAAACTCTGCCCAAGTCTCTGATTGACCTGTATTGGACAGACTCAGAGCAGCACAGTGAAAGTAAAAGAACTTCAGAGATATTTAACGTACAGCAGGCAAGACAAAGTTTTCAGTTTAATAAAGTTAATTGCCATTAAAATAAACATCAATACTATTCATAGGAATATAACAAAAGGAAGAGTCTTCATAAAGTAGCATTCACAGTGTTCGGTGTAAAATCCAGAATTACTTGGCCTTCAAAGAAGCAGGAAACTATGACCCATTCTCAAGAGAAAATGGTCAGAAGCCAACTCTTAGATGATCTTGATGTTGAAATTGTCAGACAGTGATTTTAAAACTATTTAAATTGAGATAAAGAAACATATTCTTGTAACAAATGAATGGAAGTATGGGGAATGTCAGCAAGAAAGTAGAAAATATAAAATAGCGTAGAGGGGAAATTTTAGATCTACAAAGTACAGTATCTGAAACATGAAAATATCTTCCATATGGACTTAGTTAATAGCAGGATGGAAGTAAGTGGGGGAGAGAGTCAGTAGATGTAAAGATAAATCAATAGAACCTATCCCTGATGAGAAAAAAGAAAAAGGGATTGCAAAAACTGAACAGAACTCTAAGGGACAATATTAAAGTCTAACATATGTTTTACGTCCCAGAAGGAAAGGAGAGATGGGTCCCAAAATAATGTTGATGTGAGAATGGCCAAATAGTTGTCAAATTTTTTGAAAAACATAAATTTATAGATTTAGAAAGCTCTGTGAAACCCAAGCAAGATAAATACAAAAAAAGGATACACCAAAGCACATTATTGTCCAGTTGCTGAAAACTGAAAATAAAAAGAAAATCTTGAGGGCAGTCAGAGGAAAATGGCACACTACCTACTGGATAACTGATGCAAGTGACTGGACTTCCTATCTGAAGCTATAACCGCCGGAAGAGAGGAAGACAGTATATTGTTAAAGTTATAGAGAGGAGAAAATAGCCCTGTCAAACCAGAAATCTTTGTCCAGTGAAAATATCCTTTGCAAATAGAGGCAAACATATTTTTAAATAAACAGAAACATAAGAGACCTCATTGCCAGGAGACCTGTGTTATAAGAAATTCTACATAAAGTTCTTTAAGCTGTAGGGAAATAACCATGAGAAGGGGAACCTGGATTTTACAGGAAGTAATGTAAAACATCAGAAATGTTAGATGTCTGTATAAATAAAAAAAAGACTACCTTTCTTCTCAATGTGAGTGAAATACATAACTATTTACAGCAAAAAATTATATCATTATCTTGTAGGGCTTTTAACGTATGTAGCTGCAACACATTGAACAACGATAACATAAAGTACAGTACAGTGGTGGGGCGGGGGGATTGCTTAAAATGGAATATATGGCTCCAGAGTTTTTACATTTTCTGTGAAGTGGTACAGTGTGTGTGTTAGTCGCTCAGTTCAGTTCAGTTCAATCGCTCAGTTGTGTCCGACTCTTTGCGACCCCAAGAATCGCAGCACGCCAGGCCTCCCTGTCCATCACCAACTCCTGGAGTTCACTCAGACTCACGTCCATCGAGTCCGTGATGCCATCCAGCCATCTGTCATCCCCTTCTCCTCCCACCCCCAATCCCTCCCAGCATCAGAGTCTTTTCCAATGAGTCAACTCTTTGCATGAGGTGGCCAAAGTACTGGAGTTTTCAGCTTTAGCATCATTCCTTCCAAAGAAATCCCAGGGCTGATCTCCTTCAGAATGGACTGGTTGGATCTCCTTGCATGGAGTCATCATGTTTGATTTACCATTCCTTCTTTCTACTTGTCTGACTGCTTTCATTGAACTAACTCTTCCCATAGAGTCCACTGTATTTCGTCACCATGTTTCCCGTTCCCTATTCGTGTGTAAGTTTCAGACTTAGGCTGCTATTCCTTCCACAGGTAAAATGATGAAAATTAGAAAGTATCAGATGAAGAAAAATATATAATGCATTGTCTTCTGTGAAATACAGACTTTGCTCTTTTAAAGATAAGCTTATGGCAAATTAAAAGCCAAAAATTACCATGGCAGGCTGAAAGGTAGCTCATAAATATTATTTGTTGTTGTCATTCGGTCGCTAAGTTGTGTCTAGCTCTTTACGACTCCATGGACTGCAGCATGTCAGGCTTCTCTGTTCTCTACTATCTCCCAGAGTTTGCTCAAGTTATGTCCACTGAGTTGGTGATGCCATCCAGTCATCTCATCCTCTGTCACCCTCTTCTCCTCCTGCCTTTAATCTTTCCAAGTTTCAGGGTCTTTTCCAATGAGTTGAATGCAGCAGATGGCCAAAGTATTGTAGCTTTAGCTTTAGCAACAGTCCTTCCAATAAATATTCAGAGTTGATTTCCTTTAGGATTGACTAGTTTGATCTTGCTGTCCAAGGGACTCTCAAGAGTCTTCTCCAGTACCATGGTTTGAAAGTGTCAGTTCTTTAGCATTAAGCATTATTAACGGTCCAACTCTCACACCCATACATAACTACTGAAAAAAAAAAACATAGCTTTGCTATAGAGACCTTTAAGAATATTAGTAGTAGTGGATAAATGGGATCTTATGTCAAGGATATTTGACTTTTTAGTAAATCAAATTTTGCTGCATAATACCCACTGTCACTTATCATGTATCGATTATGTACCAGTCCTTCTATCAGTCAGTTCAGTTCATTCGCTCAGTTGTGTCCGACTCTTT
Source organism: Nanger dama (assembly GCA_917880005.1). NCBI lineage: Eukaryota > Metazoa > Chordata > Mammalia > Artiodactyla > Bovidae > Nanger > Nanger dama. The sequence continues at coordinate 40,439,810 of CAKJTW010000011.1, forward strand.
GTGACCCCATGAACCGCAGCATACCAGGCCCCCCCTGTCCATCACCAACTCCCAGAGTTCATCCAAACCCATGTTCATTGAGTCGGTGATGTCGTACAACCATCTCATCCTCTGTCATCCCCTTCTCCTCCTGCCCTCATTCTTTCCCAGCATCAGGGTCTTTTCCAGTGAGTCAGCTCTTCACATCAGGTAGCCAAAGTACTGGAGTTTCAGCTTCAACATCAGTCCTTCCAATGAACACCCAGGACTGATCTCCTTTAGAATGGACTGGTTGGATCTCCTTGCAGTCCAAGGGACTCTCAAGAGTCTTCTCCAACATCACAGTTGAAAAGCATCAATTCTTCGGCGCTCAGTTTTCTTTATAGTGCAACTTTCATATCCATACGTGACCATAGGAAAAACCATAGCCTTGACTAGACGGACCTTTGTTGACAAAATAATGCCTCTGCTTTTTAATATGCTGTCTAGGTTGGCCAGGAGACATATCAACCTCAGATATGCAGATGATACCACCCTTATGGCAGAAAGTGAAGAGGAACTAAAAAGCCTCTTGATGAAAGTAAAAGAGGAGAGTGAAAAAGTTGCCTTAAAGCTCAACATTCAGAAAACGAAGATTATGGCATCCGGTCCCATCACTCCATGGGAAATAGATGGGGAAACTGGAAACAGTGTCAGACTTTATTTTTGGGGGCTCCAAAATCACTGCAGATGGTGACTGCAGCCATGAAATTAAAAGATGCTTACTCCTTGGAAGAAAGGTTATGGCCAACCTGGATAGCATATTCAAAAGCAGAGACATTCCTTTGCCGACTAAGGTCCATCTAGTCAAGGCTGTGGTTTTTCCAATGGTCACGTATGGATGTGAGTGTTGGACTATGAAGAAGGCTGAGCACCGAAGAATTGTTGCTTTGGAACTGCGGTCTTGAAGACTCTTTGAGAGTCCCTTGGACTGCAAGGAGATCCAACCAGTCCGTTCTGAAGGAGATCAGCCCTGGGATTTCTTTGGAAGGAATGATGCTAAAGCTGAAAGTCCAGTACTTTGGCCACCTCAGGCAGAGAGTTGACTCATTGGAAAAGACTCTGATGCTGGGAGGGACTGGGGGCAGGAGGAGAAGGGGACGACCGAGGATGAGATGGCTGGATGGCATCACTGACTCGATGGACGCGAGTCTGAGTGAACTCCGGGAGTTGGTGATGGACAGGGAGGCCTGGCATGCTGCAATTCATGGGGTCACAAAGAGTTGGACACGACTGAGCGACTGAACCGAACTGAACTAGGTTGGTCATAACTTTATGATGATTAGCTTGGATTTAAACTTCTTCCTACACTATCACATTTCCTTCCATCTGAAGTTTTTGGATTTCAGTTTTGACATTTGCTTTGTTATCGTCATTCAATCATAGATATTTTTGAGCTCTTGAGAGTTGCCAAAAGGTATGTGATCCAATAGTAATGGGAGAGGTACATGCCTTCCCCAAAGCCCAAGATACTAGAAGCTTTTTTTTACCATACTCTTCTACTTCTCTCTTAAAATATTAGTCTACTTAAATTTCATAGCATGTGCAAAAATACTTTGTTTTCTGCTATTCGGTGGAATAAACTGAGGTCCAAATGAATGGTCATGTAAGAGCTAGGTGTGAAGTCATATGTTTGAGCTCAATCTAAACTAAAGCCTTCTCTCACATTTTAATTTTGAATCCCTATTCTAGAACGTCAGTGGTAAGGACATGTTTTTCAAAGTGTTCCAGGACTGAGCTGGCTCCTGGCAAAGTCAGAGTAGTGAGAAGTTGGGAATAGCATCTCCACAAGCCTGTCACATTTTCTCCTGTCTCATGTCTGGACTGTCATGGCAGGATATCAGACTGGTAGTGACATTTATAGGAGATGGTGCATTTTTAATTGCAAAGATGAAGAGTTTTGAAAGGCTTGGCTAAAACCAAATTTCAGTTTTATTTAGAAGTCTAGCCTTTTAAAAGTGTGAAGAAATCCTGGGGAAAGCCATTCTCATACTCTCTTAATACAGGTGCTCTCAAGACCAAGAGATGTTTTAATGTCCACTTCAGAGGGAGAGAGACATACAATTAGTCATCCTAGAACTAAGGCTACCATTCAGGTATCCTCACTCTGGATTTAGGGCAGTCCTAAACAAAAGTGCATTTTATTTTCACTTCCCCTCAATCTATTCTTGAGGTAATGAGCTCTTTGGGAGGTTTCCCTTAATACTTCTTGAACTATCTCTGAAAACGCACTTCTAATGAAAATGTACATGCTGTAACTTAAATTTTTTAATCCACCTTGGAACAAGTTATCATTTGAAGGTGGTTCATAAGCTTAAAGAGAGAAAGAACTGTAAAGCAGAAAGTTCACTGATTTTAGTAATCTTAATTAAAAAAAAATCAGTACTGTAAATACTGACTTTGGGTAAAATACTCAGCAACATTTAAGACCTTATTTGACCTACAGTTACACTAGATTTGATTGGAATGAAAACTTATAATCTTTTAAAGTCCTATCACTGTGAAATATAGTAACATTTCTAGAAACGTTCCAAAATATATCATTTCAACTTATGTGGAAATTTTTAGAAGAGATAGTTGTCACCAAGCCAATAGTTAAAGCCAGTAGGCACAGAATCCTGTTAGATTTAGGTTCTGCATAACTGGAGTGACCTTCTTAGATGTTTTTATCCTAGAGTTTGCATTCAAACCAAAGGAAGAACCATAAGATGAATTGATTAGATATACTAATTCAGTTTTTACATATAATGTATCTAAAGTTTGGCTATGTTGAATTTGGAAAAGATCAATGATAAAAATAGGATTTGACATTATATACTATGGTAATAGAATTGGAAACTTCCTCAACAATTAAAATGAGAATTTGGGGCTAGTTTTTGCTAAGAAAGGAAAAAGCTTTGCAACAGCATATAATACCCAGGATTATCATGGACCATAGAGGAAGCTTGAGGATCATAGGGAAAGCTCCTACATCTGCCTCAACATATGACTGCAAAACAATAGCACAGAGTGATTTTTCATAAATCAGATATGTTTTTCTATGAGAACACTATTATGAAGAGGAACAGCTTTTCTAAACAAAGACTTGGCATCTTAGAAGCCATCTTACCAACAATAAGCTATAAAAACAGATATGAGATATAGAGTATAACTCTAGTGTCATAAAGCTTCTACAGGAATTGATCATTACAAGAGATCTCCCTGTACTAGAAAATGGAACAACAACAACATTGTGTCATAAATGAGATTGTGCAAATGGAAGTACTTTGCATGTCCATAGCTTGTATTTGGTTCCAGTAATGTTACTTGAGTCAGAACACATATTAAAACATCTGTTTGCTCTCCAAGGTGGTGTATCTATCTGCCTTAAAATTTTGTCTCAAGGTACAATGCGTACTTTCACTATGAGGATCTTGCTCAGTGGCTCAGCGGGGGTAGATTACGAAAGAATGACGTTAGACTGTGTCATTCTTTCTGGAAGATCTAGGCTTCTTTTAGAAATGTCTGAATAGGTCTCCCTCCTCCTTTTAATTTCCAGGTAATGAGTAAAGGCACTTGTCAGTTACTCTCAGTTTGTGTTCTAAGTACTATAGTAGGGCCTCATTGGGTATCAGTTACAGTGACAATAATGATGATGATTATTGGAGAAGTAAGAGCATTTTTGAGAATAACAGCTAATGGGGCTCTCTGACTCTCTTTTTATCTCAGTTAATCCAGATATGCTATTTCAATGACTCATCATAAGCATATTTCCCTCTCCTCCCATCAAAAGGTAACCAGGAAATACTGAATTTTTTTTTTTCTTCATAGTGTATATTTGACATCTCCCAGGAAAGCTCAGAAAGACCAAGACTGTTTTATCCCTGATTCTTTGGGAATGGAGTGGACCAGTCCACTCAATGACTAAGTCCTGAAATAGCTAATTTGTCTCAAATTGATTTTTATAAATAATTCTCCTAGAACTGTGTTTGTCAACCTACCAGTGCCCAGGCCTCATCCCCAGACCCAGTGGTACAGTTTTGTGGTGGGAATGGCAGATCTTTTTTTTTTTTTGAAAGCTCTCAGGATAGTCTAATGTGCAACCAAGGTTGAGAACTGCTGAGCTACATCTTCTTATCTGCCAAATGGAAAAATAAGGACTAATTTTGTTAACATTTGACAAATAGATTGAAAGTTGAAATGGGTGTTTCTTAATAATAATCATTTTTACTTTCTACTCTATCATATCATCTCTACACTGTTACTTTTTATCACCTTTTTTCTTTGAGTAAATGCAGTTCAAATCAGGCAGTCTAATATATGTTCCTACTACTAACAAATTCAGCAGCCTGAGTGTTGCTGAGGAATTTCAATGGCTAATCTGTTGTCCCAGGCTTGAGTATAAATGATACATTATTAACAGCTTATAAAGAAAACAGTTTTATCAAAAATTTATTTCCTTGAACTTTATCATTGAAGACAGGTAATTCCTGTCCATGGAAGATAAATAGTCTCTATCAGTTAAATAATTTAAGGCATATTTCATGCTAATATTCTGTGTTTGCTTAATGTTTTTCATTGAAAAAGTATTTACCTAATATCTTAAAGTAGGGCTATTATTAAGTTAGTTCTCAAAGAAAGAAGGTTTTAAAAATAATCTTCCCTACTCTCCATTTCACTTACTGTAAGCATGTGGCAAAGTCTTGGCATCTGTTCAGAATAAATTCTGTGCTTCCTTTCTGCCTTTTAGTCAATGCATATTTTATCTGAATTCTCCCCTCTTCCACCTCCTAACCCTTTGGTAATCTACAGGAAACCAGACTTTACTAATTTGAGTGTCAGCTTCCCAAGTTACTTATTATTGTGTTAGTTCATATTAGATAGAGGTTGTGGAAGATTTGTATTACTCTATAGGTTGTAAAACGTGTGCAAAAGACAGGCCTGTTAAATAATGTGCAGTTTTGAGAGAACTACAAAAGCAAGGGAATTTATTTAAGACCGGCTCTTGGTACTAGATTGCTCATTATAAAATGCTGCATGGGAGGGGACATTTTTGACAAAGGGGAACAATTAGGTAAAATAATTTGAGAGTAGAAGCCAATTGTGGACAGAGAGGGTTTCTTCTGTTCATGGACCTGTCTGTTGCCCAACATCCATCCAGATTTTGTTTTGAAAGCCATTTTTTGTGTTGTTCTAGTAAGTGCTCATTGGAGAAGGCAATGGCACCCCACTCCAGTACTCTTGCCTGGAAAATCCCATGGATGGAGGAGCCTGGCTGGCTGCAGTCCATGGGGTTGCAAAGAGTCAGACACGACTGAGCAACTTCACTTTGACTTTTTACTTTCATGCATTGGAGAAGGAAATGGCAACCCACTCCAGTGTTCTTGCCTGGAGCATCCCAGGGACGGGGGAGCCTGGTGGGCTGCCATCTATGGGGTCACACAGAGTCAGACATGACTGAAGTGACTTAGCAGCAGTAGCAGCGGCAGCATGCTCAAGGGTTCTTAGTGGGCATCAGAATCTCTTGGAGAACTTGTTAGTACAGAAATTGCCAGTTTCCCCCAAAAAACCTCAATCATCAGTCTGCTGTGAGGCCAAGACTTTGCATTCACAAACAAGTTCCCACGTGCCACTACTTCTGAGGGAATAACAAGCAAATATCAGTGAAACCCAGAAAGTGTTGGTCTGACAGGTGAGTGAGGTTGTATCACAAGTCTACCCTGTAACTCAAATTATGTTTACTTAGGAGATGGCTCAGTGGTAAAGAATTCACCTGCAGTGCAGGAGACCCAGGTTTGACCTCTGGGTCAGGAAGATCCCCTGGAGGAAATGGCAACCTACTCCAGTATTCTTGCCTGATAAATCCCATGGACAGAGGAGCCTGGTGGGCTACAGTCTGTGGGGTCACAAATAGTTGGACGCGACTGAGCACACGCATATGTGGAGGAACCTTTGGGGATGGTGGGAGACCTGAAGATGGTGGAGAGGCGGTACCCATGTTAGTTCTGGGCAGATGGGTCTCCTTGCATCCCCGTGCAGTTGCATATCTGCCTGGCTTCTTCTAGTCCCTGTAACTTAAGGCACTTCTGGGAACCAACTACTGGTGTTGCCATGCCTGGCAATTTACCAAGGCTCCAGAACCCTATTTGGGTGGTGGGAATTCCTGTTCTTCAGCTGCCGCCCCCATAGCCTTCTATCTATAAAGTTTCTTCCAGGCTTCACAGAATTCTGCTTCCTCTTCTTGATTTCCAGAGGATAGGAGCTATGGTTTCTCCTGAATGAGCCAGCTTTGTCTCACTGCCAAAAGGCTCTCTTTTCTAGAGCCCTTAATTGTAGACTGCAAGACTGAACTCCTCAGCAACCTGAGAGTATTCAGTGATGGTGGTGGTTATTATTTTGAATCTTTAGCACCAAAGTTTAAAATTCTCCTAAGTGAATAATTTTGGGGGATCTACTTCCTGCAGTTATACAATTGGCTTTCTCATGTGTGCGTTGAGGTTGCCAAATCTCATATATAATCCTCATCTCCCATCAAAAAAGAAAAAAGGGTAGTTCTATTTTTGTGGAAAAAGAGGAAAGAATCCAGGAAACATTTCAAAAGCATGTTTTCTTAGCTCCTTTTCCTGATACATATGAAATTCAAGGAGAATTTGGTCATTTGCTAACATTTCATGAGATTTTTTTTTAAGTTCGTATAAAATTTTACTTCTCCCCCCTCCTCCATAAGACCCTGTAAAACATCCAGTTTACTAATTTAGATAAAATTATTCTTGTATAAAAGCCTCAATTTTCTTATCCACAAGAGTTTCCATAAGCAGGCAGTGTGGAAGGGAACCTGTGTGTGCCAGGGTCATTGTACAGGTGACATAAATTGAGTCCCAGCATCTAAGGGGCCCACCTTCACCATTCTTTTGGAATCATTAAACAGCAGTTGTCCAGGTCTGTGAGAATAGAGGGTTCTACTCACCTCTCCGTGCTGTCTCTTCTCTTCCCTATCTTTCCCGAAGTTTTGTCTTTTTTCCTGAGATTTTTACATCATTTGTCATGAGTGTCAGAGACTAGTTCAGCATAACTGTTTTGATGTCTCTACTTTTCTTTTTAGTTTTATTTGTTATTTTAAAAGCTTCAAGATACCATTAGGAGAATCCACAGATAGTTCCTTTGGCAGAGATGGTGGTTAAAAAATACTTTTGTCTCTGCCTCAAGTCAGTGACCTATAAATACTACTGCTGGTTCTTCATCCTCCTCTTTGTTATTCACTGGGATGGAGATCTTGGCCTGATGCTGTGAATAAAATGTTATTTTGATGATAGCCAAAGATTGTAATATGTACTTGAATTGAAGACACTCAGGCCTGGATGATTTCTCACAGCCCAAACACTCCTTGTCTAGATCCATCTGAAATCCGTGCTCTGAGTGAAAGATAGAATGCCAGTTCATATAATCACAGTTTTTAAGTTGTACTGGACAACGGCAGTAAACATTACCCTCATTGACGTTCAAGTGTGGAAGATCCAGAGGGCTGTCTGAGATGTTTATGGATGTGTATACGTGTGTGTAAGAGAGCAAAGTAATGTATACCTTTTACTGTTTTAATGTGAACTGTTGAGATAATTAGAAATATTAATGAAAGTATTAACTGTTGAGATAATTAGAAATATTAATGAAATTTAAAATGAAGTGTTTCCTCATTTGGACTTGGCACTGTGTTAAAAGCATTTATGTGTATTAACTTACTTAATCCTCACAACAGCCCTATGAGGTAGATTATGTTACAATCCCCATTTATAGATTAAGAAACTGAGACTAGGAGAGGTTAAAAGAATGTATTCATTATTTCACAGGGGGTAACAGTCAGTATTAGAATTTGAACCTATATCTATCTGGCTTGAAAGTAAAATTCTTCTACGCTTTGCTGCTTTGAGGAGACTTCTGGTGGTGATCTTCCTTGCTCACAGCTTGTTGACCCTGCAGTGCCGTTCCTCTTCCTTGCCATCTTTGGGTTTTCATGTGAGAAAGGGCATGAGAGGCTGCCTCCCACCTTTCTTCACCTCTTTTCTAGTGTTTCACCTCAGGGTGCTTTTATTTTTAAGATGCAAGGGAAATAGAGAAGAGATCCCATTCAAGCAAAATTAGGGGACTAGATAGCATCCTTCTCAATTTAAACAGATACCATATTTCCCAGTAAGAGATAAGAACTGTTTGTGTTTAATGCTGTGCAATCTATAAGGATATTATTAATCTTTTGCTTCTCCATAGTGATACTTCCTGAAAGTGTGGCTGAGACTGTTTATTCAGTAGGTTCCCAGCACCGTCTGTTTTACTGACTGTTTTAGATGTCGCCAGGGTATTTCTGTAGAGCCATGGTCAGCATTATAGTGAGATGAAATATCTATCTCTCTACTGTTATTACAGTAATTATTGTATGTGATCACATTAATATTAATTATTATAGTTATTAGTTGACTGCATCAATGTTAATACATAGTATATTAATATTGATACTTAATATTTTGGGGGTAATAGCTATTAAAACATTAGCCCTAATTTATAGTAACAGCATAGATATAGATCTGATATAAAGAAAATTTTAAATAATATTATATATTTCTATTGACTTCTTTTAAAGTGAAGAATGCTTTTATTTCACCTTTTGATATAGCTCTGAAGCATTATTCATTTGGAGGCAATTTTAGTTTAGAAACAATTTGGACTATATAACATTATGATAATTCTCAAGGTGGGATTAAAAGGAAATACAAAAGGGAGTTAACATTTGAAATGTCTGGAAATAACAGTAATTGCTATTTATCAAGAATTTGGGCTTCCCAGGTGGCTCAGTGGTTAAGAATTTGCCACTGAGAGAGACCTGGAGACTCGAGTCTCTGGGAGAGAGCAGGAGAGCCAGGTTCAGTCCCTGGGTCGGGAAGAACCTATGGAGAAGGAATTGGCAACGCACTCCTGTTTTCTTCCCTGGGACATCCCATGGACAGAAGAGCCTGACGGGCTACAGTCCATGGGGCTGCAAAAAGCTGGACATGACTTAGCAAGTAAGAACAAGCAAAAAAAAAAAAAAAAAAGAATTTACTGTGTGTCAGGCCTAGTGATAAACATTATATATATATATATATTTTTCCATATAAGCTCTATGAGCTGTAATTATTTTTATCCTTACTTACAAAAGCTGACTTTCAGAGATGAAGCATCTGATCCAAGGGCACAAAGGCACACAGCTTCTAAGTGGTAGGCCCTGAAAGTTGGGATCTTGCACATGATGCTCAACTGCATCTTAAAACCCAGGAGAGTGTTACACTGTTCAAAACATCTCATCCACAGTGATCAGCTAGGACCAGCATCTCTCTGAGAGCTGTTGAGGCTCAGCTGACACTTCTGTGATTATCTGGATATTGGGCAGGGCTAAGACAATCCAGGAGATGCAAGGCTGAGGGATGTGACCCACAGGTAGAAGAGATGTGGAAAGTTATTACCTGTCTATTCATGAGTGACCTGTAGACAGGAGGGAACAGGTAGGGCATAGATTCCAATTTAAAGGGAACAGATTCCAAATGGGAAAGACCGTTTTCCCAAGGGCAGGAATAAATGGTAATGTCTCTAGTTTCATGAATCTTTTCCTGTATAAGCAGAACTATAAGCAGGTATATATTAATACTTAGAAAGAAAAGATTGATTCTCAAGGACTCTAGCACCAGATTGCATGGGTTTGAATCCAGTGTCTTATGGGCCTTGTGAGCTTAGACAATTTACTTCATCTCTTTGTGCCTTAGTTTCCTCATCTATAAAATAGAGGATAATAACAATAATATGCCATTTTAGAGTTGTATCAATTAAATTAGATAATATATATGAAATACTTAGAACAGAGCTATTGTTGTAAATGTTAATGACTGTTACCACCATCACCACCACCACGATTGCTGCTGATGTGAAAAACATGAAGTGCCTTGGATAAAGCAGCTTAGACAACCCTGACCAAATTATGAGCAATTTTAGGAGTCATTAAGGTAGCAATTCTGGAAATGAATGCCAGGAGCTAGAGTTGGCAAAGGGGTGGCTGCCTGGCACAGTTATATACCGGTAATGGGAGGGAAAATTGATATAATTCTTGGGAAGTCAGTTAGGAGATCTTTTATCAAAGATCCTAGAAATGTGCAGGCCCTTTGACCTAGATTTGCCTCTAGAAATAATCTGTCATGTGCTGAAACTGGGCAGGGGGATGTTAACTGAAAATATAAAAAAATAGACATTTATATTTATGAATATGGAAAGATGTTGATTAAGTAAAGAAAAGCAAGGTAAAGATACTATATATAGGAATCTCCTATTAAAAAAATGTCTTAGTAGATACCTTCAAATGAGTTTCTTTCTTAGTTTGTTTAAAGCCAGAGGTAGTAAGTTAACAGGCCACTTTCAAAATTGGCTTGCACTTTATTCTTGCTAGTTATACACAGTTTTCCCCTTTAGTGTCTACATATGAACTTTTCATACAAATACTAAGAATGATGAGACTGTGCTTTTTTTTATGAGTCTTTTTTTCTCCTGTGAAAAGAATTATATAAGTCTATCTTTCTCATTGACATTCCTAAGAAATGCTGCAGATTCTAATTAGTCCAATAATATTTCTCACTAACTTGGGGAAGTGTGATTTTTAAAAGTTCCTCCTACCCTGAAATTTTGATACAATTCTTAGGGACATGAACTCTACACATTCCATCATTGGACATATATTGAGAATCTCTGATAAGGAATAAAGATTTTTGCCTCAAACGTTAAGTTCTTTTGAAGGTCAAATGAGTTCTATGCGGTAAGACCTCCTATGAACTCGTTAGCACTGAAGAGGTATGATTGATGTTCATTCTAAGTGCACAAAGGTAAAGTCAAGACTTGTATTTTAGAAGGAATACTGTGATTGTAAAAAAAAAAAAATTTTTTTTTTCATTACTTTCTTTCCTGTTTTTCTTTTCTGATAATTTGGATTTACCTCCAGGCAATATGGCAGTTTAAAGGACTATGATGAGAAAGTTCCAAGAACACGGCATTCAGACTAGTGTATCTTTAAAAAAAATCTACAGTATGTGTTCTAATGCCCAGTTGCTGTGTATTTGACCTCGAATGCTAACTGCTTCTGTTAGTTGTGTTGCTAGGCTTCATTGTACTATCTACACTGAGACACAGACAGAAATTCATTTTTAAGTGAGCATTTAAAGGTTGCTCTATTTTTGATAGGTAATGTCCAGCATGTAGCAATAAAAATGCAAGAGCCAGGTTTTTATTGTCCTCTGAAAGGTCAAGAGAAGTATAATGTAATGACAGACTCTTCCACTGATGTATAATGGAGTCAGGGATCTTTAACATGGCCCAGAGAAGGAAAAACATTGGACATCAAGTCTTGGGGCATGTCTCTTTCTATTAGAAGAGCTATGTTCATAAGAGAGGCAGCCCTCAACTTAGAAATGACTCTTCTCTAGAATTCAGGTTGACTATAGGTGACATTTCCCCAGAAAATCAGTGCTACAAATCAGGAACCAGTGAAATTTTTTCCATGAAGGGCCAGATAATAAATAGTTTAGGTTTTGTGAGCTCTGTAGTCTTTGTTGCAACTGCTTACCTCTGCTATTGTAGCGGAAAGCAGCTCTAGACAATATGTAAATAAGTGAGTGTGTGGCTGTGTTTTGATAAAACTTTATTTATAAAAACAGGCAAAGAACCAGATTTAGTTTGTCAATGCTTGTTATAAATGACCATTCATTTCCCAGATCAGATCACAGAAAATTATTTATCTTGTAAGTTGTCTTTACTTTGTACATATACAACAATACTATTTTAAACTATTTTTTAATTATAATAATGCTAGTATACTCACAACAAAAGTTCAGGACCAGATGGCTTCACTTGTGAATTCTATGAAACATTTAAAGATGAATTAATACCACTCCTTCTCAAACTCTTCCCAAAAATTACAGAAGAGGGAAAACTTTCAACCTCATTTTACAAGGCATTACCCTGAAACCAAACCAGACAAGGACAGGACAAGAAAAGAAAATTACAAGCCAGTATTCCCAATGAACAGAGAGGCAGAAATCCTCAACAAAATATTAGCCAACTAAATTTAGCAATATCATACACCATGGTCAACAGGGATTTATTCCAGGGATGCAAGGATGGTTCAATATCCATCAAATTAATTAATGCACTACATCACATTAACAAAATAAAGGATAGAAATCATATGATTATCTCAATAGATACAGAAAAAACTTTCAACAAAATACAACATTTATCTGTGATTAAAAAAACTCAACAAAGTGAATATAGAGGGAGCATGTCTTAACATCCTAAAGACCATATGACAAGCCCATAGATAACATCATACTCTGGTGAAAAGCTAAAAGCTAGTCCTCTAACATCAGGAACAAAACAAGGTTACCCCATTGTGTCACTAAGTTTTCAACATAGTATTGGAAGGTTTAGCCCAAAAAGTAAATAAAAGACTTTGGAGTTGGAAGGAAAGGCAACTGCCACTATTTGTGATTTTATACATAGAAAACCCTAAAGACCTCACTAAAAACTGTTAAAACTAATAAATGAATTCAGTAATGTCATAGGACACAAAATCAGTATATGGAAATCTGTCATGTTTCTACACACTAATAATGAACTATCAGAATGAGAAATTAAGAAAACAGTCCCATTTACAATTTTATCAAAAAGAATAAAATACCTTGGAATAAATTTAATCAACAATGTGAAAGACTTGTACACTGAAGACTGTAAGATACCAATGAGAGAAACTGAAGAAGACACAAAGGAAAAGATACTCTGTATGAGATTATTTGGGTCATTTCCATGGGTTTCCTCATTGAGGACTCCTCTGCCATATTTCATTATCACTCTTGTCTTCTTTCTGACTTGTAGCTTTGCTTGAATCTTTTCCTTTCACAGGGCCCTTTACATTGTAAAAAATGATGTGAATGTATGCCATTTTTAATCTTTTAACTCTTATTGTAGTCATATTAATTGGAGAGAGACAACCAACTTGTGTGGTCAACCAGAAGTCACAATACTATTTTCTATACCTGCAGTTTGAATTGCTTTAGACAATGTTTTATTTTATTGTCTATTTGTTATCTGTATATGGATATCCATATCCGTATATGGCCTACCAACTTTGCCTTCATTTGTGTGAGAATTAATTGAAACTCAGGATTTTAGGACCATATTTCTATCCTGCATTGTAACATTACCTCTTCTACCTCTCTCTTCTTAATCCCTCCTCTTATCTTGTGTGATGCTTGGCAGAATCTCCAGGAGACTGGAGGGAGTACCTCCTTATTCTTAATCAGCTAAAAGCTGTCGGTCGCTTCTTAGGTGATTCCACTCCTTCCTTGACTCCTATCCCTACAAGCAACGTAAGAGAGAGAATGGGTTTAATCCATAACTTTGACAATAAATTGTATTTGATACATTAAAGTAGCCCACAGTTGATTGTGTCTTGCTTTATGGTTCTAAAATTTCCAAACATCCCAGATTCTAACTCTGGAGAATTATAGGAAATTGGAATGAGGATGTGCATGTGTCTTCTGTGCTTTTCCCTTTGCTGAGACTCTCCCTTCATGTTTGCTGGCCAGTCTCCCTCTGAGATCTAGGGCTCTGAGCTACTTACTTCACCTTGAACTAGAGCGAGGCATTGCTGATTATGGAGACTCTAACTCATTCCTCTCTCCCATTTTCTCTCTGGCCATTATGAATGTACATGTCTATGTTCTGCAGGAAGACAGAGAGAAATTAAGGGTCTGGGGTATCTGAGCTCAGCTCCTTAGTAAGATTTATGTCTTATTGATGTTCCAGCCTTCTTCATGAAACTTTAAAGTAAATTAAGCTGTTAATTCACAGATTTTCTTACTCTAATTTCCCTCCTGTGAAAACAAAACAACATAGATAGTTTCTGTGGTTCATTGTCAGTTGTCAGAAAGTCTCTGTCATTCCTGTGCCAATTTTTTAGACTCCAGTCAAATTTTTATTACATTAAATCACAATAAATAGCAAGTTTTTATTTTAATAACACATATCCAAGTGGTAAGTTTTTAACTCCTAGGGTTAAAAGTTATTTTTAAAGCTATAGACTTCTTTTTCTTTAGCTGAACATAATTTTCGAAGCCTTTTTAGAAACTCAGAAATTGTGAGACCCAAGGCTCCCATAAGGCTTCCCAGATATGGTCCTGGTGGTGGCTTGTCACATGGAATTTGAGGCTCCATCTAATTCCAATTGAACTCATTGCTCCCTGTGTGAATGAGGGCTGGTCACTTCTCTACATCCACATCCCTTATTTGGATAAAGTGTCCATGAGAGCACTGTATATCATCCCCTTCTAAATGCTTGTGGATTTTCCAGGAAGCTTTGGTCTTCAGAAACCTGGAACATATTTGCTGTTATGAGAAACATCTGCATGATGACCCATGTCCAGACTGGGATGGTCTTTCCAGTCCATCCCTCTGGACAGAACACTTCTCTCTGAAATGGGAGAATCTCTTTGAGCACTGAGTAGGCTACTATGTATATTAAACCAAAATGTAATGAGAACTACATGGTTAAACTATATGGTTTTAACCATGGGGAATGGTTTAAAAGAGAGGCAGTGGCTATCAAGTAGGAATATGCATAATTCTGTTGACTGCAAGCTCTCCTTGTCCTGTGATCTAGCACTCAAATTTGAGTTAATAGATGCTGGAGACTCTCTTGGCGATGGCTTCCTATGACAGCCCTGGCCTTAGTAGGTTCTAGTCGGGTGCATTCGGGACCACTTGTGTGGACTTAAAAGGGAAGAGGGACTCAACGGACTTTTATGGCAAGACAAATACAGTATTGTAATTAAAAAAAAATAATAATAATCAAAAAAAAACACCACTCCAATGACTTGCTTAGTTTAAGGCTTTTGTTGTACTAGATTATCCCACATAAAGAATGTATTGTAACTAAATCAAAAAAATAAATAAATAAATAAAAAGGAGTTGCTACTAATGAAAGATGATGCTGTGAAAGTGCTGCACTCAATATGCCAGCAAATTTGGAAAACTCAGCAGTGGCCACAGGACTGGAAAAGGTCAGTTTTCATTCCAATCCCAAAGAAAGGCAATGCCAAAGAATGCTCAAACTACCACACAATTGCATTCATCTCACATGCTAGTAAAGTAATGCTCAAAATTCTCCAAGCCAGGCTTCAGCAATATGTGAACCGTGAACTTCCAGATGTTCAAGCTGGTTTTAGAAAGGCAGAGGAACCAGAGATCAAATTTCCAACATCTGCTGGATCATGGAAAAAGCAAGAGAGTTCCAGAAAAGCATCTATTTCTGCTTTATTGACTATGCCAGAGCTTTTGACTGTGTGGATCACAATAAACTGTAGAAAATTCTTCAAGAGATGGGAATACCAGACCACCTGACCTGCCTCCTGAGAAACCTGTATGCAGGTCAGGAAGCAACAGTTAGAACTGGACATGGAACAACAGACTGATTCCAGATAGGAAAAGGAGACAGTATATGTCAAGACTGTCTCTGCTATTTAACTTATATGCAGAGTACATCATGAGAAATGCTGGGCTGGAGGAAGCACAAGCTAGAATCAAAATTGCTGGGAGAAATATCAATAACCTCAGATATGCAGATGATACCACCCTTATGGCAGAAAGTGAAGAAGAACTAAAGAGCCTCTTGATGAAAGTGAAGAAGAGAGAGTGAAAAAGTTGGCTTAAAGCTCAACATTCAGAAAACAAAGATCATGGCATCTGGTCCCATCACTTTGTGGCAAGTAGATGGGGAAACAGTGACTGACTATTTTTCTGGGCTCCAAAATCATTGCAGATGGTGACTGCAGCCATGAAATTAGAAGATGCTTGCTCCTTGGAAGGAAAGTTATGACCAACCTAGACAGCATATTCAAAAGCAGAGACATTACTTTGCCAACAAAGGTCCATCAAGTCAAGTCTATGGCTTTTCCAGTGGTCATGCATGGTTGTGAGAGTTGGACTATAAAGAAAGCTGAACACTGAAGAATTGATGCTTTTGAACTGTGGTGTTGGAGAAGACTCTTGAGAGTCCTTGGACTGCAAGGAGATCCAACCAGTCCATTCTAAAGAAGATCACTCCTAGGTGTTCATTGGAGGGACTAATGTTGAAGCTGAAACTCCAGTACTTTGGCCACCTGATGTGAAGAGCTGACTCACTTGAAAAGACCCTGATGCTTGGACAGATTGAGGGCAGGAGGAGAAGGGGATGACAGAGGATGAGATGGTTGGATGGCATCACCTACACAATGGACATGGGTTTGGGTAGACTCTGGGAGTTGGTGATGGACAGGGAGGCCTGGCGTGATGCGGTTTATGGGGTCGCAAAGAGTCAGGCACAACTGAGTGACTGAACTGAACTACTAATGAAAATCCAAATGAGTCCCTACCCTGGGAAATGACTTTCCTGTGTGTTTAGTAATTCATCCCACACTGTTTTGTCCCCCATAGAATGGCACTGTGTGAGCTACAGTGGGTAGCTTAGGTATGGTTCACAGTCCCGGCCCTTCTGGGCACTGAGGGGCTTGTGCCACTAGTAAGGCAGTCTTTGGAAATAAATTTAATACAAGGCAAGTAAAATATATTTGAATATAACACAGTATAATATATTAAGTATATTATATTTATATAATTCTATATTAGGTTAAGCTGTCAGACCAATTCATATGCAAATATAATAAAATGTATTTAATGTACTCTAAATATATATATAATAGCTTTAGTGCAAAATGAGACACATTTAAATTGGGTGAGTACACTCTTATGTGTTATCACTGCTTTCTTATAATTATGTAAACAAATATAAACTGATTTTGGATAAGGTTTGGCAGCATGCAAAATACAACTTTTAAAAGTCTTTAATAGACATTTCCAGCTTGTGGAAGTGATATAGGCATAGTTTAAAATATGTTGTTATTTTGTTAATTTTTAACTATCACTTATTATCTTAGCATATGTTTAAATATGTGTTTAAATGCAAACAAATTGTATGGAAGGTACAGTATTATCAGCAAGGCATGAAACTTTGTTTTGATTCAGTTGACTTTCTCAGAATCTTTCTAATTTTTCTTCCTATCCTTATGTAGAGTAGTGAGTCTAAAAGTTAAGCTTTAAACAAACAAAGTATCAACAACAAAAATCAAGTATCAACAACAAAATCTCTCAGCAAGGGCTTAAATTGCAGTAAGTCAAAATGAACAGAGTGCAATTTGTGAAACAAGAGCTTGGACTTTCATTTTTAATATCTACTTTTTATTTTGGCTATAATTGCTCTGTGTTCGTTTTTGCTATACAATGAAGTGGATCAGCTACATGTGTAAATACATCCCTTCCATCTTGGACCTCCCTCCCACCCAGCCATCCCACACCTCGAGATCACCGTGGAACATGGAGCTGAGCTCCCTGTGCTATTTAGCAGGTTCCCATTGCTATCTGTTTTACACAGTAGTGTAAATACATATGTATTTATATATGTAGTAGTGTATATATATATATGTATAGTATATATATATATATATGTAGTGTATATATATGTCAATCCTAATCTCCCAGTCTGTCCCATCCTCCCCTTTATTTGCTGTGTTCACGTGCCCATTCTCTACATCTATTCTTGTTTTTGAAATAGGTTCATATATATCTAATACCTACTTTTAATTTCTTCTTTAGCTTTGCCTGGAAATTTTTTTTTCCAACATATTCATGATCCCCAGTAGAGACACAGGATCATGGCAGGTATTGCCACAGGTACTGGTTAACACTAGCTGCTAAACAAACCTTTAGATAGCTCATATATGATTACAGCTTCCTACTTGCTTATGAAAGGTCTAAAACAGGTGTTCCTTGTAAAAAGAATAGCTTTTTTTCAAGAAGTGATTCAGGTACCCAGACTCCTTCCATTTTCTGATTCTGCCGTCAAAAAAAACTATGTCTTGCAGTGTCTGCTTTGAGGCTATAGAAGAGGAAATACTTGGGTCAGGGAGAAAGAGGCCATGTAAGTAGGATATTATAGCTGACCCTAGGAAGACTGTATATTGCTTTTGTTCATATTTGATTGGCTAAGCTTAATAGCAAGGACACTGGGTTTTGTAGCCAGCTATGCTTCTGAGTTTGGAACACCTAACCAGTCTCCGACTAACCAAGTTTTGTGTTTTCAGGCTGTAGATACAAAAGTGGAAGGCTCTGAAGACTTTGCTATTTATTCAGAGGTGGCTTTCACCTCAACTTCCTCTCCCTTTGGGATATAGGTACATGTAGTAAAGGTATGTTGCCCTCCATAATGAAAATAAAACTTTGCACCAGCAAAGTTGGAGAATCCTTGGCTGGTATAGGTCCTTCACTGACTTTGGTAACGTTGTGGAGGGGAGGTAACGGTTGTTCTAGCCAGGTGGTACTCCCTGTAGCTGATGGTGTATGTCTTCTCAACCCTCAGTTTATGGATAGCATATTAGTAGTCTGAAATTGGCTATGGTGGTAGCATTTACATCACAGATAGCACTAGGGATGTTTCCCCTGGAGAGCTGGTTGTTTGACTTTTACCATCATACCACTGGATATACTTCTTTTATTACTCTATGGTTCATGCTTTGAGATGGCTAGAATGACTGCAGGACACTTTACTGAAGACTGGGAGGATGCCTCAATCAACACAAAATTAAATTAGGTAAAGTCAAAGTAAAAGCAATTCAATTGTCTGGCTTCTCCCTCCTTAACCTGAGAGCAGCCTCTTCAAGGAGTGTTTCTTCCTCGCTCCCCAGCGTAGGGAAGGCGTCTTCCTGTGTAGGGTGAGCCGTCTTAGGAGAGGCCGCTTAGCAACTCACAGTTGAAGAACTCTAGTCCACAATTGAGATGTGGAAATCAAATCCCTTTCTCATTTGCTAAAGGACTGGCTTCTGGGTCCTGGACTTCCTCAGAGGTTGACACACTCCAATTACGTTCTCTGTCAGTGAAGTCTTGGATGCTCACATCTTGCCTACAGACCCTCAACAGCAGGACTTTGAAATCCCAACACAAGTCATGGCTCCAGGAGGTTGGCATGGGGAAGTAAAAGTCAGTTCTGTAAGCCATGCATGTGTTTGTGTGGCAACCAGGGACCAGCAAAGGGAGCTAGTTTGTCTTTTCTTTCCACTTGAAGTCATCATGCTATACCCTTACAATCACCAGGTAGCAGTTATAATCTTGTAGGTTCCTTCTTTTAACCCATTTTCCTGGACTTTGCAGAGATAAACAATTCAACAATTAAATTCAACATATTTTGAGTGTGTATTATGTACAAGATGCTTCAGAGCATACAAAGAAGACTTTTGAGTCTTATATTTGAATAGTGCTATTCAGGCAAGTGTCTAACACTCAAGGGTAATTCTGAGAGTGAAACTTAATTGGAACTTAATTAATTAAAATTTTAAGTTTGCTCATAAGCAGATGTGAGTATTAGCATCCTAGGCATCAATTAAATTATTTTTCCTTTTTAATTCAATTTAAAAATTATACAGTAGGTTATAGAACACTGCTCTAGGCACAATCCTTAATCAACAGACATGATTAAGACATAGTCTCTGTTTTCATGGATGTGAGAGTTGGACTGTGAAAAGGCTGAGCACCGAAGAATTGATACTTTTGAAGGAATGATGCTAAAGCTGAAAACTCCAGTACTTTGGCCACCTCATGCGAAGAGTTGACTCATTGGAAAAGACTCTGATGCTGGAAGGGATTGGGGGCAGGAGGAGAAGGGGACGACCGAGGATGAGATGGCTGGATGGCATCACGCACTCGTGATGTGAGTCTGAGTGAACTCCAGGAGATGGTGATGGACAGGGAGGCCTGGCGTGCTGCGATTCATGGGATCGCAAAGAGTCGGACATGACTGAGCAACTGAACTGAACATATATAAATAACTAAAGTCAAAACAATTTCAAATACTTTAATAAAAATAACCTTTCTGTAAGGAGTGCTTTGAAACTATATGGGAAGTAGAGATTAATTGGGTTTCTTTCAGCTGTGCCTTGCAACTTGTGGGTTCTTAGTTCCCCCACCAGACACTGAACCCAGGCCACAGCAGTGAGTACTGAGTCCTAACCACAGGGCTGCTAGGGAATTCCTCTTTTTTTTTTTTAAAGGAAATGTTATTTTGATCTTGAAAAATAAAGTTTTCACAGATGATCTTGAGTATTTCCAGACTGAAGGCTCAGTTTGAGCTCAGGCTTGGAGACAGGAAATGCAGTGTGAGTTAAGGATGTATATATAGGGCAAGTCCTGGGAAATGACATTGAAAAGCTAAGTCAGGGTCTTATTGTAAGGCAGTCTTAGGGCCTGGTGGGGGAGCTTAAACTTGATGGTGATGATCTGAATGCAGCCAATAACCATTTTCTTTTTTAATTTAATCATCTTTTACAAAGATTACTCAGATGACAGGGTAAGAGGATGGAGAAGGAAGGCGAATAAGAATAATGTGAATGTGCAAGTGATGTATAAATGCCCAAGCTATTAGAGTTGGCAGCACAGTGGGAAAGGGGCACATTTAGAAGCAGAGGCATTACAGGACTTGAAGACAGGTGTTGAAACCAGACCCAGAGAGGATAAGGCTGGCCTTAGGGGAAGACAGAACACAACAACCCCCCTCTTCCACCCAATGTCATATATCTGGATCGTGTGTTAGGAGCCATGCTCAGAGGCTGCAGGACGAGTGAGCAATAGTCTCTGAATTCATCTTAGTAGAGGAAGCAGAAAGGGGAAAGAATGAATGCTATATTAAGAACATTTACATGGTCTAGCTGTGGGATGAAAGAACAGAAACAGTGGCCATCACTCAAAAGCTGCCTCTGAATGTGCCATTCTCCAGTGAAATCATTTTATACCTATTAACTCAATTAACCTTCCTGACAGCCCTATGAAGCAGGAACTGTTATGATCTCTCTCACACAGATGAAGAAACTGAGCCATGGATCATGAAGAAATATCCCCAGGATCATCCAACAAGACAACAGTAGAGATAAGATTCAAACCCAACTCTGTGCTCTTGGGTTCAAACCCAAGAGGCAGGATTCAGGCCTCCCTGGTGTAGCCACGAAACCTAGTCAGGAGTTTGGGTGGTGGGCAGCTGTAAGAAGGGCCAGCAGAGTTGGGGGAGGGTATTTCAGGAAATGAAACCAACAGACGAAAAAGCATAGAGAGAATTCAAGGATGAGTTTGGAGAAGAGAGATGGGTTTCATTTGGGGCATCCTTTGACTGCTGTGGTGATATTTAGGTAGGATGTCTCACTAAGGACATAAGTGTTTTTGGAGAAGTTACCAAGCTTTGTGTCTTTGGCCCCTTTCCTGTCCATGTTGGCAGGCGCTCTCTAGAGTATTCCATATATATTTCATCTCTATGTGAGTAAGGAAGTATATCTCAAGGAGGAAGATGTATATGCCTGTAAGCTCTTTCTTAGGGAGTTCATTGAGAATTCACTCCAATTTAATAACTGGCCAGTATTTTCAATAACAGTGGATGCTGTGGGAGTGATGCCACGAGCCACTTGCTCCCACCCTTGAGGAGCGCACAGTTTGGTGGGTGTCCAGCCCAACTGTGGAGTACCTGAGTCACTCCTTCCGAACTTGGAAAGGGAGGGTTAGCCTAAAAGGAACACACACACACACTTCTCACTTTCCAGGTAGGAACCGAACTGCTTAAAATGAGTGAGAATGTGAGTATGGGCATGTGTGCATTTGTGTGTGTGGTTGTAAGTGTATTTCCTTTTGAAGTATAGGAAGCAGTGTAGATGACTGATCTCGTAGATGAAGGAGAAGTGAAAATCTTTCTAGATGTTCATTATTTTGAAGTTCTCTGCAACATACAAAGCAAATGGAAATCTCTGTGACCCTATTTTAGAATCGTTGTTTTAGCTGCCCTCCCTTAAAATTTTTCAGTCTGATTTTAATACAGGAGAGAGAAAAACCATCTCAGCAGTGATTGTCTTGAATACTAACTTCTCGGTGAAGATGAAAGAAAGTGGAACTTCATTGTCTCCAGCATAATTCATTTCAGTGGTCTTCATGTAGGAAGTTATAAAAGAACACCAGCCATGGCTGTGGTTTGTGGAGTATTTCCTAAGAAGAGAGAAATCATATTTTGAGACAACCCTCCCCCCCAATTGCTTTTGTATCCATGGTTCTAAGTGGTACCACTACATTAGAGCTATCCAAGGAAATTAAATATTGAGGCGAGAGAGGGGGCATTGTGTGATGTATGTTAGCTGAAATACTAAACACTCCAATATAACATCAATATATAATTTGTATAGTTGCAAATATTATTGGCATAAATAATTCATCCTGTTGCTTTTTATTCACTTGATTAACAGCGTCTTTGTCATTTTTATCAGTCATGATGCCATTGCAATCTTGCACATTGTGTTTAAAGAATACTCGGGAAATGTTTCAACTATGTGTCTGGATGGTATAATGTATTTATTCATTTAGTCAGATGAAATGAAATAGAGAGTGTTTAATATGCATGTCTGCTTTACACTAGATACTCTGTAGATAAATTATAGACAGCATTACTTTCATTGTAAGAAAAATTATAGTTTTTTCAAGAAGGCAAATGCAGCCATTTTGTGTTTTTAATTACAATTTTTTGAAGCTGTTCAAATGAGCACTTAATAATCCTGAAAATTTTTGTATTGAGATGTCAATAGGAAAACTTGGGTAACTTGAGTGAGCTCTTTCAAAGGAGTTGAATTACTCTGTAGAATGCAGCATAGGTTTTCTACACATGGGGTAAATATGCTTCTGGAAAATGGAAATTATTGTGACATGGGCCTGCCTTTGGGTTTGCAGTGAAGCACTCCTGAGTGCTGCCAGCTCTCGTCACTGGCACAGTGACAGTAGGGGACAGTAGAATGTCCCCTTTCCTGCTCTCCTCCTCCAATCCTCTCACCAGTTCCCTGGAGCTCTTGATCTTCAGCCTGTCCAATGCCTTCTTTTGTGGCACACCACCCAGGTCTTCTCACTGCAATTACCTTCCACCTTCCCCCTCACCCAAAAGAAAACTCTAGTTCCTTCCCACAGCTGGTCTCTGCCTAAGGTTAGATCTCAGAGTTGATTGAAGTAATTTATGTTCAGGCTTGAATAACTGGCTTCCCTGGTGGCTCAAATGGTAAAGAACCTGCCTGCAAGGCAAGAGACCTGTGTTCGATTCGTGGGTCAGGAAGACCCCTGGAGAAGGGAATGGCAGCCCATTCCAGTATTCTTGCCTGCAAAATTCCATGGACAGAGGAGCCTGGTGGGCTACAGTCCATGGGGTCACAAAGAGTCAGACATGAATGAGCGATGAACAGTTGGATAACTAGTGTCAGGGAAAGCCAGAACTGGACAATAGTGAAAGCAATAAAAACAGATTATATTCAGGACTACTGCAGTAGAAGAAAACAGACCTCAGTATAGAACTGGGCTCACCTCCAAATACCACAAGAACAAGTGTGGATTTATAGGCAAGGGAGCAGGGTAGGGAGGGGTCTTGGATGGAAAAAACTACTCAGAGGGCAGGATGATTCTTGTTAACTGACCTAATAGGATTCTTGCTTAAGTCAGTGCAGGGTCATCAGATATTACCTGGGGAGTGGTGGGGGTTGAGGAGGGTGATCACATATCAAAGGTGGGGAATTCCAGCTAAACCACTTGACAGAATTTTTGCTAAAACTGGGCAAGGTAAGGATGGACATGAAAGTCCAAAAGTTGCGACCTAACTGGAAAAACAGTACAGAAGAACTGGACTAAAGTTTAGTCAGGGAGAGACTCATTGTCACTGGTAATCCTATTATTCTTAGAATAAGGGTTGTATTTTGAATGAAAGTGAAAATGTTAGTTGCTCAGTCATGTCCAACTCTTTGTGATCCCATGGACTGCAGCTCGCCAGGCTCCTCTGTCCATGGAACTCTCCAGGCAAGAATACTGGAATGGGTAGCCTCTCCCTTCTCCAGGGAATCTTCCTGACCCAAGATTGAACCTGGGTCTCCTACATTGCAGGCAGATTCTTGACACTCTGAGCCACCATGTTGAATGAAGAGCACATCAACTCGCAGTCTGGCTCTAGTCTGAGACAGACTTCTGAGAGGACACTTCCAATTGCAGTTCTGACTGGAATGCCTTGCAGAGGGACAGTTGTGTTAGGCTTCTCCTGAGGAAGAGGGAAAGGGGAGCTGAGGGTTCAGGGCCTTTGTCGAGGTTTGGAGTTGGCAGGGAGTGACTGTGAGGTCTGTGTCTTCCCTTTTTTGGCTGTGCTGGGTCTACGTTGTGGCCCTCGAGCTTCTCTGGTTATGGAGCACGGGCTTTAGGGTAGTTGTGGTGCAGGTTTAGCTCCCCCACAGCATGCGGGATCTTAGTTCCCAGACCAGGGACTGCCCCCTGCATTGGACCAACAAGTCCTGTGTCTATCTCGTCTATTGTGGAATTCTCAGCCCTCAGGGACCATTCAGCAGAGCTCAGTAAATTTGCTAAATGAATGAATTTCACAGGTCAAGAAACTGGCACATAGAGAGAGTGGAAAACCTTGCTCTGTTCTCTTATACATTTCAGTTCTATGAAAAATTGCCTTTATTTTTCTTGCCCTATCCAAGGGTTATAGTCACTAGGTAATTGTCAGTACTTTTTTCATAATGGCTCTATATGTAATTCTTCCATATGACGAGATAGTTTGATTGTCATGTATTTAATCTCTGGAATCAGATGAAGATATAGCATTTCACTTTCACACTAGCTTATTGTAGTCCAGAGACTCGCCTTAAAAAGAACGTTTTTTGAACTGATGACCATTTCCCATGACAGGAACATTCAGGCTGTAAACATGTAGCTAGTGGAGGAGAGACAAATTAGAGCTGGGATTATCTGATTCTGATTTCAGGCTCCTGTCTACCTTGCCACACTTCTTTTCTAAATTAAATGTACTCCCTTTACTGGATCTTATTTCTCTTTGGAAGAGGTTAGCCTCTCATTTTCTCTCAGACTGTGCTGAGCCAGGAATCCTCTGGTATTGTATTGAACCAAGCCAGGTGAAGAGAGTGCCCTGCACCAGCAACCTTGCCTGACTTTCTGAGAACCTTTTGGCTCCTCTCAGCAGGATGTTAATTCTGTATTTACCAGCTTTCACATGGTGACTCATCCCTGCCACAAGAATGAATACCACTGTAACACCAAGATGGTTTGATCCCAAACTCTCCTTTTACATACACCCTGAATAATATTCCCTACTAACCCTTATTAAAAAAAATAAAGTGCATGCCAGGAAATATAGCATGGATTTATCTGTGCCAGCTTATCACTAGAAAAAGTCTAGTGAAGCTGAAAATGCCATTTGCCATGTCTAGTCTTATCATTATGAGAAGCATTTTAAACGGCTATCTGAGAGTGAAATGTTTTTGGATTTTGCACTGGCCAGGCTGTTCTGAACAGACTCTAAGTGAGAATAGTCAAATATGATAATCATCTGCTCTGGAGAACAGAAGGAAGGCAGTTTCACTTAAGCTGGACTAATTTTTCAACTTGGAAGACGATGGCTTCTGGTTTCTCAAAGGCCAGGGGAAGGAAGGGTTTTCAAGGCGTTCTCTGGTGTTTTTCAGGTTTTTTTTTTTTTTTCCAAATTTCTATTTAGTTCCCTTTGTGTAAAATGTACCCTTTTCCAGCTTAGACCCAGATTTTCCCATGTAAGCATCCAGATTTCACAACTCACTTGGATTAGACTCTTGGCAACTCTGAAAGTGTGTAGAGCAGGGCTGCATTCTAAATCAGCAGAAGGACAGAATAATGAGGGCTGAGAACTCCCAAGCAGGCATTTCAAATAAAGAAGAGCCCAGTCCTATTTTTGTGCTTAGGTGACACAAATCTAGCATGGCCTCAGCAAAACTCATTCCCCCTTACTTTGGGAGAAGGTAGAAGGAAGCAAGCAGAGAAGGCAGTGACACCCCACTCTAGCACCCTTGCCTGGAAAATCCCATGGACGGAGGAGCCTGGAAGGCTGCAGTCCATGGGGTCGCTGAGTGTCGGACATGACTGAGCGACTTCACTTTCACTTTTCACTTTCATGCATTGGAGAAGGAAATGGCAACCCACTCCAGTGTTCTTGCCTGGAGAATCCCAAGGATAGGGGAGCCTGGTGGCCTGACATCTTTGGGGTTGCACAGAGTCGGACACAACTGAAGTGACTTAGCAGAAGGAAGCAAGAGGGGGTGATGCTGGGTTGTTGTTATTCTTTAGTGTTCCTAAGTATTAGACCCTAATGTAAGATTTTATAGAATTTCAAAATAACTATGAATTCTTTATCTCCTGAGCAGTTGTGCCCTGGAAAGTGTGGTGAAATGACAATTCCTAGAAACTTCTGCACCTTGCATTATTTTTATATTCACTGTGTAAAATTCATGTCCATGATCCTTTGTAAATGATCCATCTAACAATGATCAGATCTGTAGAATAGGAACCCTTTCTTTGCCTCCTTCCTTCCACCCCTTCCTTTTGTCCATTCTCTTACCCTCCCTCCATTATTTCTTTCTCCTTCCTGCTCTCCTTCCCCTGTCTTTCCTTCTTCCTTTTCTTTTTCTTTCTCAACTCTAACAGCTCTCTGAGATCCTGTCCCATTTACACCTACCCTCTCTTGATTCTAGACTACATTTGGAGGTATGCTTAACCAGGAAGTACATTAAATTCAAGCTGCCAGGACAGGCTGGCTGTTACTGGAGAATCCCGAGAGCGGCAGGGTTACTAAACAGGCAACTGTAGATCCTTGTCTGATAGTTCTTCCCTTTTCCAGACTTTATAAAGGAAAAGTACTTCTTCATGATGCCTAGTGATTCAGGCCAATCTTTTTAGGACTCAATCACTGTCCAATCTCTTTTTAAAAGTCCCCCTTTTCTCCTGTGTTCCAGTTAACCTTGATTAAATTAACATGGGCTTGTTGAGTCAGTGGTAGCATATTCACTAATGAATCACCTTAAGAGGATGATTTTAATTACCATTTTCCTGCAACCTTTAGCCATTCTTGCATATGTACTGGTCGGGAGCATCTGCTCGAATTGAAAATGCAGAGAAATTAAACACTTGAAGACTGGCACTTTTCCAATCTTCTTTTCTACCAGACAGATTGAAGTCTGTGTTTTTACTGAGAAGAATGCAGGCCTGAGACCACACAGTTCTCTGAAATACCTGTTGTGTTATTAAAAACAAAAGCATTAAGTTCAGCTAAGGAAGCTACTCCGGCTTTTCTGAAAAAAAGTCAATGTCAGTTTTGAAAATGAGCATCCTGTCTCTGCTTAGAAATCTTATCCAGTTTGGTCCTAAGTTGGAGAAGGCAATGGCAACCCACTCCAGTACTCTTGCCTGGAAAATCTCATGGACGGAGGAGCCTGGTAGGCTGCAGTCCATGGGGTCGCGAAGAGTTGGACACGATTGAGCGACTTCACTTTCACTTTTCAGTTTCATGCATTGGAGAAGGCAATGGCAACCCACTCCAGTGTTCTTGCCTGGAGAATCCCAGGGATGGTGGAGTTACAATTTCTCCAGATTTTCTTTTATTATTTGAAATATTATCAGTATTTGATTCTTCAGATGGCAAGCAGCTGTCCAGTTTTCTTGAAATCTGTCATTTGCCAGCTTTCTCTTTCCAAAATACACTTCGTGCACCATATTCTGCTTCTTGGTGCCCACGTTTGGGGAGAAGCAGGGATCACTTGCACATTCTCATGTTATATGAGGAACAACAGCAGGGGCCTCCCTTCCTCTAGTAAATGTTTAACAGGCACGTATTTTGTGTGCCCTGCCGTTATATTAGGCACATGATTCCCGTCCACATGGAGCTTGTGGCCAAGGAGGCTTAGGAAGCAACTGTTCTCAGTAGATGGCAGCCCCGGGGCTTCAGTTCACAGCCTCTGAAAGGAACCTCACCACCACCACCCAAAAGTATCCCTGCTGTCTCATGGCTCAGTGGTCTGAATGCTATGGGTGAGCCTGGGGACCATTTCACAGCACTCCCGGCCCTCCATTTCCTCACCTGTAAATTGAGTTGACCTGAATTAACCTCTGAAAGTGAAAGTGAAAATGTTAGTCACTCTATCATGTCAGACTCTTTGCAACCCATGGACTTTAGCCTGCCAGGCTCCTCTGTCCGTGGAATTTTCCAGGCAAGAATACTGGAATGGGCAGCCATTTCCTTCTCCAGGGTATCTTCCCGAATCTCCTTAATCTCTGAAGTGCAGGACTGTAGCTTCATTCCTTTGTGTACTTTGAGCTGTACTTTGAGCTTCATTTGTTTATTCTGCAGTGTAGGCTAATTTGTGGGATCTCCTTCCAATGTGAGAGCCTCCTGAGGTGAGATTTGCATAGGGACTGCGAAGTATGAGGAAAGTGGGGATGAGAGGCTTAGGTATAGGAGAGGAAGAAGACTACTACAGATGAACTTCCTTTTGTTTCCCAGTCCTCTGGGAAGGACGACTCCTGCACTCCTTAGCACGTCTCATAATGTGGCCCTAGCTTTCGGCTCCAGCTTCACAGCTCCCTGCCTCACACCCAACATCCGCCTCACATAGACACCATGTTCCCCCAATGCACCAGGCCTCCTCTCACTCTTCACATCGGGTCCTTCTACTCCAAATCTCAGATTCAGGCTTGCTTCCATCAGGAAGCCCTCCCTGTACCACTTGCTCCAGGCCCTTATCTGGCCTCTTATAATCCTCCGGGTTCTTGTCAGAAATGGTGTCATATCTTTTTAGTTCTCTGTGGCCTTCACTGCACGTTTACTCCCTGAGGGAAAGGATTGTGCTTTAAAACATCACTGCACATAGGCATTGCCTGCCAAACACTATGCACTGCATACATATTTATTGAACAGATAAATGAATAAGTTGAAGTTATTAAAAAAAAACACTGAAGTTGTTTCTAAAAGTAGATCACTGAAATTTGAAAGTCTCTCTTTTTATTTTCTTCTCAAAATTGTTTTGTTCTATTAACAGAGTTGCAGTCTGACATAGTCAGTACTTTATATTTGTTCTAATTAATGCCGTTCCTTAACCCCCTGTAATTTTTGATTCATTCCAAATATTAAATTTTGCAAGCTTTCAGGAGTACAAATCTCAGTGCATCCTCCGTGAACAAAATCCTCAATGACTCTCTGGTCACCTGACAGAGTTTTTGCAGGGAGCATCGCATGCAAAAAGACTTTACTTTCTAAAACAGTGCTGCATGTGCCTCCCTGAGAATCCTCCACTTTTTGAGCTAGAAAGGACCTTAAGATTTACATGACACAACTCACTCGATTTTAAGTCTGGGACTTTCCAAGGTGACAGAGGTAATGAATTGGAAGGCTTTCCACTTGTCTATAGGCTAGCTTCCCTGGAGGCTCAACATGACTCAACATGACTGTTGAAGTTCCCTGTGTCAAACGCAGGTGCGATGACATCCACAACCTTAGAGGGGCTTCATCAGCCAAGAAACTTTACCCAGAAGACCTCCAGCAGATTTTGCCTCCTACCTTGTTGGACAGAAGAGGTCAGGCCCACTCCTAAGCCAGTCAGTTGCAAGAGGATTGGGATTATCAAATAGGTCAGGATTGGTACTTTTACTTGGAGTAGTGATGTTTCCTTGAGGAGTGGATACTAGAACAAAATTGGGGTTTCCTAATCCAGAAAGTAAGAGAGAATAATTTGATTCTCGTAGACAATGGATTTCTTATCAGCAGTCCTAGAACTTGAGTTCCTTTACAATTCTCCTAGATGTATTAGTAGAACTGCTTCCCATGACGCTTCAACCACAGGGCCTGGCACCCTACTCCATTTGGAATGTCAGGTGGAATGACTTCAAGGTCAGGAATGGGGGGCTTGAGATAAGTTGTCTTCAGACATTGATCTTTCATCTTCCAGAGTATTTTTACTAGTTGTGTTAGAATTTTTTGTTTTACTTACAGGCTCTGGAGAGCAGGCAGTTAAATTAAGATGTAGAATGCCAGCTTTTGTTTTTCCTGTCAGTGTCCAGGTGCATGTGATGAAGAATGGCATTCAGGCTCATCTCTGAGAGGAGGTGGGGTGGGGGTGTGATGAGAGTGTGACAGGAGGAAGACATGCAGAAGCTGGATCTGGTTGTTTTCTTAAAAGGTCAGTGAAATCAAACAGAGCAGACAGTTTTTACAAGCAGAACTAAGGAAAGGGAAATCTCTGGGTCACTCTACCCTTGCTCAAGGATGGTTAATCAGCAGAGCGGTGACAAACCCCTTTGAAGGTCTGTGGTGAGCAGAGTGAGGCCATGCTCCTGGTGATTGCTGAATGGTCCACCCCTGACCCCACTGCTGGGTTAGAATCAAAAGGTTATAAGCAGAAGTAACCATGTTTTATCTCAGTTATTCATACTGTGTTATCCAGGAATCAGTTCAAATGTTACGTCTTGGACTTTTATTCCCAAACCAGTCTAAAGTTGGGTGTCCCCCCTCAGCAAACCATCTTGCCTCTGTGTTACGACTCCTACTTAATTTTCTGAATACCATGTATGTTGATCTGGAATGACCTTCATTTGTGTACTTACTTCTTTAACTTCATTAGAATGAAGACATTGTCTGTCTCACCTGCTGCTGTAGCCCCAACACTTAGAAGAGTGAGTGACCCATAGGGTAGGTGCCCCGTTGTTGAATAGATGAGTCATACTGTATTCAAGGAAGTCATACTATCTACAAGGAAGACAGGAAATTAAAATAGACTTCTTCATCCTTGGTTTTATAACATAGCCATTTGCCTTGATTTTCACAAAAATGATATTCACTTACTCATCAAACATTTCTTGACTACTAATCAGGAATTATTATTGGTGCTGGGGCCCCTGTTTGAAAGTAGACTGACGTTTAGCAGCGGAGACAAACATTCATATGTAAATGTGCAGATAACCTGATCAAAATTCTATACAGGGAAGGGAGGAAACAATGGATTCTGCCTGGGAAGAAATGTCAGGAAGACTTGTACACAGAAAACAATGCTTGGGCTAGATTATGAAATATGAAATGTGTATGATTATTTACAAGCAACAAAAAGAGCAATCCTGCAAGGAAATGAGCACGAGCAAAGGTGGCAGTGCCTGGAAGGATGGTTAAAATGCTGTCATCCTGAAGGGCCGGAGAGGAACCTGGGAAGAAGAGTAAAGGTGGCCTGGGAGGGAGGGAACATGGTACCGGGGCTGAGATTTGCAGACCAAAGAAAGGCCCTATGGGGAAAGCTTCGTACATTACACTAAGGATTTTGACTGGAGTCTGTAAAATACATATGAATAGAACATAAAGAGCTATCAGGAAATTTTAAACTAGGCGATGTAATTTTCAGTGCTGTGTCTTGACATCATTTATGAAAATATACTGGTTAGTAAGAGTCAAGCTGGCTTGAATTATGGCTTCTCACATAGCCCTGTGCTGATTTATGGGCCATCATCTATCTGCTAAGAGGTTTCTAATACAACCATCCCCTTCTCTCCTCTCCTCTCCTGCTTGCACACAGTAGGCCCTTGATGGAGGAAGAAAGGAAAGCAGACAAAATCTCTATAAAATGTAACTCATAATTGTTAAAATAATCAAGTATTACTGGTCCTAGATTTTATTAAACACTGAATGGGAAGTAAACCCTTAATCTAGGAAAAGATTTAAAAATAAGAATCTGCAATATTTCAGTAGTAACCCCAGTTATCCTTAAAGCAGTTGGTTTTGGAGAGACACCTCATTTGACCCAAAGGGATTTTGTAAAACATTTTAGCCATTAAAGGAAAGGAAAGCTCTACTGAGTTTTTGAACGCTGTGTGAGCCTATTTGTTTAAACTAAACATTGAAGTGTCTTAGATTTTAATGAACCTAGCGGAACATTTAGCTAAAAACAACTCATTGGGAACCAGATGGTGCAGCCGCCATTGTGAGCCGAGTGCAACTCTCTTGTTTTCTGAAGTGCATGTCAATTTAGCTCCACAGAACTCACAGGACAAAGATTCTATTAATTCTGGGAGCCTCTGTACTCTAGTCACCCTTTTAACCCATCCCTGCCAAATCTACACATCCTTCCCCTCCTGGAAATTATTGTTCCCAATAAAATGTTTATGTGTCTTAAGGAGGAGGAGAGGGTGGGGGAGGCATGACATTTCTCTAAATTTTTGTGTTCTTCCATGGTTCGAGACAATCAACCCTGCCCTGCAGATGAACACTTCTGGGGCTGCAGTTAAGGAGGATAAGAAGAAACGTGCAAGGCTCGTCAGGAGTGCACTTGATCTTGACCAGATCTCTCAAAGAGCGTGGGATAAAGGGTGAGGGCAATGAATAGGCAACAACAGAGTTCAGAACAATGAGTCTATGATATGATAAAGAGAGCCTGGCTAACAAGCACTAGAAGTGAGTGCTCTTCAGTTGTGGCTGCCACTTTTCAGGGTTGGCTTCTGTTTCTGCAAATTCTTGATCTTTGGTCACATGGTTAGGCAGGTGGTTTGTTTCCCTTCTACTTTTTGTCTTTTGGCTGCACCAGGTCTTAGTTGCAGGACACATGATCTTCAGTTGTGGCATGCAGAAGTGGGGTTTTAGTTTTGGCCTGCAAACTCTTAGTTGCAGCATGTGGGATCTAGTTCCCCAGCCAGGGATTGAACCTGGGGTCCCCTGCATTGAGAGCGCAGAGTCTTAGCCACTGGACCACTAGGGAAGTCCCCTTTCTGCTCTCCCCATACAGTAATCCACTGGGTTATTCCTTTCCATTTTTGAGTGCTTGGGTTTCCTAGCACATGAGAGAAGCAAGCTGTCAGGCACAAGAATTCTTTCAGCCTCTTTAATCAAGGACTTAGTGTTAGAGAATTGTTACATCTTTGGTGGTCATGGCTGGCCACCAAGCATACTTTTCAGAGGTAGTTTTCAGCTGCCAGTCAACAACTACCGATTGTTCTTTTATCTTAAAAGCAAAGGCTTCTTCCATTGTCTATGAGGTAAGTCCCTAATGGTGGCCCCGAAAGACCAACATGGCTGAGTCCTGCTTAGACCAACATGGTTGAGTCCTACTTAAAAGAGTCTGCACCGTGCCTGAATGTAAGGTCTCCTCTAAAATTCATTCCCTAAAAATTTATAAAGCACACAGTGTGCCAGGTACACACAGACACATAAAATGCAGTCATTTGCAAGCATAAGCTCTGGACATGAAGATCACAAACACGGGTCATTACAAGGCTGACAGACTCATGGACATTTGTAGGGAGAAATCAAACTTAAAGTGAGTGTGTGTGTGTGTGTGTGTGTGTGTGTGTGTGAGAGAGAGAGAGAGAGAGAGAGAGAGAGAGAAAGTGACTTGAGCAGTACAAGGAATAGACAAGAATAATTCTTGTTACTGCATTTGTAATGAGAAACACCATCAAAGAAATTGTCTGTGCTTTTACTTCATGGGGAGGATAGACACCACTCACAGGGCACCAGGTGAACAGAAAGGAAAATCCTGGGAACTAGGTTGAAAGGGCGGAAAAGGGGCAGGACAAGGCATGGCATCCCTGGAAGAAATAGAGAGAATCCTAACTGGGGCTTCTGTGAAAGAAATTCCCTTGCATCTGTTGTCAGTTGGAACTTGGCTGACCCTCAGCAAGAGCTGCCTGAGCTGTGCTTTTCTTTCCCGGCTCCCCGGGCAGCTTGTGCCAGGCCGCAAGCAGTTGTTTTGAGCCTGGATGCCACCTTGGCTGTCCTTCGTTTGACTGACAGGGAGCACTGGAAATAGGTGAGAGATATTAGAGAACAGCTAGAAGGAGAAAGAAATGAGTCATCCTCCCATCTCCTAGGGCTTTATTACTTGCATTTTCTCTCTGAAAGTCAATTTGGGTCAGCTGGGAATCCATGAGTGGAATACTGCAGCTCTTGAAGGGTTCCATATTCATCAATGCCCAGGGCTTTTTGGAATATGCAGTTCTTTTGTTCTGTTCCTCCATAGTAGTGGAAGTTCTAGATAAAATATTAATCATAAAGGTTTTTTTTTAATCATTTCCAGTTGCACAGAGATACTAAGAGGTATGGCCACAAAGCCTTGGTACAGCTATATTTTACTGCCCACGTGTCTTCCCTGAGATGACACATATGCTTTTCATTTTGCTGCTGTTATTCCTCATGAGATCTAGGGGTGTCAATCATCCCTGTGGTGGAAAAACGAAGACAAGGGGGGAGAAAAGCAACTGTCTTGGCAAGGGTGATGCCTTTGTCTGCACTGGTAAGGGACAATCTCTGATTGTAAAAACCGAAAAAAGGCTCTGACTTGTACCTTAGGAATGAGATTCATCAGCAATAAAACCAGCTCCCCAGCCAGCAGCTGGTATTGCAGAGGTGTTTGGAGAGGCTGTGCTGCTGTTAGCATATGTGGGATCCCATCCCCTGGGCCAGTGTAGTATCGTCACAGAGTCTGGGCTATGATGAAAGAGTGGGCTGCTCTTCAGCGCAGCCCATCAAGCACAGCTTTGTTGTTTAGTCATTGGGTCCTTCACCATCTCCTGGAGTATGCTCAAATTCATGACCATTGAGTTGATGATGTCACCTAACCATCGCATCCTCTCTTGCCCTCTTCTCCTGCCTTCCATCTTTCCCAGTATCAGGGTCTTTTCCAGTGAGTTGGCTCTTTGCATCAGGTGGCCAAAGTATTAGAGCTTCAGCATCAGTCTTTTCAATAACTATTTGGGGTTGATTTCCTCTAGGAGTGACTGGTTTGATCTCCTTGCTGTGGGACTCTCAGCAGTCTTCTCCAGCACCACACTTCTAAAGCATCAGTTCTTTGGTGCTTAGCCTTCTTTATGGTCCATCTCTCACATCCATACATGACTACTAGAAAAACCATAGCTTTGACTATACAGACCTTTGTTGGCAAAATGATGTCTCTATTTTTTTAACACCTGTCTGGATTTGGGGCTTGGCTGATAGCTCAGCTGGTAAAGAATAGGGAAGAGCCCCTGGAGAAGGGATAGGCTACCCACTCCAGTACTTTTGGGCTTCCCTGGTGGCTCAGACAGTAGAGTCCGCCTGCAGTGTGAGCTGCCTGGTTTTGATCCTTGGGTTGGGACGATCACCTGGAAGAGGGCACTGTAACCCACTCCAGTAACCCACTTGCCTGGAGAATCCTCATGGACAGGGGAGTCTACTGGGTTACAGTCCATGGGGTCACAGAGTCTGACACAACTGAGCAACTAAGTATAAGCACAGCTTAGGTTGGTCATGGCTTTCCTTCCAAGGAGCAATTGTCTTTTAATTTCATGGCTGCTGTCACCATCCGCAGTGCAGCTTAGTTTATGGCAAAGATGAATGGGGTATTAATGTCCCCAGAGAAGGCACTCTGGGCAAATGGCCTCCCGGGCTCATTCAGGTGCCTGTTGGAACCCAAGCTGCACTTTACAAGCTGCATGGGTTCTCAGGTATCTGAGATACCCATGCTCAGCTTGCTTTTATTGTCATCAAAGTGTTGTTTTCCATTCTGAGAAGCCAGATCACAAGGGTGCTATGATGAACATACAGACAACTAAATCAGGATTATGGTAATAACAGTAGTCATCATATCGTGAGTATCTTTGTATTCTACATGGACTATCTCCCAGTGCATGAAATGGGAGATGCTATTATTCTTAGAAGAGGAGATTTAGGGTCACATAACTGATAGGGGTGGAGCTAGGATTTGCACAGCTGCAGTGCTCAGTAAATTAGCTTGTTGTCATAAAGTGGACAGGTATATGTAATAGCTTAATTTTTTTTTCCCATTGAGCATGTGGAAGGTGATCCTATGGCAACAGGTACCCTGATCCTCCCCACACACAGTTCCCTGATTCTTCAAACACCTTGAGACCTCCCGGAGTGTCACACGGTGGCAAGCAGCATCTTCCTTGAAGACGGGTCTAGCGCTGCCTCCATCATGGTTTCATTCTCCTCCCAGACATTTCAATGCAGCCACTCGTCATGTCTGCCCCACTTTAGAACTAGAATAAATAGTTTCTGGTGAGTACTATTCAGGTTTAAAGAAGGATGGAAAAGATGTTCAAATCTGGGGAAATGGAAGTATCTCTCATTGATAGAATTATTTTCTTCCTGATTTTTGACACCAAACTGAAACATGCATAGTCACACACCCATTCCTTGGTGAAGGGCAGAGGACTCTCTGTGCGTGAAGTAGGACCACACAATACTGTGCTGTCCTGTGTGAGCATTTGCTTTACTCTGATTCTTGGCCTCAAACTCCAGTCTTCAGCTCAGCTAGTGTGTGTATAAGCATGCACGCTCAATTGTGCCCACCTCTAACCCTGTGGACTGTAGCCTGCCAGGCTCCTCTGTCCATGAGATTCTCCATACAAGAATACTGGAGTGGGTTGCCATTTTTTCCAGGGGATCTTCCTGACCCAGGGATCAAACGTGCATCTCTTGCATCTCCTCAGCCCACCTAGGCTTCTTCCAAATGCCCTTCTGGTGTCACATCAAGGTCCTGGCATCAGAATGGCGATGGTTCGCAGTCCATCCCTCCCCACTAATGGAAACAAATGGCTTCTCTTTCGTATCAGTAGGAAGTGAATCAGATCATGCATCACCTGTTCCCTGTCTTTAATGTCTCATCTGACCTTGAAGCTAAGAGGAAATTGGCTAGGGGGAAATACAGTATTTCCTGAGATTTCAAGAACTAGCTCCCTCTGAGTCCTTTGTCCTCCATGTCTGTGGCTTTTGTTTTTGAGTGTCTGTGAAGTATTGCAGAAAGGAGCTCCCCAAATATCTCACTTGGTTAAGAAGTTAGAGCCTTCCCGTGGGGACGCCCCTAGCTATTTCCTTGCAAAATGCTCTGCCTCTCTCAACTGTACCACATTAGCTAATTAACCTCCTTATAGATTTTTTTCTTTCTCCTTATTTTAATTCTCAGCCAGTATTTCTCTAGGCCTTGGGCCTTGGGAATTATACAGCCATTTGCTGAATTTCTGGCAGTGTGAGAATTTCTAATACTTTGCTTTCAGTTCTCCTGCTTAGAGAAGTAGGAGACAATAAATGAAGAAGAAAACAAGACTCAGAAACATCCTAAAACCACAGCCATGCTTCAAACAAGCAAGGCTAGGTGGTCCAAGGTGAGGCTGTGGACACTTTTCCCTTTTTTGTGTGGGGGTGTATGTTTTCCTTCTTTGTTTCTCTGCATGGTGATGAAGCAAGTATCTGTCTTACAGGCTGCTAGAATACTTTGCTGTCTACTCCTTTCTGTAGTCCTATAGCTCAGCCTTCCTTCTTGTTCTACCTGGGAAACTAGATAACTTTGTTCCTACTCTAAATGTGAACCCAAGGAGATGTGACAGACTAAGAGCTTAACGTATAGGGCAAACTCTTGTGTTGTCTGACTTCTCAGTGTCCTTTCAACAGAAGGACATTTCTGAAACTTGTGAGCCACAACACCCAAAGATACACACCAAAATCAGCTTTGTTCCTTTGGGCCTCTGACAAAAATCATTCCTTTGCTTGTATTCAGATGCCTCAGCTTGACTTATCTGACAGCTTCATGCTTCCTCTTTGCTGCTTTTGAAGAGATAACAGAGTGAATAAGTGCTTGGGTCACGTGTGAACACCTTTTCTTTGAAAATTTGCCACTGCAAGATGTTTTAAAATCTATTGATGAGCTGTTGATGTCTAGGTCATGATTAAAGAAATAGCTAAAGCTTGGACCTGGAGTTTACAAATCAAGGAACTTTCAAAATGATTTGTACTTTGATTCTGAACCCGCCTTGGCCTCGCCTAAGCCAGGGAGCATTGCTTATGGCCAGACAGCATTTGTCACCCACATGGCTTTAGAAAAATCTCCTGTTGCTTCATGGAGAGTCAGGGGATAGAAGTTGAGGCATCTTTGGGGTTTATGTGAACCTGACATTTTCCATAAACCAAAGGAGTGATTAATAGCATCTCCACCAGTATTACAGGTGTTGTTGGCCAGATGTTTCATTCAAGAACTTCACTCTTTCATTTTATAAATTGATTTGGCATCAAGTGAAACACATTGCAACTTCAAAAATCAGCTCCAGCCCGGCAGAATAAGATGTACTCACAACCAAAATTCGTAACTACGGGGAAGTCTGGCTTGCTGTAGTCCGTGGGGTTACAAAGTCAGACACCAATGAGTGATTGCACAACAATGACAAGGAACCAAAATTAGAGGATGGAGCTGAGGTGGGGTGGGCACTTTACAATCACACTAGTCTTCAGATACGTTAAAATGGCTTTCTCATTTTGGGTCTTTGGAAAAGCCATGTGATTCATCTACATACTGAATCTCCTTTCATTTTGCTTCTTAGAACACAATTGCCAAAGCTATTACCATACTCCAAATGAGGAAATACTTATCTTGCTTATTTGAAAACATTGAAAAAAATCATATTTTCTGCAAATAGCATTTCTCTGCTTATATATTTAACATTCTAATTATGAAATAAAATTAAAACAACGGGTCTCTGTTGTTGTGTTTTCTGTCCACAAACTTTATCACAAAATGATGGATTAATGTTATAAAACTAAGGTTTTCATTTAGCCCTTAAATCTTAGTTAAAAAGAGATGGATGGATAATGTGTCTCTATTGGTAAGCAGTTGAGAGTTTTCCTCCAGTAATAGAAATTTGATTCATAATAATATTATTGTTTTCCATGAAAAAGAGAGGTTTGTGGGTTTATTAATATCAACACAGCGTGAAACTTCTGGGCAGTGTTTATATCTAACTTATTTTGGTGCTGTATATCCAGAAACTGAATTTATAGTTGCAGGGAGTCTGGGTTTATAAGAGGAAAGTGAAAGAAAGAAAGTGAAGTCACTCAGTCGTGTCCGACTCTTTGTGACCCCATGGACTGTAGCCTTCCAGGCTCCTCAGTCCACGGAATTTTCCAGGCAAGAGTACTGGAGTGAGCTGCCTTTTCCTTCTCCAGGGGATCTTCCCAACCCAGGGATCGAACCCAGGTCTCCTGCACTGCAGGCAGATGCTTTACCGTCTGAGCCACCAGGGAAGCCAAAATATTAACATTCTAAGAACTGAGTTCTCCAGTAGTCTGGGTAATGCTTGACTACTTTGTGCTTACAGAAAGTAAAATACTTACAGAATTTACAAATTCTGTAATTGATATTGAAGGACAGGGAAGCCTGGTGTACTGCAGTTCATGGGGTTGCAAAGAGTCAGACTCGACTCAGACTGATCGACAAGAACAGCATCTTGAGGCAGCCTGATATGGGAAGAGTGTGGGTGGTCTTTGGGGTCAGAAGAAATGGAGAATGGACTTTAAGAAAGTCATTTCATCTTTTAAAGACTACTTGGGGATGTTATTCTATAAAATGCCTTAATCATGGATAGCCTACATTAAGAAGATCAGTGTAAATGAGCTGCAGAATGTCTATTGTGTTGTTTTACAAGTACTAGAAGTTCCTATTATTTCTTGCTAAGATGAATGCATCCTTAGGAAAGAGGATGCTTAATGTAGTTATTAGTCATTTGTATTTTGGTGTGAATTGAGGATTTAAGAGCAGATGTTTTTTAAAATGAAATATAAAGAGAGTTTGAGATAGCTGGTTATCTAAGCCCCATCAAGATCCTGAAAATTATGAAGCATCTCATAATTTTGCCAGTTGTGTGTTTTTAAAAAGAGTTTATTTAAACAACGGAGGGCCAGTTAGTTACCTCTCCTGCTCTGGAAGTATTTATTAGCAGAATAAAGACATTTTCGATTATTTTCCAATCTTCAGTAACTAGCTTTTTATTTAATTTTGTGGATTTTGTTCTGTAAGGGAGAAAGTGGCTGGATCCATTGATCAGATTTCCTTGTGAGGAGGATGGTGAAGAAGGTTTTATTGTTGTTCAGTCACTCAGTTGTGTCCAACTCTTTGCGACTCCCAGCATCAAGGTCTTTTCTAATGAGTTGGCTGTTCACATCAGGTGGCCAAAGTATTGGAGCTTCGGCATCAGTCCCTCCAATGAATATTCAGAATTGATTTCCTTTAGGATTGACTGGTTTAATCTCCTTGCAGTCCACTCTCTCTTTTAAGGTCTTGGTGGCCTTGCCAGATAACAATTCTTCCTAGTTGTGACACTGGAGAGAATTTAAAAATTACTGCCCTTTGTTTTCTTATATTCTTGAAATCAGTTCTATAAGAAGGAGAGTTAAAACACCCATATGGTTCCAAGCTCCAGTGCAGGGTAGGGGTAACAAGAGCAAGCCGAAGCTTCACGGCAGATTTTGGTTTTAGCTTGATTTACCAGAAAAACCAAATCTAAGGGTGGAAGAATGGAGCCCGAGAGTGAGGGGCCTGAAGTGACAGGCCTTCCCAGACTTCTAGAGGCTGCCAGAGCCGGGGGGCTAGGAGGCTGCTCTGAAGTCTTGGCTTAATATTTAGTGACACTTCTGTCATTTTGGGCTTCCCAAAATCCATATATGGAGCCTGGCAGGCTATGGTCCATGGGGTCACAAGAGATGGACACAACATAGCGACTACACCAGCTTTCTGAATACACAAAATTGAAGGAGAGGGGCTTATTTCTACTCTAGTAAAACCATGCTTTCTAAAATATGATATGTTTCACCACCCACTCACTCCATGTCTTTAAATGCCCATTTTCTCTCTTAGCTAGTATCCCTGTTGATTTTCACATTCTAAGGGAATTGGATGGTATCACTTGGGCCTAGTGTTCCCCTAGCCCCTGCCCTTATCCTTTTTTGCTTTCTTACAAAACCTGGATTTTTGTCTCCTTCCTATAGACATAAACTAACCAAACTACTTTCTGACATTAAAGTTACTTTGTGAATGTCAAAGAACCAATTCTGTGCAGTGATGGGCAATATTGCTCTGATTGAAAGCACACTGGCAGGCCATATGCTGGCTTTGAGTAGGGAAAGCAATGCTCCCACCATTATATTTTATATAATATGCAGTCTATCTTGAATTATCAGAAGATAAATGGAAAGTTATGACACTTTCAGGTATAATATTGTATACAAGAATCTGGTTATTCTTATGAATTTGTTTCCATCTTCTCTTCTCCTACCCTCTGTGTTTAATATCACCTGTTCATATAAATGAACATGTTAATTTTCTGCAAAATATCCCTTTTGTTTTCCAGTTCTTTTGTTCATAGTATTTATGTAGAGTTAAATTTCTAGGCTTGGTCAGTCATTTATTCAGTACCTGATGGGGGAGCCTGGTGGGCTGCCGTCTATGGGGTTGGACAGAGTCGGACACGACTGAAGCGACTTAGCAGCAGCAGCAGCAGCAGCAGCCGCAGCTGTAGGCCCAGCAGTAGCCTGGAGCCGGTTAGAGAGCATAAAAAGACAGAGAGACATTCTGTCTCCGTAAACTGCCTACAGTGAAGATATATTCATGATAGAAACACAAAAGGTTTTTAGGTGATCAATTAAGTAAAGAGAATACATGCACACCCCAGAATTTGTGTGAATCAATATCCTTCCTTCAAAGTAGAAGATATACCTTTTTCTTTAAAAAATAATGCAACTGCCCTATGTATATTAGGGCTTCCTCAGTGGCTCAGCGGTAAAGAATCTGCCTGCAGTGCAAGAGCCACAGGAAACGTTGGTTTGATCCCTGGTTGGGAAGATCCCCTGGAGAAAGGAATGGCAACCCTGTCCAATGTTCTTGCCTGGAAAATCC
Organism: Nanger dama; assembly: GCA_917880005.1. Taxonomy (NCBI): domain Eukaryota; kingdom Metazoa; phylum Chordata; class Mammalia; order Artiodactyla; family Bovidae; genus Nanger; species Nanger dama. The sequence goes on from CAKJTW010000011.1 coordinate 40,481,506, forward strand.
CATGGACAGAGGAGCATGGCTACAGCCCACGAAGTCGCAAAGACTCAGGCACAGCTGAAACAGCTTAGCACACTCACACCTATGTATTTGGGGGCTACTATTTTTTTTTACACTTTATTTTATATTGGAGGATTGCCAACTAACAATGTTGTGATTGTTTCAGGTGGACAGCAAAGCAAACTCAGCTGTATTCAGCCCTGGGGCTACCTTTTGGAGATGAAGTGCACAGATATTAAAAATCAGTAGTCTAATAGGAAATTCAAATTGTTGGTAATTTAGGCCCCAATTTAGCCCCAATTTAGGCCCCAATTTAGTCTATAAGTCTGAGCTTTGTGGTCACATCATTTTAACTTGATCCTCCTCCTTCTTTACCTGTCTGGAAAAATTTTACTCTTTCAAAAAATCGAATATGCTCTCTAACAAATATGTGTGCTGTACTTAGTTGCTCAGTCACATCTGACTCTTTGTGACCCCATGAGCTGTTGCCTACCAGGCTCCTCTGTCCATGGGGATTCTCCAGGCAAGAATACTGGAGTGAGTTGTCATGCCCTCCTCCATGGGATCTTCCTAACCCAGGGATCAAACCCAGGTCTCCTGAATTGCAGGTGGTTTCTTTACCATCTGAGCCACCAGGAAAGCCACTGACAAATATAGATAGGTCATAATTGTTTTTTTAATATTTAGAGGAATGAGGTGAAAGCAGTTTCAGAATGATTTAAATATCAATGGTGTTAATGCCTGAGACAAAATTTATTTTGAGTGCTAGTCCCTATAGTTTTGTTATATAAAATTGGACACATTATTTATATTAAATATCAAATAGTCTAGTAGGAATTGCAAGTTCTTGATAATTTAGGCCCCAACTAAGTACATATATTCTGTGGATCTGAATTAGATGAAAAATCTTTTAATAAGGAGGACCTTGGCAATGCTCCCTGCTTCCACCACAGCCCTGGGTTGTTAACCTGCCTCGGCCAGAGGAAATCACCCCAAAACAGGGGCAGGAAAGTTGATAACTACTATGAGATTTCCTGCTTTTCACTTCTGGGCTCAGCTTTTGACCCATGTCACCAAAATCATGACCCAAACATGTTCAGGCTTCATCTCAGGCTTCCAATAACAGGAGTACCAACCTCATGCTGGAACAGACCAAAGCAGTCTTGACACTCTTAGACTCATCATCTCTTAAAGGTATCAATAAATCATCCATTTCTTTAGTAAGTCCTTACATCTGTGTTCTGGTCTCTGCTGTTTGTCCAGGCCTGCTATAGCATGTACTCAAGGTTGAATTATGTTTTGTACCATCGATCCATTTGAATATGCCTCTTAAAGTATCACATCTTCAAGGTTGCCCAGGATAGGGTCAATAGTAACTAACTGCAGAAAGGGCTTTAATTTGCCATCTACAGCATCCTCAACCTCTTTGTATTTTCTGGGAGTGAGTCTTCTTAAAGAAGATGACAGCCTCATTTACAATACATTTGAACAGATCGGATGCTCACTTTTTGGGTATATACCTAAGTGCACCTGGGTTGAAAAGTAGGTGATGTTATATCTCCTTATCTTCCTAAATCATCCTAAAGCAGCCTGGTCTTTCTTTGATGATAAGTGAGGTACAGTGTAGTCAAATAATGGCCGACCTCCCACTTAAGGCTGGATTTATGTTTTACAAGCTAAAATGGTTCTATTTCTGTTGCCATGTTAGATAGCTGTTTACATTTAAGGCTTTTATAATAAGAAAACACTGTGTAAAAGATACATTTTAACAGAATTTCATAAGCTTCTGCACTAGAGATAATAACCGGAATATTGAAAATAATACTGTCACTTTCACTTGCATTTTAAGTCAGATTTATAGCTTTCTTTTATTTATAACCTAGTTCTAGATTGAAACTAGATTGAAAGCAAAATCACCATCTTATTATTTCTTATTCAAAGGCTGGAAGAAAAGAATACCAAGTGAAATGATTTTGTATAAAAAGATCACAGGATTTGGCAGAAAGGTCTGGATTAAAACTGTGGCCTTGCCATTAATTAGCTGTAACTTTGAATAAGTCCCCTTAATCTTTGTCTCACTAGTGAAATGGGGGTAAAATTGACACTATAATTGTATTACTATTGCCTGTAATGACACCCCACTCTTGTGACTCATAGCCTGGACTTATCATGACCCAAGTCTGTTCTGCTTTTAAAGTCTTAAATTTGCAGCATCGCAATCTCAGTATGGCTCAGACAGTAAAGAATCCACCTGCAATGCGGGAGACCCAGGTTTGGTCCCTGGGTCAGGAAGATCCCCTGGAGGAGGGAATGGTCACCCACCCCAGTATCCTTGCCTGGAGAATCCCATGGACAGAGGAGCCTGGCGGGCTACAGTCCACGGGGTCACAAAGAGTTGGACCAGGCTGAGTGACTAACACACACCCAGTTTTAGCACACAGTCTTTGACCCTCCTCTTTTTCCTCCCTCACACCCTGCACGCCTGCTCTTTGTTAATAAACCCTCTGGTCCCTTCTGTCAGTCTCTCAATCCCCTTAAAACTTTAATAACTTGTCTATCCAGTCTTGGGCCCCAGGATTCCTAAATTTAATCATTTTAAGCCAACATATGCCATCTCCTTAGCCCTTTGTTCTTGCCCAGTATCCACCTTGCAGACACCTTCCCTAAGATCAGTCCAGCCATTTGCTTTCTTTTTTCTCCTTTTTGGCTACAGGGAAAAGCACAAACCCCAATCCCAGTGACACTTGAGACTATTTAATCATCTATGGTGCGTAATGGCTCAGTTCCTCCCGTTCCTGGAAGAATTCCTCCAAAACTTCACCTCTCTGCTCCACCACCCCTGACTGCAGTACTCTCTAGGTGCCCTCCTTGCCTGCCTATAGGAAAACGGGAGCCAGTGGGCGGGAGAGAAGCCAATGCTTCTCTCTCCCTCCACCAGCTCATCACACCATCTTAACTTCTTCCATCCTGTCTTGGAGAAAGACCTTCCCCTTCTGTTCAAGACTCGTCCTCCTCCATGGGTGTGGGCTCCCGCCTCCTGTTTCTGGGCCTTGCTCCTCTCTCCCTGTGTTACTGCTTTCCTCTCAGCACAGACTTCATCAGTGGGACCTCAGGATCAGTTTCCATCTCTTTCTAGACTGAACCATCTTTTTTCTACTTTCTTTGTCTCTGCTTGGTCACCTCTTACTTTTTTCCTTCCCTCTGTTTAATCTGGCTTCTGTCTCTGACTCAAAATTCCTGTTTCTATCTGCAGGGGCCTCATCATCGTCAGACTGAATGAGCCCTTTTCAGCTCTTATTTTTCTTGGTCTCCTGTAGCATCTAGTTCTGACTATACCCTCCTTTCCAAAACTCTCCATCCTCTCCTTTCTGAAAATTTCTTCTTCCTTAACTTCCTTTGACATTGCAGTATTCTCTTTTCCCACCATCTGGTTGTTTTTTCTTAGTGTCCTTTGTGAGTTCTTCTATTCAATAAAACGAGCACATCCCCCGAAGCTTAGGCTAGTCAGCTGGCTTCCTGGTGGACATAAGAGTCTAGGTATTTATCAAACACCTGAAACCTTGTATATGCGTTTCAGACTGAAGTCACTTCCTCCTCTCTTTGTGTTTTCCCAGGAATCTTCTTTTTCAAAGAATCGTTCCCTGACCTACCCAGATTCACACACCAGAGATGTCAGCGTGTTCCCATATAAAAGTCCTGTTGATTCTCCTCATTTATTCCTTAGATCCATTCTCTTTTCCCTGGCGCAGACATTGTTTCAGATCCTGACTGATTTAATAGTCTCCAAATTGTTGTAGAGGATGAATGAACTACAGTCCTGGAGCTGATGACGGTGTGTGGGGAGCTGAGGATGGGGGGTTGTGTGTGGAAGACAGCAACAGGGTGTCCTTTTGGCATCCAATCTGATCCTGTGACTCCCAGCTTAAACCCTTTAATGTTATACTTGACATGGGAAGTTCTTCTTGATTGGGACTCTATCTATTTCTCCAGCCTTATTTCCTGCTGTTTTCCATGAATCAGTTCAGTTCAGTTGCTCAGTCGTGTCCGACTCTTTGCGACCCCATGAAACGCAGCACGCCAGGTCTCTCTGTCTATCACCATCTCCCCGGAGTTCATTCAAACTCACATCCATCGAGTTGTTGAAGCCATCCAGCCATCTCATCCTCTGTCATCCCCTTTTCCTCTTGCCCCCAATCCCTCCCAGCATCAGAGTCTTTTCCAGTGAGTCAACTCATTGGAATGAGGTGGCCAAAGTACTGGAGTTTCAGCTTTAGCATCATTCCTTCCAAAGAAATCCCAGGGCTGATTTCCTTCAGAATGGACTGGTTGGATCTCCTTGCAGTCCTAGGGACTCTCAAGAGTCTTCTCCAACACCACAGTTCAAAAGCATCAATTCTTCGGTGCTCAGCTTTCTTCACAGTCCAACTCTCACACCCATACATGACCACAGGAAAAACCATAGCCTTGACTAGATGGACCTTTGTTGGCAAAGTAATGTCTCTGCTTTTGAATATGCTGTCTAGGTTGGTCATAACTTTTCTTCCAAGGAGTAAGCGTCTTTTAATTTCATGGCTGCAGTCACCATCTGCAGTGATAGCCATTCACAGATTCTGACTCTTCCTAATACGTTGACCTATACTAAACTGTTTTCAGTGCCTTAAGTGTCCTTCCTTGTGTTTCTCCTGATCAAGTCCCTTTAATCATTTAGGACTGAATTAAGTCTTAACTTTGCTACCATTCCCGTCCAGCTCAGTCTGAGTTGGCAGCTCTGGCTCTGATTCTGTGGAATATTTGGTCATCTGTCTATCATCATATCAGTTTCACAAGCTGAGAGTTTCTGAAAGCTCCATTTTGGAAAATCATAGCTGAAAATCCCCAAATCTTGAGAGAGTAATGAGTGCTAGAAGGACTAAGGTTGCAAGTAAACTCCCAAAAGCTCTGCAAAATATATATATTTTTGTTTATTAAGCAATAAAGAAAATGCAGAAAACAAGATAAACTCCAGTGAGAACCTACATATCTTAAATAATAGATATTTTGGATAAGTTGTTTAGCCGCTTTGTATCTTAGTGTCCTCATCTATAAAATAAGGATAATACTAATATTCACCTCATAGTTGGTTATGATAAGATATGAAAGGCTTTAAACAGCACCTGGCATAGTAAGCAATACATAGGTATTAGTTATTAATAATGCTTTTCACTTACCAGCTATGATAACCACATACTGTTTATTATTTCCAGCTCCCTGTTTGTATCAGTATAATTAGAATCTGTTTTGTTTTGAAGTGTGAATATGAAGACACACTTTCTTTCACTGATTCTTCAGTCTAAGTATTCAATGGTATCTAATTTATTACTCATAGTTGTGGGGTCATCTTAGTTGCCACTGTTGTCTCAGACAGGTGCCTTTTTATTTGACTTGGGAAGAGTTTGGGTAATGTCCATCTAATAGGTAAACCCAGCTCACAGTAACCTAGTATGAATTTCTCACCTCCTTTCCTCAGGGCTCAGGATTAGCGCTGTCCAAGACATCCTGAATGTGGCAGAAAAGGCTGATCTGGGTTAAGTGACCTCTTCTGCAACATTCTGTCTGTCTGCACTCTCTCCCTCCCTCCTTCTCCCTTCTCTCTGTCATTCACACACCTTGCCCTCTACCTGAGGTTCCACTCTCTAGTTTTCCTTGCCTTTGCTTCTTTCATGTTTTGAAGACTGCCCTATACTGACACTTACTTCTGTTCTTTTTCTGCTCTCTACCTCCTCTTCTTTTCTCTTACCATTTCCAACAGGACTTGATATTCATTTACTTAAATTAAAAATATTTATAGTATTAAAAACATATAATATGGGAAAGCTATGACTATAAGTTCCATGAGGGCAAGAAATAGTACTTTATTCATATTTGTGTTAGTAGGTGCTTAGGGGAAAATTATTAAAAGCAAATGAGGTGATCTATGGGAAAGAAATTCATAAATTGAAAAAAAAATCACTATACAGATTTTTAACATCTACTCTGATCTTCTCCTCTTACATTATGGAGTACTATGGCACCTTCATCATACCAAAGTCCTGAGGATCTATTTTTATAAAAGTATCTTAAAAAGATGTCCCAACCTTCATGGATTACTGTCTTTTATTACCTTCACAAACCTATAAGATTATTAAAAACTTCAAATTATTCATTAAATCTGTTGTTTCACTTATTTTTCATAGAAAACAAGGATCTATGGCTCTGTTGATTTTTTTTTTATAGTTAGTGTCTGTTACTATATATATTTTCTTAGCCTCTTCCTTAGCCTATAATATCATGAATATGTTGACTCCTTTCCTGTCATCATCCAGATTGCTCTAACAAGTGCCTCTGACTTCTCTAATTTTGATTTAGGTTGTGGAGTTAGTATTAATTACATCTGTACCTAAGTGCATTGATCAAGAGTAAAGGTCTAAGGTCTTTGCTTTATCAGACCCAAGTCCCTACACAGCTGGTTGGTTCCTTTATACACAATGGAGGTAGACGTTTCAACAGATCTGAATTCCTGTTTCCTTTTATTCTAACTTTCTTTTCCAAATCACTTGCTTTAATACTGTATTTCTTAGAAGTATCTGAGAGTATTGGTAATCCAGTACCAATATTGTTCATAAATAATTAATGGTGTATAATTTATGGTGTAAGTTAAGTGCAAATAGTTAGGAAACTTAGAGAACTGTTTCTAAGTAGGTTCCTTGCGCCTTTTTCATAATCTCATAGTAATTTCAGGTCTCTTGTTGAAGTCTAGACAATTTCCTTTACTCTATAGAGAACCAGTAAACTTGTTATCTTACTGCCACTGAATTAATTTTTTACGTGAGTGAAATATATCAAATATAGGTGTGTCAATTTAATAAAATACAATTATAAAGTTTATTTCCTTCTGACCTTTGTAACACATAGGCTGGTAGATTAAATTTCAAATTGAAAAGCATGATATTTTCTTAATAGTATCTTCCCTTAAAATTGTGGTAGAAATAATATGTGACCAGACTGGAGAGTGGTTTTGTACTGGCAGATATAAATTGAAATGCAGGAAGTTTCCAGCTGTCAATTGTTTTGCTTTTTTCTGGATAAGTGAAAATATTTGAGAATGTATTATAATGTTGATTATTTGAGTTAAAAAAAAAAGAACTTTGGATGAGAATAGCATAGCACTAAGCATAAAATTAAAATTGTATCACGGCCTTTAAAAGACAACCTCTTTAAATCTCAGTTCTCTTCAGTTTTTTTTTCTCCAGTAGAGTTGTCCTGGGAAGACCTTGCAAAGTAAATTAGAAAAGAATATTCTGGATCTAATAAAAATAGTTCTCTTTCAATGAGATAAAGTGCTATTTTTCTTTAATTACTGTGTCTTGTAAGGGCAACATATATTATGTATTTTCTTTTTAATGATGTCTTCCACCAAAATAAGATGTCATGACTTGAAGAAGCCTCTGAAAATGAAACAAAATTATATTTTTATAAATATTCTTTTAGAAGTACAATCTATTAAAATGAACTTAATGCAAGAATTTTATAATTATGATTATTATGACTCAGACCACTCAGATAGAAACACCACTTTTAATATATAAAACAGGTGCTCAGTAAGTTGTCTGTGAATTTAAATTTAAATTACAGGGCTGCTATGTTGTTCAATTCCAGGAAATTTCCATTCATCTAGAAAAGAATGGTGTTAGTGTTTCTTGGAATTGTGTAACAATGTGGCTTGTGACTAGGGTAAGAAGGTTTTTTTTTTTAACTTATAATTATTGTGCCCATTTTATGTGAAATTAGATTTCCTTTATAAGACCTTTTTTGTAAAAACTTGATCACATTCCAGTGTGTACTGAAATCCATTTCTATTTATAGAAGTGATGCCTTTTAGAAAGCTTTTTATGGACTGTCATTTTACTTAATAATGGAATCTTGTGCTGATTGTATTTGTGATATGTTGTGAACCCTTGAACAGAAATTGTCAAGGTTAGACAGTTCTACTGGAAGTTATTATGAGCAACACAATGAAATGTTGACTCAATCAGATGAGTCATAAAATCTCACCCTATCTGCTTGCTCCTATTATTTGCATTTTTGTCCTATAAAAGGAAGCAGATATAGCAAGTATTTCTATTTCTTTCTTTATAAAATTCATGAAAAGTTAAAGAGATTTGCTTCAAGCCTTACTGAAAAATGAGAAACTGATCAAATTCTGAATAGAATGTATATGTTACCGCTTCAGTTTCACTGCATTTACCATCTTCCAAAGATTTTTCATTGATTTGAATTTATTATCTAAAAGGTATTTTTGTCAAAAAGAAAAAGTAAATATTAAAACATATAAAAACAGAAGTATAATGTGTTTTTATTAAAAAATGTGATTTAATTCAAGTCTTTTAGCATAGTATTTATGTACAGTTCTTGATATATTTTTCAATAGTTGCATCTATGAATTGATGAATGTCTATCAGTGATTAATTAATGCATTGTGTTATTATTGGCATTAAATATTCTGGTTTACTGAATCTAAGACAGGTTTTCTGGTTAGGAGATCAGGGATATCATAAGTCACACTTGAATAGTAAAAACTATCGGTTAAGCTATTTGTTTAAATGAGCACCATTTTGATTTTCTTACCATCCTCTGAAGACAAAAGTCATGTTTGAAATAATCATAAATGTTGCAGATGCAACATTCCTGAGCTTAATGCCAAAGAAATGCAGGTAGATACTGATCTTTTGAATAGTAGGCAAGTACGTAACGCCCAAGGTGACAGAAAGCAGATCCTGGTGACCAGGTTTAACTTAGACTTGATATTCGAATCTTTGGCCATATCCCTATACCTATTCCACAATTGGAAATGAGGGCAAGGAGGAAGGAAAGGCAGTTCTTCATTTTATTTTGTGCAGGTGACCTTAGCTCATTGAGTCTGAATGGTTCAGGCGAATATCCTAGTGCTATCTTTCCACATTTGTGGTCAAGGAAAGGTTATCCAGTGTCCTTAGTGGTTCACAAAGCACAGACAACCTCATCCTTAATTTCTACCTATATGATTGATTTATTGGCCGTTGCTGACAGGAACATCGGAGAAGGCAATGGCACCCCACTCTAGTACTCTTGCCTGGAAAATCCCATGGACGGAGGAGCCTGGTGGGCTGCAGTCCATGGGGTCGCTAAGAGTCGGATACGACTGAGCGACTTCCCTTTCACTTTTCACCTTCGTGCACTGGAGAAGGAAATGGCAACCCACTCCAGTGTTCTTGCCTGGAGAATCCCAGGGATGGGGGAGCCTGGTGGGCTGCCATCTATGGGGTCACACAGAGTCGGACACAACTGAAGTGACTTAGCAGCAGCAGCAGCAGGAACATAATCTGAAGATGCAGTCACCTCTACTTCTATACTTTATAACATTTCCACACTTATACAACTTTTCAATACATGTTGCTAATATTTAAATAAAAAACTATCTTATGTATTTACATAAATAAATCTTCATGTATAAAATATACGGATTGTCAGGCATTATATCTTATAGCTCTATTCTATGCCCTTATGGGCTTCCTTGATAGCTCAGTCGGTAAAGAATCCACGTGCAATGCAGGGGACCCCGGTTCGATTCCTGGGTTGGGAAGATCCGCTGGAGAAGGATTAGGCTACTCACTTCAGTATTCTTGAGCTTCCCTTGTGGTTCAGCTGGAATCAGCCTGCAATGTGGGAGACCTGGGTTCAATCCCTGGGTTGGGAAGATCCCCTGGAAAAGGGAAAGGCTACCTACTCCAGCATCCTGGCCTGGAGAATTTCCATGGACTGTAGAGTCCATAGGGTAGCAAAGAGTCAGACACGACTGAGTGACTTTCACTTCCCCTCTATGCCCTTTATTTAGTCTTAGGGAGGATTTTACACAGAATAAAAAGGAGTAATACATTCTTTCTTGGTTTACTTATATGCAAGGCCAATCTGAATGGAAAATACAACCTGCTAAAAGCTTGCTTCCCTGAGCCTCAGTTTCCTCATTTGATGACAGTACTTGTTCTATCAGTTGTTATGCCCTTGAATAAGAAATGCTGTGGTTTTTTATAAGGAGAACAGAGGCACCTGCCTGGACAAGTGTTTCCACTGAGTTTGGAGATTTATTCTTAAAGCCCATATTGATTGAGTGCAGGCACTGATCTGTCCTTGAAGAGAGAGAATGAACATGACAAAGAGAAGTTTCTGCCCTCAAGATACTTCCTTTCAAGAGTCAGAGCTGCGCAGTGTACAAGATAAATTTATCATTTGTTTGATGACAGTAAAGCTGGGATGGAAGATAAGAGCTACAGTGGAATGGAATCATTAGATTGGATGGTTAGGGAAGGACTCCTGAGGAAAGGTGACTTTTGAGTCAAAATCTGAAGGAAATGAGCAAGCAAGTAGAACAGAAGGAAGAGAAATGTTTCAAGGCTGAGGAGAGGACGATGTGCGTGGGCTGGGGGAGACACACAGCAGGAGATGAGGTCAGAAGACAATCTTTAGTAACACTGAAAACACTGAAATATCATCATACAGCTTCCCTGGTGGCTCAGATAGTAGAGAATCCACCTGCAGTGCAGGAGACCTGCGTTCAATCCCTGGGTTGGGAAGATCCTCTGGAGAAGGAAATGGCAATCCACTGCAGAATTCTGGCATGGAGAATTCCACGGACAGAGGAGCCTGGTGAGCTACAGTCTGTGGGGTTGCAAAGAGTCAGACTCGACTGAGTGACCAACACAGACGTCATCGTCATTTATCCACAGCCTATACCGTATGTTTATGTGTGTGTGCTAAGTCCCTTTAGTGAGCAAATAATTTTATATGTGATTCACAGATAGGAAAGTATTGACCAATTCTAGAACTAGGAAGTCACATAAGGACTCCTCAGCCTCCTCCAAAGCCTTTTCTCCTACTTTCCATCCTCATCTGTTAGGTCCTCCAAAGCTCCTGCTCAGTTTGGTGACTCTCTCAGACAGGTGAAATGCCTGCTTTAGAAGAGAAGATTGGCTGAAAAGCCAGCAAAATGCGCTCCTTGCTCTTCTCACAGTCCCTCACCAATTAGTCTAGGCTGGAGGCATGGAAGTGTGGAGGGAGACAGTTCCACTGGAGTCAGGAAACTTCACCCTCCTTGAGAGGAAGCTACCTGACAGGTCACAGTTGGATTGCAGCTAAATTTAGCTGCGAATAAATGCACTTATAAACTAGTCAGCTACCCACCCAGATCCTGGGGCACGTCCGATTTACTTAAAAGACCCCTCTTTATTTCCCAGCGTGTCATCTTTTGCCCAACGTTATTGTTCTGGAGGGAGAGTGGAAGCTTCTGAGAGGCTCTTGAGCCATACTTCCAGTAGCTCAATTCCCAGGGATGAATATGTTTGTTGACAAATTGCCATAGCCCATGGTCACCGCCACTTTGAAAGGTTATACATATGTACAAGCTCTCCTGTATTTATAAAATGGCTTTCAGTTTTCAAATGTCCTTTTGTCCTCTCGTCTTCCCACCCAAAGAACGATTTGCAGGCCTTGGCTTGGAAAGAACAGTCGCTCATGCAGTCTGCTGACACAGACGACCTCCCTTGGCAGGAGAAAGGTTTTCAGCCTTTGCAGAGATCTGGGTCCTCTGCTGTTGCAGGTGGAACCATGACTGTGACATAATCATTGTATACACTGTGCCAGATCTGTATTTGGGATGCTTTTCTTTGGCCATTTTCAAGAAACTTGAGCTCTTTAATCCTCAGTTGCCTAAAACGGGTGAATGGTGTCATTAACGTAGAATTATATTGCTCATCTTATTCTTTTTTTTTTAAGAAAAGATGGATCCTCCTTTCCTTCTTTCTTAGAAACAAATCACTTACAATGATGGCAAGATTCTTCTATCTGTTCATTTGAAGAACTTATGTTGGGTAAAGGCAAACACCTTTATTCTTACATAGTTGACCTTTATATTTTAGCAGGAAGTTTCACCATGATTTATATTTTAATCAAACAAAATACTGTATTCCTGAATTGAGCTGCCAGCAGTTAAAAACTATAAACATTTGAGAAGGGCAGAAGAACACACACACACTGTGAAGAATTGAGAAGAGTGGCTGAGAAATGAAAGTAGGATATTCTTTCCAAAATTATAATTAGCAACAATTATATTTCTGTGTCCAAATATAAACCAAATTCTCTTTAGCCCCAATATTTCTCAATTTTTTAAAATTTAGAATATGCTGCTTCATTGGGAGACAGTGAAGATTTTGGAATTGGCCTCCTAACACACACAAAAGCCAGATGGAGAGTGATCTCACAGGCTATCGGGTGTTACCTGTGTTCTAAAAGGCCATAGATGTTGCTAAGAGGAGAACCTTGTTCATATAGATGCTCCATCATTTTATTTTATTTTATTTTTGGCTGTGCCATGCAGCAGGTGGGAAACAAAGAGCAAACCCATGCCCTGGGCAGGAGATTACGGAGTACTAACCACTGGACCGCCAGGAAGTCCCTATAAAAGGCCATGCATGTTGGAATTTGAGAACAAGCCCCTCATTTGTAAATACTGCTAAGCAAAGAAAGAACAATGACACCTCCATCTGCTCTCCACCTGCACTGGAGATCCCAGAAGGCAAGACCTTATCTATTTTTTTTTTTAGGAGTTTATTTATCTTTGATCTTTGTAAACTTTGCCTCTGGGGGATTATGGCATTGACAAGAATTCAGCATTCATTGAGCACCTATTAAATATGAAATTGGGGCTTGTCAGTCTTGGCCGGATGAACATTTGGAGCCCAGTAATTATTTGTTGGGGTGGGGCCAGTGTCCTGTAAGTTGTAGAAGGTTTGGTACCATCTCTGGCTTCCACCCACTAGATATCAGTGGCAGCTGTGATGTCAATCAAAAAATGTCTCCAGGTATCCCCTCACATCACCGGTGCTCAGTCACGTCCGACTCCTTGAGACCCTATGGACTGTGGCCTGCCAGGTTCCTCTGTTCATGGGATCCTCCAGGCAGGAATACTGGAGTGGGTTGCCATTTCCTCCTCCAGGGGATCTTCCCACTCAGATGGAACCCACCTCTCCTGAGTCTCCTGCACTGGCAGGTGAATTCTTGGGAAACCAGGTATCACCTGGGGTGGAGCTAAAATTGCCCCTTAAAGGCTGTGAGGTAAAGATTGGGGGTGTCTTTTTTTATTTTAGGCTAAAGGATATATAACTATTCAAAATCCCCACCCCCATCTATATCCATATGCACAGGCACACACATATATCCTTGCAGGGTTCTTACAGAGGAGCCATTTGGTTGAGAGCACTCACTGTAGCCTCTCTTTCATGGAAATCTTTCTGACTCCAGTAAATCGCTCACTAAATTTCATCTGTCGCCTGTGTTCCTGCTCAGATACAACTAAAGCCTATTGAAATTGATTTTTGTGTCAGCAACAGAGCAGGGATTCAGTAAGAACATGAAAGCTTCCCTTTCATTACTAGATTTTTTTTTCCTCCCATATTACTTTAGATTTGGTGGGCCCTAATTACATTCCAGTGCTTCTCTTGCTGACACTTTTTTTGTTTTAATTAAAACTTCTGGAGGTTTGAGGACACTGTGGGAGAGGGTTTATTCATCAGCAGCCCTGATAAAAAGTCAAATGGGTCCCTATTTGTGTTCCTGCCGCCCTATGAATGATGCCTGGGAACACTGTGGACCTTTGCACTGTTTTCTCTCTCCTTGGGGTGCGGTCCTTTCTGTTTCCGCACACTTCTGAGCCTCGAAACTCGCTCTGGCTGCTGCCGAAGACATTCTGTTATTAAGTGACCCAGACGGTGCTGTGGGTGGACTGGCTTCCTATGAAAGCCATAAATTAGGTGAAATGAAATGCAGCGCCGTCTTTTTATGATTAATCTCCGCCCCCGCGCCTGTGGTGCCTCAGGATGCAAAGCCAACCCCACCCACTCCTGACCACGTGGTCGTAAATCTGACCACAGGGCCGGTTTCGGGCTGTAATTGACAAACCTTTGCAAGGCCTGGAGGGCCAACATAATATATCTTCTTAATCTGCAGCTGGGAGGTGGGATGAAGTGAGCACAGGGTCTGCCTGAGGTCCTCAGAAGACAGAGTTGCCTGTAAAATAGTCCCTAGAGAAGGAGCTATTGATTGGAAATCTAAAAAAAAATAGGCTGCCCTTCGCCAAGAGCGTGCCTGCCTGCCTGGGGTTAGTATTCTTTCAGGGAAAGGGGAGGCAGAGATGGAGGAACTGTAGCTGGGCAGTATCAGGGCCTTGATTTTCTCTGGTCATATCTTCCTCTGCATGACTTTCTTCCTCAGGTAAACTGAGAATCTGAAACGCAGAATGCTAAGGTCTTCTCCAGTCTCCAGGTTATTCTGTGACCCAGAGTTGAAAGAACAAACACAAACCTTCTTGAGCAAAACATTCACATCTGACTGTGTGGCTTCTTCCTCCAGCTCCTGTTGTTGATTGTTGGTGTTCAGTCGCTCAGTCCTGTCTGACTCTTTGTGACCCCATGGACTGCAGCCCTCCCGGCTTCCTTGTCCTTGAGCATCTATCTCCCTGACTTTGCTTAAACTTATGTCCACTGAGTCTAATGCCATCCAACCATCTCACCCTCTGTTGCCCCCCCGTTCTCCTCCTGCCCTGAATCTTTCTCAAAATCAGGGTCTTTTCCAGTGAGTCATTTAGTTTCCATACCGTGAGCCATAGTTACAATCTTTTTTCTTAAGAAAAAGGCTTTCTGCCTCTCCTGAGTACGCATTTCCCCCAGTTCTATCAGAATGAGTGAGTGAGTGCTATCAAGCACCCTGCAGATTCAGCCATGGTGGGTCACTGGAGTCTCGCTTTTCACCATGACTGGGGGCAGCGTATAAGGTCCATGAGGCCTGGAAACTTCCTGTTTCCCAGCATGATTTAGCACCTACTCTTTGCAAAATTCTGTCCTTGACAGTGTCAGAGAATTGAATGGACATAAGGCAGAGTCCTGAGGAGTTTCCTAGCATGTAGCAGCCATGTGCCTGGAGGACTGAAGGGCCCATGGCATCACAGACTAAAGAGGAAAGAGAAATTGGCCTCCATGGAGTTCACATGGATTATTTAGTGTATGTTATTAAGAGCTATATATTTTATTACATTTAAGTTTTTACAGACTGTATCAAGAACAGCCCATCTTTGTATCTTAAGGGGGTTCCTGGCCTTTCTACCAAACTATGCACATGTATTTTAAAACACCTGTGCCTGACTCTCTATTCTGATTTCATAGAGTACAGAAATCTCACTTGGCCACTCCAATAAAAACCAAAAATAACCATTGAGAGCCGAGATAGGGTTTTTGCTTTGACTTTTAAAAAATTGAGAACATTTAATTAATGAACATTTTCATGACAGAAATTGTCAGAAGGCTGCTTAAGTTGAATGCTTTTAGCTTCTGGAAGATTCTGTCAGAAGGTTGTTTTCTCTTTTCGGAATGCTAGTGCATGCGCACTCAGTTGTGCACGACTCTTTGTGACTCCATAGGCTGTAGCCTGCCAGGCTCCTATGTCCAGGGAATTTTCCGGACAAGAATATCGGAACGGGTTGCCGTTTCCTACTCCAGGGCTCTCCCTGAACTAGGGATCAAAGCGGCGTCTCTTGCATCTCCTGCACTGGCAGGCAGGTTCTTTACCACTGAGCCACCTGGCAAGCCTTTACTGAGATTGGGTATAAACTTTATTCTGTACTGGTGTCCAGGAACCAGAGCTTTTAACTGCCACACATATCCCCACATACTTCCCTGACTTGGAGGACAAGGAAGGCTGTCACGGTGAATGGGGAGTGGTAGAATATTGGGGAGGCTGGGGAGCTGGCTGCACACAGACGTTCTATCCCCTGCCTTTGATCCTTCACGTCTAGGGGGCTTAGTCCTCCCAGAAATTAGTGTACAGAAGCCACAAAAGACTGTACTAGTTCTGTGGCATAAATCAGATGAGAGCCAGTGAGATCTTCTGTTTTGTGCTCATTTGAGGGGTTGAGAGAGGAGGTTATTGGGCAATGTGTTCTTGGCCTAAGGCCATGGCCAAGAGACTGGTTCTGCTCCTTTTCTGAGCTCTCATCACCCCACAGCCTGTCTGCTTCTCACTGCTGTCACTTCAGCTGTGCATGCCTTTCCTGGGTACAGGCATCAGGCTTCCTGCCATGGAATCTGCATATATTAACTATTGTCTGCTAAAAATTGTAGCTATTTGGGTTTTTTTCCCCTTTAACCATCCATTTTGATTTTTATAAACTAAGCCAAACTGGCAGCCATGAAGACAGGAATGCTAGTTTCTAAAAAGAAAAATGAGACACGGGCTTTTCTTCACTGCCCTGTTTCTGTGAGCAAGCCTCAATTCTCAGTTGGCCCAGCCCTGAACAATCTTGAAAACAATCCATTTTCTGCTTCTTGGAGGTGCCAAGCAAAGGAATTCACAGTGCGTGGTGTTGAGATAGAGAACTGTTTCTTGGGAACTGTCCTGTATCGCTACCTTGCTTCAGCTTTGCCACAGTCTAGGAGCAATAAGGGCTCTGCTTATGTGGTCAGGAGGAATTTTTAAGTCTCAGATGAATGGCATGTGCAGGCCAAAGATAAATAGAGGCCCCAATAACCTGGGGAAACCATAGGAGCAGGCACCGTGCCAAGCATATTCTGTGAACATTCTTGTTCCTTGATCATAAGGATTTACAAAGTCTTTTCATAAACTTGTCTTATCTACCTTTTTGCCTCAAAACATGTGTCAGAGAAGGGTTGCATTCCTGAAGATGTTCAGATAGGTATCTTAACTATGCTTTAATTTTAATTGTGAGTGGAAAATCGGTGTTCACCTTCACTCTCAGAAGTAAAGCTAAAACCTATTTCTACTTTCTCTGTGATCTCTGCAGAGGGGAAGTAAATTGGCCTCTCTACAGAGTTTAAAGGAACTTCATCCACTAAAATCATCTTCTAATTTATTTATGGGTGAAATGATTATAATTCCTGCTTACAATCCTGCCTCATCTGCTCCTATATACTTTGTGACTGGATAAAAATGTGTGTGTGTGTGTGTGTTGACATAGGGCTCGGGAGTGGGGAATGGAAGAAACTGATATGGTCATATGGATGGTATTGCCCAAGAACCTGAATACAACGCTCAGATGTCACTACTTCATTCAGCCTGTTATTTCGCAAATGTTTACTGAATCCCTGCTATGTCAAACACTCTGGAAAACATGGAGGTGAATATATATCCCATCTGTTCTCAAATCTTGTTGATTTGACCTCCTGAATATCTCTGGACTCTCTCTACCTCTCATCTTCTCCATTACTTCCATCCTAGTCCAAGTTGCCATTATCTTGTAGATGAATTGCTAAGCAATATTGTGTTACTGTTCCATCATCTTCTCTAGTTTCCCCTGTTCCCTGCTCTGCCTCCAGAGAATTTTTTTTTCAAAAGGCAAACTTAATGATCCTACAACCTTGCTTCAAACCCTAAAGTGACTCCCATCAGTCTTAGAATGAAGGTAGAACTTCTTGAAACGGCCTGTGAGACCCTGTATGTACTCATTAGACATATACTGTCTACTCCAGTCATAGCAGCCTGCCATCAGTTACTTGAATGCTCAAATTGCTACACCACAGGACCTTTGAACATGCTGTTCTTGTTATCTGGAATATAACTCCCAATGCTTGAATAAAGTCCTTAGTTTATTCTATTCACCCTTTAGGTCAGTTTTTCTAAAATCTTTCACCCCAGATTGAGTAAAAATTATTATGTTACATTAATATTGAGAATATAGATAGGTAAGTAGGTAGGTAGGTAGATAGATAGATAGATAGATACTTTGGTTGAGTTCCCTAGGAAACAAATTCTGAGGACAGATATTTGCAGGAAGTGTTTTGGGAGGTGCTGTCAGGATCAACAGCTGAGGACCAGATTCAGGAATTACTAGAGTAAAACAAAGTTGAATCATCAGTTCAAGCCTGATGAAGAAGAAATGAGCTCTGAAATTTGGAATAGAGACATTCAAGTTGATGCACTTAGATGCTTGAAACATCCCTGGGGCCCTCTGCGTCTTCAGAAAGGAAGTTCCAATCTTGATTAAAGGTATTGCACAGACCTCGGAATTTAATCTGACCTCCGTTATGATTTTCACACGTTGCCTTCAGCTGATGATCAGTCACCTCTGGTTTTCACTGTCTTCACTGTCTTTCTCTAGTACATCAGTGACTCTGCAAAAGCCATCCGATTCTACTTTTTAAACTACTGTTTCCTAAGGACCTCTCAGAAGTCTGAAATATTGGGCTCACTGGTGTGTTCCCTGGCACCTGTAACCTACTCCAGTTCCTCACCAGTGAACGTGTTGACAGCGACACTGCGGTGATGTGCCAGGAACTATCAGTGAGCCACCTGCCACCAGTGATGGGAGTCTTATTGACAGCTACTCTGAGGGCATGTCTCCTCAGGCCATTCCCGGTACCAACTGTCTTAAACAGAGTTTCCCAGGGAACGGATTCTGAGATAGAAATATATGTATGTAGGAATTATACTGGAGAGTGTTCTTAGGATCTACACCTGTAGGAGCAAAAATAAACTGGCATTGTGCAAAATGTTGAAAGACTCTACCTGCAGTGTTGGAGACTTAGGAGACACAGGTTCGATCCCTGGACCAGAAAGATCCCTTGAAGGAAAAAATGGCAACCCACTCTAGTATTCTTGCCTGGAAAATCCCATGGACAGAGGAGCCTGGAAGGCTGTAGTCCATGGAGTCACAAAGATTTGAACACTGAGTGACTGAGTGACTCGGTCAGTCGACTGAGTGACTGAGCAGCATGCACAGTATTGTGCAGAGGAAGGAGTTTAACTGCAATGCAATCTCATGCCCTGAAGGAGGGAATGGCAACCCACTCCAGGATTCTTGCCTGGAGGATCGCATGGACAGAGGAGCCTGGTGGGCTAAGGTTCATAAGGTTACAAAGAGTTGGACACGACTGAAGCGACCTAGCACGCATGCACATCTCAAGACAAACCTCAGCCGTCTCAGGAGCTGAGCAGGCTCTACAGAATTGCCCAGCTTTAAAACTAAAGGCCTGAGCCTTTATACTTCTGTATCAGCCAGCCACTGGAGTTGGTTGTCTCCAGGAGGGAGCATGACCTTGGGCTTCTGGCAGTTCCAAGAGGGCCTTGGTTGAGAACTGTCAGCTACTTCAGTCTTGAAAGGAGAATCTGGGTTGTGTTTTACAATATCATTGATAGACAGGTGATCAGTGTAACTGTAGCATTTATTCTGTGAAACAACAGCTACCATTACTACATGCTCTACACTGCATTTTGCTTTGTTTTGTTTTTTTCCTATTTCATTTGATTTATTTTCGTGGTTCTTATGGTGCACATTTTGAAAATTACAGTATTGGATTACAATTGGCAGGTTAGTGTAGGATGCTGTGAAAACACAAAGGTAAGGGTACTTGCTTGAAATTAGGAAATTGAAGAAGTCTTCCTCAATAAAGGCAAGATCAAATCTAAGCTAAACACAAAGAGCTAAAAGCACTCTACCTGTGTGAGTCCTTGGGCAAGGAGGAATGGAGATGGTGGGCAGAATTTCTGCATTTTCCTCAGCCCTGAATTTCTCCTGTGTTGTGTTAGAAACAAATGTATTTCAGTGACCTAGAAATGAAAGGCATCTCTTCCAGGCTTGCCTCGAGCCAGCAGTTTTAAGCCATTTTACTGTTTCTTAGAAAATAACAGCAGTAGAAGAAACCAGGCTTGCATGGCTATTTGGGACACAACCATTGTTTTCCTCTTGTATTTATTTTAGGGAGTAGGTAAAGGGGCACCGTAGTCCCTCCATATCTATGATGGGATGGGGATTGGGCTGCGTATTGATTCCAGGATCCTGCTTGGATCCCACAATCTGTGGATGCCCAAGTCCTTTACATGAGATAGCACGGTGTTTGCATATTACCTATACGCATTCTCCAGTATAGTGTAAACAATCACTAGATTACTTATAATGCCTAATACAATGTGAATGCTATCTAAATAGTGATAAATACAATGTAAATAGTAACTGGCATGCAGATAAACTCAAGTTTTGCTTCTTGGAATGTCCCAGAATTTTTTTCCCAAGTATTTTCTGTTTGAGTTGGGTTGAATGTATATGTGATTGTGGAATCTATGGATCTAGAGAGCTTCCTCATGCCAACTGAGTGACCGCAAGGCCTCTGCTCTCCCTGACTTGATTTGATTGTTTTTTTCCTCCTGTCTTTGGGAGGGTTTTTATGTTTCAGGACATGATTGAGGCTTTGGGTCCTAGTGGAATACCAATTTTGTTTTTCCAGATTTAGTCTGTTATTTTTGTTATTGTTGGTTATGTCAGTAGAAAAAAACCTCTTACTTCATCTTTCATTAAGAAGTGACTCAGCAATTGCAATTTAATGGGATATTTCCCCCTAATTTTCATGGATAAAAAATTTTAACTCTGTCTCTTTAAAGTTTCTTTTCCCTCAAAATTTAATTTCTACTCTTTGACTGAATATGTACTTTAGATCCAAATTAAATAGAGTCTGTATTTTTAATTTCTCTTGTAATTGGGAATAAGTTAAAATTAGTAGTATTGAATTTTCACTTCACATATTTTTGTAATAATAACATCCTCTCTGTTTCCCTGCTCTCAAAAAAAAAAAATTGAATCCTACATGAAACAGGGACAAATGGCTCATGTTTAATTCAAATTAAATAAAATATGAAAAGGTTGGTTTAAAAAATTATGTTTAAATTTTAGTGATAAAATTTCCCATTCAGGAGCTGGAAAGCAGAAGTGAAACAGATGAAAAAGCATCCTGGGTTTAGGTCTTCATTAGTTGTGAGATTTTGGCCTGTTCTCTAAAAGAAGGATTAGATTAGGCCCCATGAGGGCTTTTCCTATTCAATTTATTTGTGACTTTATGAAGTCGCCTCTTTGAACACTGTCTTAACACTGATGTGCCTCAGGTGGCTAGTGATCTTATAGGTCAGCTGATTCCTAGCCATCCCCTCAAAGCCTGCCTTCATCTGGATCCTAATTTAGTTTGGCATTCTCCAGTGATGTAAAAGGCAACTCGTGCTGGGCAGCCTTCTTGGTGGCCCCTCATCAAAGGTTGACAGCTCAGCCGCCTTCCTGTTCCAGAGCATGGACCCTTGCTGGCACTGAACTGAGACTGATAATTTTTCTACCTCTAGGATCTCATTTAAACCCAAACTGCCATCCCCAAGGTGTATTATTTGGTCGTCTGTCAGACTCATCGACAACAGTTATTTTAACTTGAAACAGAGATTTTAAATGGAGGAGAAGTAAGTTTTCTTTTCTAGTGTTAGATTATCAATCAGTCAGTTAGCTCAGTGTCTTTGTGACCCCGAGGACTGCAGCATGCCAGGCTTCCCTGTCCGTCACCTGTTCCTGGAGCCTACTCAAACTCATGTCCATCGTGTCAGTGATGCCATCCAACCATCTCATCCTCTGTTGTTCCCTTCTCCTCCCACCTTCAATCTTTCCCAGTATCAGGGTCTTTTCAAATGAGTAGGTTCTTCACATCAGGTGGCCAAAGTACTGGAGCTTCAGCTTCAGCATCAGTCCTTGCAATGAATATTCAGGACTGATTTCCTTTAAGATGGACTGGTTGGATCTCCCTGCAGTCCAAGGGACTCTCAAGAGTCTTCTCCAGCACCACAGTTCAAAAGCATCAATTCTTCAGTGATCAGCTTTTTTTATAGTCCAACTCTCACATCTATACATGACTTCTGGAAAAACCGTGGCTTTCACTAGACAGACCTTTGTTGGTAAAGTAATATCTCTGCTTTTTAATATGCTGTCTAGGTTGGTCATAGCTTTTCTTCCAAAGAGCAGGTGTCTTTTAATTTCATGGCTGCAGTCACCATCATCAGTGATTTTAGAGCGCCCCAAAATAAAGTCTCTCACTGTTTCCACTGTTTCCCCATCTATTTGCCATAAAGTGATGGGAGCAGATGTCATGATCTTAGTTTTCTGAATGTTGAGCTTTAAGTCAACTTTTTCACTTTCCTTTTCACTTTCATCAAGAGACTCTTTAGGGGTTTTGTTTTTTTTTTTGCTTTCTGCTATAAGGGTGGTGTCATCTGCATATCTGAGATTATTGATATTTCTCCCAGCTATCTTGATTCCAGCTTGAGCTTCATCCAGCCTGGCATTTCTCATAATGTACTCTGCGTATAAGTTAAATAAGCAGGGTGACAATATACAGCCTTGATGTACTCCTTTCCCTATTTGAAACCAGTCTGTTGCTCCATGTCCAGTTCTAACTGTTGCTTCCTGACCTGCAAGCAGATTTCTCAGGAGGCAAGTCAGGTGGTCTGGTAGTCCCATCTCTTGAAGAATTTTCCACAGTTTGTTGTGATCCACACAGTCTTTGGCATAGTCAATAAAGCAGAAATAGATGTTTTTCTAGAACTCTCTTGCTTTTTCCATGATCCAGCAGATGTTGGCAATTTGATCTCTGGTTCCTCTGCCTTTTCCAAATCCAGCTTGAACATCTGGAAGTTCACGGTTCATGTACTGTTGAAGCCTGGCTTAGAGAATTTTGAGCATTACTTTACTAGCGTGTGAGATGAGTGCAACTGAGCATTCTTTGGCATTCCTTTCTTTGGGATTGGAATGAAAACTGATTTTTCCAGTCCTGTGGCCACTGCTGCGAGTTTTTGTTAAGGACCACAAAGTTAAGAGCAGGTGGGAGCCCACCAGTGGTGAGCCAGGCAGGGGTCACTTCTTAGAGGTCCCCACAAGACATACCCAAACATTCCCTTTTCCTGGCTGCATGGCACCATTCATTAAAAGAATTTCAGGGTGAAATTTCAGCTGTGTGATCAGCCAGACCCTCTGTCTGCAGTGCTCCCACCCTTCTTTAGTGCTATATTAGAGAAATAGTCATCGTTTAATGACCCTTACTTTAAAGACTTTCTTTTCCCAAAGAGAAGCAGCTGATCTTTGTTAAGGTCACCATTACAGCATCACAGACTTACTGGGACCAGGAAAACCCTGGAGGTCATTCAGTGTTTATCAACAGAGGACACTGTTGCTACTTCTCCTTCGTCTGAGATTGCCTTCCAGCTCTGCAGAAAGTCAGTATTGCTGGCCCCTGGGCTCTAAATAGCACAGTACTGTCCTCCTCCACTCAGTCACTGTGAAAACTAAATTTCCAACTAATTTTCCTAAATTTCCTTGGGGTGTTAAGAATGATACCTTTCCCCCACCATCTCCAACCACAGAGTGCAATTTGCAGATGGAGAAACCGGGGCCCAGATGGATGATTATAATTTGCTTCTGATGAACCAGCTGGTCATGGGCAGAACCAGGCCTCTGGAATTCTAGTCCAGGACTCTTAGAGTGGTAACTCTTCAACTCCCTCCCTCAGTTCATTGAAAACTGAAGTACATCTGCGACCATATTGGATTACTGATTTAAAGTCTTCTTATTTGTGCTTTTTCCTGAATGACGAGGAAAGATAGGAAGCAGAATGACGGTTGAAAGGTGAAGGAAGCTTGTTAGAATCAGGTAGACGCATCCACAGAGCTGGGATGTATGAAAAGAAAAGTGACAGGCAGCACCAAGCCGGTCTCCTGCAGCTTCAGGTGGACGTGCCCTCACTAACCACTGCTGCTCATCCAGAAACATGCCACCCCGTCTGTGGGCTGGGCACCCACTACTCCAGGCAGCTGCGATGACGAGGCACGCACCTTCCTCCATGAAACATTAACTCAAAAGGGAAGACAGCACTTAAAGACAGGGCCATAAACAACTACAGCCAGCATCTTCTCACAGCTATTCTGTGCCAGGCACTGCCAAGCACTTAACAATTACTGTCTCATTTAATCTGCCTTGGATTGCTATGAGTTAGGTACTATCATTATTTCCATTTTTCAGATGAGGAAATTGAGACCTAGAAGGTGAAAGGGATTTGCCTCAGGTGAAAGGGATTTGCCTTGGAAGGTATATTATACTGCCTGATAGCTGTGGCAGGTAAAATGTATTTTAAAAGCCACATAAAGAATGCATAGAAATAATGAGACAGACCATCTTTGCTCCTGTCTGAGAGTCAGATATAGACTTTATGTTTCTTATACAGATAAAGCTTCTCTTTGAGGGATATCCTCCTCTCTACACCCTGTTCTCTTCCCAAAAGCCCAGAGATACTGACTCTGGGGAAGCAGTTCCTTGGGCTCAATAGTGTCTCTTTGATCACAAATTCAGATTGATTGCTCTCTATTTTCCTTTAGGTCCCCTTTTAAGATGGAGATAAATTAGCAGTCTCAAGTGAACTCCAGCAGAGTCATATCCATTTGAGACTGTCACAATACAAGAGATTTTAATAATCAAGGAAACTAGCTGATTGCGTCTGCTCCACCCAGATATTCCATGTACACCCCTCCTCCAACTCAAGCCCCTAACACCTTGGAGAGGAGGTATAACCTCATTATTTGACATTTTCTCTTTTATTAAACTTGACAAAAGCTGCTAAAACAAACTCAAAAGACAAAGTGATGGACATGTGTTATAAAATAAACATTAAATAGAGGTTGATCTACAGAGCATTTAAGATTTCTCTATATGTCTGTTTGTCTATCTATCTGTCTTCCCCATTGGCATTCTGTAACACTGATCCACATAATTGTTCATTACAGTTGAAGCCTAATGCTAATATTGCTTATCAGAACTGAATTGTTTAAAAATTTTTTTACAGGGTCGTCATGTCAAAACAGGCCAGCTGGCAGCCATTAAGGTTATGGATGTCACAGGGGTAATGTATCTTCATCTTGCCATCTCAAAGTTGTTTTATATATTTGTCATAAGAAGTTAGTGATAGAGAAAAATCACTTTTGGAAATAGAATCTTTTTAGACATCTAAGATCTTCTCTATGTTTGCTTAACATTAAGAGTATTCAGCAATTAACTGAGATGACCATGGGTAAATCATTCTAATTAGATACCTACACACTGCCTTAAGTAAGTCAGGATGAAGAACAATGTGTGCCAATGATTTACATAAACACGACCGAGGACATTTGCATATGAAGACAAAACATGGATTTGAAGGTATTAAGAGAATAATACTGAGATTACACTGAAGAGGTGGGTCTTAACAGTTTTCCCCAAAGTCCACCTAACACTGGAATAGGCAAGAGTTTGGATGACTCTAAAATCCTAGTAGGATGTATAACATGAATATTTTCTTCTCAAAAATATTATGGACCAAATATTCACCGTACGCACAAATACTTATTATTATTGAGCAACACTGAAATAAAATTTCTGCCTAGATAATCAATCTAAGCAAATCTAATCAAAGCAATCTAAGAAATAGACTTTATTTTAAATACAGTCTTATGCTTTCAATCCATTTTGCTAGACCTATTTAAAATATTTTAATGCCTTTTCTAGAGTACAGAGCAAATATCAGACTTGAAAGTCTCACTGGACATCAAAAGCATGTCAATGATTTTCTATTGTCCTGGGAATTTTTCTAAAGATGTCTGTCAGCTGTACATAAAAGCTAAAAGACCACAGTCTTCCATTTGTCTCAGAAGTGGATTACTTAGTGTAAAGAGATGTGGAATGAATAGGTCACACAAAGATATCAAGAACTAGTATACAAATAAGAAATACACACAGTTTGTCCATAAGTCAGACTTCAAGCCATTTCTTCTTTGGTCCCATTTGTCACCTTTGATAAGTATACATTATATGCTATGCTATTAACCATGATACTAATTTTCATTTATACTATACATTTTACTGACTTCCTTTCCTTAGTTATTTTTTAATCTGAATTCCTCCTTATGTTATATGCAGTTTTAAAATTATATACATTTTAACAGGTAAAAATTTTGTTTCCATATGTTTAGAACCACTTAAAGTACTCCTTTCTTTTATATGCTTATATGCATTATTCAAATTTTAGAGCTTGCAAACCTTCTCAAATATTCATCCCAATTAGTTTATTAATTCACCTGGCCTTTACTGAATAAGAAAAATGCTTATAGATTATATTAATAAGGTTTAGTTTCTGCCACTTGCAAAAAAAAAATTAAAATTAACAGAGACTTAGGCATGATGAAAGTGTTATACCCTCACATGTAAAAGAGGTTTAGAGTCAACAGCCCAGAAATGTGTAGCAGCAGGGTGACAGAGTAGGAGGGTGTTTTTATCTTTCTGTTCCACCATTCTGACACATAGCTTCCATACTTAAGGTAAGTTCCATGACACAAAGTGGTTGTTGGATTTCCACTGATCACATTCTTTGGCAGGCAAAAAACAGGTGGGTAGGGTGGGGAGAGAGTTGGTGGGAGAAGAGGATACAGAATATAGCCCCTTCAGCAAAATTCTTTCTACTTAACATACAACATTTCTATTTACTTTTGCTTTCTTTGGCTACCTCGCTGCAAGGGAAGCTGGGAAATGTAGTCTTTCATCCTACCAATGTGCCCAGTTTATTTGGGTTCTATTATTAGTCAGGAGTGAAGGGAGAATGTGTTTTTTATTAGCAGGGTCTGACACAAAAATCAAGAGCAGATACTATCAGTCTCTACACAGAAACCCATTAGAAATGTGTAAATCTTTCACAAAGCTCCCAGCAAAAATCAAGTAAGAATTTATTTTGCAATTCTGCTGAAGTTGTACTACTGTATTTTCCTTGGATTGAACAGGATCTCTACATAGTGCAGCACACTTGGCAGTTGAACAACTAATAGATGTGGATGGAGTCCAAGACATTCACGCTGTAAAGTTCTGTTGTGTGGGTCTGCAGAGAACTGCAGTTGAGTTCCACTGACATCTTTAATCTCAGTGCACAGTTGTGCTCAGAGCTGTATATTGATGCACAAAGTATGACTTGAGAGCTCTGAATATCACTTTTCTATTTCTGTTTGTGAGATTTTAAATTGCTCAAAGAATTACTTACTATTCCTAGACCTCACTCCAGTACTCTTGCCTGGAAAATTCCATGGACGGAGGAGCCTGGAAGGCTGCAGTCCATGGGGTTGCAAAGAGTCAGACACGACTGAGTGACTTCCCTTTCACTTTTCACTTTCATGCACTGGAGAAGGAAATGGTAACCCACTCCAGTGTTCTTGCCTGGAGAATCCCAGGGATGGGGGAATATGGTGGGCTGCCGTCTATGGGGTCGCACAGAGTTGGACATGACTGAAGCGACTTAGCAGCAGCAGCAGCAGATCACCTTGCTTGGAAGAAAAAAAGGTACATGGCAGTTTATCCCAGAGTATGTATTTTCAGTTTAAGCTATGTTAGTTAGCCTCTCTACACTGGGTTTAACAAGGCAACTGAACCCTACAGAAGATGATATAGAGACAATTTCCTCAATTCTCCCCAGGATGGTGAAGAGCTGGCACCATTTCAATGCACAGGAGAGTCAATCCATCGCGTACAATGGATGCTTTATAGTATGTGGGCTTGATTCTCTTGGGGAAACCTCTATTGAAAGGGCTGGATAATTCCCTGTTTTAGCGACATCATTGACCATTATGTAACCACTGACCCTTAACAAAGGCAAACATGGATACACATCGGGAAATGGTTTTCTTATTTCCCATGGTGTATGATCCAGCATCAAATGACTGTTGTGTCACTCCTGTGCACATCATAGTCAACATAAGATTTCCTTTGTGAAATTCATGTGGTATCCTCAGAAAACAATCTATTTCATTTTGCCATGTTGTCTTTTGTGTATTATAGAATGTTGTAAAAGCTCCTTACCAGTTATTATAATTGTGCTCATTATAGCTGCCCCGAGATGAATTCTCAAAGGTCGCCTTTGTTAATTGTTTGCAAAGATCTACTAGAAAGTTACTATAGATTATTGTAATGAAACTGATAAAACTATAACCTTGAAATCAATTTTTAAATTATTTTTATTCTATGCCATGTCCTTTTTAAAGAAAAAAGTAACAGAAAAACTGAATGTAATATTTATATTCTTTAGTTTTAAAGCTGAGACACTTCCAAATTTCCCCATATTTGCTTCAGAATTAGGGCTTAAACTCAGTCTTTGAAGTTCTTTTGGTTTCTGAAATAATTATGAGAATTTTTGCATTTCAGTGTTTTCTGGGGATTCATTCCCAGCTGGATTTGTGTACTTTAATTAGCTAAACAAAACTGTATCCTCTATGGTAGTGTTCTTCATAGTGGACAGCTAATATCTATGGACTTTGAGCATGCTTGAGGTTCTCATCAGAAATGCAGAAATACTGGGCTTGCTGCAGAATTTCTAGTTGGAGCCTCAGAACTTGCCTTTTCTCTCTCTCTCTTTTTTTTTGAAAAGCACAGAATTTTTTTATTTCTTGCTTTTTTTTTCTTCTAAGTTTGTTGAGATATAACTGACATACAGTACTGTTTAAGGTACACAGCCTAATGATTAGGCTTACAAATATCAAGAAAAGATTCTACAATAAGTTTAATAAAACATTCATCATCTCATATAGATACAAACTTAGAGAAATGGAAAAATTTTTTTTCTTGTGATGAGACCTCAGGATTTACTTTACAACAGTCATATATAATAGACAGCAGTGTTAATTATATTTATCATGTTGGATGTTACAGTCCTGAGAAGCACAGAATTAGTTCAGTCCGGGGAGATGATTCTGGTTTAGTCAATTCACAAATTAAGTTTGTGTACATTTCATTTGTTGTATAACCTCTGCAATTTCAGTGAATAAACCACTCTTCATTACTTGTGCAAACATAGCTAAAATAACCAGATGACATCTTTGATGTACATTAATTGTTACTGAGGTTCCTTTACGTCTGTGTTTAGCAATATTAGGCCAAACAAGGAACCGCTTATAAACAACACACTTCCTTTAAAATTCTGGATGTTATCTGAAAAGATCATCTTTTACAATTCATGACTAAACTGGTAAAATCAGAGAATTCCTCGTCAGACAGAAATGGCAAATAATCAGAGGAGTAAAGAAGTAAGCGTTGGAAATTTTCCGTGGTGATGCCTGCCAATCCCTGATGGTCTGGAGTGTGGCAGACTCTGCCTTTGCTACAGACTCTTCAAGATCTTCATGGACACCAGAAGAGCACTTTTCTAGGGTCTTGTATTTACTGTTTCTGGCCAAGTATGAAGAGACTATGATTCTTTGATAACCCTGCAAATAATCTCCATCTTCATTTGGATCAAAATGTCTGGTTTTACACAAAATTTCTAGTTTACCTAGTCCCTTTACAATGATACCTTGAAGCCCAAGTAGGGCTTGATAACATAATAACTTAGTATTGTAGGCTTTCATCTTAACAATGACTGGTTATGATCATTACTCAGGACATGTTGGGTTTTAATACCAAAGCCCCACTCAGAATGGATGAAGCTGAAAACAGAATTTATTGTTTTGTGTATATTTGGAAAAAAAAAGAAAAGCTCAGCAGGGTCTAGGAAATCACGTGATTAGTTGGGAATTGTGTATCTCTCCATCTCTGGACTCTGCTTTCTTTCCACCACCAGCTGCAGGCTCTTGTTCTAATTACCTCATTGCCCTTAGTCTCAGCAAGAGTGCAAGTCTCAATATCAGTGGCCCTGCTAGTGTCACCTCACCATCCCACTGCCAATTCTGTTTCTCTTGAGCCACATCTGGTCACTGGTGGCACTGATGGTGAAAAATGTGCCTGCAGAGCTGGAGACCCAGGCTCTATTCCTGGGTCAAAAAGATCCCTTGGAGAAGGAAATGGCAACCCACTCCAGTATTCTCGCCTGGAGAATTCCGTGGACAGAGGATCCTGGTGGGCCACAGTCCATGGAGTCACAGAGCTGGACATAACAACTAACAGTGGAAAGGAGGCTTCCTCAAAGAAAAACCGGTAACTGTTAAGATCAAAGGGTAGGAAGGATGTTGAGCAGGGAAAAACAAGATAATTATATTATTATGTGATTATATCATTACAATCAACGTTATTTTAAACTGATTTAGTCCTTAAATAAGGTGCCTCTCAGTTAGATTTTTTTCTGTTTCAGCCTGAAATAATAATAATGGTAGCTAACACTGATGGAGTCATTATTATTGATGGAGTCAGAACTATTTAAAATATTTTTTGTATATTGATTCACTGAATGCCCTCAATAACCACCAGACTTCATTATTAGCTTCCTTGTAGAGATGAGAAAACTAGGCATATCAGGTTTCTGGTTCAATGTAACATGTAAATGATGGAGTGAATATTTCAACCTGAGTATTTTAACTCTTTAAGTCCACCCTGTTTATCACATTGCCTTAGGTCTTCAGTTAATATAGAAGGATATTTAATATTAAATTTAGTGTGATTTTTAAAATTAATTTATTCAATAAACATTTACTAAACACCTATTTTATGACAGACACTAGAAATTCAAAGATGAAAAAGTGGTTCTTTGCCTGAAGGGAGCTTACACTAATACAACATCGCCCTAAATATTTGTAAGTAAAGCTAATCCATTTTATAATAAAGTCATGAAATTATACAATTATATATAAAATTTAATGTGACAGTGAGGGGTAATAATTAAGCCCAGGAGGACAATCAGACAAAAATGTTTCTGTCTACAAGAAAACAGCCTGTGCAAGGCATGGCGGCTGAGAGAGTATGCAGCATATTCTGGAAACTGTTACCTGTTCACACACGTGTGTGTGTGTGTGTGTGTGTGTGGAGTCACTCAGTCGTGTCTGACTCTTTTCGACTCCATGGACTATATCCCACCAGGATCCTCTTTCCATGGGATTCTCCAGGCAAGAATACTACAGTGGGTTGCCATTTCCTTCTCTGGGGCATCTTCTTGACCCAGAGATGGAACCTCTGTCTCCTGCATTGCAGGCGGATTCTTTACCATCTGAACCACCAGGGAAGCATTACATAGGTTAGTTTCAGGATAAAAATAGTTGTGAGGAGAGAATGATACAAGGTTACACTGTACAGGTTAGGGCCAGGTCATGAAGGCACTGGGTGCTATGGCAAAGACACTGCAAGGTTTTCACTTTTCAATTTTTCCAATAAAACCCTTAGATCAAGTAGGCTTAGGCAAAAACCCGTTATATGGAAGAGATATAGGAGGGTTGTTTTATACAAGGGGGGGAGGCTGTCAGTCCTGGCCCCTTCTTCACACCACTGCTACAGCCAGTGTGTTTAACCAGAAGTTAAATAGCAAAGTAACATGATGGGATTTGCCTACTAGAAGGATGCAATATAAGCCCTGCTTGACTGAGTTTCTATTTTTGTCTTACTTAACTGAATTCCTGTGGGTGAAGCTTTCAGCCAATCTCCATCTCTCTTTAAAGAGTAAGGAAGCGGCCTTCTCCTGGTAGCTTCTGGTAGAGTTCTTTGTCCATAGTTAATGGACTCATTGAATGTTTGCTGAAATTGGACCAAGGAAAAAATCTTTTCTTCTTGGGTTATTTGGAAGAATTAGAGAACATACTGCTCCAGGCACTTTTGGTTCTTCCCTCCCAAAGGGGGACAGTTCAGTGGAGTGATTGGTAGCATAGAACATAATGTTGGTAACAGCAATAACAACAGCAGCCATAGTCAAGAATGAAGATTACTACCATTGATTGCTTACTATCTGCCAAGCATTGTTCTTAGTGCTTAATACAACATATACTAACTCACTTAGTCCTTGAAACAATTCCCATTAGAGGAGCAAGCTAATATATCCATTTTACAAATTAGGAATTAATTGAAAGCATAAAAATTGAACATAACTTGCCCAAGCTTCACAGACAGTAAACACCAGAGTTAGAATTCAAATCCAGCCAGTCAGGGTGTACCCCCCTTCTCCACAGCCCTGTTATTAGAATGACAGATGGGGATGGGCTTTGCAGGAGCATGGCCTTCAGATTCAGGTAGAGCTGAGTTCACACCCCCTCCTCTCCTTACTCTCCTTGAACAAACTTTTTAACTTTTCTGAATCTCATTTTTTCTTATCTGTTAGATGCAAATACAAACATTGCAAACTTGTTTTGAGATTAAATTTATATACTATCTAGTGCCTGGTACATAACATTCCCTCAGTATATATAGGTCCTGGTGAGAGACAGTGAATGCCTGAGTGGGACATTCAACAGGAATGAACAGAGGATGTTATAATGCGCATTGGACTTCTATACTGGGATGGTAGCCTGTGCTATGAACCCCATGCCGCGTGTGGCACGAGTGGGTTAGTTCATTGTCAGTATGTGTAAATAGCTTGAATCAGCCCAGTCTTCACCACCTCGAAGTTATTAGTTTTACCCTGAACAATGGGGAGCTGTCAGATTGACTTACTCTAGAGCGGAATCCAAAAGAGAAAGTGAGGCTAGAGTCCAGAAGCTAAAGACTGAAGTGAAAAGTGAAAGTGAAGTCGCTCAGTCGTGTCCGACTCTTTGCGACCCCGTGCACTGTAGCCCACCAGGCTCCTCCATCCATGGGATTCTCCAGGCAAGAATACTGGAGTGGGTTGCCATTTCCTTCTCCAGGGGATCTTCCCAACCCAGGTCTGCATTGCAGGCAGACGCTTTAACCTCTGAGCCACCAGGCAATCACAATAATTCATTTATTCATTCACTAGGAATGAATGAATGTGCTCTCCTCTGGGGTAATGGTAGTGAATAAGACAGACAAGGGTGCTATCTTCTGGAATCATAAATTCCAGTGTGAGTGAAAGATACTTAACAAACAGTTGAACCGATATATAGAGTTCTGATTAACTTTGAGGGAGTATACAGAGAGTATTAAGGGAGAATTTAAGAAGGAAACTCACTTATCTTGGTTGCCAGTGCATTTGTTCCCCAGTAAAATGACTATTGTTGTTGTGCAGTTTGCTAAGTTGTGTCTGACTCTTTGCAACCTCATGGACTGCAGTGCCAGGTTTCCCTGTCCTTCACCATCTCCTGGAGCTTGCTCAAACTCATGTCTGTTGAGTCAGTGATGTCATACAACCATCTCATCGTCTGTCACCCACTTCTCCTGCCTTCAATCTTTCCCAGCACCAGGGTCTTTTCCAGTGAGTCAGCTTTTCACATCAGGTGGCCAAGGTATTGGAGCTTCCGCTTCAGCATCAGTCCTTCAATGAATATTCAGAGTTGATTTCTTTAAGGATTGACTGGTTTGATCTCCTTGCTGTCCAAGGGACTCTCAAGAGTTTTCTCCAGCACCACAGTTTGAAAGCATCAGTTCTGAGGTGCTCCAGACTTCTTTATGGTCCAACTCGCACATCTGTACATGACTACTGGAAAAACCAGTTTTGACTATACACACCTTTGTTGGCAAAATGATGTCTCTGCTTTTTAATATGTTGTCTAGGCTTGTCATAGCGTTATATATATGTATATTTTACATATTCCTTTACATTATGATTTATCACAAAATACTAAATATAGCTCCCTGTGCCATACAGTAGGATCTTGTTGTTTATCCATCCTAAATATAATAGTTTGCCTCTGCTAATGCCAACCTCCCAACCCTCCCCGCCAGATCCTCCCTGCTTTGGCAACCACAGGTCTGCTCTCTGTCTGTGGGTCTGCTTCTTAGAGGGTTCATTTGTGTCATATTTTGGATTCCACATGTAAGTTATATCATACGGTATTTGTTTTTCACTTTCTGACTTACTTCCCTTTGTATGATAATCTGTAGGTTCATCCATGTTGTTGGAAAAGCTGTCTTATTGATGATAGAGTTTAGCCAAATAAATGAAATATTCCTAGGGTTAGAACCTATTTTATAAATTCGTAGTTCTCTTGGGAGTCATATATCAGTGCTGGCATGGGTATGAGAAGGATGCATGCCACCCTTGTCATATTTGCTTCTCTAGGGGACACCACTTCCTAGTAGAGAGAGAGCAGGTTAGCCTAGGATGAGGTGGTTGGATGGCATCACCAACTCAATGGACATGAGTTTGAGCACACTGGGAGACAGTGAAGAACAGGGAAGCCTGGAGTGCTGCAGTCCATGAGGTTGCAATGAGTCAGACATAACTTAGCAACTGAACAACCCCAACAAAGAGCAATGCAAACTGTCACTCCTCTCAGTTTGTCCTAGCTTTGACACTTCATGGTTCTCTTATCCTGGGCATGCTGCTTACTTTCCATTTATTTTATGTATGTTGCCGTGCTGTGTGTGGGTGTGTTCAGTCGTATTTGACTCTCTGTGACCCTGAGGACTGGTGCCTACCATACTCCTCTAAAATTCTATGGAATTTTCCAGACAGGAATACTGGAGTGGGTTGCCATTTCCTACTCCAGGGGACCTTCCCAACCCAGAGATCAAACCCACATCTCTTGTGTCTCCTTTACTGAAGGCAAATTCTTTACCACTGAGCCACCTGGAAAACCCTTTACAAGTGTAAATATGGATAATATCACTTCTCTCGTAAAGTTAGTATGAGAAGTAAATGTGGGTATTTATAAAGCATTTGAGATTAGTACATAGCACACAGTTGTTACTATTATGGCCTCTCTTGCATATATTTTTCATTTTTCTCTCCATAGCATCAATGATTCCTATAGTAAACCATATACCCTACCCCATCCAGGTAACAGGCCTTGGCAGTCACTGTTTCTGCCAGGAAACCAATGCCTTCTCAGTCACATCATATTATACTTTTTCTTTTCCCCTAACTGGATAGCTCCCACATGGCCTTTAGAACGCAACTCACACTTGGATTTCTTGGCTGTCTCCCCTGATGCTCCTAATTAGATAAGCTACTCGAACATCTCATGTTGATAATTTTGCATGTATCTGTATCATTATTTGATTTCCATTTGTGTTCCCCACGAGACTATAGTAAGTTTTACCATGGAAGAGCTTGAAAGTGTTATGTCCATTGTTGTATTAAAGTTAGCTCTCTATATTCACAGTGTTAGTTGAATCTGAGGTTGAAACCCACAGATATGGCAGGCTGGTTGCAGTGTGCCACTTTACAAAAGAGACTGGACCATCCGTGGGTTTTGGTATCCTTGGGGGTCCTAGAACCAGTTCCTTGTGGATACTGAGGGATGACTGTATTATACTATTATTATTACTGCTAATGTTATTTAGCATTGTGCCTGGGATAGAGCAGACAGATAAATATGTGTTGAATGAATTGATTTCATTTAGGGTTAACGTATATAACAAATCCAGTTGCTGCCTGGAGAATGCCATAGCAAGGTCTCAAATTCTAGCAATGCTGCAATGAAGAGATATGGGATTAGCTAAGTTATTGAACCACCCTGGGTCTGTTTCCTAAGACCTCCAACTCCACCTTGAGATAATTTTAGAGGATCCATACATGCTTAAGTCTCAATATTTAATATACTTTAGTATTAATATTTAATAAATTGATTTTTAAACCCTTCAAACTGCATATTATATACCAGCTTTGAACACACGAGAAAATGGCAGCTTCTCAGAGGGGCATGAGGGAAGAACAAATTGGGAGTTTGGGGTTAGCAGATGCAAACCATCATATATAGAAGGCATAAGCAGCAGGGCCCTGCTGTATAGCACAGTGATAACCAATATCCAGTGATAAGCCGTAATGGAACAGAATCTGAAAAAGAACGTGAGTAAATGTAAAACTGGATCACTTTACATCAGAAATTAACACAACCTTGTAAATCAGCTATGAAAGTGAAAATGTTAGTTGCTCAGTCATGCCTGACTTTTTGCGACCCCATGGACTATACCTCGCCAGGCTCCTCTGTCCATGGAATTCTCAGGCAGAATACTGGAGTGGGTAGCCATTCTCTTTTCCAGAGGATCTTTCTGACCCAAGGATCAAACCTGGGTCTCCTGAATTACAGATAGGTTCTTTACCATCTGAGCCACCAGGGAAGTTACAATCACCTATATGTCAATAAAATAAATTTTAAAAGAAAATGGCAGCCTCTTAGTTTGTACTCCAGGTTGCTTCATTCATGTGCAGAATGTCACTCAGTATCAGTTTTCCACTGAAATGGCAAGTCTTGCTATTTATGCAATTACATTTCTTAGGAAATGTAGATTTTCTCTATCCTTTGGAACCAAAACAAAACTGAAAATGACTAAGATATTGAAACTGATATGGGACTTGCAGTTTGTTTCAAAATTCTAAATTTACCTTCACTAAAATAACGACTTTGTTGTGATTAATTAACTTTATAACTAGGTATTACTTAAAGTTATAAAAATAAATGTTAACTGTTTTTAAAAGCATAGTTTTTATTGAGGCTAAATATTGGCATCCTGAATAGATTTTCTACTGGAGAAAGGGATTTCAGTGCTACAAATTATTAATTTTTTTTTCCAAAATCACACGTTAGAAGATGTCAGTAATCCCTGCAAATTCTATTAGTCTATAATTCTTTAACAATGAATTGTCTTCAAATTTCGTCACATTCAGTCAATAACAAAGATGAAAATGATGGACATGTTAACACAAATGCCTGCGTAATGCCAGCAGCCACTGTGGAGAGCAGCAGGTAGGGAGGAGCAGAGGTAGTTGTAGCTAGTATCCAAGCATATAGGATACAGGAGCATTTATCAGTCGGCACACCTGGTAAAGAATCCTCCTGCCAATGCAGGAGATGTAAGAGACACGGATTTGATCCCTGGGTGGGAAGGATCCCCCGGAGGAGGGCATGGTAACCCACTCCAGTATTCCTGCCTGGAGAATCCCATGGACAGACAAGCCTGGCAGGCTACAGTCCATGGGGTCACAAAGAGTCAAACATGACTGAAGCAACTTAGCACACATGCTCACCCCATCCTTTTTGTGAAGTTAAAACTGACCAGTCTCTTGGATTGTTGTAAGAATTACACAGGTTTATTCCTCTTCCATGGATTGAGAGCTGTGTTACCGAGCACACTAATATTAAATGTCTCATTAACTCTAGTTTTAAATCCTGCTATATTGTAGATTCTTAAAGTATGTTCCCCTGTGTAATAAATATGCAACTTAAAATCCCTCCTTTATCCCCTGAAATCATTCATAAGCAAATATTAATGGGTGCTAAAAAGCTCTTTTAATTGGAGGACCAAAGGCAGTTTTTCTTCAACCCTGACTTAAGGTGCTCGTAAACTCTTCTTTCATGATTTAGCAGCAGCTTTGGTGTTATCATTGTGGGTAATCACCCTTCTATCTAGGAGTTTTCATTTTAGAATTACAAACACTGACTTTGAAGTCAGACAAATCTTGGCTTTAGATCTTAGCTCTTACTTTTAATATAGGAATGTTCCTTGTGTGCATGTTCAGTTGTGTCTGACTCTTTGTGACCCATGGACCGTAGCCCCACCAGGCTCCTCCGTTTGTGGGATTTCCCAGGCAAGAATACTGGAGTCAGCTGCCATTTCCTCCTGCAGGGGACCTTCCTGACCCAGGGATGGAGCCTGTGTCTCCTGCACTGGCAGGTGGATTCTTTACCGCTGAGCCACCTGGGAAGCTCTAAAATAGGAATACACTCTCTGAAACTCATATTTCTTATTTGTTCAAAGGGATCATCAAAAACAGGTATTTCATAGATCTGTTTTAGATATTCAGTAACACACATGCAACCTATGGTACACTGGAGCATTACACTGGGTTGGCTTTGGCTGTATTTTATGACTGTGGTTGTGATCGTCATATAGCCATCAGAGGTAGTCGGTGGTTAGCAGGCATTGTCTGGAATCATCCTTTTCCTTGCATTTGAAAAGCACTGTTTCTTCACCTGTTTTATCATCCTCCTGATATGCTGGTTCTGGTTTTTCATATGCAAGTGTTCTCTCCAAGCAATTAGAAGTCTACTCCAATACACAGAAACTTTTCAAGTCTCCACTATATCACATTAGGTAATATCCCATTGGCCAGAGCAAGTCACAGGGCCAAGCAGAGATAAGCAGAGGGGATGGACTCCACCTTTTTATGTATTGTTGTTATTCAGTTGCTAAGTCTTGTCAGACTGTAGCACGCCAGGCACTTCCCTGCCCTTCACTGTCTCCCAGAGTTTGCTCAAACTCATATCCATTGAGTTGGTGATGCCATCCAACCTCTGCCATCTCATCCTCTGTCACCCTCTTCTCCTTCAGTCTTTCCCAGCATCAGGGTCTTTTCCAGTGAGGCAGCTCTTCATATCAGGTGGCCAAAGCATTAGAGCTTCAGCTTCAGCAAAATCCTTCAAATGAATGCCATCAGGGCCATTTTTCCTTTCAGTCTGCCACAAATACTAAGCAATAGATTCCTGTCATTTTAAGAAAAAATAATAATTTTCTGTATGTCGATAATAGTGCTCTGCTTAAATAAGCACTTAATCATTTCTAAGACCTGAGAGGTGACTTGGATAGGTATTCTTTTTCCCATTTATAGATGAAAATAACTGACATTCAGAGAGTTTAAATAGCCATATCTGAGTTTACATAATGAATCAGCTTGGACAAGATTTTTGAAGTCTTCTGATATGGTTCTTCCTAGACTATTAGACTTGGCTGATTAAAATTGCTCCCTTTTAAAATTTTCTTACAATTTTGATATCATTCTTTTGTTTTTTTAAATTATGACCCAATGTCATTAGTTTCCCAGTAAGCTTGATCCCTTTCCTTAATTCTTAAGACATAAGAATAATCCATTTATGAAATAGAAGAAAAGCTTCTTATAGCTTTGTAATCTAACTCTAGCCTCAGTTGTTTCTGTCTGTTGTTTTGAAAGCCTCATAACCCATCTTCTTCAATAGGCCATGTTGTAAGAGGTCAGACTGCTTGTGAAGGGGTTAAACAAGTTCTTACGGTCATAAGAAGTGCCTCCCTTTCAGTTTCACTGCATAACTTAAACGGCCATCAATGCCCTAGTCTAGAAATGTGTATAAACAGTAGCCCTAAAGGCCTGATAAACTGCCTACTCACTTAGGAGGTAAGATAAGATCAAGCTCAGGGATCTATATTAGAGCTACAATACCATGACCCACGGTGGTTCTGTAACTGTGTTTGCAACAGTGCAGTTTAAACCTAAAATTCAAGTTACTTACATTCCTGACCTCTTATTCTTGTTATTTATTTTTTGGTTGAGAAGATTAATAATAACATTTATTTTGTATTACATTTTATAACTTTCACATCTTCATTTAATTTTCACAAAAGATTAGGACATATAATACTATTACAAAATCTATGCTGCTGCTGCTAAGTCGCTTCAGTCGTGTCCGACTCTGTGCGTCCCCCATAGATGGCAGCCCACCAGGCTCCCCCGTCCCTGGGATTCACCAGGCAAGAATGCTGGAGTGGGTTGCCATTTATATCTCCATATAAATGAGAAAAATTAGACTCTAAAAGGTAGGTTACTTTCCTGGGATCATACAGCCAGAAAGAAGTGGGGCCCAAACTGGACATGCACCCCACCTGCCCCCTCTCATTTTCTTGACTCAATGCATATGCCTTCTTCATTATCTTGTTGCCTCAGTTTACCTTTGCAAAGCAATGGAGGATGTGCTGACTTCATTTTGGTCTCCCAGTACTGTTTATTTTGGACTTAATTTTATACTGAATTACACTGCTGTTTAACTGTTTCATAAGTCCTTGTTTTCCCAATGATAATGGTCAGCTTTGGGGGCACTTTTCCTTCTCTGCTTCTCCCATGTTAGCCGCTGTCCTATGGAGAATCTAGGAGAGCAAATACTCATAGAACCAGCCCAGCTTCTCAGTAAGAATGACCCAGGCTGAGCCTGTCCCACTGCTGCTGGAAAGTGATTGATGTTTTACTGTCTCATTTACTTGTTCCTTTAGTTGAAAGCACATGCCTGGTCACCCCAGAAACCCTCAGGTTTGTTTTCTCTCCTTGTATTTAGGCTTCCCCAAAGTACATCTGCTCCCATCCTATATTATCCATGATTATTTGGCCCTACGTGGTGGATTTCAAATAGCTAATATGCATGATCCTCAGACATTCTGAGGTCTGCTGCAGGAGCCTGCAGCAAGTTGAAGGACTGTGAAGGTCATTCTCTCCTTATACCTGTGGTGAAGAGGTAGGCAGTTTCTGATGGCCACAGGGAAGATTTCCTGGGTCAGCAGTATGCCATCCCCTCCCCCAGCCTCCTTCCCAGCCCTTCACTCCTCT
This sequence comes from Nanger dama, assembly GCA_917880005.1. Classification (NCBI taxonomy): domain Eukaryota; kingdom Metazoa; phylum Chordata; class Mammalia; order Artiodactyla; family Bovidae; genus Nanger; species Nanger dama. The sequence goes on from CAKJTW010000011.1 coordinate 40,521,570, forward strand.
TCTCCTTTCCAGTGTTAAGGCCACGTGCTTCTTCTTAGCTCAGCATCCCAAGCACACGTTCTATTTTGAGATTACCTACTCTTTGACTTGGATAGGCCATGTGATATGTAACATACTTCATTCTCCTAGGTTTGCAAATCTCCATCACTTTTTAGAAAAACTGATTTTTGTGTGGTCAGAAAGTGCCAGCATTTCACCACTTCTCTTATTTTTACCAATTCCTTTCAAGCTATAAGGAAGGCTACTATAAGTGGTTGGACATTTTATAGGTATTCACTTTTTTATTCATATTTATTCACAGGATTTTGCTCGATGCTAGGATATTATAAAGAGCTAAAGCAGGAAGGATCTCTTTGTTAATAGTTTTTATGCATTGATAGGGAAGAGAGGCTTCAGTCAAATGTTTAAATAGATAAATGTGGATTGCAGTTCTGGTAGGTGCTGTGAGGGAAGAGATCCATGATGATTTATGGGACTAGAAGCATGTCGGGCAGATCAGAGAGCTTTATTGGGAAAGGGGCTCTGGAGCTGACATTTGAAGGCAGGAGAACTTACAGTCCATGGAGAAGAGAGTCAAGACCAAGGGCAATTATGACTCAGGATGATCCTTATTACCTCTATTCCAGTACCAACAAATGTGCAGCTTTGGAGGTGGACAAGATATAGTGGGGAGACTTGACATTACCCAAGAGAATTGGAGAAGACATCCCTCAGGAGTATCCGTTAAACTCAATCAGGAATAATGAGTAGAAATTTTGTGAAGAGGAAGGGGAAAGGAGACACTCATGGGAGACTACAGAAGGGCCCAGCAATGTTGAGACTATGTAGCTGGAGGAGGCAAGAATACAGACAGGTACACACTGTGAGTGTTCTTTCAGGTAATGGTGATGTAAAATCTTACACTCCAAGATTCTTAGTGTTGCATCTAAAACAATCTTCCTGGGCTCAGAAATTTTTCTACCAACCTCAAAAATAAAATGCTATTTAAAGTCCAATTGATGTGTACACATCAAAATAAAATTGCGGGAGAACATGCACACCCTTCATTAGTGATGCCAGGTCTTCTAAAAAAGGCTCACGTTAGTGGACTCTGAATTGAAACTCAAAATGAAGTCTGAATTCGAAACTTACTCTGTCGGGGGTTCTTTCTTTTCACATCCATGGCACTACCACATGTCCCCTTTCTTTTCATGTGTACTTTCCTGAAGGTGAGATGGGTACTCCTGCTTTGTGAACATCCTCAGATCGAGAGAACTTACCCTTCCTTCCTTTCCCATCTGACTTTCATAATCTTCCACTGGGGACTTCAATAAAAGGAGACTTCAAAGAAAATGAACCTAACAAAATTTAAATTGAAGAGCCTGTACTTTTTTTTTCTTTTCACTTTTCTTAGTCTTCCTTGAACCAAGTATTATCAGTGATAGGTACTTGATGGACAAATTTCCCAGAGGCCTAGAATGAGTTTTATCTCAATAGCAAGTCTACCCTGATCTCTTCCAGGTGAAAAGATAAGGAATTTTTTTTTAATTATTATTATCAGGTTGCATATTATCAGGTTGGTTTGCTGTACAAACAGAAGACCCCTTTCAACTGCCAATGTGTTGTCTTGTAAATTCTTTCTTTGTAGTCAAGAGACAAAGTCAAGTAGTATGATAATAATGCTTGTTTGTTACCACAGAAGAAAAACTCAAATTTCTGCATAGTTGATATAGATCGTTATGAAAAATAGAATCCTACTGAAGACAATAGATTTTCATTACAGAATATTTATGGTTCTAACACAGGATGAAGAGGAAGAAATCAAACAAGAAATTAACATGTTGAAGAAATACTCTCATCACCGGAATATAGCTACATACTATGGTGCTTTTATCAAAAAGAACCCACCAGGCATGGATGACCAACTTTGGGTATGTAGGACTGTCCACATTTGCTTTTCTTACTTAAAAACCACCAAGGCTGAATGTTTCATTTCTCTATCCTCATTACTGAGTGTAATTAGGTACTTGTCCTTTATTCCATAGTTTCCATAACATTGTGTTTGCACCGTTTTCTCTCATTTCCTTGAATACCTGTCTGTCTTCTATCACTTAATGTGGACCATCCCTAAAGCTAGTTGTTAAGTTCTCTTTTTCCCCACAAAATGACTACCTTTATTGAATTTTCATTATACTTTAGGTACCATGCTATATTATAATATATATCTGTATACACACACACAGATACATGTTTACATTTATTTATTTGCTGTGCCACATGGCTTGCAGGATGTCAGTTCCCCAGCCAGGGACTGACCTGAGCCTTGGCATTGAAAGCACTGAGTCCTAACTGCTGGACTGCCAGGGAATGCCCACCACGTTATTTTCTTTTTATAAATTCTATCATTTATTCCAGCTTTTGAGGTAGACATTATTATCTCCATTTTGGGAGGTGAAAAAACCTGTATTTTTGCTTAAACACTTGATGACAAGGGAGCTTCCCTGGTGGCTCAGAGGTTAAAGCGTCTGCCTGAAAGGTGGGAGACCCGGGTTCAATCCCTGGGTCGGGAAGATCCCCTGGAGAAGGAAATGGCAACCCACTCCAGTATTCTTGCCTGGAGAATCCCATGGAAGGAGGAGCCTGGTAGGTTACAGTCCATGGGATTGCAAAGAGTCGGACATGACTGAGTGACTTCACTTTGATGACAAGGAATTTAGTAGCCTTTAGAGATGAGGAGTTTTTATAAATCAGTAAGAAAATATGTGAAATGATTAATGGAAAGATGGAGTTAAGATAAGGCAGCAATTAAAAATAAGAAATATCAACTACCAATAAAGATGTTTTTAAAGTACAATCTTACTAACAGTATAAATACAAAAGAAAACAAGAATTAGATACCACTTCTTAGCCAGTAAACTGGCAAAGGGTTGTTGTTTTTTTTTAAATGATATACTCAGGATGGACAGTCAGGTCCTCTGCTTATAGAAATGAATGTTGGTACAACTTTACTTAAAGACAGTTGGAAAATACACACACACACACACACACACACACACACACACACACACACAGATATATCTTTATCTATATTTAATCTCCCAAAGGAAATGCCTTACTTTTGACTCAATATTTTCACATACAGGAATGTATCCTAAATTTAACTACATAAAAATATATGCATTATAGATGCTAACCAATGGGGAATCACTTAAATAAATCCATTAGTGGACAATACTGAACCAGTTAAAGTGATGTAGATCTATGCATACAAATGGATGAACATGAACAATTATAGTAAGGATGTTTTAGAGCCTTTTTAGAGGCTATGATTAGATATAGCACATTTTCTTTTTTTTTTCAAAAAAAAGGACCAATATGTACACATATATTAACATGATGGGAATGTCTAGAATAGTGAGCACCAATAACATTGAAGATGTTTGTTTCTGGGTAGTAATTTCAGTAATTTAATTTCTGAAACTTTTTTCAGTGTCTTTCAAAATATATATATTTATTTATATTTAGCTGTGCTGGTTCTTCATTGCTGTGCAGGCTTTTCCCTAGTTGCAGTGAGCAGGGGCTGCTCTCTCGCTGTGTGAGGACTTTCTGTTGTGGCTTTTCTTGTTGCAGAGCACGGGCTTCAGAGCACTCGGGCTCGGTAGCTGAGGCTCCCAGGCTCTGGAACACAGGCTCAATAGTTGTGGCAGTCGGGCTTAATTACTCTAAGGCACGTGGGATCTTCTTGGTCAGGGATTGAAGCCTTGTCTTCTGCCTTGTCAGGCGGATTCCCCACCATTGAGCCACATGTCATTTTTATTGCTTCTCTTTGGGTTATCTTTGCTCCTTACAAAGACAAGTTCTGAGGACAAGGAATGTGTCTTTTGCATCTCAGTGTCTTAAACACCAGGAAGCGGCTGGGCATGTGATGCTGACAAAAGAGTTGTTTTATGAATGAAAGCAATATTATTGGTACACACTTGGTTGCTATTATTTTTATTGGTTCAAACTGATAGTTGCTACAGGTACTTCTGAAAGTTCAGCTCCCCTGTGGCCTATAGGTTCAGGAGGATGTGATGAGGTGGCATGAGTGTGACTATCTCTGTGTTCCCATAGGACTTCTGTACTGCCAAAAATCTAGCATTTTAGCAAGGATTCCCGCCATGCCATAAGCTGCAGCAGATGACAAGAGGAGAATGATAGCTGTTTTGATACTGTCTGCAGAAGCATTTTTAGTTTGCTCAGAGCTATGGCTCTAGATTAAAAGAAAGTATTAATATAGCTTTGGAATCACCTCCAGCTTATCACCTGACATAGCACCACTATTTCCAGATGAGTCACACCTACCTGTTAATATCACTCCTTTTCTGAGATGGGTCAGACCAGGTAGTTTTCTATTAATATTAAAATTTGGGCATATATATATATATATATATAGTAAATTATTGGTTGAGGAAGGCGAGGAGTGGTCAAGCAGGTCAAACTTTTTTCTTAAAACTGAGATTTTTAAGCTGGGGAAAAAAAAAATTAGTTGTCATTTATTTTACAGATCCCAGTGAAGCTAATTTCTTTCTCAGAACCTCCGAGCTCATTCAGGATGGACATAGAATAAGAATGCAGACATCCTGAAATATGATAGTGTAGCTTGGCCTGAAGTTCTGTGAAAGACATTGGAAGTTGTTGTTTTAAATGAGCAAAATTTGCAGTCCGTTTTCAGATTGGCAGTGGGAGGATGCAGCAAGCCTGTTTGCATCTGCAGGGTACAAACAGGAGGTTTGATGCTCTAGAAATGAGTCATTGCTTGCCAGTTCTCACCCTGGCCCATTGCTCTTGTCGTAGAGATGGCTCTGGTGGCTGGGAACCAGAAGCTTGCGTGTGTGTGTGTTCATCTATTCGCCCACTCATTCATTCATCCAACAAATACATATCAAGCACTTGTTAGGCGTGAGCCACTCTTCTAGACACTTAAGATAAGAAACATCTGTGAACAAAACTGATGGGAGCCCCTAGTTGCATGCAGCGCACATTCTTGCTACAGACCACAATCGTATTAAGTCAGAAAACGATTCGAAAAGCTGAAAGTGCATATGCCTAGAAGAGCAGGGAAAGGCTAATGAGGATGCAGGTAGGGGCTGCAGTGGCCAGGGGAACCTTTGTAGATAACTTTGAGCATTCCAGGCCTGGTGTTTTCAGGATTATCGACAAGGCCAATGTGACAAAAAGATGTGGGAGATGGGGCCAGATCAGGCAAGGGCTTACAGGGCATTGGTAGGATGTCGGCTTTTCCTCTGAGTGGGGTGGTAGCCACTCGAGGGTTTTGAAGGGGGTGGGGGAGAGAATCTGACTCACAGAGTGAAGGAGTCCCTCTGGTTGCTGGGTTGAGAGTAGGCCAGATGGGGGGCCAGAGGAGAAGGAGGAAGGACCAGGGAGGAGACTGTTTGAGCAAGCCAATCCTCTTCCTGAAGTTCACAAAAGGGCATTTGTAAGTAGTGATCACAGGCCACGTGAGGAAGACCCCTGCCTTCACATTCCATTTTTCCCACCTGCACTCAGATGCTGGTAGCAAAACAGTAGTTTTAGGCCCCACATCCTGCTTGGAAGCAGAGGGCCTCCCCTTTGTCAGATGCCCTTTTGTGCCTGTGCAGAGGACTGTTCTGACTATCCCCACTAGCTAGTCCATTAGCTTCTGTGTCACTGAGGTTGAAAATACAAAGCTATGAAATATCTCATAGGTACAAGAGCATCATTTCTTTTCATAGTTGTTCGATTTGATAAGAAATTCCCTGGTGGCTCAGATGGTAAAGTGTCTGCCTGCAGTGTGGGAGACCTGAGTTCAATCCCTGGCTTGGGAAGATCCCCTGGAGAAGAAAATGGCAACCACTCCAGTATCCTTGCCTGGAAAATCCCATTGACAGAGGAGCCTGGTAGGCTACAGTCCATGGGGTTGCAAAGAGTCGGACATGACTGAGCGACTTCAATTAAAGGCAGAACAGAAATATAATAGCTGGGAAATTAGTACCAGATCACAATATTGATGCAAACGTGGCTATAGAATATAATAGTGTGTACTGGGTCCAAGGCCTCTGACTCGTCAAACCACAGGCATTCTGTGTTAACAACAATGGCAAGTAATATTTATCACCTGCTTAATATTTGCAGAGTCATGTATTTTTTTGCATTGTCATATTATTTCAGTATATCTTCATAATTACTCTACAAATTAAATATTCTCATTATCCCCACTTTATTACAAATGAGGAAATTAGGCTCAGAGAACTTAAGAAGTTTGCTTGAGGATTCACAGCTACTGGGTGATGAAGCCAGAGTGTTAGCTAACCTCAAGCTGCCTGATGCTAGAATCAAACCCTGCATTCTTCTCCTTTTATTTGTGAAAAATAGTTTCAGAAGTTGCAAAAAATAGGTCAAAGGTTGGTGTTACAAGTAGGACTGAAGCTTTGTGTTTAAACGTGTATTTTGGCAGGGGCTTGCACACCACAACATGCAGGATCTTAGCCCCCTGCAGTGGGGGGTATGGGGTCTTAACCACTGGGCCGCCAGGGAAGTCCCTAAACAAATTTATTTTTGAGTTCACTATTCATTTTCATTCATGAAAATTTCCCATGAAAATTTTGTTTCCCTAGCTTTCCGAGAGGATAGCGAGAGCTGATAGCTGTTACTACAAAGATGGTATTTCTTAAGTCTTAGAAATACACTTTGAAAAGTACATTAAACCTTTTGGGAGTGTTTTAGCAAATAATTGCAAAGGTCACAGAGAGTTGACTCTTTGGGTTAATGGCATTCTTTTAGGATTACATTTCTTTAAAAATATTATTATGGATTAAATACAGACAGAGCCTGTAGCAACCAAGAGTAGCACTCTAACATTTATTCCCAGTTTTCAGACCACAGGAACTATTCCCCAGGTATTTCTTATGCTGTGGCTGGAGGCCAGAGGTTTGCACATATGCCACCAGCCAATATAAGTGCTGTTTTAGGTGTCTGATTGAATTATAATCTGTGTGAATTCTATCCGTCTTGTCACAGAGATAAACTCTTGTTTAGTCCCAGCTCTTTGTGGAAATACAACTACTTCTGATAATGGCCAAGTAATTCTCCCTTATCAACTGCTCAGGGCCTGATCCGGAAATCAAAAACGGGAGCTCTTTCAATAAAGATTCCGATCTCTCCGAAACAAGGCGCCCTGACACACAACACGGCCTCTCATTCTGCTCTGTCTCGGCAAAGAGAGGCCCTCCACTTTGCTGCGTGCCCTTCAGACACTGGGAGTGACAAGCCCTGTCTATTAAACGGGCAAATTTCCTCAAGTTAGAAAGCAAAATCACACATATTTTCCCATCTCTTTTGATACCACCACAATAATCACAGGGCTAGAATATCTTAGAAAAGGAAATAAATTTCTGTTTCGTTTCCAAAATGTAGGTTGGTCAAGTAAGATGGTGGCTCAAGTGGTGGTAAGAGAATCCTCCTGCCAATGCAGGAGACACAGGTTCAGTCCCTGGGTTGAGGAGATCCCCTGAGTAGGAAATGGCAGCCCACTGCAGTGTTCTTGCCTGGCGAATTCCCTGGACAGAGGAGCCTGGCAGGTACAGTCCATGGCGTCGCAAAGTCAGAGACGACTGAGTGACTGAGGACGCATGCAGTTTTATTACTAAAGAGTTCCCTTCCTTCGCATTTTCAACCTAGGTTATTTGTCTGGAGAAGTAACTGAGTCTTATTATTTGTGAGTGGAAAATTTTAAGATTGAGTAAATAGTAGGAAGAGTGATTGTACAGTTTCCCAGTCTTGGAGCTGCCCCACTGCATGAGCTATAGACACAGAATCTAAGTTGCTTAAATACAAACACAGAGCTAAAGTTACACCTGATTTAATACTGTGCAACTGAGCTTGAGTTCAGCTTTAATGGAGTCATTTTTATGAATTAATGGGTGATTAAGTGACAAGAGTGTGAAAATGATTTCTTTTTTATTCTAATGAATTTCATTTGAACTGTGCTTAAACTGCTTTTTACCTTAGCAAAGGTAGACTTGATGTATGCCCAAAGTTACTCTCTCTGCTCAGCAGCCATCCTCTGCTAAGCTTCCTTTTCGGCTTCCCAGGTGGTGCTAGTGGTAAAGAACCCACCTGCCAATGTGGGAGACGTAAGAGACTAGGGGTTCCGTCCCTGGGTCAGGAAGATCCCTTGGAGGAGGGCATAGCAATCTGGAGAAGCTCGTGGACAGAGGAGCCTGGCAGGTTGTGGTCCATAGGGCCCCAAAGAGTTGGACATACACGACTGAATCGACTTAGCAGAAAGTTACTCTGTTAATGGTCCACATAACCCTCTGGTTCCTATTCTAGATTAATTTTGAGTCAACGGCAATATTCCTATTTGCGTTACACTTCTCAGAATTCTCGACTACCAAGTTTCTTAGTCGTGAGTCCTAAGTCTTCTAAAGCCACTGTTGTTTTTTTCTTTTTCTGTTGTTAACTTTTCTGAAAACTTGTTCCCTGTCACTACCCGTAAATTCTTTCTAAGAGGCAGACTTGTAAATTTCATATAACCTTTGAGGTTAGTCTCTGATTTGATCCAAGGCTCAAATGGACATGTTATGATTTACCGCTAATAGGAAATACCCTTCAGAAGATCTTGCATGCTTTCTGAGAAATTTGAGCACCAGGTACCAAATCCAGGAGGCAGCTAACTTCTCTTTCCTTGAATGCTACCATGCTAACTCTGAGACGGGTCTCTCCTTAGACATGGGCGACCACAGAGCATTTCTAGCTGTCAGTTGGGCAGGTTTCTTGTCGCTAAGAAAACCAGCTGGCTTAGTACATTCAAACTCTGATTGTTATTCTCAAAATACTTATCCAGAAACTTTATTGATAAAATCTGAGATTTCACATCATTGGGGCTCATCTTTTTATCTATGGAACACTTAGAATTTGTAGTTACAAGCATTCTCTTTTCAAGTCTAAAAATATAATTCAGAAGCCAAAGGAGTTTTTGTTTCCCCAAATACATGCTGGTTTAAAAATAAATGCAAAAACCTGTTTAGTTTTCTCTGTTGGTTTCCCAATTTGAAATTGCCGACAGTTTCGCTGTTGCTTTATGGCAAAACAGTTTGCTTTACCTTTCCATCAGTTGATTGAAATGATAAATGTATACCCAGCAGTTGTTGTACCTCTGTACACACATTTTTTTTTTTATTGTGCAACTTAAACTACCTTTGGCAAATGAAGCTGCATTCTGTAACAAAGTACTGAGTTTGGGTTTTATTTACACCTTCATAAATCATGCAGATGGGATCTGTGGCTGTTCTCAGCTACACATGATAAAAATATCCTGTGCCTTGCTGATGTTTCTGGACCTTCAAGGTCAATAATAGGCTGATCCTTTGCAGACTTGTGAATTCTTAGAAGTTTATCTTCCTCCCCTTTTCTTAGAGTGTCTGTGCAATCGCTTGGTGCAGTTGTTGTTGCTTACTGAGTCGTGTCCGACTCTTTTGTGACCCTATGGACTGTAGCCTGCCAGGCTCCTCTGTCCATGGGGTTTTCCAGGCAGGAATACTGAAATGGGTTGCCATTTGTTTCTCCAGGGGATCTTCCCAATCCAGGGATCGAACCCAGGTCTCTTGTATCTCCTGCATTGGTCAGTGGATTCTTTACCACTGAGCCATCAGGGAAGCCCTGGGGCAGACTTCCTTCATTTTAGGTCAACCTTGATCCCCTTGCTCCTTCCTCTTCCTGTCCTCTCTCTCATCTCCCTTTTACTATAGAAGGGAAGGAATCTGTTAGTGGTCGTTCTGTTAGTGGTCTGTTAGTGGTCTTGTGGGTGACTGACTAGTGATATTTGGGTTGATATGTTGCTGTCAAGACAGTTTGGGCTAGTCCTGCAGTTTTAAAATACCTTAAAACTTTGTTTCTTGTTAGCAAGTGAGTTAAAACCTTTGGGACTCCAGAAATCATCCTAAGCCTCTTAGGCTGGTTCTGAGAATAGACCTTTTTAAAATTCTTTCAGAGGTGTCTAGGGTTGGAAAGGGCAAGTTAGAAGTGACCACATCTGCTGATTCCAGACCCACGTCCCTCCCAGTTAGGGGGTGACCTCAGGGAGGGCTGAGATAGTGCTTCGGACACTCCGTCTGAGATCAGCTGAGGCCAGAGATCCTTGACTTCTGTACTGTCCTGAAGGAGGAAGAATGAACAGGAGAGCATTAAAAGAAAACAACCTCCTTATCCCACAAGCTCTAAGAGAAAACCTCCTGCTCGTCAGACCCCCAAAAAAAAAGTGATAAACCGCCATGCAAATTGTGAAATATGCTTTTGTTTTAAAATTTTTATCATTTTAGTTTATATAGAAATCACTTCCCACGTTCCAACAACCCAAGCGACCTTTCCCCTAATAACTGGGTTACACTACACACTGTGCTGCTTTTTAAATATCTTCTCCTTGACACGGTTCCAGGTATGGCCCCGGCCCAGCCCCCCATCATGCTTGAGCGCAGTTATATGTTCACCTTCAACTTAACATTCCTTCTATCTTCCCAAGTGACATGCATGTGTATTTGCATTTTCTGACCCAGTTATGTAGGTGATAGTGAGTGAGAATTTCAAATATAAGATTCTTTTAAATGTCTCCCACCGTCTTCCAACCTGCCAAATAAAAGCTCCAGTGTCCTGGAATGCACCTCTGTGTCTTCTTGCTGTGTGATACAAGCTTGAAGAAAAAAGCTGTGTCCTTGGTCCTCTTTTCATTAATAAAAGTTTTAGAAGCACATGTGCCCAGTGCCCTTTATAGGTGCCCTTTTATCCATTTCCTAACCATCCAAGTGAAGTGGAGCTTGGGAAGCTATTAATGCTGTCTTCCAAGCTGGCTTTTTTAACAAAATGCAAACAGACCAAAGAATGGATAAATAATAGAATCTGAGAATTCTGGCTACCAGAAGCTTTATATTCCGTAAGACAGTGTTCACATCAACTATGTAAGGCTGATGCTTTTTAATAGTGATGGTGGCGGAGTGCTGAACCCAGTGAAGGTCATATAGCTAGTAATTGAGAAAGTATGATGCTTTCAACCCACTCTAGTTACTTAATAAGTATATATACCGTGAATAAGGCTGGGGACCAAAACTAAGCTTCATTTCCAAATAAATAAAGAAAAGGGGATTGAGGGGAAGCAGAATGAATGAAACAGTAAGTGCAAACCACTCAGCCCAGTGCCTGGCACGTGGTAAACTCTCAGTAAATGTTAGCAAGTATTGTTGCCCCAGTGTCAACTCTTTGAGGACTTTCTTTCAAGGAAAATATTAATGATGCATTATTTCTTGCTTTGCAAGATGTGAAGTTATTGACTTATCGCTGCTGGGCTTGGCATGTTGAGCCCTGTTTCTGTTTATTAATGTGATGAGGTTACTTGTGATGAAAGAGGGTCCCCACTGTGCAGTGGCAATAATTATCAGTGTTGCTGTGAGCCTGCAGGAACCAACTGCTAGCAAATGCTGGTTTCTTTTTTCTCTTTCTTTTTTAAAAAAGGAAAAAATCCCATTACATAATTTAACAATCATTTTGTTCCATAGTGAGTTGAAAAGAACTTAGCAGCCTTCAGCTGGAGCTGAATGGAGAAGCAAATTATAGAAATCACTGACATTAGTGCCTGGCTAGCACGGGATTGTTTCCTACTGAATATTTGAAAGTATTCTGTCCAATCTAATTTTGAAAGACTGGAGTCAGTGGGCTTCCACTGCTTTCCTTGGGAACTGTAATTATGTGGCCTAATAGAGCTCAGCGCTGGGCATTTTCTCCAGCAGATGCAGGAGCAGTGGATGCAATTGTAGGGGGTATGGTCACTTGCTTTTCAAAATGGGATTTGGAAAAGGAACACAAACATGTTTTGCTCTCTAGAAGAAAATGTTCTCTCTACCCAAGGCTGTTTCTTTGGTCCATCCTGCTACTGTTGAAATACAATTTACATAAATAGGATTTTCTTTAACTTTGTATTTATAGAGAATTCCCCAAATATGCAAAAATGGACAGAAGAGTATCAGTTCAGTCGCTCAGTCGTGTCCAACTCTTTGCGACCCCATGAATCGCAGCACGCCAGGCCTCCCTGTTCATCACCAACTCCCGGAATTCACTCAGACTCATGTCCATTGAGTCGGTGATGCCATCCAGCCATCTCATCCTCGGTTGTCCCCTTCTCCTCCTGCCCCCAATTCCTCCCAGCATCAGAGTCTTTTTCAGTGAGTCAACTCTTTGCATTAGGTGGCCAAAGTATTGGAGTTTCAGCTTTAGCATCATTCCTTCCAAAGAAATCCCAGGGTTGATCTCCTTCAGAATGGACTAGTTGGATATCCTTGCAGTCCAAGGGACTCTCAGGAGTCTTCTCCAACACCACAGTTCAAAAGCATCAATTCTTCAGCGCTCAGCTTTCTTCACAGTCCAACTCTCACATCCATACATGACCACAGGAAAAACCATAGCCTTGACTAGAGAACAGTATAATGTGCCCCAAACTAGCCCCAACAATCGTCAACCAGTTGTCAATCCTGCCCCGTCTGTACACCTATCTACTTCCTCCCTTCTGTTATTTTGAAACAAATTTCATCATCTTTTTTAAAAAAGAAAAAGTCTGGTAAAATACACATAGCCTGAAATTTGCCATTTTAATAATTTTAAGGTGTATAACACTGGGATTAAGTACCCAAATGTTGTGCAACCATCACCCCTGTCTAGTTCCAAAACTTTATCACCCTAGAAAGAAACTCTCTACCCATTAAGCTGCAACTCCCATTCTTCCCCCTCTCCTGAAAAACCACTAATCTGCTTTTGTTCTTTGCGGATTTGCCAATTCTGGGTATTTCATGTAAGTGGATTATACAACATATAGCTTTCTTCTTCTGGCTTCTTTCAGTTATTAGTATCATGATGTTTCTCTAATTTCATCCACATTGTATCATGCATCAGTACTTCATTCCTTTTCATATCTGAATAATACTCTATTGTATGGATATACTACTTTCTATTTATTCATCTATGATGATGGACAGTTTGGTTATTTCCACATGTTGTATATTGTGAACAGTGCTGCTTTGAGTATTCATATGGAAGTTTTTGTTTAAACACATGTTTTCAATTTTTAGTGGTAGGTATATACCCAGAAGTGAAATTGTTGGGTCATATGCTATTTTTATATATATATATATATATATATATATATATGATATATACCATATATATCATATATATATATATGATATATACCGTATATATCATATATATATATATGGTATTTCTAACTTACTGAGGAACCATCTAACTGTTTGCCACAGATTACATTCTCTCCAACCATGAAGGAGAGTTCTAATTTCTTCACATTCTTGCCAACACATTATTTTGTTTTACTTTTTTTTTAAAATTTAAATGATAGTCATCCTAAAGGGTGTGAAGTGGTATCTCATTGTGGTTTTGACTTGCATTTTCCTAAAAACTGTTGACGTTGAGCATCTTTTCATGTGATTGTTAGTCATTTGTATATCTTCTTTGGAGAAATGCCTATTCAGGTGTTTCACCCCTTTTTCAGTTGTGTTGTTTATGTTTTTATTGTTGAGCTGTAAGCGTTCTTTAAATATTCTGGATACTAGACCCTTAGTGGATATGTGATTTGCACATGTTTTGTCCATTCTGTGAGCTGTCATTTCACCCTCTTGATAATGTCTTTTGATGCACAAAATTTTTAATGTTGATGAAATCCAATTTCTCTCCTTTTACTTGTTTTTGTTGTTGTTGTTGTTTGTGCTTTTAGTGTCAAAGTTAAGAAACCATTGCCAAGTCCATAGTGGCGGAAATTTACCAATTGTTCTCTCCTAAGAGTGTTACAGTTCTAGTTCTTATATTTACATCATTGATTCATTCTGAGATAATTTTTTATATGTGATATGAGGTAAGGATTCAACATTATTCTTTTACAGGTGGATATCCAGTTGACCCAGCTTCATTTGTAGAAGAGACTATCATCCTATCATTTTATCCTTAGTATTGATACTTCAGTAGGCTTCTCTAAAATATAATTATTTTTTCACATAACCACAATACTATTATCACTGTTGAACTGAACTGATTATCACCCGTAAAAATGTCAACCACATTTACTTGATGTCAGCAAATATCTAGACTGTAGATTGTTCTCAAAGTTTCAATAGCTTTTAAAAAAAATATTAGTGTCTAGGTAAGTTGCAATCACTGCAGTTTGTTAGTAGACCTTTTAAATGTTATTAAACCTACAGATTTCCCTTCAATCTCTTCTTCTTTTGTTATATATATTTGTTAAAGTGAATGGGCCATTTACTCTTTGGAGTTTTTTATCCTAGGTTTTATTGATTGTATCCCCATCATTTAACATGTTTACTCCTCAGTCCTCTTCAGTTCAGCTCAGTTTAGTAGCTCAGTCGTGTCCGACTCTTTGCGACCCCATGAATCGCAGCACGCCAGATGTTCATCACCATCTCCCGGAGTTTACTCAGACTCATGTCCATCTAGTCGCTGAAGCCATCCAGCCATCTCATCCTCTGTCATCCCCTTTTCCTCTTGACCACAATCCCTCCCAGCATCAGAGTCTTTTCGAATGAGTCAACTCTTCGCATTAGGTGGCCAAAGTACTGGAGTTTCAGCCTTAGCATCATTCTTTCCAAAGAACACCCAGGGCTGATCTCCTTCAGAATGGACTGGCTGGATCTCCTTGCAGTCCAAGGGACTCTCAAGAGTCTTCTCCAACAACACAGTTCAAAAGCATCAATTCTTCAGCGTTCAGCCTTCTTCACAGGCCAACTCTCACATCCATTCATGACCACTGGAGAAACTATAGCCTTGACTAGATGGACCTTAGTTGGCAAAGTAATGTCTCTGCTTTTGAATGTACTGTCTATGTTGGTCATAACTTTTCTTCCAAGGAGTAAGTGTCTTTTAATTTCATGGCTGCAGTCACCATCTGCAGTGATTTTAGAGCCCCCAAAAATAAAGTCTGACACTGTTTCCACTGTTTCCCCATCTATTTCCCATGAAGTGATGGGACCGGATGCCATGATCTTCGTTTTCTGAAGGTTGAGCTTTAAGCCAACTTTTTTGCTCTCTTTCACTTTCATCAAGAGGCTTTTTAGCTCCTCTTCACTTTCTGCCATAAGGGTGGTATCATCTGCATATCTGAGGTTATTGATATTTCTCCCGGCAATCTTGATTCCAGCTTGTGTTTCTTCCAGTCCAGCGTTTCTCATGATGTACTCTGCATAGAAGTTAAATAAGCAGGGTGACAATATACAGCCTTTTCCTATTTGGAACCAGTCTGTTGTTCCACGTCCAGTTCTAACTGTTGCTTCCTGACCTGCATACAGATTTCTCAAGAGGCAGGTTAAGTGGTCTGGTATTCCCATCTCTCTCATTATTTTCCACAGTTTATTGTGATCCACACAGTCAAAGGCTTTGGCATAGTCAATAAAGCAGAAAGAGATGTTTTTCTGGAACTCTCTTGCTTTTCCCATGATCCAGCAGATGTTGGCAATTTGATCTCTGGTTCCTCTGCCTTTTCTAAAACCAGCTTGAACATCAGGGAGTTCACGGTTCACGTATTGCTGAAGCCTGGCTTGGAGAATTTTGAGCATGACTTTACTAGCATGTGAGATGAGTGCAATTGTGTGGTAGTTTGAGCATTCTGTGGCATTGCCTTTCTTTGGAATTGGAATGAAAAGTGACCTTTTCCAGTCCTGTGGCCATTGCTGAGTTTTCCAAATTTGCTGGCATATTGAGTGCAGCACTTTCACAGCATCATCTTTCAGGATTTGAAACAGCTCCACTGAAATTCCATCACTTCCACTAGCTTTGTTCATACTGATGCTTTCTAAGGCCCACTTGACTTCACATTCCAAGATGTCTGGCTCTAGATTAGTGATCACATCATCATGATTATCTGGGTCATGAAGATCTTTTTTGTATAATTCTTCCATGTATTCTTGCCACCTCTTCTTAATATCTTCTGCTTCTGTTAGGTCCAGACCATTTCTGTCCTTTATCGAGCCCATCTTTGCATGAAATGTTCCCTTGGTATCTCTAATTTTCTTGAAGAGATCTCTAGTCTTTCCCATTCTGTTGTTTTCCTCTATTTCTTTGTATTGATCGCTGAAGAAGGCTTTCTTATATCTTCTTGCTATTCTTTGGAACTCTGAAAATTCAGATACTTATATCTTTCCTTTTCTCCTTTGCTTTTCTCCTCTCTTCTTTTCATAGCTATTTGTAAGGACTCCCCAGACAGCCGTTTTGCTTTTTGCATTTCTTTTCCATGGGGATGGTCTTGATCCCTGTCTCCTGTACAGTGTCATGAAACTCAGTCCATAGTTCATCAGGCACTCTATCTATCAGATCTAGGCCCTTAAATCTATTTCTCACTTCTACTGTATAATCATAAGGGATTTGATTTAGGTCATACCTGAATGGTCTGCAGTTTTCCCTACTTTCTTCAATTTGAGTCTGAATTTGGTAATAAGGAGTTCATGATCTGAGCCACAGTCAGCTCCTGGTCTTGTTTTTGTTGACTGTATAGAGCTTCTCCATCTTTTGCTGCAGAGAATATAATCAATCTGATTTCAGTGTTGACCATCTGGTGATGTCCATGTTTAGAGTCTTCTCTTGTGTTGTTGGAAGAGGGTGTTTGCTATGACCAGTGCATTTTCTTGGCAAAACTCTATTAGTCTTTGCCCTACTTCATTCCGCATTTCAAGGCCAAATTTGCTTGTTACTCCAGGTGTTTCTTGAGTTCCTACTTTAGCATTCCAGTCCCCTATAATGAAAAGGACATCTTTTTTGGGTGTCAGTTTTAAAATGTCCTCTTAATTTCCTATAAATTGGTAACTGAAACTAGATGCTTGATCAGATTTAGTTGGGGTTTTTGTTTTGCTTTGTTTTAGGCACGATTACTCCTTAGGTGGTGTTGTATTACTCTAATCAAGAGAGAAATCTTAGCTGGTTATTTTCTTTTTATGCTAGCAGCCAGTGATGATTGGTGCTTAAATGCACTAATTTATCAGAGGTTGTGAAATAGTGATATTCTAATTCCATTATGTCCTTTTCACTTATCAGATGAAATATTGTTTTGTGAAAAGTTTTAGCTCTTTATTATGTAATCATGGTAGTAAAACTTGTAAAAGAAAGGCATTGTAAATTCTTGATTTTTTTCCCTTTATTTACCAGTTTCAGTATAAGAAATTGGTTCTTCAGTTTCTTCAAACAGTGACAGTTATATTCTTTTTGAGGAGATGTTTTTATTAATGCATTTACTTAAACATATTCTGTGTGTTTCAAGACATTGCAGTTTTTTAAAATTTATTTATTTATTTTAATTGGAGGCTAATTACTTTATAATATTGTAGTGGTTTTTGCCCTACATTGACATGAATCAGCCATGGATGTACATGTATTTCCTATCCTGAACTGCGCTCCCCCACCTCCCTCCCCATCCCATCCCTCAGGGTCATCCCAGTGCACCATCCCTGAGCACCCTCTCTCATGCATCAAACCTGGACTGATGATCTGTTTCTCATAGGATAACATACACGTTTCAGTGCTCTTCTCTCAAATCATCCCACCCTCGCCATCTCCCACAGAGTCTAAAAGACTGTTCTTTACATCTGTGTCTCTTTTGCTATCTCGCATACAGGGTTATCGTTACCATCTTTCTAAATTCTATATATATGCGTTAGTATTCTTTATTGATGATTTTCTTTCTGATTTACTTAATTCTGTATAATAGGCTTGAGGTTCATCCACCTCATTAGAGCTGATTGAAATGCATTCTTTTTAATGGCTGAGTAATACTCCATTGTGTATATGTACCACAGCTTTCTTGTCCATTCGTCTGCTGATGGACATCTAGGCTGCTTCCATGTCCTGGCTATTATAAACAGTGCTGCGATGAACACTGGTGTACACGTGTCTCTTTCAATTCTGGTTTCCTCAGTGTGTATACCCAGCAGTGGTATTGCCGGGTCGTATGTCAGTTCTATTTCCAGTTTTTAAGGAATCTCCACACTGTTCTCCGTAGTGGCTGTACTAGTTTGCATTCCCACCAACAGTGTAAGAGGGTTCCCTTTCTCAGCACCCTCTCCAGCATTTATTGTTGGTAGACTTTTGATAGCACCCATTCTGACTGGTGTGAGATGGTACCTCATTATGGTTTTGATTTACATTTCTATGATAATGAGTGATGTTGAGCATCTTTTCATGTGTTTGTTAGCCATCTATATGTCTTCTTTGGAGTAATGTCTATTTAGTTCTTTGGCCCATTTTTTTGATGGGGTCATTTATTTTTCTGGAATTGAGCTGCATGAGCTACTTTTATATTTTTGAGATTAATTCTTTGTCAGTTGCTTCTGATTCTCAGATTATCCCATTTTGGCCAGTGTGACTTCTTAAAGTTGACTCTTTGATCTTTTCTAGCGTGATCTTATAGTCTTTCATAGCTTCCTGGCTCTCATATATGATAATTTTACAGCTTTTTGTAGGGGCTGAAGCATGCTCTTGTGTGGTACTTTTCAAATTACTTTACAAGAGTCCCTGATCTATCTGTGTACTTTCACCAGCTCTCTGTGAGAAGAGTGGAGAGTTTTGTTATGCTTTATAAAATCATAAGAAGACAAATCAGAATGACATTGGCAACTCATTCAGAAAACTAGTTTTTAAAATAATTTTTTGAGTTTCACTTGGGCATTTAGGGAAAAAAAAGAGAATGTTATTTCTGCCCAAAGATTTTTGCACCCTGATGGGTTATTTTTTAGGACCTGGTGACATGGTGCTGATGTTAGGAATGCACATTTGGACAAAGCCAAAGTCATCAATGTGATTTCATTATGTCTCTATTTTAGTTCTGTTTCTAGCATCAAGTCAGAGACTGATTGCTAGTCATCCTAAACTATTTTCTTATAATTATGTTTAAAGGTACCTAATAAGTTGACTTTTGCTGAAGACTTTTGAAGAATAGGGAGAATGTATGGAAATGGATGTGTTTTTCTAAATGTAGAAAATGACTGTAAAAGAAAATAGAGTGCTTTTTTTTCTTCTAGTCTCTACTTCTCTGTTAAGTAAGGGAGATGTTTATTTTCTGCCTATTTTATAAAGTTGCTGAGTCCTGTAATGAGTTTATATTTATAGAGAACTTGGAGCTTTCTGGATGAAAGGTGCTAAAATAGGGCTTATTGTTTAGTGAATTTATCTGATATGTCCAGCCTCTTGGGAACATTTGCTGAAGTTAATTAAAAGCAGATAGTCCTCACTCTGACAGCTTACAGTGCCACCTACAAACCAGTAACATAAACAATGTACACTTCTATTGTTCTGGCTTGGGATTGCCTAGACAACCACAGCTCTTTCAGAGAGGGGGATGAGCCTACTTCTGTAGGAAAGATGGGCTTGACCGCTAAGTAAAACCACAAGGATAGTCTCAATTCCATCTGAACCAACCTAGCTGCCCTCATTTAATTCGCATACTTAGAATATGGTTTTCCTCAATTTCCAGTTGTAATTTTCAGTTTGGAAAATTAAAAATAATCTTTTCAGGACTTCCCTGGTGGTCCAGTGGTTAAGACTTTACCTTCCAATGCAGGGGATGAGGGTTCGATCCCTGGTCCAGGAGCTAAGATCCCACATGTCTCAGGCCAAACAAATAAAGCATTAAAAAAGAAGCAATATTTGTAACAAAATTCAATAAAAGCCCTAAAAATAGTCCATATCAAAAAAATGTATCATTTGGGGAAAAAATAAAAACAAAAATTTGGTTTATATGTCATTTTATGATCACTTTTTCTTTGCAGAAATGGCATTCCAAAGCAACCAACTGGACACCTTATGCTTTCTTAACACAGTGGAAGTCTTGAGGTATAATTAAAATAATGGCCTGTTTGCTTCCTTTGCCAGTTGGTGATGGAATTTTGTGGTGCGGGCTCTGTCACTGACCTGATCAAGAACACAAAAGGTAACACATTGAAGGAGGAGTGGATTGCGTACATCTGCAGGGAGATCTTACGAGTAAGTGACAACATGGGAAACCTTGGGAGGTATCGAACTTTGCTCTGACCTTCCACTAACTCATTCCATAATTCATGGCGGAAACCTCCTTAGAGCTTTATTCTAACAGTGGTGGTGGCAGTGGGATGTGTTGTGGTCTGCTGTTATGAAGGGAGAGCCATTCTAAATAGGCTTCACTGGTGGCTCAGTGGTAAAGAATCTGCCTGACAATGCAGGAGACACAGGTTCGATCCCTGGGTCAGGAAGATCCCCCAGAGGAGAAAATGGCAGCCCACTCCAGTATTCTTGCTGGGAGAATCTCATGGACAGAGGAGCCTGATGGGCTACAGTCCATAGGGTCGCCAAGAGTCAGATACAGCTGAGCACACATAACAAAAAAACTGAATAGGCATAGGCATGTGCTCTCTCATTTGCAGGGTTAGCTGGGTGATTTCCCTTAACCTGGCATTCATTTCCTATGGAGTTTCCAGTTGGAATTCTGATTTTAGATCACAGAGATAGTTTTCCACTTAGGAGATGGATTGTTTAAGGATATTTTGGTCATTCGTTTGAGTTTTCAACCTGTGAAAGGCTTGTATGACGTTAGCTATTTTAGTACATAAAACCTAGTTTAGCTGATTTTACCTTAAAAAGTTTCTTTGAGACAGTCTCTAAAATCAGTCAAAACAGTTGTGCAAGAGTGTGCCCATCTGCCCAGTTTTGCCCACAAATTCCAGAGTCAGACAGTCTGGACAGCAGTGTCAGATTTGCTGAGTTCACATCAGGAAGATAACTAGTCATATTTTAGTTTGTTTGGATCAGTTTAATTATCTCTTGCTATTAATAAAGAGGCTACTATATTCACTGAACATTCCTATACTAGATCTGCTTGACATTTATTTATTTGTTCTGCCTTCTTAATATAAGGGAATAAAACATAAAACTATTTCATAAATTAGAATGTTTGATATTGTAATGATGTTATGTCTCCCCAGTCTGATCCTTGGTATCATGAGCTGCCTATTCAAATCCTTCTAGATACACTTATGGATGTACAAGCTGATTTTTAAAACACTATATGGAAATAACAAAAGGCCAAGAATAATCAAGGCAATTTTGAGGAACAAAGGTGAAAAATTTATACTGCCAGTTTTCAGGATTTCTTATAAAGTTGCTAAGTAGTTAAGACAGGGTGGTATTGTCATAGGATAGGCAAATGGCCAAGGAAATAGAATGGAGAGTCCAGGAACAGCCCCACTTCTTCTGGTCACCTGATTTATGACCAGAGCAGTGCTACAGTGTGTGGAAAAAGCACAGAAAATAAACAAAAAATGACAGCGCTTGGGTATCCAATGCTTGAATTTGCAAGCATTGATATAATATGATTTACTTCAGTATGCCAATTTTAGATTCTTTTAGGTTACAGTGTATCTGAGAAACCACCTTAGAACAAGTCTGTTTTTAGAACTCATACCACATGAAAGCCAAAGTCAGGATAATTCATGGAAAAATGGAACACAATGAGGTTGAGATGTCACTGAATAATTATTTCACATAATGAGCACAAAGTCACAGATATCATAAAGCACTAAAAATGATGGTGGTGAACATTAACAAAGGAAATAAAAATTGCTGTTTTCCTCTTTTTTTAATGTGAGCCATTGGTTAAATCTAATGGGAAATTTCTTGGTTGGTCTGAGTAATACAGTGCTTAATTTAAATTATATAATAGAAAGTGAAAGTGTAGAATAGAAGGTAAATTTTAAACTTTTAAATTCAAAAATTGCCCCCAAAGTGGGGACTTTTGTTAAATCAGTTTTCTGTACAGACGCTGTAGATGTTCCGGGTACCAGCTGGCAAATACAGGTGGTCCTGACTTCAGAGTGCTGTTAGCTGAAACATGTGCATGTTGGAACCAATCATATCATGGCTTGTGTGGTTCCTTGTTACCTGAGATCAAAGTTGATATGCAAGCGTTTCATTTAGCACAGTACGTGCATTGTAAGGACAGCCTGTATATTTCAGTTTATACTGATCAGTTGCTTGCAGTTTAGAATAAATGAATATTGTGCTACATTTGAATTATGACCACATGAAAGATATGAATACAATAATGAAAGTATCTCTGGGTAAGTTTAAATTTTTTGGATCATTAACATCCAAAACACATTTTTTTGCATCTGGATTTATATTCCTATTAACCTTCCCAACTCTCTGTCACTCCAGGGGCTGAGTCACCTGCACCAGCATAAAGTGATTCATCGAGATATTAAAGGGCAAAATGTCTTGCTGACTGAAAATGCAGAAGTTAAACTAGGTAAGAACAGAATCCAGTGAGCCTAGGAATTACAGGAATTGGTAGGATTGTTTCAGCTGTTTTTCTTTTTAAATAATGAATGTAAATGTATCACTGTGTATTTGGAGGTCATTGTGCCTAGACTGGAAAGGAACATGTTTCTTTTCCTATTTAAAAAACATTTTTAAAAGCACTTTTAGGAGTGAACTGGTATACAATATTATAAACAGAACCATGTGCTTAATCAATATGTAGAAATAACTGAGCTTATTTTTTTAAGCAAAGGGCCTTTAGATTAGAAGTGGCTGACCTTGAAATGGTTTCCCATATCTTATAGTTTATCTATGTTGTTGCTACTGTAACAGAACAATGATGACTTATTTTTTAATTGAAAATATCCACACACATTTAGAATAATGGATTTCCTGCTATATTCCCCTATATTTTTTTTCTATTCCCTATATTTTAAGTGCTATTTCCATCAATTTCATTATTACCTAGGGCACCTGTACAAAATGGATGCTTGATATTCTACTTTACACACATATAGATTATCCCACTTCTGTCTGCCAGAGTTATCAGTGAGGGAATCCTTTTCTCTGGTCTTTCCATTAGAACTCTTCCCACAATAAATCTGGGATTTTCCAGATAAGGTAGAGAATGCTCACATGCATTTGACTGCTTGATGTATATAAATAAGAGCATACATTGACAGATATCCTATAAGATATGCAATTTGTCTTCTAGAAAAGAATCACTGTCCATATGATTGTTTCTTTTCAAAGAGATTTAAATATCTCCTGTGTTTATATCCCAAACATTCATTCTTGCCTTTTGTTAAAACATATAATTTCCATTTTTTTTCTTAGTTAGCATTTGGGACCAAGCTTTTATCTCATGAATATTCCCTTTTAAAACAAAAGCATACATTAAGTAGGGAAAACAGTTATATATGTACTGACTACATAAGCTATCCTCAGAATGTTCACTCATCGCTATTAACAGTTACTTGTGAGAGACTGTTATGTTCCAGATCATGTACATAATGCTTGAAGGTAGATGATTTCACTTAAACATTACAGCAGCTCCATGTGACTCTCAGCATCCTCATTTTATGGATTAAGAAAATGAACCTCCAAAAGGTTTATCTACTAGGTCACATACGAATAAGTGTCAGAAATGAGATGCAAATTTAGGTACTCTGAAAACTTAGCTGATTACCACTTTCTTTGCATCCTCTAAACACTCTCCCTTATAGTCCAAGCTTGCCTTTTATTTAACACCTATTTTTGGTCCCCCATGGAGCCCTGATATAACCAGATATAACTCCTTGTGCTTTTCTCATTGGTGTACTTCATTCATTTATATTAATATATGCAATTTAAACATATACATTCACTAGAGATTATCATGGAGAAGGCAGTGGCACCCCACTCCAGTACTCTTGCCTGGAAAATCCCATGGATGGAAGAGCCTGGTAGGCTCCAGTCCATGGGGGTCGCTAAGAGCTCGGACACGACTGAGCGACTTCACTTTCACTTTTCACTTTCATGCATTGGAGAAGGAAATGGCAACCCACTCCAGTATTCTTGCCTAGAGAATCCCAGGGATGGGGGAGCCTGGTGGGCTGCCGTCTGTGGGGTCGCACAGAGTCAGACATGACTGAAGCGACTTAGCAGCAGCAGCAGCAGAGATTATCATGGGCTTCCCTGGTGACTCAGATGGTAAAGAATCTGCAGTGCAGGAGACCTGAGTCGGGAAGATCCCCTGGAGAAGAGCATGGCTACACATTCCAGTATTCTTGCCTGGAGAATTCCATAGACAGAGGAGCCTGGCAGGCTACAGTCCTTGGAATCACAAAAAGTCAGGCACAATAGAGCAACTAACACACACACACACACACACACACACAGATTACCATACTAAATTAAGTAAGTCAGACAGATATCATATGATATCACTTATGTGTGGAATCTGAAAAAAAATAATGCAAATAAACTTAATTACCAAACAAATAGACTCACAGACATAGAAAGTAAACATGGTTATCAAAAGGAAAAAGTGGGGGAGGGATAAATTAGGAGGTTGGGATTACCATGTGCACACTGCTATATATAAAATAATCACCAAGTACCTACTGTATAGCACAGGGAACTCTACTCAGTACTCTGTAATAACCTATAGGGAAAAGAATCTGAAAAAGAGTAGATCTGTGTATCTGTATAACTGAATCACTTTGCTGTACACCTGAAAGTAACAGAACATTGTAAATCAACTATACTCAATTTAAAATAATTAAATATATGTATTTAATTTAACTGCAGTCACAGTAATGAAAAGGAAGAAGCATCCTGAGTGCCCTCAACAGATGCACGTAAACAAAATGTGGCACCTACAAACAATGGAATAATATTCAGTCTTAAAAGGGGAGGACATTCTAATGCATGCTGCAACATGCATTAACCTTTGAGGAATTACATTAAGTAAAAATAAGCTAGTCTCGAAAAGACTAATACTGCTTGATTCCACTTATATGAGGTATCTATCTATAGTAGACAGATTCATAGAAACATAAAGTAGAATGTTGCTTTCAAGGCACCTGGGGCAGGAGGGAGAAAGAGGAGTTAGTGTTTAATGGTTCAACTGAGGAAGATGAAAAAGTTCTGGAGTTGGATGGTGGTTATGGTTGCACTGGAAACTGAATGTACTTAATACAACACTGTCCTCTATGAAGTGGTTAAAATGGTAATTTTATGTTGTATAGTTTACCGCAATTAAAAAATACTTATTTTATCACCGTATAAGACCTTAGATCACAAACTATTCATTTGTCTTCCCTTAACTAGTGGACTTTGGAGTCAGTGCCCAACTTGATCGAACAGTGGGTAGGAGGAATACCTTCATCGGAACACCCTACTGGATGGCACCAGAAGTTATTGCCTGTGATGAAAACCCAGATGCCACGTATGATTTCAAGGTATGTCTTCTTACTCTTCATAAGTTTCCAGGCATGCCTAAACATCTCACTCTGAGACTCATAGAGAATTTGCTCAAGACTTTGGGCTTGTGATTTGTATAAGTCAAGTTAGTTAGTGTTAGTATTAGTCACTCAATCGTGCCCGACTCTTTGCGACCCCATGGACTACAGTCCACCAGGCTCCTCTGTCCATGAGATTTTCCAGGCGAGGATACTGGAGTGGGTTGCCATTTCCTTCTCCAGGGGATCTTCCCAACCCAGGGATCAAACCCGGGTCTCCTGCACTGCAGGCAGATTTTTTACCGACTGAGCTACAAAAGCCGTTTCTTGAGTTTAAAATTATGACATTCAAGTGAGAATCTTTTAACAAACTCACTCATCATATCTCATTGCCTATTTGTAAAAAAATGCATATATATATATATTTAAACCATTTTCTATGTTCTTTTAATCTTCTCTTGCTTCTTACTAGGAAATAGATTTCTATTTTGGTTGTAGTTTAGATTTTTGGCAAAGCATATGTATTCTGAGAGCTTTTATGTTAAAAGAAATCAAGACATGAGTTCATTTTCTTAGGTCATCTTTTTCTGGTTAAAAATAATTATATATAATCATTTCTACCTAGTTCAAAGTTTAATTATTAGAGTTTCTTTTCAAAATGAGAAAGAATCAGTGGGATGTTGATAGCTACTTTATGGTATTTCTATAGCCTATTGCCATGTTTGATAGAAATTTGATTTGTGGCTTGATGTTTTGTATCATCAACTGGAAAATTGCTAGTAACTCAAAGCAGTGTTTAAGTGGAGAGGTGGAAGTTCTCTCCTTCTCCAAGAAGCCCTCCTCTTTTCCACAGGTGCATGGACTTTTCACCAAAGGACTTTAATGATTACTTTGAAATACCCTCATCTTACAGATATGGGAACTGCACAATCCACACCCAGTTAGGGGTCTTCTCACAGACTTAGCCCCATATCTCCAAGCTCTCTGTTCAGAGATTTTCCTAAATACTACCATGTTTCTCTATGATGCACTCCTACATAAATATATATAGGAGTATAAATATCCAATATATGAAATACAAATGTCCAATTTACCAACAAAAGAACCTCTGAAGAGTATATTTGAAGAATTCCTCTATTAAAGAACATTTTTAGTTCTCCACATATGGTGTTATTATTGAAATCAGGTCACAAAGATGCAAACATTGCAATGTCTTTGGGACCCAGTGTCTCAGGGCACTGACAAAATTATTCGCCTCTTTGGAGAAATACAAGTTTGAAGGTCTAAAAACAAAATAATCTTCTGTAAATTTACTCCTTCTTTCACAGTTAGTCACTGTAATAACCTGACAACAATCTGTCCGAACACAGCTGCGAAGTTAAAAATTAATCTTTTGCCAAAATAAATGTCATTTATTTAAACTGTTAATGATAAGCACATTTAAATAATTTAATTTGCAAATCCCTTCAGAGGAGCCACTACAAAATATATGTCCCAGACCAGATATGTGTACCATGATTGGCTATAAACAATTCTTCAAACTATAGTTATACTTAACAAGTGCTAACTGGTCTGTATCTTGGCCACAGATATTTTAAATTGCTTTATAACATACCAAAGCGAATCAGAGTATTTCAAACATTTAACCTCATTTTAGCCTGTAAGTATTTTGTCTGCCTATAATATATATGGGACTTTTGTTCTATGGCATAAAATAGATCCCTGTGACTTAGCTATTATTTTCAGTAGAATAACTAGAAGA
Organism: Nanger dama; assembly: GCA_917880005.1. Classification (NCBI taxonomy): domain Eukaryota; kingdom Metazoa; phylum Chordata; class Mammalia; order Artiodactyla; family Bovidae; genus Nanger; species Nanger dama. Next base: position 40,548,618 of record CAKJTW010000011.1, read on the forward strand.
GGACTCCTCTGATCAAGCCGAAGCTTGGAATTAAACTGATATCTTTATCTCTTTCTTCAGATTATGGTTTATAGTCAGATTAAGGAATATAGCTTGAGGTTGGTGAAAAGTTTTGAGCTTAATGCATAATCCTAGTGTGAACAAAGCCTGATGTATAACCGTAGGTGTGGACAAAGCCTGATGTATAACCGTAGGTGTGGACAAAGCCTGATGCATAACCCTAGGTGTGGACATAACCAAATGTATAATAACCACAGGAAGCATTGTGCTGCACTGGAAGGTTTCAGAGGTGCTGGAAGGTCCTGAGACACTGGGAAATCAAAGATTAATTTCTGTGTCTTTTATTAAAAGGTAAAGGATCATGATGAGAGAACAGATTCAACTGTATCAGCCATTTTAGACCTTCAGTGCAACTTACTTTGTTTGGATTGTCATAAATGTAGGTTGTATAAGGGAAGGAAAAAGTCGTGGCAAGAATAGGAGCTTTGTTGGCCACTTGTCATGAGTGAAAGAAGGGTGGATTAGGAAGACCAAGCAGAAAGGAAGATTTGGGGGTTCTTTGAAGATTCGTTCCAACCACTTTGCAGTTTTTCTGTGGATCAGAGAAGAAGCTATACTTTTAAATAATCTTGCTGCTTCTTTCTCAGCATCAGATCTTATCCTTTTTTTCTGTTCATTATTCTTAGGAATGTGGCCTGTCACCAGGAGACAGCTCAACAATACATTGACTTTCAAAACCACTTATTCATTCACTCAGTGTGTATTTATTGAATACTCACTATGCAAAAGGAATTAGCCAAGCTCTACCTGTATATGCAGTTTTTACTAGAAAGTCCGTTTGCGACCTTATCAAAGTTCAGTGGTTTGTGGCTGTTTCGTTGTCCATTTGACCTAGTCTGTATCCTAGCCTCAGAAACTGACCTTGGCACTTCACTCTCTCACGTGCTGTAGATACTTTCAGCCTAGAGGACATGTTTAGAATAAGAGATGAGTTGAAGGCAACTGGGCCTTGTCAGCTTTTCTTTCACAAAAGCCCTTTCTTTCAAATAAAGATAAAATGCAAAGGAGTATAGTTTTTATTATTTATTTCTTTTTTAAGATTTTTAAATTTACTTTCGGCTGTACTGTGTCTTTGTTGCTGTGTGGGCTTTTCTCTAGTTGCAGCAAGCAGGGGCTAGTCTCTAGTCACGGCACACAGGCTTCTCCTTGAGGAGGCTTCTCTTCTTGCAAAGATGGGCTCTAGGGCACTCCACTTCAGTAGTTGGAGCTCCTGGGCTCTGGAGCACAGACTCAGTAGCTGAGGTGCACAGGCTTATCTGTTGTGCAACATCTGGGATCTTCCCAGGGCAGGGATTGAACCTGTGTTTCCTGCTTTGTCAGGCAGATTCTTTACCATTGAGCCACCAGGAAAGCCCCTGAGTATTATTTTATTTGCCTAATCCCAGGGACGGGGGAGCCTGGTGGGGTGCCATCTATGGGGTTGCACAGAGTTGGACACGACTGAAGTGACTTAGCAGCAGCAGCAGCAATGTCTTTAGAAACTGCTGGGTTTGTTTTTTCAGCTATAGCAATTCTATAAAATAGGAGCTTCTATATAAGAAAATAGGCTGAAGAGCCCATGCTTTTTCTTGCAGTCTGGTTTTGTCTGATACCTGCCGGGCACAGTACACCACTGACTGAAAGTAGCCCCTACCCTAAGGAGGAGGCAGAATCTCATTTGCCTGGTGTGTTCCCTTTCCCCTAGAGCCCTTCCTTGCTTGTTTTCAGAACATCTGTCAAAACACTTCAAGCAAAAGGCAAGGTTTCATTTTCCTGATAAGTACGTGGGGCAATAATGAAAGCTTTCTCATTTAATAATAAGCATTCAAAAGACTTGGAATTAATAAAACTGTTCAAAATTCCTAGGCTGTTTAAATTGTTATTTTTTTAACTTGAGTTTCGTTTCAGTTAGATGGGGATTTGCCGAGTGTTTTATAGTCCTATGTATTTATTGGTTTAACAGAACTACTCGCTAACGGACGTTCTCTGTGGGCAGGGGCCCCTTCGTAGTTGCATGAAGGCTGGCGCAGCTGTCCACAGGAGTACTACACAGCCACCTGAGCCATGAGATAGTGTATATGCTGAAGCTGGGCAGATTCCAAGATATAGTGTGAGGTACGCAAAGCAGCTTCTGGTACACATAGTAGAGTCTGGTTCCGCCCCCCACCTGATGGATGAGTGGCATGCGGATGGAGAACTTAAACTTTTTTTTTTAACTTTTTATATTGAAGTATAACTGATTAACAGTGTTGTGATAGTTTCAGGTGGACGGCAAAGGGACTCAGCCATATATACACATGTATCTGTTCTCTCCCAAGACTCCCTCCTATCCAGGATGCCGCTTAACATTGAGCAGAGTTCCCTGTGCTATACAGTAGGTCCTTGGTTATTCATTATAAACACAGCAGAATGTCCGTGTTAAACTTTTTATTTTGTATATCTTTCTGTAACTGCTCCCGCTTTTTAAACCATAATCTGGTCATGCTTTTACTGTAGCTTAGTCAAGTAAGAGAAGTATGGTGAAATGGTGTATCCCCTCTACCCCACCACCCATCCACTGGCCTGATCTGTGCTAATGTCATTTGTTATCCACCTAAACTCTGAGACTTTGCACACAGGTGCTGTGGACCATTTAAAGACATAGGTGTCTCCGGCAGGGTTTAGGTGAGGATTGTGCTCTGGCTGTAGAGCAAGTACTCATTCTCCTGTGTTACAGATAATTGGCTTTATTCAGACAGAATGAAAAGCACCCCTGAAGGTAAGAGGCTCAGCTGGAGAGAAAGTGAGCACTTGCCTAGCCAGGGAGCATCACCGAGGTGTATGCAATGTGCTTTGGGAGAGGATGATCTTCACATTGCAGAGTGAGGTTTGCCTCTCACATGAGGCCTGACCTCTGTCTGCTGAAATTTCAACAAAGCTCCCATCCCCGTGTGGCAGGAAGAAAGGATGATACAGACACTAACGTTACTGTTACTGGCAGAGACAAACTTCTATCCAACATATTCCTCGTGCTCCATGCTCACACCCACTTACACAGGACATTTTAGTTGGATATACTACCACCTCATCCAGGCTCTCAGTTGATCCCCAGGTGAAGAAAAGAACCTGTTCTTCCAATATTTTCCCTATGGTCACATTACAAATGTATATGAACAAGGAATTCTGGGGGAAATGAGACTATGAATAACTACCTCTAAAGAAGGCTGAGCACCAGAGAATTGATGCTTTCAATTTGTGGTGCTGGAGAAGACTCTTGAGAGTCCCTTGAACAGCACGGAGAACAAACCAGCCAATCTTAAAGGAAATCAATCCTGAATATTCATTGAAGCCTTGATGCTGAAGCTAAAGCTCCAATACTTTGGCTACCTGATGCAAAGAACTGACTCACTGAAAAAGACCTTGATGCTGGGAAAGATGGAAGGCAGGAGAAGAGGGGAGCAACAGAGGATGAGACAGTTGGATGGCATCCCCTCTCAATGGACATGAGTTTGAGCAAACTCCAGGAGATAGTGAAGGCCAGGGAAGCCTGGTGTGCTAAAGTCCATGGGGACATGAAGAATCAGACACGACTGAGCAACTGAGCAACCTCTGCTTGAATGACCTCAGTCACCCTGATCTCACCACCTTGGTTCTTTTTATATATAATGTAGTGTATATGATATAGGGCATGTCAGGCCTTTGAAGTTGGATAGGATTGGTTTAAAATGTAGACATCACTTCCTTGCACTGTATAACTTCAGGGAAGTTATTTAACCTTTCTGAGCCTCTGGGAGTAACAATTGTATATGACAAGGCTATATTAAAATAAAATGAACTGACATGAATTAATTCACTATCATTTGATAAGTAATGTATGGTAGTTAATATTCATGTTTATGTTTCATATGAAGGTACTGCCATTTGGAGACAGTTTGACCCAAAAAGTCCTAGCAATATCACAGAATTTGAGCCACCTATTTGTACTATACACCTCTAATTTTCTGCTTACATTGAGCCAGCATCTGCTTCTCTACAACTTACACCTCTAGATTAAGGTGCTGCCCTTTGGGACCACATAAAATAAATTCATTTTGCTTTTTCCAGGTGTAGCATTTCCAAAAGAGAATAAGTTGCATGTTGAAAGACTGATTTCTGGTCTTCATTAAAAAAAAAAAAAAAAACATGACTGATTTCTTGGTCTTGGCAAAACTTGGTAGACTCTACTGCACCAATTGCATCAGTTATGAAGCTCTTGTTTGTGAGCTCTAGACCACCCTGCTAGCCTCTGCTCAGGGGTGACGGGGTCAGGGCTCAGCTAACCCCATTTCTGCTTAGCCATCTGGGTAGATCCCAAGGCTGGAGGAGGAAGGACACACCTTTTCCTGTTTGCTTTCTCTAAGCTTCCTGTTTACTCCTGTAACATCCCATAAACTTCTTTGAGTACCAGGGCTCCTTGTCACTCACTGGTTTGCTCATTGAACTGCCAGTCAGTGGTAATTGGACCTCAGGATTTGTCTGTGCCAGTATTTGTTAAATACCCACTATGGACACTGCCTTGTGTTAGGAACTTTGCATATATACCTTGTTTTTAATTGTTACTATTTTTAATGTTTTTTAAATTTGTTTGGCTGTGCTGGGTCTTAGCTATGGCACATGGGATCTTTCGTTGTATTGTGTAGATCTCTAGTTGTGGCACAAGGGCTCAGTTGTTGTGGCACGTGGACTTTGCTCTGAGGCATGTGGGATCTTCATTCCTCAACCAGGGACCAATGCATGCCCTGCATTGCAAGGCAAATACTTAACCAGTGGACCACCAGGGAAGTATCCTGCATATCTTAACTGAATTCTCATATTAACTGTGCATGCTACAAGTGAGGACATCGGCTCAAAGGGTCAAGGGAGTTTCACCCCAGGTCTGCTCACTACACAACATGTGTTCTTTCTACCTCTCAGGGCACACTGGGGCTCTTCTCCTGCCTGCCGCCCACCCCCCACCCCACCCACAACCCTCACCTCTCTCTCCTTGTATGGCTGGTTTGGCCTTCTGAAAGTCCTCTTCACTTGTTGAGCAGCCCAGCTCCAAGAGGAATGGCCTCTTGTTATGTTCAAGTTCCTTTGTGCCAGCTAGCCCCCCACCAGTCAGAAGTTGTGTGCTTGCCTCTGCTTTCTCGGAGGCACTAGAATTTGTCTCTGTTCTGTTGGTGATGCACACAGCACTGAGCTATTAATCATGCTGCCGGCCAGGCTGCGCAGCACCTCTAGAATAATGAATCACCCAACTCCTGCCAGAATGAGTCACACCATGGCCACGGAGGAAACTTATCTCTCCCAACTCTCTCCTCATCTTGTTTCTCCCTCTTCCCTCTCTCGTCTCCTGTGATCTGTCTTGCCAGTTGTAATTGGAACATTTTCTCCCGTATTTAAGTTCTGAAGTGTCTCTGGGACTTGCTAATATATCCAAAGGCTTAAACAAGGCCCATCAAGGACGTTTATTGCTTTCTAGCACGGGCAGTTAAGCATAGCTTACAAGCAGCTTTGGGTATATATGGCCAGGAATATAAATGTTCCTTTTGGAATACAAGAGGATCCCAGAAAGGGAAGGGGAAAAAAAAGATCCTAATAATGATATCAAATGAAGGCTTAAAGAAGAAATAATCTCTGGCCTGGTCATGTGACAAAGGAGGCACCGGAGTTGGGATGTTGTGATCTTTCATTTGAAGGGGTTGTTTGGCGAGGTTGGGGAAAGCAGCCAAAGATAAAATTTGAGATGCTGTGTACTAAATGAAGGAAACATCGCTCTTTTCACTAACCCTTCCTGCTTTTGGTGGCATAAAAGGAGGATCACCTAACAACTGGGACCTCTCTTTTTCCTTACTATCGCAATATGCTTCCTCAAATGATTGCTCTGTACATACGATCACTAAGAAATGTTTGTAGCCATACTTACATTTCTTGTGTCACCAGAGGTCTGGAGGAAGGCAGGTGAGAATTGATTGATGTCTTCAAAACATGGACTCCTGCCTTCCTGCCCTGTCATCCTTAATTTGTTGACTTATTGCCTCATGGTGGCAAGATGGATGCTGTAACTCCAGATGGCATGTTTGTATTCAAGGCACTAAGAAGTGGGAAAGAGTTGTCAAGACACCAGCTGTATTTGTCATTTATTTCAGGAAAAGCAAATGCTTTCCCAGAAGATGTTTGCCTGGGTCTCAGCAGCCAGAACTAGGTCACTTCCTTGACTGCCATCCTTAGGCGAGGGAAATCTGGATACCAAGTTTAGCTTTTCTATGCTCTGAAATGGAGGCAGCAAGGGCAGAGCAGATTGAAATGCCTGCAAACAATACTGGCCACACCCAGTTTGAAGGAGGCCGTAGAAGGCTAAACTAGGCAGGCAAAGGCAGTCTTACCTCACAGTAGAAGACAAGGAAATGATGAATTATTCTTGAGCCCACTGTGTGCCGGGTTTTGTGTTAGGCAGCATGCCTGCATACATACATGTCACAGTTGGCTGTTGTGTAGTGGAAAGCTGAGCTCTGTGCGGTCTTCTGGATGCAGTTAAATTAGGAACCTGAACTTGAACCTGGGTCTGTCTGACTTATTCACACTGCCTCTAGGAAGATGAGCACTGGTTTTGGATGTGCCTCACTGAATTTCAACATCTTTATCTGAGTCACCAGCACTTTAAGTTACCTTTAGACAAAGGAGGAATCTGAAGCAATTATTTTATGGGTTCCTAATAAGTTTTTTGAAGTGAGTTATTAGGTTCTTACATTGTGATGACAGTTTTAAAAAATAACTAGCCTGGGAAGCAGGAGACCCAGCTCTGATTAAAACCTGGTGCTCAGCTGCTCTGTGATCTTAAGTCACAGAGTCTTAAGTCTTTTCTCCTCTGTGAAATGAGAAGTTGGACTAAATGACCTACAGAAGGTCTAAGGGACTTTCCTGGTGATCCAGTGGTTAAGACTCTGCATTCCCACTGCAGAGGGCACAGGTTCAATCCCTGGTTGAGGAGCTAAGATCCCACATGTTGTGTGAACAAAAGCAAACACACAAAACTGTCCTTCTACAGAGGGTCTAGCCTTAAGACACTTAGGTTTTGCTCCTTTCTCTCATTGTCTATTCACTTGACAAGTATTTATGAAGTGCCTACTATGTGCCGGGCACTGTTGTAATACTATGTACCAGTCAACAAAGTAAAGATTCCCTGCCCTTGTGGACTTCATGATGAAGTGTGTGTGTGTTGTGGGCAGGGGACACAAACAGTGAACAAGAAGCGTAATAAATTAGTGATGAGTCAATTACACAGTTGTCAGAAGGTGATCAGTTCTCTGGAGAACAAAAGTGGGAAAGGAGGAGGGGTCTGGCCACGCTGGGAGAGAGGTTGGGTGGTCCTCACTAAGAGCAGAGCATCTGAGCAAAGACTTTCATGGAGGGGAGAGAGTCAGTCCACATGTGATTAGGGTCAGTGCTGCAGGCAGAGGGACTATCTAGAGCAAAAGCCCTGAGGTAGAAGTTTGCATGAGGTTTCTGAGCGTCTTCTTCCCCTGTCTGAAGACTAGCCTGGAGCTTTTCTCATCCCAGTTCCATCACTGCCTTTCAACTGTGTTGGCTTTCAAACCAGTTCAAGCTTCGGAGACTTGAAAGCCACTTAATTTGACTTTGCTATGGCAGGTGGGGACAGAGAGCCCAGCCACCGCCTCGTATTTGCATCTTGGTTCACGCTGCACAAACACTCAGTTTCCCAAGATGCTGGATAGGTGGTGGGAGACCTGCCGAGGCCTGGAGTCATATCAGAACAGCCCAGTCCCGCCACCATTTCCAGACTGTTTTCTGTTGAATGCCTCCCATGCAGTAAGTGAGTCAGGGTTTTCGCCATGTTCCCCAATGACTGTCTTTGTTAGTGAACCATCATGTTCTGGTACAAGAGAGCTGTGTGTTCATCTTTACAGTTGCTGCTCTTGAGCCAGCCTGTGATGGCTGAGCTGGGCTTTCCCCATTAGCTCCAAAAAGAACCTCAGTGAGCAAGACCAGCAGCCTGCGGGAAGATTTAGCAAAGTGCCAGGCTGTGCCACTCTTGTCTGTGTGTGTGTGTGTATTCAGTGACACATTTGAATATACCTTAAAATGGAACAAGGAAAGGATGATAAAGTGATGTTCTATGCAGAGATGTTCTTGGAATCTGTGGGCAGTGTTTTTGTGCAGGTGCATTGTTATCTTCAAATGGACTGAGAACTTGTCACGTTTGTGTGGACGGGTTGATGGGCTCGTGAATTAAAGAATCCCTGCTTGGTCCTAGTGTGGGGTTAGGATGTGTGCCAGCCACTTGCTCTAAGGTAGATCACATTTTAGTCAAGAGTCTAGATCCCCTTGAAAGTCCTGCAGCTTGTATGGGCCTCAGTTCAAATACTGAACAGGCCTAGGTGTCACCCACAGGATACTGAGAAGTTTAGTTCTAGGGAATGGCTCAGGGAGGAGTTCATAGTTCTCTTCCAGTTACATCTCCTTGACGTGAGACCTTGACATTTGCTTGGTGGGAATAGCAAGGGAACTTAACTTTGATCTCTGAAATCTTGTGAGGTTACAGGTGAGAATTTAGAATGATGTACAAAATGCAACATATATTTAAAAAGAAAGGGAGTGTGAGAGTCTTCAAGATTGTGAACCACTGGAACCAAGTGTTATGTGTGTTTTCTTAGCAGTCTTTTTTGGCATTTCCTGACTTGGTTTTCCCTTCTCTCAATTTGCTTCTATGCACTATTTAGAAACAGTTGAGCAGTGTGCACAGAGTTGGGGAGAAGCATTGCTCAAGATTGCATAGGTCGAGGTGGAGGCATTAGCCCAGAAAATTCCGATAAGAGCATGAAAGTTAATCTGAGAATAAGAAAGATAATAAGGGTATAGGATTTCTACTTTGCATATATGTCTACTTACCAGATAAAAATATATGGTAATATTGTTCATTCATTTAACAAATATATCGAGCACCCACTACTGTGGCCAGCTCTATTCTAAGCACTGAGATACAGCAGTAGACAAAACTAAAACCTTCCCCATCCTCATCGTGTTTGGTTAAATGATATGAATTGCTGGGCTTTTTGTAGGTTAAAAACAAATGACTATAAATACTGTATGATCTAGCATCTACTATATGGTCCAGCCATTCGCCTCTTAGGTGTTTATTTGAAAGAAATAAGAGCATACATCCATACAAAGGCTTGCACATGAGTATTTGTGGCAGCTTTATTTTTAATGGTCTTGAATGGAAACAGCCCAAACGTCCATCAGCAAGTGAACAAATGAACAGATTGTAGCATCTGTGTTGGTGCAGTGGAGCACTACTTGGCAGTAAGAAGGGCTGAGGTACTAATGCACAAGGCAACACGGATGGACCTTAAGTGCATCATCTTAAGCGAAAGAAACCAGGTTTCATTCATACAAAACTTTAGAAGATAACAGACTAGTCCACAGTAACAAAAAAGCAGATCAGTGGGTGCCTTGGAACAGGAACTGGGGTCGGGGACAGATGGGCAGGAAATGGAGACTACAAAGGGGCAAGTGAGACCTTTGGCGAGATGAATGTGTTTGCTGCCTTGCCCGTTCTGATGATTTCACAGGGGCATGAACACCAAACCCTTTCAATTGGTATACCTGGAGTATGTGCAATTAATTACTTGACAGTTTTGTTTCAGTGCAGGTATTAAAAACAGTCAAACAGCAGCAGTTTCTTGTGGTCCAATCAGTAGGGAAATTTTAGTGATGAATTAATGTTTGAAACCTTCTATTTGTTTTTCATATGTATATGGAAAACTCACCAGGTGTCAGGCACCATGAAAGGTATTATCAACGAGGAGCAAACAAGGCTGTTTTTGCCTGAAGTAGGTTTGAAAAGAGATGGCTGGACAGCTCTCCCATAGGCATTTCTGAAGCAGTTGCCTGGTTTAGCCCAGGGAGCCTTTGTTGACTGCGTTTACCCATGCTTCTGTGCCTTCCTTGTTTTGCAGAGTGACTTGTGGTCTCTGGGAATCACCGCTATTGAGATGGCAGAAGGTGCTCCCCGTAAGTACCATCCTCTGGGTGAAATCTGTTGCTGGTCTGCTCTGCAGGTGCGGATGCTTCCTTGCCAGTAGCTTTACTTCTGCTACACCGAGCCCTGCATGGACTCAAGCTGGCGTACCGAGAAAGCAGAGTCATCTAAATCAACCAGGAATCCATTCATTTCAGAGTGGTGTGAGGATTTGTATTTATGAGGCGAGACCAGAAGGGAGAGGAAAGCAGACTCTGAGAAGTCTTGTCTGTCTTATATACCCAGTGTATAGTCTATTCTTCAGCTACTCTTCACCTGTAGTCAAACTGGGACTAAACCACAAAGAGTGTAAACGCCAACATATCAGAAATTCAAAGCTAATTTTCAGGGAATGGGTTATAGGAACACTTGCACTCAGTTGCTCTCATTAGTATTAAAATACTAAAGGTTAGGTTGTTAGATTTCCCTGCTTATTTGAGACAGAGTGGGCAGGGCTCTGGCTACCCAAAGAACCTCTGCAGTTCCTGGGACTCTGGAGCACTGGCCCCACCGAGACCCTCCCCAGCTGCGTGGTCGTCACCTCCGAGACTCCATTCAAGAGGTGCAACTGATCAGGGACAGCTGCCACGATTTCTCCTCCCGAGGGCCACCCCCCTCCAGTGACTGAGAGTAGCAGGCATATAAGGCAGACCCTTTCCTGGAAGACAGGGGGCTCCTTGGAAGGCAGCTTTCACTCCATTTACCTCCTTGATTTCCTTAGACTGCAGGATAGCCAAGCACCCTCCACCTACTGTTTCTCCCTCTCACCTTCACTGCCATCAGACTTCATAGCAATCTGACAACTCTCCCAACCTTCCTTGGCTCCTTTGCTATTTCCTTTCAGGCAGAAATTTCCTCCAGCAATATTTTCTCATGTTTAATATCACCTTCAGTTCAGTTTGGTTCAGTCGCTCAGTCGTGTCCGACTGTTTGTGACCCCATGAATCACAGCACACCAGGCCTCCCTGTCCATCATCAACTCCTGGAGTTCACTCAAACTCACATCCATTGAGTCAGTGATGCCATCCAGCCATCTCACCCTCTGTCGTCCCCCTTCTCCTCCTGCCTCCAGTCCCTCCCAGCATCAGAGTCTTTTCCAATGAGTCAACTCTTCACATGAGGTGGCCAAAGTACTGGAGTTTCAGCTTTAGCATCATTCCTTCCAAAGAAATCCCAGGGCTGATCTCCTTCAGAATGGACTGGTTGGATCTCCTTGCAGTCCAAGAGACTCTCAAGAGTCTTCTCCAACACCACAGTTCAAAAGCATCAATTCTTCAGCAATCAGCCTTCTTCACAGTCCAACTCTCACATCCATACATGACTACTGGAAAACCATAGCCTTGACTAGATGGACCTTTGTTGGCAAGGTAATGTCTCTGCTTTTCAATGTGCTATCTAGGTTGGTCATAACTTTCCTTCCGAGGAGTAAGCGTCTTTTAATCACCTTAGTGTCTTGCTTTTCAGAAGATGTGGACCAAAACAGGCCCTACGTTAGTATGACGAGTTGTTGTGCTCATATGACTTTTACCCTCGAGTTATCGTAGTGTTCTCATTTCTCACTCGAGAATTAGTAGAATTCACCTGTAGCATGACTAGGGTGTTTGTTGACCAAATGTCCCTTATCCACAATGCTGGCAGGCATTTGTGAATCAGAAAGATAATATTGGCAGTCTTGAAACTATATCACCATGCTTAATGAACAGTTACTGCCTGTGTGCTCAGTCATGTCCGACTCTTTGGGAGCCTATGGACTGTAGCCTTCCAGGCTCCTCTGTCCATGGGATTCCCCAGGCAAGTATAGTGGAGAGGGTTGCCATTTCCTCATCCAGGGATCTTCCCGACTCAGAGATCGAACTTGTGTTTTCTTCATCTCTTTTCTTAGCAGGTGGATTCTTTATCACTGAGCCACCTGAGAAGCCCCTAATGAGTTGTAGGAAGGAGCTAAAAATAAACTTTCTCCCAGCAGAATCCTTTAGCTTTAGGGGAGAATGTGTTCTTATTCTAGGCACACAGGAAAAGATATTCCCAGATGTTTGAAGAGTAAACTAGTGAAATATTCTCATTGAATAGAATGTGTGAGTGTTTTTACTATAAATGATAATGTCATCTTGACAATGTAAGATAGCTTTATGAGTCTTCTGCCAGACTTCCTTTGCCTTCATCCTCTGGTCTTCCTGGGGCCATTGAACAAAACCAAACAACCAAACAAACAAAACCCATCATGAAAAGCCTGAGAGCCATTCAAGGTATTTATCAGTACAGACAGAAAGGTGTTTTGGTCTAGTGCTTTATACTCCAAAACCCATGTATTAATATTAATAGATAACACTGCAAATGGGGAAACCTTCAGTGTATAAGAGATGTACCATGGATTATTTGGGATTTTACTAATTAAAAATAACTTACTGTCTCCATTGTAGTTGTTATGTGGATGTTGTTTACTTGGAGTCTTAGCTGGTTATTTTTAGCAAAGCAAAGGTTGTTGAGGCTTTGACTTGTTTTCCTTAAAAATGAAGTGCAAGTTCAACGATCTCTAGTTGAAAGGTGTTAGATTTTATGAGACTCTTGTAATCAGTCTCATTTAACACTCACCAAAGGGAAGCTTTATGATCTCCTGACTCTGCTCACTGGTCATGCCTGGACTCAGGAAGCCATTTGGCAACATTACTGGCACAGAAAGGACGGGCTTGGCCCGGGTTTGGCCCCCTAACCTGAGCTGGCCCTTGTTTTGGTCTCTTGCAGCTCTGTGTGACATGCACCCCATGAGAGCTCTCTTTCTCATCCCCCGGAACCCAGCACCTCGGCTGAAGTCTAAGAAGTGGTGAGTTTGGTCTTCAATGTTTTGCAGATTTAATGTCAAGAGTTTCTGCGTTTCTGTTTGGAATGAGCTCAGATCTTTAGGTCCTGCTAACAGGATTAGATGAATATGTACTAAGACTTGTTGAATGATTTTCTGTATGCTGATATTCATCTTAAAGTACATATTAAGGACTTACTATTTGCACAGTAAGTCCTTATTCACTATGAGGAGATATTAGCTAAAGTGGTAGCTAAAGTGGGTAGCGGAACCCAAGAAGTAACATGGAAACACTTTGATTTATCACTGAGTAATATCTTTCCCAGCAGTGCAGAACATCTCATCAGAACAGGTGATAGTTAAGGGTCAGCCCATTAGATTGGCTGACTTTTCTTCTGTTCCTTAAGACATTAATTCCCTAAATGTATATACACACTTGGTACTGTGTGAGGTGATTTCCTGCTCTGTGCACTAACATTTATAATTTTTGTGTTTGCTATTGCTTGCTCTTTATGACAGGTGAGACTGGCTTCTTCTTTGTGGCAGTGATCTAACCTTTCCATTAATAAACTGATTCACATAAAAAGTGACTTAAGGAAAAATACTAAGTGAATACTTGCATGGATGATGAAGGGTATGGTAAAAATTATATTGGTAGTGTCTGATTGACTGGAGTTTGTAAACAGAGTTCTACAGATTAGTCCAGGATTTGAACTTTTGGCTTTTTTGTGCACTTACATTAGAGTCTTTGTATCTTATTCTGGAGCAAAAATCCATTGCTTCTTCCCTTCCCCCTGTGGATATGGTATATCTTCCTTGATAGGTTCTCAATTCTGATTCCCTTTGCCATGGGGCCAATTCCTGGACCACTTAAGACCTCCTATCCTTTTCTAGATGCCTTCTAGGCAGTTTTGAGCATGAAGGGACAAGACCCTTCTGCTTTTTCTCATATCACTTCACTTCATCATCAGGTCCTCGTGTTTCTCACACACTCACCCACAGTTTCCCCTCCACGATACAAGAGCAACCTTAATTAATGCCATTATCCAGGGATGACACAGTGACCCTGGCAGAACAAGAGAAAGGCATACTGCACAGAGAGAGGAAAAAGAAATAGCCAGAATAGCTGACAGCCTCAGAGTTAGTTGCCAAGGGCTGCATGGGGAGAGAGTGAGAGTTGCTATTGGTAACAAGGAGGCAGAGCATCCCTCCTCCTCTCTCCGGAGGGTCGCTGTGGTGTGAGACATCACTCTCTCCCCAGCAACAGCTTTCCATTGGGCACCACACGGCACATGGTCCACAGGTGCCAGAGGCTCTGCTTCCTCCCCCTCCCCAGAATAGCTCCCAGAAAGGGGCTGGCTCAGTTCTGGAAGATCCCTGGAAACATCAGGGACACTGAAGCTTTCCACGAGCTTTCTGTTTGTGCTTCATGCCACGCCTCCCAGGAAGGCTGGGAGGGGCTGCTGTGTCCCGTGGGCTTCACCCACCCTGCCCCATCCCTGCCTCCTCTGCCTTCACTGATGCTGGACAGGTGCTCCTGGCTCCACCACAGAGGACAAACTGACCACCCCTACCTGTGCTGTTTGCCCAGCATGGTGTGGCCACACATTGCAGGTCAGAAATATATGTGTTCCTTGCCAGCTTAAAAATAATAATAATAAAATAAAACTGGCAATTGAGCAGTCCATGGAGATCTCTGGCCTTTTTTCCCGCAAAGTGCAGCCACACTGTCCTGCCCAAGCATTCCCGCTCCCTTTTAGGGTGAGCCCTTATGCTTCTGCCCCCGTCACTGCCTCTTCCAGCCCAGAAGCTGGAATCCCTTGGTCACCACGCCGGTCCTGTCTTCTTCTCATCCCTGGTCTGCAGTGCCCTTCTGTGTGGCCCATCTGGCCCCCAGAAAAGTGACTGACCAGTCCCCGCTCTACAATTTCCTAGTTCGTTGACCTTGCTCCCACAGGAGCTACCCTGCACTGACCTTGCCTGAGAAGTACAGACTTGAGGGGACGTATAGGCTGACTTCTCTGCTTCAAAACTTTGGCGATGAGAGCTGATTTTATAATGCTGCAGGGAACTGGATCAGTCCAGGCTGCCTTCATCTCACCAGCCTCCTTGCATGGCCTTGCGTGGCTCAGAGTGAGAGCCAGCTAGGAAAAGAAGTGCCACATGCCAGGTGGTGGACGGGAAGATGACGTGGCTGTTTGAGAGCCAGTGGAGGAAACAAAAGCCCTGGAAAAATACACCTTCTCAGTCAGAACCCAGCCGTTATAAAGATAGCCGTGCAGCCCCCAGCCACAGGACACTTGGTGGGGCTCGAATTTCTCTACACTAGAATTCCAGTTTTTAAATGAAAATATTTAGGCACTTCGGAGTACTTCTATTGAACAACCAGGTTCAGAGTGATTTAAAATAGGTTAGGGTTTGGGAGGAAATAAAATATTTCTATTTTCCTTTTCCTTTTGCCCTTATCCCCCAGCAAAAGAAACAAAACTCTGAACAGAGTTCTTTTATATCTGCCTATTCTCTCCTTTAAGGAGTTATCAGGTGAAGTGCAGTATTCCCGGTGTATATTCCAACATATGACCAAAGGGGGCGCCACTGTGGCAGAGACAGCCGTGAGCTCTTCATTGTAAGCATTCAGCTGAGAATCATTTCCAAGGAATTGACTGAATCTACCACATACAAGGCATACAAGGCACATGTATGTTGTAGTCTCAGCAACATATTCATGTGTGTGTATTCAAAATATATATATACTTAAGATATATATAAAAATTTGTTTTTACCGAACTCAGGATTCTTTAAGTTCTATAGTGCTTTACAGTCTTCAAAGTTTCATGCACATGATTTCATATAATCCTGTAATAACCTTTATTTTCTTAGCCACAACCCTGCTGGGCAGATGCTCTGAGTCCTCATATTATGGGCGAGAGTCTGAGGCTTTAGGTGGGTTATGGTCCTTGCCCTAGGCTGCCCAGTCTTCGTTTCCCAAGTTTGTGACCTGTGTTTTTTCTGCTTCGCCATTTGAATTCTCAGAGTTCAAGGTTTAAGTGGTAGAGAAGGAGCTGTACTAGTACCTCAGAGTGAGCATTTTCCCCTTGAGCCTTAATATCAGGGGAAAAAGGCAGCATCTCTGCTCTTTGCCCTTTTCATCGTAGGAGGAAAGGAGAGCTTCCCTGGGAGCAGGAACTTGGCCTTCCTACCCCATCCGCACAGTGAGGAGAGGCCTGGGGCCAAGGAAGCCAGGTGCTCCGGGCCCCGTCAGTGTTCAGGTGGCTCAGACATTGGATTAGGCCTCCAGGAGGGCTACAACTGGCTGAGTCAGAGGAGAAGGACGCTGTCACCATCTGTCTCCACGTCACCACGTGGCCGGTGCAGCGGGGCACCCGTCTTTCCCTCCTCTCTCTCCTCTTGCTCATGTGTAGTGAGATTCAGCCTACGTGGATAACCATCTCTTGCAAAGGATTTCCTCTCCCTTCTCTTCCCGCTGTGCTCACCCTGGCCGCTCATCCCTCATCCTTCTCTTCCCGCTGTGCTCACCCTGGCCCCTCACCCTCATCCTTCTCTTCCCGCTGTGCTCACCCTGTCCCCTCACCCCCTCATCCTTCTCTTCCCGCTGTGCTCACCCTGCCCCTCACCCCTCATGCTTCTCGTCCTGCTGTGCTCACCCTGGCCCCTCGTCCCTCATCCTTCTCTTCCAGCTGTGCTCACCCTGCCCCTCACCCCTCATCCTTCTCTTCCCGCTGTGCTCACCCTGGCTCGTCCCTCATCCTTCTCTTCCCGCTGTGCTCACCCCTGCCCCTCATCCCTCATCCTTCTCTTCCCGCTGTGCTCACCCTGCCCCTCACCCCTCATGCTTCCTCTTCCCGCTGTGCTCACCCTGGCTCGTCCCTCATCCTTCTCTTCCCGCTGTGCTCACCCTGCCCCTCACCCCTCATCCTTCTCTTCCCGCTGTGCTCACCCTGTCCCCTGCCGTCCCTCATCCTTCTCTTCCCGCTGTGCTCACCCTGCCCCTCACCCCCTCATCCTTCTCTTCCCGCTGTGCTCACCCTGCCCCCCGCACCCTCATCCTTCTCTTCCCGCTGTGCTCACCCTGTCCCCTCGTCCCTCATCCTTCTCTTCCCGCTGTGCTCACCCTGCCCCTCACCCCTCATCCTTCTCTTCCCGCTGTGCTCACCCCTGGCCCCTCACCCCTCATCCTTCTCTTCCCGCTGTGCTCACCCCTGTCCCCTCGTCCCTCATCCTTCTCTTCCCGCTGTGCTCACCCTGCCCCTCACCCCTCATCCTTCTCTTCCCGCTGTGCTCACCCTGGCCCCTTCGTCCCTCATCCTTCTCTTCCCGCTGTGCTCACCCCTGCCCCTCGCCCCCTCATCCTCTCTTCCCGCTGTGCTCACCCTGGCCCCTCGTCCCTCATCCTCCTCTTCCCGCTGTGCTCACCCTGGCCCCTCGTCCCTCATCCTTCTCTTCCCGCTGTGCTCACCCCTGGCCCTCGCCCCTCATCCTTCTCTTCCTGCTGTGCTCACCCTGCCCCTCACCCCTCATCCTTCTCTTCCCGCTGTGCTCACCCTGCCCCTCATCCCTCATCCTTTTCTTCCCGCTATGCTCACCCTGCCCCTCACCCCTCATGCTTGCACTGCACCCCTCTTTCCTTGCAGGGGCCTCTGAAGAAGGATGGGGATGACTTTGTTCCTGTAAAAGTGGTCAGTCTTGTCCTTTTCACATGCCCTTTAAATGTGAAGATTCCACACAGGCAAAGCAGTGTTCAACGAGCTCATTGAACAAGTCATAACTGCTTATCTCTGGGAAGAGAGATAAGATTCCAGGTTTAAACCACTCATGCTCCAGATGGAGACTGAAGGCCTGATGAGATTGTGTCTTATCCTGAGTCTCAGGCTTACAGCAGCCTGGAACCCAGCCTGCTGCTTTTACTCCAGCGCTTCCAACCATTTCCTCTTATTTTATGAAACTACACTTCCGATTCCTGCTGAGCTTTCTGGCACTTTTGTTTTAGAAATAACAATGCTTTTTAGGGGTGCAGGGAGCTCTAAATGAAATAATGGTAATAGAAAATATCAGAAAGTACTTTAAATATAAATTTATTATTAGTAGTGTGACTTTGGACTCTATTAAAATCAAAACAAAAATTACTAAAGTCTTTTAAAATCAGCATTTTTTGCAGTTTCCTTGGAGATGAGTGAGTCCTGCTCACTCTTGCTGTAATGCATCCAGTACTAATACACGTGAAGTAATTCTGTTAAAGAATTCTATACTATTCAGTTCAACACAAGCTGGGAAAAAGACCATCACAATTCTGCTCTTAGCCCTCAAGGCAGATCCTACTGTTCTTTAAGCCTGGTGATGGTCAGAGAAGGTGAGACATTGTCGTCAATAGTCAAAGTATTAATAATAATCATAGCATTTGTGATGTCACAGACACAGTTCTAAGTATTTTACATGAAGTAACTCATTTATTTATCACAGCAGTCTTTTGAAATAAGTGCTAACAGTATATCCCCATTTGCAGCCAGGGAAACTGAGATACAGAAAAGTTAAGTAATATGCCCCAAATCACACAGTTAGTAAATGATAGAACCTGAAGTAGAGAAAAAGGATAGTTCTAGGCAAGTACAAATTTTAAAGATCAAATTGCCTTTAGGGAGTCTGAGGATTACCAGAAACTTTTAGCCCAAGCAGTTATAGTGATTAATGTAATGATCATTTAGGCATTTTTAACACCTCCAAGGACAGAGAATCCTGGTGAGCTACAGTCCCTGGGTTCACCAAAGAGTTTGACATGACTTAACAACTAAACAACAACAACACAATTTAACATATAAACAGGAAAATCTGAGACGATAAAGTGCTCAGTGACACTGGAATTAGAGAACTAGTGTCTCAGATGAAAAGCACCAGTCACTATCATTTATCTCTTTATGCCAAGCCTTGGGAAATTAGTATTGCTAATCTTGGGCTTTTTTTTAAAGTGACAGAACTGAATTATAGGCAACTAAGACTAAAACAATAAAGGTATAGAAATGTACTTTAAACCCACTAGGACTCTCAGCAAAGAGTCAGGTGATACTCAATGTAGGTGAAGTTTTTTTACTTTTAATTAAATGTGTGATTAAACATATTGATTCTTTCGTCACACTAATTTACATAGAGACAGTACATCTTTGAAGATTTGTTGTAAGTGAGCATTATTTTCTCTTCAAGCAGAACCATTTGCAGAGGACAAGGGGTAAACTGCCAGCGTTGTAATTTTGCACATCTTGGCTCATCCTCTGGGCCCAAAGATATTCTCCTGAGTATATCATGAGATTTCTTCCCACCAGGAGACATATTGGAAAAAAGACTGCTATAGCTATTTCCATTAAACTCCCTGAACATGCTCTCATCCTGGAGATGTCTCTGGCTTTTGTGAGGTGCCAGGATTAGGGAAGGGAATGTACAGTCTATTAAGTCTGGCTTTCTTTTTAAATTGGGTGTGATTTCTTTTATTTATCATCCCCTAATGAACAATCAAGCACTTTATAAAGAACAAACTTTCTTCCACGTTTTCTAATAGAAAAAGAGAATTTCCATTTGCATTCTCGTGAATATTTAATAGCTTTTTGTCCTTATTTGATTTTGTTTTCATCTTTCTAATACTGATTTTCTTACTAGAAGTGTACAGCCTGGAGTGTGTCCATTTCTTTATGAAGGTTAACCTTATTCTCTTCAGTTTATTGCTTAACACAGTCCATTATTTCATTATGGGTTGTTTGTTTGCAAAGTCCCTCCTTAGGTGCTATCACATTAGTGCCTCCACAGATTAATCTGATGGATAGAAAGAAAGTGTGTGAAATAATACCTTCTCTCTAAACCTTCCTGTCTGTCTCTCACAAGCACAGGTTTGAAGGCAGCCACATTACAGCTCTTGGGTGGGATTCTCACCTGATAGCCATTTATGCATCCACTTGTTTGTCTGATACATAGTGTGTTCATGATACAAAAGTGGCTCAGGCATATCCCAGCTCTGGGGAGAATTTCCAGGGTCCAGGAGGCAGGGGTATGGGCTAAAGGACTTTAAGAGAGAGATACTTAGAATGTCCATCCTGCGGTTACGATGTCTAGTCCTTAGTTTTGCCAACCCTGATTCTTTCTGAGCTGACCCTCAGGTGACTTTTACTTCTATGTTAAATAATTTACAAGCTTAAACATCACCTAGAATGTTAAGGAGGGAAAAAATACCTGCAATTCAGTATTTTAAACATGGAGTAAGGTGAAAAACTGCTTCGATTTGGGCAGAAGTAGAGAACGGCACAGTGCCTGGCTGACACCTGAATTTTGAAGAGCACGCTCACCATTCTGTTCTGTATGGTGAGGACACCTTTCAGGCTAGAAGGTTATACATAGGACCTGCTGGGAAGCTTGGGAAAGCTTTACTTCGGAGATTTGCTTCTGTAACTCCCCGGTGATCCACAGGAGGGCGACAGAGAGCATAGAATGGATCCATTCCTGATCAAGGTGAGAACAGTGAGGAGGGTGTGCAGGGCTCCCCCAAGGTCTCTCAGAGTGATGTGCCTTGGCTGACAGTGGAGCACCTTGGAAAGGCATGCAATAGAATCACGAGCTTAATTATTTATGATGCTGGACAGTTTCTTGGAACTTTCAGCCAAAACAGGCATGCCCAACTCATGAATCATAGCTCAAGTCATCATTAATTTCTACCATGCTGTGGACTCGTGCCCTCATCGCTGGTATCTCTCAGCGGCTCTCCCCTGCCCCTAGCATCCCTGGCACAGGGTTTATCTCTGAGGAGATGATACCTCTCTAAAAGGAGATAAATTTGCTTCTGGGTGTGAACTTAGTCCCTTGAAGTTAAGTTTCCAAGTCCATGGATCAATAGCAGACATTCACATACATCCTATTCTTGCTCACTGAAAAGCAAAGTCCAAAAGTGATTCTGAAATTGCCCGTTAAGAAAATTGTGCCTAAATTTCATTTTACGATGTAAGAATCTTGTTCATTTCTACAAACTGTCCCCTTTACCTATCCAACCCTAGTGTCACTTTTTCCAGCTTGCATTTCATGCCTTCCTTAGCTTACCTCAGTGAACCCTGACATACAGTGTGCTCAGTCTCAGCTTTAGTTTTTCACTGATTCCTACCTCCTTGAGCTGTCCTTCCCCAAGAATGATATTTTACCTAATTCTTTAAGGCCCAGCTCTGGTTCGCTCATTCCAGCAGACCTTCCAGGAATGATTTTTATCAGGGTCTTTCCCTTCAGTGGTATCTGTTGGTCTCCGGTGTTATTCGACATATAAACTGTGCAAAAATGCCTTCATGATGTAACTGCCATACACTGCCTGAGTTGTGTGTTGGTGGCAAGGATTCCTTTGAGCCCCATTGTGCTTTATAAAGAGCTAGATGTACTCTGTGACTGGTTGATCCCTATGTAGCTGATTGGACCTATTTTTGTTGTTGTTGTTCCAGTATTTCAGAAAATGTAAGTTTCCTTTTCTTTGGATTGTCCTTTGATCCGTGGGTTCATCTCTTCTGTTTGTCAGGTCAAAAAATTCCAGTCATTTATTGAGAGCTGTTTGGTAAAGAACCACAGCCAGCGACCAGCAACGGAACAACTGATGAAGCATCCATTTATACGAGACCAACCTAATGAGCGACAGGTCCGCATTCAGCTCAAGGACCATATCGATAGAACAAAGAAGAAGCGAGGAGAGAAAGGTGAGGTGCACATTTTTATTGCAGTCAGGGAAACAAAAGACCAAGTGTCATGGGCTCTTGATGTGTTTGGGGGTCCGAGGAGGTTTCAGATAGCCTGCATTGTTCTTTAGTGTGAGGACTGCCTCAGAGATCACAGCCTGTGGGCATCACCAGGGGCAGGCTGCTGAAATGGAATCTTTCGTGAAAGAATAGAACTGCGAGAAATATTACCTTTTCCAGGCAGTGAACGACAAGGCATGTTGAGTGATACTGTGAAGTGGTTTAATATGACAAGTGATTTTTTTTTAATTCAAATGAATATTCATGTTTCAGAGGCAAAACCTACAGAAGACAGGCAACCTTACACTTACACACACATACACACACACACACACCTAATTGACATTTTTTCGGTACTGGCACTTTTAACCATTTAAGTTTTTGTGCTCTGAGGCTCATTTTTAATTTAGGTATTTGAAAGTCAGAAAGACTTTTATTATAGTCACAGGAATTTTAAAGAAGTTGCTAGGCTACTATACAGAACATTGCGTTTTCCCTTTACTTTATAGATTCAAAACCTCTTTTTCTTATGGCTCTATCTGTTGTCCCACCCTATCTTTTCACTGCATCACTGGAAAAGGCATGAGTCCAACTTGGGGTCCCGGAACAAGTTGTTTGAATAGAGACTCAGAATTCCTTAACTAGCATCCTGACCAAGGGGAACTCACGTGGTCTGAGGCAGGTTTTATGACTTAATTGGGGTAGGGCAGTAGGGAAGGTTGAGGATGGGAAGGAAAGGGGGAGAAGCAGAGAGCAGATGGGGTGAGAGCTCCCTGGTGGTAGCAGGAAGGGGCGGCTGGTGAGGTGGAAGTTCCTGTGTGATGAAGCGAGCGCTGAGCGTGCGTGGGTGGAGCAGAGGGGAAGGGAAGAGGCCGAGCGTGGGAAGTCCATGGTGATGAGCTTGTCTCCACTTCTGTCCTCTCCACCTTTCTCCTCTGCTCTTCATGATCCAGAGGCAGCAGAGGAGGGTGGTGGGCAGCAAAGAATAGAGGGTGCCCTCCTTTTGTAGTAAGTCCCCTACTTACAAATGAATTCTGTTCTGAGAGCCCCTTCCTAAGTCTGATTTGTTCATAAGTCCAACAAAGTTAGCCTGGGTACCCAACTACCACAACCCGCTATGTAGTACTGTACTGTAATAGGCTCATAATAACTTTCCATACAAATAATCTGTACATTAAAAAGCAAACACAAAAAGAAAACATTCTTAATCTGACAGTACAGTACCTTGACAAGTACAGTAATACAGTACAACAGCTGGCATACTGGAGCTGGCATGCACGTTCGCATCTTTGAAAATTCACAACTGTATTTGAATTTCTCTTCTTTGTCTCTACAGCTAATATCTGTCACATGGCAAAGTATGAGCAGGGTCCTAGGGGTGGGCAGTGAGCAGTGTAAGAGTCAGGACTGGGCAGAGGGAAGATCAGCAAAGGCTAAGAGAGGAGGAGAAATCCTCAGTGAACATTTCAAGGAAAGAGTTCCTTCTTTGCAGCCAGCCTCTGGGACTCAGGAGAACGTGTGATCAGGTTAGACTCAGGAGCAGGAAGTTTTGAGACTAGGCCAAAAGGACCTATCTCCAGCTCTTAGTGGGTGGAGAGGGATGACGTGTCAATGAGAACCCAAGGAGCTGGGAGGGCAGTGCAGGATGCACAAACTAGGCATGGAGAGAAGGACATGAGTTGAGGTTAAAAGTGCCAGGACTGGATCTTTCAACTGCTACTTATTAATAGTGGCCTTGGGCCACTCCAGGAAGTCAGAATTTGAAAGGAAGGGAATAGTTCAGACCAGTGTGTCAGACATGTAGCCCATTAAAGGCCAGCTTTTCTAAAAAGAAAATTTATCCTCCTATACATACATAGATTAGGTTAAGTACTTAGACTCTTGTTTTCACACTCAAATTCTGAGTTCAAATTCTACTTCTACCCCTTAGTTATGTGAGCCCCACTCCTGTTTTCTCATCTTTAAAATAGGAATGGGAGTATAATAATAATTACTATTCTCTGGCATTTTTGCAAAAATTAAATGAGATAATGCATGTAAAATGCTTACTACAACTTCTGGCACATAGATGTACTCAATAAATATAAGCTACGTGAAGAGCTGATTCATTGGAAAAGACCTTAATGCTGGGAAAGACTGAGGGCAGGAGGAGAAGGGGGCGGCAGAGAACAGCATGGTTGGATAGCCTCATTGACTCAATGGAGATGAGTTTGAGCAAATTCCATGAGATAGTAAAGAACAAGGAAGCCTGGCATGCTGCAGTCCATGGGATCGCAGAGTTGAGCACAACTGAGCGACTGAACAATGAACACTTATTTAGAAACTTCTTTATTAACATAACTTTACAGTAGTATTTAGCATTACTTTCTGAGATCTTGTGACCTCTTTGCCTCTGAACTCTAAGAATGGATAAAGCATGTTCCCTGGGTCGTTTGCACATTTTGGGAGCACAGACTCTGGACTGGAACTCAGAACTCACCATCCTGTGACAGCAGACTGTTTTTAATGTGTTCCTTCTCTGCGGAGTAGAAGAGTAAGATTCTTGGTAGTAGGCATATTCAAGAATTGCATGGTGCGTTGAGGAACTTAATTCTATTTAGGATTAAGAGATACCAACAACCTTTTTCTGTCTGCTCCCCAAGAAAGAGTATTGCCCAAATGAGACTTCCTTCCAGTTGCTTGATTTGATAAGTGACTTAATTTGCTCCTTCTAGTACTTTTTTCATTCTCCTAGTAGCTCTAAGACCAGTTTTGGGGAAAATCAAAAATTTTAATATGCATTGTTTAAGATTTCTTAACCTGATACTTGGGCTTCCCTGGTGGCTCAGGGATAAAGAATCCACCTGCAATGCAGGAGCTGCAAGAGATGCAGGTTCTCTCCCTTGGTTGGGAAGATCCCCTGGAGGCGGGAGCAGCAACACACTCCAGTACTTGCCTGGAGAATCCCATGGACAAAGGAGCCTGGCAGGCTATATAATTCATCGGACTGCAGAGTGGGACATGACTGAAGTGACTTAGCATGCACGTGCAACCTAATACTATTTTTTCCTTAAGATATGTTGAGACAGCAGTGCAAAAGTAATCATGCTGGATTCTGATGAAGTATTACAGATGAGGAATCTGACAAACAAAAGTTTTACCCTATTGAGGACAAATAATTAGATTAATTGTGTGCCTCTGTTTCTTGCTTTAATTTACTTTAATAGATAAAATTTCTGCAGTTTACTTTGAATTCTCTGTTGCTTTGTTTCAGGAAAATTTGGAATATTAAACTTTCAATGTGGAACTTTGAAACACTTTATGAAGGGTCTTTACATTTTGGTGGAATAATATTTTTTTAAAGTGGCCTGAAAGCTTCATACATATCTAAATATGTAAATCTAATTTTTATATGATTTTTAAAAATACACTTGAAGTCATTATGCTATGACTTCCTTTCATCATCCCTTATGGAGCAGGATGGAAAGCAGTGTGTTTATGATCAAATTCCATAGTTCTTATCATGTGACTGCTGCCTCCTGGTGGTAACATACACAAATTGCAGTTTCAGTTGCTTTTCAGGGGCATAAATGTCTTCAAAGTTGTAATTAATAATCCACAGCTATCAATGGATGATAGCCCTGTGACCACCTCCCTTGCTTAAAATGAAAAGCTCCTCCAAAAGGCTCCCCATTGCCCATAGAAAACCTCAGCATGGTAATGATCAGCTGTTGGGGTCCAGCCCTGGCGGATCCAGGGTAATTCGAAGGGGAGACAGAATCGGCATCTTAGGGAAAAAAATTTATTTAATTACAGATATATAGAGAGATTAGAAATGGATAGGTAGTAGGAAAATTAGTGGAGAAAAATGCTGAATAACTTGGTTTACGTGGGGATACCAATAAAGCTTCGAGACAAGAAGCTTGCACCACCTAGGTAGACCACCGGCACCACTTGAATATTGGAAGGTGCCCCTCCTTGGGCTCCTCTCGCATGGAACTTAAAAGCCGGGGCAAAATTAGCAGGCTTGGAGGGCACCCATGTTCCAGATGGGAATTCAGCCAGAAAACGGGGAGCAAGAAAGAAACGACACGGGGAATCGGTCTTTCCAGAAACTGATCCCATTTCTTTATTTTTCAAGTTTGCTGATATACTTTTTGTTATACATAGGGATGAATACAGAGTCACGCGGGGTCAGCAGACCCGACCCTTATCACAATTAGGTGCTTCATATAAAATTATACAAAGGTCTTAGGGGTTTTACATCATCTTCCGGCCATGAGGCCTGCTGACATTTTATGGCCCTTTCTGATAACGGTCAGTTAACCAGAAAACTTGTTTTTTCCAGGGGTGATTTTTTTTAAACCAGGCGCCACCCTCCAAATAAAGTTGCATTCCTAAAGAGTGAGAGTGTAGTGGGTTACAACTAAGAAAGGAATTTATTTAACCTAAGGTTAACATGATTAATCTTAAAGGTTAATACTTATTTCTCCTATATGCTAGTTATATTCATTATAAGAGCAGGGAATATGGAGATTTAGCAACAAATATTGGCTCAACAAGTGAAAACCCTTCACCAGTATTCCCCTTAAAATCTATTTAGTCTTAAGATAGTGATAAAGTTACATTTTTACATAGCAAGGACACAGTGATTTATAACAAAGTACAGTGATCTATAACAAAAGAGAAAATTCGTTAACTCAAAAAGTCTAGTGTTGCTAACATCAAAAACTACTATGTTTCCTTTTCTATATTCCAAATACATTGATTAATATATTCCCAGGTGCCTAAGGATATGGAGGCCTGGCGGCAATCATTGACTCAACAATGAGAAAAGCCCTATGCTAATTAAGACTTTCAAAATACTCCAAACTTTCTGTGCTGTTTATGGTTGAGAGGTTGTCACACAAGCTAGTCTGTCAGCAGAGAGATTTGACCTGAGACACCCTTGTCACACCCAGGGCAGGGAATTAGCAGTAATTATTGGCACAACAAATGAAAAACCTTTCACCAATATAATTCCTAATCAACCCACTATACTATACTATACTATACTATACTAATAATTTTGTAACTTCTCAAAAGAATCTGTATTTAGAAAGTTTAAAGCATCTCGTGCCTGTCACAGTTGGGAGGCTGTAAACAATCACATGTGGCTGGACGAACCCGCCCAGGCAGGCTAGAAAACCTACAGAAGAGTTCATAAGCTGAAACACTCTTGTCACACCCAGGAATTTTTATTAACTGGAGCTGCAAGTTAACTCCTTCTTCGAGAGAAATGGTGATGGGGGAGAGCCCCCGTAAAGTCAGAGGTGTATGTGAGAGCATAAAACAGACTCTAGTTTTGGGGGTAGATGCTCAGGAACAGGGAGTTTCCTGAGGCTCAATCCCGCCTTGCATATGCTGAAGCCTCCTTCCTCATGACCTTTGCCATGGGCGGAGTTCCTCACGCTGGCTCCCCGCAATCAGCAAGTCACATCAGACCTGCTGGCCTTTCTCACCCCATCTGCTTTCTCACCCCAAACATTCAGAAACCAGTGTTTCCTGAACATTCATGCACTATAGTACTGCAGCCTAACTCAGGTAGTTATATTTTTTAGAATGCTCCTTTTCAGCCACTTTCAGCTACCATCTGCCTGTAAAGGGGCTACTGACCTTCCAAGGTCCAGCTTATTTCCTCCCCCAAAGACCTTGCTGTTCCTTCCCCATTTTGACCCATGGACTTACCTGCTTTTTCCTCTGAAACCTCATTGCTCTTTTTATGTATTTCTATTTAGTATATAATGTGGTGAAAAGAATGCTAATTATAAAGTTGGGAAAATTCTGGGTTGAATTCTAAACCAAATCTCAGACTCATTAGTCATATTACTTAGCCGCTTATAATCTCAGTACCTTTGCTTGCAAAATGGGTATCACGGTAAAGGATTGTTATGAGAAGTAGATGAGAGAACATAAGTAATCTAGCATAGTGACCAGCATGAGTGATACCCAATAAAAATTAGTTATTTTTCTTCATAATCATGGTGACTCTGATTATATATTTGTCCATCTTGACCATCAGATTCTAATCTCCTCCAAAGCAGAGACTCAGTCTTATTCATTATTGCATGTTAACTCTCTTAACATGTTTGTGAAATAAATGAATGTCCCCAGTGGGTCAATAAAAACACATTTAACTCTATATTTTTAGTTACACTTGCTGTCAAAAGTTTCTTTCTGTTCTTGAGATAGTGAAAGGCAATTTGTGAGTCCAGGTAAGTTATAATAAAATTCCTACTAAAAAAAAAAGATTACTACTGTCAGTAAGTTACCAGTAGCCCAGAGTGGGTTGCTGCTGCTGCTGCTAAGTTGCTTCAGTCATGTCCGACTCTGTGCGACCCCATAGATGGCAGCCCACCAGGCTTTCCCATCCCTGGGATTCTCCAGGCAAGAGTACCAGAGTGGGTTGCCATTTCCTTCTCCAATGCATGAAAGTGAAAAGTGAAGTCACTCAATCATGTCCGACTTCACAACCCCATGGACTGCAGACTACCAGGCTCCTCTGCCTATGGGATTTTCCAGGCAAGAGTACCCAGATTGGGTCAGGTGCTTCTATAATGGAAGTTAACAGGAACTGAGAAGTTCTGTTTCAGCTCCTTGTCTTCACTTGCATGTGAATGCCAGGCATTACGGAGAGAGCCTAGAGTCAGCCACAGCAGTCTCAGATGTTAACTCCATGTGCTTGAATCCAGCTGGTAGGTACTATTGGACCACAAGTCAGGAGCCCTGGAGCCTACCCCAGGTCAACATTTAGGACAGCCCTTTGGGCCTTGGTTTGCTTGTACAGAAAATGAAGGGTGGGCTTTACTGAGCTGCAGTGCCTTATGTGCACTTACCTTCCGTGGGTCTCTCTTTAGATGAGACGGAGTATGAGTACAGCGGAAGTGAGGAAGAAGAAGAGGAGAATGACTCCGAGAGCCCAGGTAGGCAAACAAGACCCATCCTCTCATTTCACATTGTAAATTGTGCTTGTGTGAAATTCACATCCTTTTGATTTATAGGTTCATTTTTAAGAATCCAGCAGGGTGGTCTTATCTAATTTATTGCCCATGCACGTACTCATTAATTTGGGAAAACTTCCCTAGGCAGGCTGTAGGAGAACATGGAAATCAGCATCTTCTTTATCTTGTCTTCCAAGATTTATTTCCTTGTTTCCTCGTATATATAACATTGTAGAAAGGGGAAGAGGCAATTATCTGGGTAATAGTCTAACAGTACTGCAAACTGCAGCTTTCTGGAGACCTAAGTGGTATTTTTTAGACTTGAGTTATTCAGTCTATTACTTCATACCTTTGAGACACTTAGGCGGCCGCTGTCCTTGTCACATGCCTTAGTATTTTCACCACAGCCTAATCCGAGAGGAAACAGCTTCCAGGAAGTCAAATTACATTCTTGAGGTGAGCCCTAAACAGAACTCCCATGCCCATTCCTGCTCTCATATGTTAGCTCCCAGAATCAAGTGCTACTTTATTACCATCATCCCTATGTTCTAAATTTCACTTGACTTTGATTCTGACTTTCTCCTAGTCTGTGTTTATAAATAATTGATGCCAGTGTGCTCACACCACCAGGACTTTTCTTTTTGTAAGAGAGTTCAGCTGATGGCAGTTTGGTGAATCAAAGAGCATGGCCATGCGCACCAGGGCAGATGCACTGTTCATGTGAAGTGAGATCTGCTGGGGAAATGGACAAGGCAGAAGGGTCACTGGGGTATATTGAGGTCTCTACCCTCTAGCCATCCAAGGATGGAGCCCAGTACTCAATAAGGAACAGATTCTGTATGACGGAGGCAGCTCTTCCAAAACCAGCAAAGGTCCAGCTCAGCCACTGCTGCCGGAGTGAACTAGTGCATCCCTTTTCTGAGCTAACTCTGACCTAACCAAACTGGATTATTGCTAAAACTACTGGAAGAGAACAGGACTGAACTTACAGGGCCATCAGTTTTTCTCTTTTCACCTGCTATGGGAATCTTCAAGGTCAAAGACTGAAGGAGAATGCTTTCCTTCCATCTGGATACTTAACATGTTGGCCGCCCCCAGTTTAGCTGCATATAGATGATGACTGCCAAGTACTGATATGGAAAATAAACATTCTTATAAAGCAAAGGACCGAATGCCCTGCTTTCAGAGAAGTTGTACACTATTTTTCCATAGCTTGCTCAGACAGATACATCAGCCCTTTTGATCACTCTCCATGGAGTTGAGACCCTTGTCTTAACTAATACTTGCTATATCGCGTGTTAGGAGTCACTTAATGGGTGACCTAGCTGTCCCTTAACACTTCTATAATTGTAATGTGTCTATATATGACATTGAAGATTATCTTTCAAGTCCTGTTTTATGGGCACATCTAATTAATTTTCATGAAATCCTGAAAAGTAAAACGGACAGTGTTTATTTCACTATGGAAATGAGGTAACAATCCAACTCTGGCAATCAGGTCACACATGGAGTTAATGATTGGGTCAGTAATACAGCTCAGATCATCTGACATTGATTCAACATCAGGTAATATTAATAGATCATCCTCATGTGCACAGGAGGCTGAGTTCCCTAAGCCCTTCTGCCTTTGCACAGAGCATGTGACCATCATTTTAGGTTGGTTTAGAGTCCTACACAAAGGCTGTAGTTTTAAAGGAGACTTGTTAGTAGGCTCCAAGCACTATCTATGAACCAAGCCTTTTTATGCCACTTTATAGCAGTATCTTGGGCTTCCCAGGTAGCACTAGTGGTAAAGAACCTGCCTGCCAATGCAGGAAACATAAGAGATGCAGGTTCGATCCCTGGGTCGGGAAGATCCCCTGGAAGAGGGCACAGCAGCCCACTCTAGTATTCTTGCTTGGAGAATCCCATGGACAGAGGAGCCGGGCGGGCTATAGTTCACGGTATTGCAAAGAGTCAGACACGACTAAAGTGACTTAGCATGCACGCATACATGGCAGTATCTCACAAAGCACGCTATCTACTCTCTAAGACAGAATGATCCCCTGTCAACCACAAAACCCACTCTTCCCCTGTCATTCCCCATCCCAGTTTGCATCACCACCACAGCCCAGATGCCAAGAAAAACTTGCAAGTCATCCCTCACTCCACACACTGGATCCATCAACAAGTTTTACTAACTCTGCCCCCAAAGGCTTCGCAACCTCTGACCCCACCACTCCCACCTGATTAGTCTCCACCTTAGGAACACTGCAGTGGCAGCCAATGGGTGGCCTTGCTCGCCCCCTCATACACCCTGCGGAATAGCATCTACTGAGCAGCCAAATGAATCTTATCCTGTTACTTTCCTGCTGATAAATGTTCCACACATGGCGTCCCCAGCCTCCTGCTTTACCCTATCTCCCCATCTCTGCCCTTCTCCTATACCCCCTCTTGCTTTCATTCACTCTGCTCTGGGAAGACAGCTTGGAGTTCAGTCCCCCACGAAGGCCACCCTTGTTGCCATGACAGGCCTCTAAACTTGCTTACCCTTCTGCCCGAAAGAGTCTTCCCCTACCTCCTCATGTTCAACATTTAGGGCTTAGCTCAACCATCACCTTCTAGGAGAGGTCTTCTCTGATCTAAAAGAGAGCCCTCATCCTCTCCCCAGCTCCCTGCCACTGCCCCTCTTAAAACTTACACTTTTTGTCTTCTGTAGAGCCTATTAATATCTGAAATGATGTTTGTAGAATTTGTCAAATTATTTGTCTCTCTTCCCCACAAGAAAATAACTAGAGAGAATATGTTTAGTTACTGCTATATCCAGAGCCTATTACAGTGCCTGCCACATAGTAGGCATCCAGTGATTATTGAATGGATTTATCTCAATAGGAAGCTGCCAGAAATATTAAAAAGACTAGGTCTGTTTGAACAAGTAGGAACATTCCCTCCTGGCTGAGCTGCTGTGCAGAACCAAGGAGTCTGTAGCTTGCGTTCTAGGAGGTGAAGTGGTTGAGGATGTAGAGATGTCGAGCAGGTTCCTCGCCGCTTCTGATTATTCATTTTTATTTGTTGGCTTAGTTCTTGCTTAGTTCTTTCTTAAAAGTGAAAATAAACCAGTCTGGGACTCAGGGCTTGCAGTACTCAAAAAAAGCTTTTAGAAATAGAGGGTGAGGAAGGAGCTCTGTGGACCGTCCTGGAGAATGAGTTCAGGAATGGGGCAGCTCTGTAGCGATGGAGACAGCCTGTGCCTGCAGTAATCACACTGAAGGGGAGGCTGGACTTGAGTTAGTTCCCTGGGCTCTGTTTCTTTGCTGAGGTGAGCAGTGGAACTGATGGAGGCTCAGAGAGCCTGTGCTTGGCTCTCCTTCCCCATGGTAGCGATGACCCCAGCCAGACTGTGCCCTGATCTGTCTCTGCTGCCCACAGCTCCATTCTGAACCTGCCCGGGGAGTCGACGCTGCAGGCGGGACCTCCTGAGGCTCCAGCTGGCTAACAAGGAGCGGTCTGAGGCCCTGCGGCGGCAGCAGCTGGAGCAGCAGCAGCGGGAGAACGAGGAGCATAAGCGGCAGCTGCTGGCCGAGCGCCAGAAGCGCATCGAGGAGCAGAAGGAGCAGCGGCGGCGGCTGGAGGAGGTGAGGACGTGCCCTGGCGCCGGGGTCCCTTCCTGGGTGTCCACCGTGGCCCTCGGTCACCCTCCTGAGGCTGCAGCCTGCTTGGAGCACTCACACCTGAACTGCGAAGGAGGAGGTGGCCAAGGGCACTTTACCAGCAGGGGTGGTGTGACCTTGGTGTGGTCACATCAGAAAGACAGGTGAGGGGTTCAGCCCCTTCCAGGCTCACTCAGGCATCACCTTCTTAGTGAGACTTCCTTGAATCCCTCACTTAAAATCTCAGCCCCTCCTTCTAGCATATCCTGTCGCCCTTCCCTGTTGAATTTTTTTCTTATGTATTTTTTCTTCTTAATCACCTTCACACCTGTGTACTTTATGGGTCATATGTCTGTCTCTCCCACTAGAAAGTAAGCTCTTTGTGAACAGGATGCTTTTCCCTTTTGTATCTTTTTTCCCCTTTTATCACTGTGGATCTCAGTATTACGTATCTAGCTGTGTATGTGCTTAGTCACTCAGTTGTATCTGATTCTTCGCGACCTTATGGACTGTGGCCCGCCAGGCTCCTCTGTCCATGGGATTCTCCAGGCCAGGATACTGGAGTGGGTTGCTATTCCCTTCTCCAGTGGATCTTCCCAACCCAAGGATCAAACCCAGGTCTCCCGCATTGCAAGCGGATTCCTTACCGTCTGAGCCACCAGGGAAGCCCCATGTATCTAGATATTAGTGTCTAAAACAGGACCTGTTACATACTACGAGATGCCTCCTAAATATTTGTGGAATGAAGGAGCTAACATATGAGTGAATGAGTCAGTGATCAAGAGGTGGAATATAGGCATTAATTAGAACCCAGTGAACCAGGCAGAGACCTGGCAGAGAAGTGAAATGTCAAGTGTGGAAAAGCAGGGCCTGCCTGCTGCTACTGTTTTGTTACTGTTCTGAATGCTGGAGAAGGCATTTCACAAGTCCTTCCACACACACCTTGATACAGGTGTTCAATGCAAGGCACGCCTTGCCCACCCTGTGGCTCTCTTTCTAGAGAAGCCTGTCCTGTAGCTAGTGGGCATGCCTTGCCCTCACCAGCAGGTGTGCTTCATCATGAGGGAACCTGTACCACCAGCCAGGCTTTTCTTCATGGCTTATCCTGGGCCAGACTCTCCCGTGTGGTCTTACAGGTGTTTATTAAAGCCTCCTTCCGAGAACTTTGGTCCAGGGCCTCCTTCCTGTGCCAGGTAAATCAAAGTCTCTAGACAATTAGGAAGCTGAGCGACCATAGCTGTTGGGGAAGTTGGATGGCAGATGAAAGGTTTCACCGAGTGCACGGTAATGGGGGAGTGATTTTACGATTCTCCCAAACACTGTCTTGCTCCTCATTAACAGTTTACTGCAATTCACTTGCTCTGTCAAGTGGCCACTGCAGTCAGAGGGTGGTGAATTGCAGACTCCGGGAGCAGATTGCTTTATAAATGGTACATCCAGGTCTGGCCTTCCTGGCTTAAATCAGTGAGGGCCTCTGTTTCGGTTTGCAATAAGTCCCATCAACCTCACTATGTCCCTGGAGTGTTAATATGCAGACCAGCAACACCCAACAGTTACAATGATTGAATGACTTCTTTATGCCAAACACTGGGTGAAATGCTTTGCTTAACCCAGGATCTCATCACCTGCTATCATCTCTTTATATGTATCTTACCTCTTGTGCAAGGAGCACATAGCTCTATTTAATGACAGAAAACCGTGAGGTTTAAGGAGGAGAAGTCATTGGTCCCATGTCGCAGAGCCAGGAAGTACAAAGTCAGGATTCACACCCAGGTCTCCCTGCTTTCCATAGCCACACAGGCCCAGAGGCAGTAGGTATAGCTAGGTAATCAGAGCCTTGAACTGTGATCTGCACAACTGAACCTTGTAAGCATCTGCACACAGCAGCAGGCAAATGAAGCTCTTTCCAATCTAAGTAAGTCTAGGATGTTGTCGGCATGACGCACACGCAGCCCATGAGAGGTTTGAAGGTCACCTACTGTTCTCTGTTCTCAGAACTACACTGTTGTAGACAGAGGTGCTATGGTGCTTAGGGGCAGATGCCTTCAAAAGAGACAGCTAGGGCAGGGCGAAGGGAGGTGTGGGTGTTAATTAGCCAGCTCTCAGAAGTGAAGTCCAAAGTGGAGACGTGGAGGTGCCTGCTTCACCTCCGGTTACTCTCTTGGGCACACACTGAAATTCTCAGACAAGTCCTCGCAGCCATCCTCAGTGTCGCCTCCTTCCGCCCACCCAGGCAGGCTGCCGCCTCTTGCAGGGGCGTCCAGCCCAGCAGTGCACCATTTCCTTCAGTCTCTTGAGTCTCCTGAGGGCCAAGGGCCTCTGCTGTTTGGATCCAAGACTTACTCCCCTGACTTCTAATCAAACCTTTCTCCTAAGCCAGGCAGTCCTCCCCAATCCTGCCTTTCCTGCTCCTTTCCTGGCTTGTGTTTTATTCCTTCCATGAGCATTTCCCAGGGCCTTCACCTCATTCACACTCTGAAAATCTTGACCATTTGCATTTACCCTGTCTGCTGATGAGTTCCTTACCTAGTGATTTGCTGGACTTAGTCTCAAGCTAAAGGTACTTGGGCTTCCCAGGTGGTGCTACTGGTATAGAACCCGCTTGCCAATGCAGGAGATGCAAGAGACACGGGTTCGATCCCTGGGTTAGGAAGATCCCCTGGAGGAAATGGCAACCCACTCCAGTATTCTTGCCTGGAAAATTCCAAAGATAGAGGAGCCTGACAGGTTACAGTCCATAGGGCTGCAAAGAATCAGACACAGCTGAGCACAAAGGCATTTACCATTTAACTCAGAAAGCCCCCATTGTCATCCCATAAAACATTTAGCATAGTTAAGTAGGCAGACAGGTACATGTGTACGTACACACACACACACATATAGATTTTCTTCTTTTTAAAAAATTTTTACACAAGAACTCTTGGCCTTTGAACCTAGACCCTCAGTTGGCACAAAGTCTTTTCAGAGAATGCATCATATTATTTTGTTTTAGATTTTCTTCCTTTCATACTTATTTTGACTTATTTAACATTTTATGTTTTTTTTTTTCTTTTCATCAAGCTGCTAGAATGACAATTCCTAACAATTATAAAGCACTTAACCATAGGACAGAGACTCTGTCCAGTACTTCATGTGAGTTGTTTATTTTAATCTTCACAATAATTCCCCCATCTAAAGATAAAGCAGCTGAGTCTCAGAAAAGTTAACAACTTGCTAACAGTCACACAGCTTGAGACAGAACGGGGTTTCAGACCCAGTGGATTGGACTCCAGAGCCCAGCCACTGTCAGTGTGTCTCCTGCCTGTCCCTTGGTAAGTCAGGGTCAGTGTGCTTTCCATAGTCTTCTCCTGGCCCCAGCTTCTGTGATCTTTTACGCTGAGAATTTAAGGATCTCTGAGCAAGGTCAAAGAAGCTGTGCCCAGTAGGTGCTCATCTTCGAGCTTGATTCTGTCTCTCAGTCTGCTAGTCGAGCGACTGCCAAGGCCTCCTCGTGTCTGTTTTTTGCTGCATTTTCTGGAGCCTCTAATGGATGCAGGAGAAAGTTCAGACTCAGTGGAGCACAGCATCCAGGGGGCACACCCTCTACGTCCCCTGCAGGCACAGAAGGCGTGCACGGCAATACTTTGCTCTGGGCAGCCACGTCTGTGCACCCCAGCTTCCCACCAGAAGCAGAAATGCTTGTAACCACAAGGCATCAAAAGATTATACTGCCTTTATCTTTTGATCCTTTCTCTTACCCCTATTCCTCAATAGAAAAAAAGGAAATGCTAAATACTAAATGCTGTAAGTTCTGAACCCCTGAGTAATGACTGTCCGTACCGCCAGGACTTCTCTCCTGCCTCCTGTCCTGCTGGATCCCATCCACGCCTGCTGCCCTGCCCTGGTGACCACTTCTGGTTCTGGTTCTGAGTAGGAGCTCACACCACATGGTCACAGAGAAGCAGCCAAAGTCCGTAGTTAGGCTTGTGATTTTCACTTCAGTGTGAGCCAGGTGGCCTTGTGCTGGCATCCTGCAATATGCATTCCCTTTTCCAAATAAAAGCCCTTCAGACACCCTCATTTGGGCTTCCCAGGTGGCACAGTGGTAAAGAACCTGCCTGCCAATGCAGGAAACACAATTTTTATCCCTGGTCAGGAAGATCCCCTGGAGTAGGAAATGGCCACCCACTCCAGTATTTTTGCCTGGTAAATTCCATGGACAGAGGAGCCTGGTGGGCTACAGTCCAGGGAGTCTCAAAGAGTCTAACACAGCTGAACCACTGAGCAGGCACACAGACAACCCTTTGGTGACGTGAGGCTGTACAGGTTGTGCTCTTCGACTTCCACAGTGATTTCAAATGTCACCTCTGACCAGAGGTTTCTAAGGAATCCCTGCCTGTCCTTTGCTATTTATAGGTAAGCATGTGGTTCTGCCTGGGTTCTAAATTAGGATCTGTGTATTCTTAGAAGGACTTTGACTGTACACTGAATTGTGGTCATTTATCAGCTTCATGAAAAGGACGTGGCTTCAGGCCAGTTAAATGGTAGGCACCCAACTCCTCTTTGACCAATAATAAAGTGCAATTTATAACTAAGTTCCAGGAATCTGATTAAGCCTAGCTAAGCTGAATGAGCCCATCAGTAATGAGAAAAAGCACATAGAGGGCTTCTTCTATCCTTTCTCAGTTCAATAAAAATCTCTGACTCTTGGCTTAGACAATGAACAACTTTTCATGGAGTCAGAGTCCAGGAATCAGAACCTTGAGGTACTGGGGTGCCTACTCTGGTCATCTTTTCAGAATAACCTTGGGAAGATGATTTGTGATGCTTGATTCTTCTCAAGAGTTTTGGAATGATATTCGTAATTGCTGTATATATTTTTCAACTTGCTGAGAGCCCTCTATACCCTCATTCTGGGGAGAGTACCTTTTAGTCACAGAAATGAATGACACTGACCCCAGGAGCACCAACGTGCTCCATGGTAGTAAGCTTTAATCTTTAAGCCACCTAGATCTCATTTGGTGCCTCAAGGCCTTAGTGACATCAACCAGTTATAAAAACAAGCTGGAAGATATTATATCACTTTGGTTCCATCACCAGGAAAAAAATTTAAATACAACAGATATCTCGTTGTCCAGAAATAGTTGGGCACTGACATACAAAATGAGAGCCTGGAGTCCGAAATTCCTGTAAGCCTCTAACTTTTTATTATGAGTGCCTGGGGCTTTCCTGATGGCTCAGACAGTAATGAAACCACTTGCAGTGCGGGAGACTTGGGTTCGATTCCTGGGTTGGGAAGATCCCCTGGAGGAGAGCATGGCAACCCACTCCAGTATTCTTGCCTGGAGAATCCCTATGGACAAAGGAGCCTGGCAGGCTACAGTCCATGGGGTTGCAAAGAGTTGGACACGAATGAGTGACTAAGCACACAATATGGAGCTTTTAGGGACTGTGGGCTCAAATGTTTCTTTGTTTAAGCATGCAGTTGAATTAAAACTTTTTAATTCAAGTGACTGCCTATTCCTACAGGCAGTCACTTGACAAATTTAGTGAATGCTTAGCTCCACTCTGCAGACAACTATGCTGGACATTGGGAATGGCCTGCCCTTGTACAGATGAGATCTGTGAGGGAGACTGGCATTGGGCAAATAATCATCCAACTAGCCATTCATGACCATTGCCAGATTGCTGTGGTAGAAAAGAATAGTGTGATACAGGAGCAGGTGGCAGGAGTGGGCACCTAGACTGGCGTGGAGGCCTGTTGGTCAGAATCCAGCCAAAGGCAGTGAGGGGCATGCAGGGATGCTAGAGAGGGAAGCCAAGGCACAGTGTTGCTGGGCTTCATAAGCCTGGTTAGTTCAGTTCCGTTCAGTCGCTCAGTCGTGTCTGACTCTTTGCGACCCCATGATCGCAGCACGCCAGGCCTCCCTGTCCATCACTAACTCCCGGAGTTCACTCAGACTCGCGTCCATCAAGTCACTGATGCCATCCAGCCATCTCATCCTCGGTTGTCCCCTTCTCCTCCTGCCCCCAGTCCTTCCCAGCATCAGAGTCTTTTCCAATGAGTCAACTCTTCGGATGAGGTGGCCAAAGTACTGGAGTTTCAGCTTTAGCATCTTTCCTTCCAAAGAAATCCCACAGTTGATTTCCTTCAGAATGGACTGGTTGGATCTCCTTGCAGTCCAAGGGACTCTCAAGAGTCTTCTCAAACACCACAGTTCCAAAACATCAATTCTTCGGCGTTCAGCCTTCTTCACAGTCCAACTCTCACATCCATACCTGACTCCTGGAAAAACCATAGCCTTGACTAGATGGACCTTAGTCAGCAAAGTAATGTCTCTGCTTTTGAATATGCTATCCAGGTTGGTGAGGAATATCATATTTTGCTCTAAGAATCGTGGGAAGTCGTTGACTTATTTCAACCAAGGGGATGTGATCGGATCTGCATTTTTAAAGTGAAACTTCAGCTGCTACAAGGAAAGTGATTGGAAGGAAGCAACAGTGGATAGGAGAGACTGGTTAGCCCAGGCCGGAGAGGGCAGTGCTTTCAGATAGATGGTGGTTGGGTGGAGATGGAGGAAAGAGATGGAGAGGTGGGAGGAGGATGGAAGGTGGAGATGGAGATGGGCATATTTGAGAGAGATGGAGCGTATAGATCGTGCAGGACGTGGTGGTTGATCAGATGTCTTCCATGAAGGAGGGTGGTGGTCACAGAAGGTTCCCGTGTCATGCTGGAGCATTCAAATGGAAGCCCAGGTTTAGGTGCAAAGGATGAGATTGGTTTGAAATGTAGTAAGTTACACCAGTAAGTAAAGATGAATCCGGGCCTTCCTGGTGAGAAAACATGCTCCCTGGTCCAGGAGGATCCCACTTGCTGCACAACACCTAAGCCCGTGCACCACAACTGTTGAGCCTGTGCTCTAGAGTCTGAGAACCGCAACTACTCAGCTCACATGCCACAGCTACTGAAACCTATGTGCCCGAGAGCCTGTGTTCCACAACAAGAAGAGCCACCGCAATGAGGAGCCTGCACATCCTACAGAATAGCCTAGCCCAGACTCACCGTAACTGGAGAAAAGCCTGTGCAGCAACAAAGATCCTGCAAAAATAAATAAGTAAACAAAAAATTTTTAAACGATACGTATGGGGCAGCCAGTGGTGATAGCAAAGATGCAATTGGATTATATAGATAGAGCCATAGAAGAAGGATCAAGAATGGGGAGAAAAATGGGAATTACTGGTTTATGGTCATGGAAGTAGACAGAGGATGAGAGTCTGGGAACTAAATTCTCTGAGAACTAGAGTAGAGCAGGAGAATTGAGCACAGAAGACTAATGAAGATGTAGGTTTGATGTTGTTGCAAAGAAAACCAAATATTCAAGTGGAGAATAGAGTTATAGGGCCAGCTCTGCAGAATGCTGATCAAAGGAGTGAGCCAACAGCATCTCTTCATTTCAGTAACAAATAGGACATCCAAAATATAGTTTTGGTATAGTACTCTCTTGAAAACACAGTCGCTTCCTCTCTGCTTTGGGGGAAGGGAAGCAACCTGCTCGGCAAGGCTGAAGGTCTGGATTTGGGCCACTCTGTGCCACCTGCTTGCCCGAGCAGCTCTCTGATCCCCGCTGAGCTTACTGAGCTCTACAGGGAGGCTTCGAACAAAGTGTGTTCCCACCACCAAACCTGTTGTGAGGATTCACCAGGAAAATGGTTGTGAAAGACTTGGCTTTATCAACTAGCAAGAGTCAGGAAGATTCCCTGGAGGAGGGCATGGCTACCCACTCCAATATTCTTGCCTGGAGAATCTCATGGACAGAGGAGCCTGGTGGACTACAGTCCATGGGGTCGCAAAGACATGATTGAAGTGACTGAGCACACACGCAGAAGCTCCATAGATCTCACACTTGATGGACTCGTCGAATCCAGGTTAAACGTGGCTAACAGGCACCATCTCATGCCTCCATTCGGAGAACCCATCCTATTTACCTGCTGGTCCACTGTGGTCAGATTTGCTCACATCATCTCTCAGTATCCGCTTTCACTCAGGTGACTAGGCCAGCCTCACAAAAGCTGTGGCAGCTGGAGCCCCAGCCCAGGAAAGCCACTGGCGGGAAAGATTACTCTTTGGGACCTAAGCAGTTTGTCCCAGATGCTATCAGACCAAAAGAGGGGAGGGGAACCAGGGGGAAGTTACATGTCTCTTTAAGAGTCAGTGAGCTACAATCCTGCCAAGGGGAGCTTCTTTGAGGAGAGCATTTGGGGAACTTCTATTGAGGGTAGTGTTTTGGCTGACGTTAGCTTCCATATTAGATGTAAGTTCCTGAACTTCCCTGTGCCTTTCCATTTCCTTGCCTGTAAAACTAGAAATAACAATGGCATTTACCTCTCAGGTCTATTGTAAAGACTAGATGAGTCTAGAACGGCAGCAACACTTAGCACTTATTCAATAAATATTAGCTGTTAGTATTACTGGAGTGTGTGCCTTTGGCTGAAGTCTGAGATATAATTTCCAAAACTACACTCTTTTATGTGCAGCAGTAAAACCTTCTTGAGTTTATTAAAATAAATGTACCAACAGGTAAACTTTTACTCGTACATTGGAAAGAATATTTGTTATAATACTAGGGATGATTTGGTTGTGTTCATTAAGAGGAAAAAAAAATTACCCAGTTTTTAACTGACTGGCTAGCAGATTAGTGTAGGGGCAAAGTACGCTGGCTTTGAAGCTATGGAAACCAAGATTTCATTCTAGCTGTGTGACCTTGAGCAAATTACGTGCCCTCTTTGACCCTCAGCTTCCTTATATACACAATTGATGTGCCATTATGTGGCAGGATGTTGAGAGATAGCTGGAATCTTAGGTACAGAAGGGTTGGCATGATGTCTGACAGAAGAACAGGTTGACATTGTTAGGTGGATATTTTAGTGTCATTTTGCAACTGGTGATTTCAGAGTTGTTATTTTTGTTTGGTTGGTTGGTTTTAAGGATTTTTCCCAATGGAAATAGCATTTGGAAATGCTATTTCCAGGCCTCCTTGTCCATCACCAACTCCCCGGAGTTCACTCAGACTCACGTCCGTCGGGTCAGTGATACCATCTAGCCATCTCATCCTCTGTCGTCCCCTTCTCCTCCTGCCTCCAATCCCTCCCAGCATCAGAGTCTTTTCCAATGAGTCAACTCTTCACATGAGGTGGCCAAAGTACTGGAGTTTC
This sequence comes from Nanger dama, assembly GCA_917880005.1. Classification (NCBI taxonomy): domain Eukaryota; kingdom Metazoa; phylum Chordata; class Mammalia; order Artiodactyla; family Bovidae; genus Nanger; species Nanger dama. Next base: position 40,590,038 of record CAKJTW010000011.1, read on the forward strand.
AGCTTTAGCCTCAGTCCTTGCAAAGAAATCCCAGGGCTGATCTCCTTCAGAATGGACTGGTTGGATCTCCTTGCAGTCCAAGGCACTCTCAAGAGTCTTCTCCAACACCACAGTTCAAAAGCATCAGTTCTTCAGTGCTCAGCCTTCTTCACAGTCCAACTCTCACATCCATACATGACCACAGGAAAAACCATAGCCTTGACTAGACGGACCTTAGTCAGCAAAGTAATGTCTCTGCTTTTGAATATGCTATCTAGGTTGATCATAACTTTCCTTCCAAGGAGTGAGTGTCTTTTAATTTCATGGATGAGGTCACCATCTGCAGTGATTTTGGAGCCCCCAAAAAGTTTGACACTGTTTCCACTGTTTTCCCATCTATTTCCCATGAAGTGATGGGACCAGATGCCATGATCTTCGTTTTCTGAATGTTGAGCTTTAAGCCAACTTTTTCACTCTCCTCTTTCATTTTCATCAAGAGGCTTTTAGTTCCTCTTCACTTTCTACCATAAGGGTGGTGTCATCTGCATATCTGAGGTTATTGATATTTCTCCCGGCAATCTTGATTCCAACTTGTGTTTTTCCAGTCCAGCGTTTCTCATGATGTACTCTGCATAGAAGTTAAATAAGCAGAGTGACAATATACAGCCTTGACATACTCCTTTTCCTATTTGGAACCACTCCGTCATTCCATGTCCAGTTCTAACTGTTGCTTCCTGACCTGCATACAGATTTCTCAAGAGGCAGGTCAGGTGGTCTCGTATTCCCATCTATTGAAGAATTTTCCACGGTTTATTGTGAGCCACACAGTCAAAGGCTTTGGCATAGTCAATAAAGCAGAAAGAGATGTTTTTCTGGAACTCTCTTGTTTTTTTCCCATGATCCAGCGGATGTTGGCAATTTGATCTCTGGTTCCTCTGCCTTTTCTAAAAGCAGCTTGAACATCTGGAAGTTCACAGTTCACGTATTGCTGAAGCCTGGCTTGGAGAATTTTGAGCATTACTTTACTAACATGTGAGATGAGTGCAATTGTGTGGTAGTTTCAGCATTCTTTGGCATTGCCTTTCTTTGGAATTGGAATGAAAAGTGACCTTTTCCAGTCCTGTGGCCACTGCTGAGTTTTCCAAATTTGCTGGCATATTGAGTGCAGCCAGTAACTAAACAAAACACCTGAAGAGGTAGAGATCTGGTGATGCTTGAATAGTAAGCTTCTAGGCCCCAGGAACACAGCACTTTGGGAGGGACCCTATTGCTAGAAAGAAAGAAACAGGACAGTAAAGGATATTGTAAGAGATCACCCTGGGGACTTCACTGGCGGTTCAGTAATTGAGACTTCACCTTCCAGTGCAAGAGGGTGCAGGTTTGATACCTGGTCAGGGAGGTAAGATCTTACATGCCTCGGGACCAAAAACTCAAAACATAAAACAGAAGCAATATTGTAACAAATTCAATAAAGACTTTAAAAATGGCCCACATTTAAAAAAAAAAAAAAGAAAAGAAAAGTGAGAGAAAGGGTTTCCTGGGTTTGAATCCCGGCTCTGCCACTTAATACTTTTGTTATATATTTGGCGAGACATGACTTCTTTATGTGTCAGTTTCCACCTTTATGTAGTTCATAAAATACATGACTATTCACTCAGTCATGTCTGACTCTTTGCAACCCCATGGACTGTAGCCCACCAGTCCCCTCTGTCCATGAGGTTCTCTAGGCAAGAATACTGAAGTGAGTTGCTATTTCCTCCTCCAGAGGATCTTCCCCACTCAAAGATCAAACTCAGATCTCTTGCATCTCCTGCACTGCAGGCATATTCTTTACCACTGAGTCCCTGGGGAAGCCTTGCACATTTGTAAAATGGGACAGTAACAGTTTTGAAGGTTAAATGAGGTACTACGTACAAAGCTCTTAGAACAGTCCCTGGCACCAAGTAAGTACCTGAATGAATAATTAAGAAAAAGAGTTGCCCATGTAGGGGAATGGTTTTCTTTCCTATCATCTGTCTGCCCACTGTGGCTGCTGTGAGTCAACTCTCTTCCAGGTAAGGGCTCACAGCCCAGTGTGGCCTGAGCAGGCAAGAGACAAGGACTGCTGCGTTCCTACCCACGGGCCACAATCCCAGGCCCTCCACAAGAAGAAAGCACTGTGAGCAAAAATAAGTCTCCTTGCTGGCACTGCTGAGAAGCAGCCTTTAATTCACTTTAGAAGGCAATGGCACCCCACTCCAGTACTCTTGCCTGGAAAATCCTATGGATGGAGGAGCCTGGTGGACTGCAGTCCATGGGGTCGCTGAGGGTCAGACACAACTGAGTGACTTTACTTACTTACTTACTTACGTATGAGCTGTAGGCACCCTAATGAGGGCTGCAAGCCACAGCCGCAGCTAGGGGCCAAAGCAGCCCTTTCTTCCTGGACGCTGTTAGCATCGGCATGAAGACTGAATGCTTTCTAGCTGGGCTTTTACCCTGTTATTTCATAAACTGAACAGAAATGATGAAACAGCTGGGAGTCAGGCTGGCAAAGCGGATGCTTACTGCCTGCGGCAGGGCCTGCCCATGGCCTCTGATGGGCTTCTGCATCACATATGCGTGTCATTCAGGCATGTGCTTCAGGGCGCTGTAGGAATGAGTGCAAGAAACCCTGCCTTCCAGTGGACCCCAAAATGGTTCCCTACTCTGACTTTCTTGCCATGGTTGCAACAGTCCGGGTTTGTCTGCTTTGTCACCTAGGTCCTGTGATGGCAGGCGTTGCCTGACCAGGTGAGGAAGTTGGGCTACCATTTCTGGTCTGCAGCTTAAAATGCTGCTAATATTATGACCATATTAAATCATTAAAAAGCAGAGACATTTCTTTGCCAACAAAGGTCCGTCTAGTCAAGGCAATGGTTTTTCCGGTGGTCATGTATGGATATGAGAGTTGGAGTGTGAAGAAAGCTGAGCACCGAAGAATTGATGCTTTTGAACTGTGGTGTTGGAGAAGACTCTTGAGAGTCCCTTGGACTGCAAGGAGATTCAACCAGTCTATCCTAACCGAAATCAGTCCTGGGTGTTCATTGGAAGGACTGATGTTGAAGTTGAAACTCCAATACTTTGGCTACCTGATGTGAAGAGCTGATTCATTGGAAAAGACCCTGATGCTGGGAAAGACTGAGAGCAGGAGGAGAAGGGGACAACAGAGGATGAGATGGTTGGATGGCATCACCAACTCGATGGACATGGATTTGGTTGGACTCTGGCAGTTGGTGATGGACAGGGAGGCCTGGCGTGCTGCAGTTCATGGGGTTGCAAAGAGTTGGACACGACTGAACTGAACTGAATATTTGAAATCCTTTTGCTCAGACTTCTTCCTACATTTTCAAGGAATGGGAAGGATACGTAATACTTTATAGTCATAGCATTTCATGTGTGGTCAGTCGCTTCAGTTGTGTCCAGCTCTTTGCAACTCTGTAGACTATATCCTGTCAAGTTCCTCTGTCCATGGGATTCTCCAAGCAAGAATACTGGAGTGTGTTGCCATACCCTTCTCCAGGGGATCTTCCCAAGCCTGGGATCAAACCTGTGTCTCCTGTGTCTTCTGCATGACAGGCAGATTTTTTACTGCTGAGCCATCAGGGAAGCGCATAGCATTTCATATTGGGAGGGTAGGGGGTGGGAGAAACAGCTTTAAGCAGTTTCTGGCTCTTGGTCTAGCTAGGGCAGCTTAGAGGGATGGTAGGCATTGCTTTTAAGCCACAGTGAGAAATGGACATTACAGCAACCTTGCATTGTCCAGGGTCTTCATGGAATCTCTCTTAATCTAGCTTGCATCTCTTGTGTTCCACAATCATTATTCTTAGCTGTTCCCAATCATACAACTATGACAAAATAGTTTCACAGAAAGTATTATATCATATGACATTTAAATCCAATTGTTTTCATTTCACTCTTGTTTTCTTCAATCAGTGAGCAGTTTCAAAAACTCAGAGAGGTGGAGGAACATGAAGAATCTCCCTCAAAAATGGTCTAAGCCATTTCTTCTCTCAAAGCATGAGTCCCTTTGACAGTATTCATCAAAGTCATTTAACCTAGTGTATCATCTCTGCTTTTATTTTCAGAGGCTTGAGGTGGCTTCTTCTATTTTTGAACAACTCCTACTGTTAGAAAATGTATCCTGTTATTGATTCAAATCCTTGTGCTATCCCTGCATTAAAACGGATTATACCAAACAAAACACAATGCATTCCACATCAGCCCCAGAAATGTTGAAGGCAATGGTAGTTGCCATCTTGCCCAAATGTCATCCATTCCTGCACCCTTTCTCCATATGATATAATTTAGCACATTCACCAGCATCCCAGATGAGCAGCAGTGACCCTCTCTATAGACATTGTATTAATAAACGGGTGTCTAATGGGCTTCTTTTCATAGGCTTCAATATGAGAGTCTCATGTTAAATCTTCAGAATGATCGTTGGAGCAGAAATTTGAGAGTTACATCTACACTTGACTTTTACCCTAACCTACAGAGTCATAGATACCCATGATGTCCACTGGGCCATCTTGTTCCTCTATATGAAACCCAAGAATACCCAAGTAGAGAGTCTCCCAAAGAAACTGTCTCCCCAAAGAAGCTCAAAGGTAATAGGAGCTCCTAAAATAATCACACTGACCAGCATCCAAAGAGGCAGTACCAGAATTCTTCCTGAAGCCTTCTCGAAGCTCAGTGTACTTAGAACTTTGGTTCTCCATTCTACGTGCTTAAAGACCAGTTTGGCACATATATGCTCATACAGTGTTTAGCCATGAGGCTGCCTACTGGTCAAAAGCTGGCTGGGGAGTAAGAGGAAGAGTTTCATGTAGGCTGTTAATCTTCCAGGAAAGTTGTAAATTAGTAGGTTGGATGGTTTATCTTTAGTAGTGTATAGTAGATATAAGATTTCCCCTGGTGGCTCAGACAGTAAAGCATCTGCCTACAATGTGGGAGACCTGGGTTCGATCCCTGGGTCAGGAAGATCCTCTGGAGAAGGAAATGACAATCCACTCCAGTACTCTTGCCTGGAAAATCCCATAGACAGAGGAGCCTGGTAGGCTACAGTCCATGGGTCACAAAGAGTTGGACATGACTGAGCAACTTCACTCACTCACTCACTCACTCACTCACTCAGTAGATATAAAAACAAAGGAATCAGGTACATCTAGTTGGACTAGTTTTCTCAATGGTTCTCTGATTGCTGTTTCTGTGAGAAAAAGATGGAAAATGGCCACTTGAGAAACCATTCATACTACCAACATCCTTCACTTTGTATATGTAGGTATCTTCACCATAGATGTCTTTCAGATCCGTAGAGGCAGCATCTCAAAAAAGCAGAATGTAGACCTGGCTTTGCAATACCATCTGAGTGAGCTTGGGCAAGACATTGGCCTGTGTGTGCCTCGGTTTCCTTATCTGTCAAGTGAGGATAATGATGGTAGTATGTGCCTAAAAGGTTGTGGTGAGAACTAAATGAGTGACTATGAGTGAAGGGCTTAGTGCCTGGCATCATAGGAGGCTCTACAAAACCATTTATTCTTATCATGAATAATTACTATTCTTTGTTGTGATTCTGATTACTTTATTGTATAGTGAATTCGGAGTTGGCAGACTACTTCACCATCACTCTCACAACCATCCTATAAAAAAGGGCTTGGAATCCCAGAGTCAGTTGCAAGGAATCAGGCCTTTTCCCCTGCAGTGGATGATATGCAGTGGTCTTTCCCAAATGGCAATGTTCACAAATGTTAAAGTGGGCAAGTAGTGGAAGGCCCAGAAGCTTGATCCCTCTCATCACAAATTCTGCTGCTGCCAAGTTTACACAGAACAGTCCTATTTAAGCGAGGGGCATGTTTGCCCTGCGGTCAACTCAAAAGACCATGCTGGAGCCTTTCATTCTGAGTGTCTTTGAACCGAGAGCCCCTGTGTGGAGGGGGGCGGTTTGAGGTGCTTCCCAAGGAGCCTGACTTGATCCTGCACTGGCTGCTGCGTTATCCTCTGGAGGCCGCCTCTGGTCTTCCACACTCAGTAGGATCCACTCTCACCACTTCCAGGGGGTCACCCAGGATGAAAAGAGTGGAGGTCTCCAAGAGCAGGCAGAATTCTGCTTTGCCTCACTTCTCATTCTGAATTAATCAATTTTTACTTTACAATGTAGCACATTCTTGCTTAGACTCTTTGAATGAACAGTCGTGTCTAATCACCTAATCTGCCCCCTCACTGAAGGTGTGGGTTAAGGTGATTCACTCAAGGTCATAAAGCATTCACTCATTCATTAAACAAATATTTACTGTGACTGGGTGGTCGGCAGTGTCTGCATTAATATCAGTGGCAGAACAGGACCGGAATCTAGTCTTCCTATTTCTGATCCAACATTCTTGCCCCCAAGTCCTGTGGCCTCTCATAACTACTCTCTGCTCCACAATGATCTGTCTCTTTGCAACTATGGAATATTAATTTTCAAATGTGGATGTTACCTCTGAGTCTGTATAATGGGAAACTTGATACGTGTAAAAGATAGAAAGTCCCAAACCTGTACACAAAGGCATCATGTTTTCCCCAAATCTACCAGAATGTCATAAGAATCAAACTCAAATTCGACCTGAACATTCAGTAAGTAGAAAAAGAAGTGAGATAGCCTATCTGGGTTGGATACACCTCCAATAGATAGAGTATTCTTTCAGGTACTAGGGATCAGGAAATAGTAGGGTGTAGAGTGGAAAGGATGTGGAGTAAGACTGCCTTGGGCTTGCTTGGAGGTGCCACCATTTTCCAGCTGTGTGACATGGAACAGTGTACTTCTCTGAGCTTCAATTTGATTCCCTGAGTCTTCTCTTATTTTATTTTTCTTCCTTTCTCTAGGATGAAAAATAAATCCCATGCCAGTGCCCATCATGGACGCCTCTTTTTAGAAAAGCATTCCAAGCCTTGCCTATACTCAGCATAAATGAATATTCTGGTCCAGTTCAGTTCAGTTGAGTTCAGTCGCTCAGTTGTGCCCGACTCTTTGTGACCCCATGAATCGCAGCACGCCAGGCCTCCCTGTCCATCACTAACTCCCCGGAGTTCACTCAGACTCAGGTCCATCGAATCTGTGATGCCATCAAGCCATCTCATCCTCTGTCTTTCCCTTCTCCTCCTGCCCCTAATCCCTCCCAGCATTAGAGTCTTTTCCAATGAGTCAACTCTTCACATGAGGTGGCCAAAGTAATGTAGTTTCAGCTTTAGCATTATTCCTTCCAAAGAACACCCAATGCTGATCTCCTTCCAGAATGGGCTGGTTGGATCTCCTTGCAGTCCAAGGGACTCTCAAGAGTCTTCTCCAACACCACAGTTCAAAAGCATCAATTCTTCGGCACTCAGCCCTCTTCATAGTCCAACTCTCACGTCCATAGATGACCACAGGAAAAACCATAGCCTTGACTAGACGGACCTTAGTCAGCAAAGTAATGTCTCTGCTTTTGAATATACTATCTAGGTTGGTCATAACTTTCCTTCCAAGGAGTAAGCGTCTTTTAATTTCATGGATGAGGTCACCATCTGCAGTGATTTTGGAGCCCCTCCCCAAAAGTCTGACACTGTTTCCACTGTTTCCCCATCTATTTCCCATGAAGTAATGGGACCTGATGCCATGATCTTCGTTTTCTGAATGTTGAGCTTTAAGCCAACTTTTTCACTCTCCTCTTTCATTTTCATCAAGAGGCTTTTTAGTTTCTCTTCACTTTCTACCATAAGGGTGGTGTCATCTGCATATCTGAGATTATTGATATTTCTCCTGGCAATCTTGATTCCAGCTTGTGTTTCTTCCAGTCCAGCGTTTCTTATGATGTACTCTGCATAGAAGTTAAATAAGTAGGGTAACAATATACAGCCTTGACATACTCCTTTTCCTATTTGGAACCAGTCTGTTGTTCCATGTCCAGTTCTAACTGTTGCTTCCTGACCTGCATATTCCCATCTCTTGAAGAATTTTCCACAGTTCATTGTGATCCACACAGTCAAATGCTTTGGCATAATCAATAAAGCAGAAATAGATGTTTTTCTAGAACTCTCTTGCTTTTCCATGATCCAGCAGATGTTGGCAATTTGATCTCTGGTTCCTCTGCCTTTCTAAAACCAGCTTGGATATCGGGAGTTCTCGGTTCACGTATTGCTGAATTGGAGAATTTTGAGCAATCCTTACTAACTAGCATGTGAGATGAATGCAGCTGTGTGGTAGTTTGAGCATTCTGTGGCATTGCCTTTCTTTGGAATTGGAATGAAAAGTGACCTTTTCCAGTCCTGTGGCCACTGCTGAGTTTTCCAAATTTGCTGGCATATTGAGTGCAGCACTTTCACAGCATCATCTTTCAGAATTTGAAATAGCTCCACTGGAATTCCATCACCTCCACTAGCTTTGTTCATAGTGATGCTTCCTAAGGCCCACTTGACTTCACATTCTATGATGTCTGGCTCTAGATTAGTGACCACACCATCATGATTATCTGGATCATGAAGATTTTTTTGGACCATTCCTCTGTGTATTCTTGCCACCTCTTCTTAATATCTTCTGCTTCTCTTAGGTCCAGACCATTTCTGTCCTTTATCGAGCCCATCTTTGCATGAAATATTCCCTTTGTATCTCTAATTTTCTTGAAGAGATCTCTAGTCTTTCCCATTCTGTTCTTTTCCTCTATTTCTTTGCATTGATCGCTGAAGGCTTTCTTATCTCTTCTTGCTATTCTTTGGAACTCTGCATTCAGATGCATCTATCTTTCCTTTTCTCCTTTGCTTTTCACCTGTCTTTTTCACAGCTATTTGTAAGGCCTCCCAGACAGCCATTTTGCTTTTTGCATTTCTTTTCCATGGGGATGGTCTTGATCCCTGTCTCCTGTACAATGTCATGAAACTCAGTCCATAGTTCATCAGGCACCCTATCTGTCAGACCTAGGCCCTTAAATCTGTTTGTCACTTCCACTGTATAATCATAAGGGACTTGATTTAGGTCATACCTATATGGTCTAGCGGTTTTCCCTACTTTCTTCAATTTCAGTCTGTTTGGTAATAAGGAGTTTATGATCTGCGCCAGTCAGCTCCTGGTCTTGTTTCTGTTGACTGTATAGAGCTTCTTCATCTTTGGCTGCAAAGAATATAATCAGTCTGATTTCGGTGTTGACCGTCTGGTGATGTCCATGTGTAGAGTCTTCTCTTGTGTTGTTGGAAGAGGGTGTTTGCTATGACCAGTGCATTTTCTTGGCAAAACTCTATTAGTTTTTGCCCTGCTTTATTCCGCATTCCAAGGCCAAATTTGCCTGTTACTCCAGGTGTTTCTTGACTTCCTACTTTTGCATTCCAGTCCCCTATAATGAAAAGGACATCTTTTTGGGTGTTAGTTCTAAAAGGTCTCGTAGGTCTTCATAGAACCATTCAACTTCAGCTTCTTCAGCATTACTGGTTGGGACATAGACTTGAATTACCATGATATTGAATGGTTTGCCTTGGAAACGAACAGAGATTATTCTGTCGTTTTTGAGATTGCATCCAAGTACTGCATTTTGGACTCTCTTATTGACCATGATGGCTACTCCATTTCTTCTGAGGGATTCCTGCCTGTAGTAGTAGATATAATGGTCATCTGAGTTAAATTCACCCATTCCAGTCCATTTTAGTTTGCTGATTCCTAGAATGTTGACGTTGAGTCTTGCCATCTCTTGTTTGACCACTTCCAATTTGCCTTGATTCGTGGACCTGACATTCCAGGTTCCTATGCAATATTGCTCTTTACAGCATCAGACCTTGCTTCTATCACCAGTCACATCCACAGCTGGGTGTTGTTTTTGCTTTGGCTCCATCCCTTCATTCTTTCTGGAGTTATTTCTCTACTGATTTCCAGTAGCATATTGGGCACCTACTGACCTGGGGAGTTCCTCTTTCAGGAGGGCATCAAAGGGTGAAGGAGTGGCCTGAGGTTCTGGAGCCAAAGCTTTTCTCTTGGTGCTCCATCTATAGCATGTAAGACAACAGACATCAATGGTATCGGACCCTTTATGGGATATAGTAGGAGGTAAAAATGAAGTACATCAGAGACCCTGTTCACAATCTATATTGTGGAGTAGTTGAGACATCTCAAATAACCATAAGGTAAGGTGCAGTGTGCTCTAAACTACAAGTATTGATAAGAATAGAAATCCGTCCCCAAATTAAGATGGTACTATTATTGTTGTTGTTTAGTTGCTCAGACTTATCCGACTCTTTGCAACCCCATGGACTGTAGCCCACCAGGGTCTTCTGTCCATGGGATTTCCCAGACAGGAATACTGGAGTGGATTGCCATTTCCTTCTCCAGAGGATTTTCCCGACCCAGGGATCAAACCTGCATCTCCTGCATTGGTGTGCGTGCATGCTAAGTCACACAGGCAGATTCTTTGCCACGGGGCCGCCAAATGGCACTGTACTATCTTCTTTTGCCCTGAGTTTCATGCTTGGTTCAGTTCAACAAAATCTCTGTACCAGCCAAGTGCCAGGCCCCTGGTGAGGGGCTGGGCAGTCCAGTGGGGGATCAAACACAGGCCTTGCCCTCAATTGCTACATCCAGCAAGAGTCCTCAGATCTTGTAAAGGTGTCTGCTGGAGGCCAGGGACTTGGTCTTTCTTGGACCTGTGTTGGTGTGTCCCCTCAAACCGTCCCGTAGCCAGGAGGAGAGAGCACAAACATTTTTCCTGGAAAGGTGTAACACTGAGGCATGGCAGCTGGAATTGGCACAGTACTTTCGGAAGGTTGGAGAAGTGATTTGTTTCTCCAGTCTCACCGCAGGAGCCGAAGCCCTGGCAGAGGCCTCCATGCCTTAGTGGTGACTGAGCCAGATGAGATCATTATTAATTATTAGTCACTTTCGAACGTCTTTTTAGAAACTGCAGAGTATTTGGGAAGCTCAGACCCTCCTGAGTTGCAGTCAATACTGTGTATACCTTTCATAGGAACCTGAGTGGCATGTCAGTATCAAACATTATCGATTCCTAAGAAGGGGGTTGCAAATGTACACATCCTTCACAGAAAAATCAGCTAAATTGTCAAAAGCTTTGATTATATTTTTTTCCTCAAGAAAGAGACTGATGGTAGGAGTAAAAAAGCTTGAAATGTTAGCTAAATTAGGGCTGTTTCCTGCCAGGAGCCAGATCTGTACACATAATTATTTTATTCTCTGGGCTGGCATTGATTCACTTTGGTTGAATGTTGGAAATATCTCTGTTTTGGGTCTTTAATCCGAATTATTCAGTCAGTTCGTATGACAATGTTTTCTACTCCCATCCTCCTGTATTATTTTTCTGTAAAACAAATAATCACTTGTCTGGAACTTGACTCATTTCTGTTCCCCAGCACATGCCTCATCCCTTCCCCTAAACTTCTGTATCACACCATCTGCCATGCTCCTGGGCCAGAAATTCACTCACCACTAAGCCTCACATGCCCCACAGTCACCAAATTCTGCCCATTTTATTTTTGGCTAATTCTAATTTCTTCGTCTAAGTTGACATCCACTACAGTCCTTGCACTGACTGGAAATCCAGGCAATTTTTTGGTTTTTCCTCCTTTTGCCTGTATCTCAGCAGCAATAACAAACATGGACTCTCTGGCTGCCTTTGCTTAGCTCATGGGTGCCCTGGACCCATCAAATGGCCACACATTGCATTCTCAGCTTCTGATCCTGCCCATTTCGAGGCAGGTAGAAGCCCTTTGAAAATGCAGATCTGGTCAAGACACTTGATGGCACATACCTGTAGTCTTCCAGAAGCTCCCCATCACCTACTATCTAAGATGTACAACCAAGTCTTACTCTGGAAATGATAGACATTGAGTCTCAAATGATCCTTGGGGGTTATTAGAAGAGAGCAGGTCTAGAGGATTGCAGGTGCCAAGAAGGGGCTTCTTTGGGAAGCTTTGAATATCTGTCATTGGTTTAGCTGTGGCTGAAACAAAGTTTTTGTACTAGAGAACTAGTTTCCAGGTTTTTAGAGCCAGCTCATCAATGTGATACAGTCACAGTCCATCTTGTCTTGGATACTCAACGTTTCTTCAGCCAAGTGCTATTGAGACTCTTACAAGGGAAGAGACCCTCTGGTCAGTCCTTCCAAACCCCATATTTGAGGAAGAAGAAACCCTAATGTCAGTACCGGGCTCCTACCCAAAGAGGCTTCAGTGTTTCTCAAAAGGCGCATGGTCAGGGAAAATACTTTGTAATGTATGTGTGTCCCACACATTGTAGGGTGTTTAGCATCCCTGGCTAAATGCCAGTCATGATCCCCCAGTCACTGGACCAACCAGAAAACCTTCTCCATGCCCCCGCACGTGCCACATGCTCCAGGGACTGGGGAATGGTACCATCCCTGGCTGAGAAATCTTGGCTCCTCTCTCTGCTCCTGAGAGGTTCTCCTTTACTGAGAGTATAATGAAGAGCTGGATTAATTATGATGTGTCACTCCTGTTGCCTCTTCATCTTCTGTACTGATGGGAGTTCAGACTGGAGTAATGTCAGGCTTTCAAATCAAGCTTTACCATTTACTCAAAAAGACCTTGCATATGAGTATGACCTTGAACAACTACTTAATCTCTCCATGCCTCTGTTTTCTCATTTAATGGGGGATAATAGTACTATAGTATCTATCTCAGAAAATTTTTATGAAAATTAAATAAGATAAAGCATGAAAGGTGCTGGCCATGGTGTCACTTTCAGACGCCTGGTGATTGTATGAGATGATGATGGTTCCTGAGCTCACAGTCTTACTTGAGTGACAAGCTGAAATTGACACTGACTTGTGAACACTCCAGAAAAGAAAGACAACATGGTGTATTAGAAAGGGGAATGGACTAGGTGGGAGTCGGTGGATTCTGTTGCACGCTCAGCCGTCATTACTGTATAGCCTTGAACATGTCATTTCACTTCTCTGGTTTTACTTTCTTCATCTGTATATGCCCTGGTGGGTTAGTCACTAAGTCAGTCATACCCAACTTTTACAACCCCATGGACTATAACCCGCCGAGCTCCTCTATCCATGGAAAATTCTATGGATAGAGGAGCAAGAATGCTGGAGTGGGTTGCCATTCCCTTCTCCAGAGAATCTTCCCAAACCAAGAACTGAACACAGGTCTCCTACATTACAGGCAGTTTCTTTACCATCGGAACCACCAGCAAGGCTCCATTTATGCCCTACAAGGTGTCAAAAACATTGAATAGCATTTGCATTGTGAATGTGCTTTAAAATCTATGGAATCTCACAGCTTGATGATATATCAGTTCAGTTCAGTTCAGTCACTCAGTGGTGTCCAACTCTTTGCAATCCCATGAATCACAGCACACCAGGCCTCTCTATCCATCACCATCTCCTGGAGTTCACTCAAACTCATGTCCATTGAGTCAGTGATGCCATCCAGCCATCTCATCCTCGGTCATCCCCTTCTCCTCCTGCCCACAACCCCTCCCAGCATCAGAGTCTTTTCCAATGAGTCAGCTCTTCCCATGAGGTGGCCAAAGTACTGGAGTTTCAGCTTTAGCATCAGTCCTTCCAAAGAACACCCAGGGCTGATCTCCTTCAGAATAGACTGGTTGGATCTCCTTGCAGTCCAAGGGACTCTCAAGAGTCTTCGCCAACACTGCAGTTCAAAAGCATCAATTCTTCAGTGCTCAGCCTTCTTCACAGTCCAACTCTCGCATCCATACGTGACCAATGACTAATTTATTATACATCAGTGGTGGTGGTGTTGAGCCGCTACGTCATATCTGACTCTGTGACCCCATGGACAGAGGCCCACCTGCCTTCTCTGTCCATTGGGTTTCCCAGGCAAGAATACTGGAGTGGCTTGCCATTTCCTTCTCCAGGAGATCTTCCCCACCAAGGGATTGAACCCACGTCTCCTGCATTGACGGGCAGATTCTTTACCACTGAGCCACCAGGGAAGCTATCCATCCATGTTACCCACCCCTGATTTGAAAACCCCCATCAGGCAACTGGGAGGATGCGCTGAATGGGAACTTCTTGGGAGACAGATAAACCTGGGGAGCTCACCTGTGTGGTAAATACTGAATTGCTGTCACCCCATCCTGACCAGTGTGTCCCCAAATAGCACAGGTGAGAGACCCTCAGGGGTGCAGGCATCTCTCCCTGCTGATTTCCTTCATGTTGTCTGCTTTTCCTCCACAGCAACAAAGGCGAGAGAAGGAGCTGCGGAAACAGCAAGAGAGGGAGCAGCGCAGACACTATGAGGAGCAGATGCGCCGGGAGGAGGAGAGGAGGCGCGCGCAGAGCACGAGCAGGTACAGCGGGGACCTGGGAGCCCCACAGATGGCCCCGCATGAACAGCAGCACTGGCCGCCTCTGGGCTGCGGTCACCTTCCCTTAGGTCTGCTCAGGTTAAGCCGGTTTTTACTCTTGCTCGAGCAACTATTCTCACCTATTCAAGAAGTCAAATGCACAACCTTGGCAAAGCCTGCAAATCCAACCTGGCTTCCTCCTCAGGCCGAAGTCCCCTGACACCTTAATTTCGTGCTTCTCCCAGCCCAGGGCACCGGCTTTGAAAGTAGCACTGAGGCATGATAAATGAACCAAGTCCTCCTCTTTCATCGCTTCAGAAGAGCTTTTCTACTCAGGCTGCTCTGGTATCCACGACTCTGAGCCATCGATACAGGCCCTTTCTCTGTTAGAATCATGTTCTGACAGTGCAGTGAAACTGTAGGATGGTTCCTTTACAAAGACAGTTCATGACAGCATTCAGCCATTATTTTATCCCCATTGCTTACAACAGGGAGCCTCTGAACTGTATAGCCTTGTTAATTCAGGTAGCCCGTAAAGAGGGAGCCTATGATGAAAAGTTTTAAAATAACCTGGGTTCTCAGGACTTGGCAGTGGTTAAGACTGCATGCTTCTGCTGCAAGGGGCACAGGTTCGAGCCCTGGTCTGGGAACTAAGATGCCACACAGCCAAAAAACAAAAAATATATGGACAATACTTGAACAGCAACAAAAGCTGGGTTCTCAAAAGCAGATAGTCACAGAGAGCGTTGAGCTGTCTCCATCCACTGCTGTTGTGCCTTTGACTGCACTGAAGTGCTTTTGCTGTGGTGCAGGGTATCTGTCCTGTTTAGTGAAGAGGTGTTTGGGTAATTTTTTCCCTCCTTCCTTCCACACTTTACTTGGCAGTTTCTTCTCACCTTTGAAATTACCGGTTCTTTCTCTCTCCCTCTCCCTCTCATGTTCCTCTGCATTCTCTGCTGCCTGCCTCTCCAGGAGTACATCAGGCGACAGCTGGAGGAGGAGCAGAGGCAGCTAGAGATCTTACAGCAGCAGCTACTGCATGAACAGGCTCTACTTCTGGTAATGGGAATGCCAAGCCCACTGGTCTGCTCTGTGTCCATCTCGTGTGCGTGTGTGGCCCCCTCTAACGCGCCAGTCAGGAAACGGGGCTCCACCCAGCCTCATAGACCTGGAAAATCTTCTAAACCTTAATGAGTCTCCTGGCCCAAGGTGCTGAGTCACGACTTTGAATATACTTGTTGCACATTCTTTATTAACGCCAGCCATTTGCGAAACTTCAACGTGAATCCAGTCTTAGTACAAGTTCAGACGGTTTCCGAGGCCCACTGTGTTTATTGCAGAGTAATGTTCACAGTCATTTGCAACATGCTGGAATACAATCACAGCAGAGTATCCCTCATCCGTAGGAAACCACTCAGCTCTGGAGTCATATTTCATTTGCAGACTATTAGTTTTACCCTCACAATGGGAACATTTTGTGTTCCCTGTTCAGGCAGCTTCCACTTGAAGTATTTTCTTTTCTTTTCTTTTCCTTTTTTTTTTTTTTTTGCCTTATTGCACTGCTCTCCAAATGAGCTGCTTGGTGTATCTTTTTTTTTTTTTAAATTTAACTTTTTATTCAGTGGCACTGTGATTTTTTTTTTTTTTTAGCCTGTACATGTTTTTGCTAATGGTTTCTGTTGGTCCAGGTTTTGTCAAACGAAAGATGATTTAGGCAGTATCTTTAGGTTCTTGTTTTATAAATTGTACATGTTTGAATAGTTTAATGACTAAACCATGAAGTGGATAGTTCCTTATAGGGGTTGTGCCCTGACCGTCCAAATAGCCTCATTGTTGCCATTTTCTTGGTTGCAATTATCCAGGACAAGTCAAGTTGTGAAGGGTGGAGTTCTGTAGGTGTTGCCATTAAAACAGTAGTGTTTTCATTAAATGCCACCTTCTGTGTAGATGCTAACCCGAGGCTGTACCTTATCTCTATGGCTCATCCTTGTGTCCTCTTGTGGTTTAGTTGGTATTCAGGTCCTTTGTTATTTATCATCTTTTTGCTTCCATTGCATGCTTCCCTGGTACTGGCCAATGGTTTCCCTATGGTAATTTAGCCTTTTCTTTATTCTCCTTTCCTGACCTGGACAGGAATATAAGCGCAAGCAGCTGGAAGAACAGAGACAAGCAGAAAGGCTACAGAGACAACTAAAGCAAGAGAGAGACTACTTGGTTTCTCTTCAGCATCAGCGGCAGGAGCAGAGGCCTGTGGAGAAGAAGCCACTGTATCATTACAAAGAAGGGATGAGTCCTAGTGAGAAACCAGCGTGGGCCAAGGAGGTAAGAAAGCGAACAAGTCCAGCCTGTACCTACCCTGCCTTGAGTTGGCCGTAATGAGTTTCTCCTGTAGAAACAGAGAGTTGAACTACAAAGCTGGGAAATAACTTTTGTGAGACACACATGCTTTGTTTTGGGAGGAGCTATAACCTTATTTCTATACCTCAATCCACTTGTGGTTCTTCTTTGTAAGTAACAGTAGGAAGCAGAAGATCTTTTTCTGTATTGGAATCCAATTGAGTTTGTGGCTGGAGGACTTTTAGTGGAAGAATGTGATTTAAGGCTTCAGGGATTCTAGATAGGATAATTTCCTATCCACACCGAGACCCTGAAACGGATCGTTGCTATCGTCACTAATATCCTATATTCTTCTGTGGTACCAGTGAAGACACAGTTGGTCCCAGACTTGTGGTTGTGGTTCACTTACAGGGTCGGAGGTCATTTATATTTTTTACAAATACTTTCATGGGAATGATCCTTCATTTGCTCAACTACCAGACTAAAGAAGGGTTAGGGTTAACACCTAGTGATTTCCTTTATTTTCCTGTAAGCATAACTAGTCATTCAACAGAGTGATTTATATTACTTTACATTTTGTCCTAGTATCTTCAGATATTTATAGCTAGAGCTTATTTCAAGTTATCTAGACTATAATATTACTAGAACTGGATTTCTTACATAAGACCCTATTGTTGGGTAAAAGACTAGGACACCAAAAGAGTATCTAACAGGCTTTGTAATGGCGAAGCGCTCCTGGGCGGGGTTCCCGGACCCAAAGGAGGCAGGTCGAGGAAGTCCACGCCAGGACCCTGTTGGGGGTGGTTTTTATAGTTCATTGCGAGGGATGGTCAGGTTAGATGGACGGGGGGTTCAGATAGGTCACCAGGCTGAGGAGTCGCGGGCTGACAAGTCCTTTGACGTGGCTGGGGTGGGGCGGCTTTAGCTGGCAAAGTGTGCTGTCATTGGTCCCTGGGATCAGGGATGCTCCTTCCGTTAGAGTCAGAGACCTTCCCCACCGGCAGGGGAGAGAAAGGGGCGGCCCATCGTGGCCCCCAAGGTCCAACCTTGCACCTATTTTTATGTTTTTTACTTTCTGTTTTATCTTACATATGTATAGAAAACACTTGAAATTATGTTGTCATCATATAAAAAATGGTTGTGTATGACTAGAAACTACAGTCTTTTATTTAAGCTTTTTGTTTAAATCCTTTATGATTGTGTACTAATTTTTATAAAACTGGTAACTTTTTTCTTTTAAGACTTAAAAACTAAATCTGTAGAGAAAATCATTCTGTTCAATATAAAGAACATTTTGATCACTTTCCCTTAAAGTCTGTAAATGTGATTTGTATTTACCTATGTCTGTAAAAACTGCCTCTTTCCCCCAGGTCAGTAATTCAGTTTTGTGATCCTACCCGCAGATATGGCACCAGCCCTTTAGCAACTCATCTATTCTTCCAGTTAAGCAGAATCACTGCTGTTAAACAGCAGCTGACGTGCTTCCTGGCTAGCAAAGATGTGCCGCTTTCCTCCACTGCTAAACCATGCCAAGCTGAAACCCTCAGCTAAGGCAGATTCACAGCTCCTAATCATGGCAGATGTTCAGACGGCTGAAAAACTAGCCTCTGCTAAGTTAATACCAGTAACACCTACAGAAATTAATGATTCCAGATCAGGACTCTTGTTTGAGCATCACTCACAGAAGAAAGATGAAACACCTTATCCTATTAGACTTGGTCTTGAAGATCACCTGAAGCCTCAGGGAGCTTCAAGGACCACAGTGAGATCAAGAAGCGATCTCACCCCCAAGGATGTAACCCACCTCCAGAGTCAGGATCCCAAGTCATTTGTGTGTCCTCTCTAAACATCTCCAAAGTGATGAGCCCCCAGTTGTGTATTTCTGCAAGTAAGAAGGGCCTTAGAGACCCATGTGGACCTCGGGCCATGAACTCATGCGTCCATACAGGTAGTTCGCCTCCTCCAAGAAGTGCTGCATCGCTAAATGACCTCTCTGGGATGCATGACCACCTGTCCTTCCAGTGCTCCCAGCCCCAAGCATAAGTTTAGGAAAGGGACACCTACAGATCCCTCCAGACACCACCTGGAGAGGACTGGGATGCCTTGTAAAGTATACCAGAATCTCCTTTCCCCTGGGCAGCTCCCTCATACACAAATGTACCAGGAAAGGGGAAGAAACACCACTACTCAGCACATTCTTATTTTCACTTAAACATTTTAACTTCATTTTAACTTCTAGTTACCATCTGTCCTCATCATTAAATTGGCTGGCCTGGCCTGTCTACTCAGAACTTACTCAAGGGCCCCAAGCTTTCAGGAGCCATGGTATTCCTGGGGGCGCATCTCTGCAGATATTATCAGGAAGTTTTCTAGACCTCCTAATTCTCCTGTGCTTCTCGGCCAGGCTCCTAGGGTAAAGAAAAAGTTAGATAATGGGCGTGCAAACAGCATGACTGTGTCATCAGTTACTCTGGCTGTCAGGTTCCCAGGCCATCCTAAGTCTGGCCCACCTCTGGTGGGTGACATCTTCCAGGGTCTCCGGCTTCCTGATAGCTGGTATTCTTCTTTTGGGCTTCATGCACTTTTGGACATGTTGTGCCTGTGTGCTCACTCTTGTCCAACTCTTTGCAATCCCGTGGACTATAGCCCGCCAGGCTCCTCTGTCCGTGGGATTTCCCAGGCAAGAATACTGGAGTGGGTTGTCATTTTCTACTCCAGAGGATCTTCCCAACCCAGGGATTGAACCAGCATCTTTTCTGTCTCCTGCATTGACAGGCAGACCCTTTACCACTAGGGTCACCTTCTTTTTGGATTTTATATTTAATCCTATCTTCCTGGGTGTGGTTAACATAATGCAGCTTCCAACTAACTACCTATCTCTTCATGAAGCAGTTCCCAAGTCTTTGAGTGGGTGTTCCTATTTTAGAAGAAAGATGAAACATTTAAATGATAGAATGAATGACAGTGCTAAATTGGGGATTGTAGCAACTGGTATACAAGTAAAAACAAATGATTGTCTGCCTGAGTTTGATTCATCATTTTTTAACACCCACTTCCTAAAATGGGAATAAAAATGACTGTAAGGATCCTTATTGTCTTGATCTTTCAGTGCTTCTATCAGCGATGTATGAACTTTCCTTCTAGAACTTTATTTACAGATTTCTTTTCTTTCTTATAGTAGGGAGGTAGGTGAAGTTGAAAGTAGCCAAACAGTAAAGTACGTTTCAAGACTTTAGATATAGACAGAATACTAGCTCAGCAGTATTTTAATTATCAATTGATAAAAGAACCCAGGTTTAACTGTCTTTTGGAGGTATAAAAGAAGGACCATTTTCTTTTCCAAATGCCAGGATATAAATTTGAAAATATCCTCACCAGGGATGAGGCAGCAACAATGTCATGGTCTCCTGTGATAGAGCTCTGAGCTTTTTTGTACCATGTGCCTTTGAAGACACCAACCAGCTATCTTCCACTTACAGCTGCCTCTTTTTGTAATCTGCGCCTATATTTGTTTTTTTAACTCACCTGTATACCTTCTGGGCTTCCCTGGTAGCTCAGTTGGTAAAGAATCTGCCTGCAATGCAGGAGACCCAGGTTCGATCCCTGGGTCTGGAAGATCCCCTGGAGAAGAAAATGGCAACCCACCCAGTATTCTTGCCTGGATAATCCATGGACAGAGGACCCTGGCAGGCTGCAGTCAGTGGAGTCGCAAAGGCAGACAGGACTTAGCAGCTAAAACACCACCAAGCCTTCTCATCATCTTGAGTTTTCCTTCTTTGATTACTTTTCCATCCATTGATTTCTCTTCCTTATAGCAAATCGGCAATTTTTCATTAGCAGTGTAATGTTGTTATAATGGTTCATCCTTCCTGTTTTGTTCCTTCATTTTGTGAAACATAAGTCATCATCATGTTTCTCGTTTCCTTTCTTATTAATTTGTCGGATGTAGCGAGAACAAATGGAAATACTCCATTGTTGGCAAATCTTGTTGAACTCTTCTCTGTATCCTTTCCCTGAGTATTCTGGTTGTCCTAAATGTCACATTAGCTTTGATTTTCAGATTTCAGCCAGAAAGAAACATTAATGTCTCCATTAAAAGGAGAAGTAGGGGACATTCTCACTCCTTTCAAGTTCTCTGCCATTTTTGAGTGGAATGTAAGTCAGATTTGTTCTGTAAAAACATTAATATGATGTACTATTAAACATCAGCAAATTTTAAAGATTCTCCCCCCACCCCGGCACTGGCTCTTTCTGAAAGATGGATACTCCTTTTCTTTTAATGTCCTTTTCTTTATAATGGCACAGATTCCTGTTTCATATAATGGCTTGTGATTATTGGGGCCTGACAATATTTTTTTTAATTTTCACCAACATACAGCAGCAACAGAATGCTCTGAGTATTGCATGAGATGGCATTTTCATTTTTTTTTTAACACTTCATCATGTTCTTTCTCTGTGATACATGCCAGTCATCTGGTCATGGTTTTATTTAGCAAATGATGGGCCAAGATGTCTCTTTATATCCCATGAGTTCACTGGGCTTTGAAATCCCTGTATATAAGAACTCCTTCACTTGTTTTCTCTGCTCTATACTGATACTTTTTTTTTCCTTTTTATTTGAGTTATTTTATAGGAGCTCTCATATAACTATTTAAAGAGTTTATAGCTCTGTTCCCATCTTTCCTTAGTTTCTGTTTATCTCTCTTAAGATTTAGCTGAAACAGACCTGGCAGGAAATAGGAAAGAGCTCGTTTGAGTTCTCATTCTTCTGCTTCCAGGCTGTGTGACCTTGAAGTGTCCTAGCCTTCCTGGGGTATAGCCTACCCATTTGTACTTTCTTTCTCGAAGTTGGGAGGATCCTGGGCAATCATGTAGGTGAATGTGCCATTGAAACTGTAGGCACTCTACAACAGAAATGAAGTAGTCAACATATTTCTATTTTGCTCCAAAGGCTATTGTTCCCACAAGGAATAAGTGTTTTGCCTCTGTTGTTTCTGGTTGGGATTTCACATGAGCAGTTCACATGCATCTCCCATCTCCTCTTACCTCTCTCCAGTGATGGATACACACTTTTAATTTCTCATCTCAGCCTGCTAAAGATTGGCCTCCTTACTTTTAAGTTGTCTATCCACCTGAGGATCTATACTTTTCTTGTGCAGTCATTGGTTAGGAGTAGATCTTGGTAAAGTACTCCAGGGTCTTATCTTTGACAAGACTACATTTTAAGCATTCCCTAGGAATGAGGGCAGGAGGAGAAGGACGTGGCAGGATGAAATAGTTGGATGGCATCACCGACTCAATGGACATGAATTTGAGCAAACTCAACAAGGAATGAGTGTTTCCTCTGTCCTCCAAGGTGCCCCAGAGAAGGGATAGCCCTTCTTGCTCAGTAACCATCTGCCCATGTGGTTTTGCCAAAAGACAGCATGACTCACTTCTTCATGTGCCCAGTGAGTACAGGGTCAGAATACCTAATTAGGACTTAAAGGTCATTGAGCTTCCTTCTCTTCCTCCAGCACTGCCAATAAAGACAAAAATCAAATGTTTTGTCCACTTAGAGGGGAAAATTTCCCATACAGTTGTGTTCAGTTCACCACATACTAGCTCTTAAGCAGGTCTTTGAAGACCTACATAGACTCCCACAGACCCTACAGTCATATATTTAATAAAGTGTTATTAAAATATACCCATATGACAGTAAATATATTTTGTTGTCAACATTTTAAAAAACTACTTCTATGATTTTGTTTTGAAATCTCTCAGCAGATAACATTTCTTATTGCTCTGTGAGACATTAGAAGCTATAAGTTGTTTTCAAATGTACAAAACAATTTAACAATTGACATTGATATAATGTTTATACTTGTATACATGTTGCAACATAGTTACTTATTTTGAAATTTTTTAAAATCTTGTAATCAACACATTTATTTTCAAGTCTTCTTTATTTGTGCTACTTTTATATATCTCAGAGGGCTTTGATGTCATTCCTGTGTTACCCAGTGGATAACAGTCCTGCCTGGAGTGGAATCTTATTTCTGAGGCCACAGTTATTTTTATTTTTCCCTGTAATGCTGTGATAAATAGTATAGCATTTCTGCAGAAGTGATGCAAACCTATTCAAAGTTATTTTAGTTTTGATGGTAAAATGATTCTTTTAATAAGAAAAAGCCCAATTTTATGGTAAAATTGATCTTTCTCTCCTAATATAGTTCTCTATATTTATTGACAATCCCATCAAGTATGAACTCCTTTCTAACAGATGTCTTCTGTTGTTATGGAATGGCATCTTGACATTCTTTATACAATAATACTAGAACACTTTTTTGGTTTTACTTAAGATATTTTACATCTTGGTAGCAGGAGGTTGAAGAGAAGACTCATATTTTTTTAAAATCATATCATAAAAGGAAGCTTGAAATATATCTCCATTGAAACCCAGTTTTTAATCACATATATTCTTAATCTGGGGAAAAACACCTCTTTTGTCTCACTCAGTGTTCAATCAGTGAACATAAGATGTGATGAATCAGGAGACAGACCTTTGTCTTTCTGAAACTGTTACTAGGATGTTTGATTTGGTATCTTTACTCCAGTATTCATGCTGTTCCTTTGGTGCAAAAGCAACAGAAAGTGTTATCTTCCTGAAGACTTTAGGACAAGATTTTCTTCAGACAGAGTAGCCTGATTCCTCATTGTTACACTTATACAGATTTTCAGATTCTTGGGACAAACTCCAACCCAGGAAATATTATCACACTGGGTTCATCCTGAAATAATCTGCAGAGTGTAACAATAGATTATTCATACCATATATTTTATGATGGTAAAGACTGAAACATACTGATGGTAGGATTTAGTATGTAAACGAACTGAGAGAAGGCATAGGCAGTGTTACTAGAAATACATTAGTAATATCCACACACAAATTGTGGTGCTGGAGAAGACTCTTAAGAGTCCTTTGGACAGCAAAGAGATCAGACCAGTCAATCCTAAAGGAAATCAGCCCTGAATATTCATTGGTAGGTCTGTTGCTGAAGCTGAAGCTCCAGTACTTTGGCCACCTGATGTGAAGAGCCAACTCATTGGAAAAGACCTTGATGCTGGGAAGGATTGAGAGCAGAAGGAAAAGGGGGTGACAGAAGATAAGATGGTTGGATGGTATCATCAACTCAATGGACATGAGTCTGAGCAAACTTAGGGAGAGAGTGAAGGACAGGGAAGCCTGGTGTGTTGCAGTCCATGGTGTCGCTAAGAGTCCGACATGACTTAGCAACTGAACAACAACAACAGTATCCACAGGTGACTAATCAAGCCCATTAACTGCCTGTGAAAATCAGCATCCCTCTTTGTGCCCCACTCATTTCTAACAACAGTTTTAGGGCATATGTGGCCCATGGTCCTATTAGAGACAAAGATGCTTCCTTTCCTGGAGGTTTGTTGCTGGCAGTTGCCAAAAGAATTCATCTCAAAAATGGTTTCTTTGTTCAATGGAGATCTTTGAGGACAGACTCTTCGGCTGTTGTTTTTAATGTACTGTTTCTGAATGTGGGTTTAAAAAAGTCTAAAGATATTTTACAGCTAAAGAGAAAAAAAAAAGAATGGTAGGTATCTTAACTTCCTTATAATATTTGGTTCATAAATATCAGGTAATAAGTGGCTACACTTTGGATAAACAATTGTTTATCTGAAGATGAATTGAACCTCTTGGATTTCTGACCTCAGACTGCAATGGTTTAAATATTGAGGGGTACCTATACATGTGATTTTTCTGTTTAATGATCTTCCCTAGAAATAAGAAAATGACTAATATTTGACTAATTCCAGTGGTCTAGAAATAGTCATCTTCTTCTCAAAGAGTCTAGTATTTGGAAAAATAATACATTGCATGTCTTGGTCTCAGTTTATCTAGGGCTATCTTTGCAGGACTTTCTGTTTGTGTTCTCATCTCAAAGCTGGCTTTGTTCTTTCGTTTTGCTCAACACAATAGCTAAACAGTTATTGCTGATGTAATACTTTTACACACACATACTTCCACAAAGTATGCATGTTCTGGTTTATATCTCTGATTTGGTATGTGGTAAGCTTCTGAGACATGGAATTTCAAAACCAAAGTCAACTGGATGTCAATTGCACATACGTGCATAGCCATGGCCAGGGGAGTGGTGTTCAGATGGCTCTTGTGTAGAGGCAGAAGGGTGGTTTTCTCTACTGTAGCACATCTTAACATGTAAACATGTTTGTAGTTAATTTGAGAGTTTTAAAAATAGACTTACTTTGTGTATGAGACTGAGTCTGCCTCTAGGAATATTCAGAATAGGATGGGAAAGAAGAACCCTTTTGACTTATTTCAAATCAGAAAGTAAAATGAATAAAGGATCTTAGCTGTTACATACAAATATGTCTTGAGGACCCACATGTGGGTTCCATAACAGGCTATTACAACACAAAGATAGTGAGTCAGCAGAAGAGAGTCAGTGGGCATCGGGGTGGAATTATTTCCCCAATGGGTTTGGAAATTACAATTGTCAAATTGACCCTGAAGAAATACAGGACAGGACAAGGTGGATCTGGAGAAAAGTGCTAGACCTTTTAAAGCTGTCAAAGATTTTAAATCATGTCTTGCAGTGTACATTTTGTTTATCTACCTTTTTCTTTATAATTTGTCCTCTGCCACAGATTGTCTGCAACACATAAGTACTAAGGGTGACTTTTGCCTATAAAGATAACCTTCCCGGGTCCTTTGAGCCTTCCTGTGAAGCACTTCTGTTCAGTTATCTCCTCTGGCTGAGAGAGACTCTGCAAAAAGGGAGTGACAAGGGAATGAAGTGTCCAGCGGGCTGGAGAGGAGAGGAAGAGAAGCAAGAACAAGAGCCATGTGTGGAAATATAGGCAGGAGAGGGGGAAGAGAGAGAGAGAGGAGTCCAGGCTGGAATGGCAAAAATGCAGTGGGGCAGTGCATTTTAGGGAACAGGAAGAGAGACACCTGAAAAGAAAAGGCCCTCGAGAGAGAGAGAGAAAAAAAAAAGATACAGGAAGTCAGTTTAAGACACGCCATGCTCATTGAGCAAGACTCCCACTTGCCCATGAGTAGGGCACGGGAAGCAATGGAGGGTGAGTGTGCTCAGCACATCCTCTTATCGGCCCTTCTGTGTTCTTCCCCGTCCTGTCTCATTTGTCAGCTCAAAGCAATTTTCTATTTTCCCCAAGCAATTGTAATACCTGACACAGTTGCCTCTCTCCCTGACTGAGCCCTGGATTTGTGACCAATCAACAAGACAGTGTTCCAGCTAATACATGAGAAACTCTTAAAAGCAGGTCCCAAATTCTCAACCAATAGAATAGCACGAGATAATGGGTAATGGAAGGGTGATGCCTTAAGTATTCTATGTGTTTTCCATGCTGTTATTTACTCTGACAAAAAGAGCTTTCTGCAGATTTTTGATGCAGAGCAGATAGAGCTTGGCTTTCTAGAATGATTTGATTGGAGGGATGCAAAATGGCTGTGCAGGTGACTACACAAAATAAAATCAGCTTCAATCCATTAAAGCACTTTTTTTTTTTTTTTTCGGTTTTCTAGGTAGAAGAACGGTCAAGGCTCAACCGGCAGAGTTCACCTGCCATGCCTCACAAGGTTGCCAACAGGATATCAGACCCCAACCTGCCCCCACGGTCGGAGTCCTTTAGCATCAGTGGGGTTCAGCCTGCTCGGACACCCCCATGCTCAGATCAGTCGATCCCCAGGTACAGTGTCCCTTCATTCCACTGGGTTATTCAACAAGGTGTACAATAAAGTCTAATAAAAGTAACAGGAATAGTAACATGGATTTGGGTATGAGACCAACCAAATCATGGCTTTTCATATCAAATCTCTAGTAAGATAGGAGACCCCACTGAATGTGCAAGATAGAGGGAGAAGTGAGAAGGAAAAAGCACCATTCTTAACTTTAAGCTAACTGCAAAGTCACTTCTTGGTAAATTGGCCTCTCAAGAAACCCATAGAAGTTCCTGCTAGTCTAGAACAGGCATCCTGTGAGCTAAAATTACCAAAGCTAAAATTTATGTAGATCTCTTTGTGACCACATGGACTGTAGCCCACCATGCCCCTCTGTCCATGAAATTCTCCAGTAAAAATACAGGAGTGGGTAGCCATTCCCTTCTCCAGGGATCGAACCCAGGTCTTTGACATTGCAGGCATATTCTTTACCACCTAAGCCACCAAGGAAGCTTGATGTGTATATAAACTGTTATATTATCTTTTGTTCCTTGGAATTTTGACATGAGCCTGAAACTGGAAAAGTTAAATGGACTAGGTGAAGTAACATTGTGTTCTAAGCCAGTGGTTTTAAAAGTGTGGTCCCTGGGCCAGCAGCATCAACATCACCCAGAAACTTGGTAGAAATGCAGATTCTCGGGCCCAACTCAGACTACTGATCAGCAACTCTAGGGGTGGGGCTGGAAGACTGTGATTCTGATACACTTTAAAGTTTCAGAACCACTGTTACAAGCTGTTTGGAAAAGAAAAGATTTATTCACCTTTAGATAAGTGGGAATTTTTTAAATTGTGTAAACCAAAAATGAAATAGGAATTGAGATATAGTATGAAATTTCATAAAAAGAAGGTTATGCCAGCAGTTTTCACCTAAACGTCTTAAGTTTCTTCCAGGTCTCCACCTGTGTCTACACTCCCACAGATATTCTGAGGGCATCTTTGATATATGTAATGCTATTTGAACTGGAGTTTCAGGAGCAGATACAATCAAGAATTCTTGATTTTAAGTTTGCCTTTCATATATGAGGTCCAAAATTCTTCACTACTAGCCAAATTAGCTTATCTTGCCTTTTTGTTTTTATTTGTATATAATGAGTTCAGGCCTAAGCATCCATGGGTTCAAAACACACAAAGTTCCTCTTTAAAAACTCCTAACTTTGACCTTTTAGGAAACTTTTTCCCTGTAAAAGGAGAGAGTAGAGAGAAAACTTAAGAAACTATGTGAAAGTGACTAGGAAATGAAAATGTTGATATCCTGTGACAGACAGCTAATTGAATTAAGCATTCTTCAGGAGCTTCAATTTTTGTTTTTGTTTAAGGGACTCTTTCAAAGTAGGTTTGTGTTTTGTACTGAATATTTTT
This sequence comes from Nanger dama, assembly GCA_917880005.1. Lineage (NCBI taxonomy): Eukaryota > Metazoa > Chordata > Mammalia > Artiodactyla > Bovidae > Nanger > Nanger dama. The sequence continues at coordinate 40,617,793 of CAKJTW010000011.1, forward strand.
AAAATTTATTTTATTCAAGTATAGTTGATGTATATGTATATGTATGTATACCACATTTTCTTTATTCATTTATCAGTGGACATTTTGGTTCTTTCCATGTCTTGGCTCTTGTAAATCATGCTTTTATGAACACTGAGGTACATATTTGTAAGACAGGCTTTGTTTTTGTGTTAATGCTTAATACATTTAATGATATTTAACCTTAATATGGACTTCTCCGGTGGCTCAGCGTTAAGGAATCCTCCTTTGATGCAGGAGATGCAGGTTCGATCCCTGGGTCAGGAAGATCCCCTGGAGAAGGAAAAAGCAACCCACTCCAGTATTCTTGCCAGGAAATTCCAGGCAAGAGGAATTGCCAGAGAATTGCCAGGACAGAGGAGCCTGACAGGCTATAGTCCTAGGGGTCGCAAAGAGTTGAACACAATTGAGCACACACCTACACAACCTTAATATAAATTTGATTGGTTACAGTTCTATTCTCGAAACATACACTCAGCTGAAGTGGACTTTGAGAATTTCCTTGGAACTATAGTTAGCAACATTCCAGTCTCCCGAATCAAGAGAGTCTGAAGAGTCTGGGGCAAGGCTGCTCCAGAGGTGAGACCTCAAGCGCAGGAGGAACAGGGCCAGGCTGGTGGGGGAGGGCTGAGGAGGTGTCCTCTAGCAGTCTGGGCACTGAGATTTCAGACCAAAGAGAGTCTGATAGGTTCCTGGTACAAAGCAAATACTAGATTAATGTTTATTGAATTAACAGTTTAATTTAGAAAATACTCTAGATGTTTTCCCAGCCAGGATTGATTGACCACCTTCAATATGCCAGGCATGGTGCTAGACTCAGAGAGAGGAAGTCTGACGTGGCCCTTGTCTCCTGGGAGTTTCCCTGCACAATGGAGGAGAAGATAGGCTCACGTGAGCACAAACAAGGAAGTGTGAGGGGTGAAGGGTTCTCTGAACTATAGGTGGTCATGATTTGTCTTAAAAAGCTACATTTCTACCTAAAGTCTACATTTCTTCCCTGCATGAATGATATCAATACATGCCAAATTGTGAGACTTCCAACTCTAAAACAAACATCCTAGTGTTGTGAGATATGTAATATCCTAGGTGGTAAGAGTCAGTTCACCAGAAAGCAGGATCACATAGCAGTTAGGCTGTTAAAACATGGGAACTAGAATTAGGCGAATGTATAGGTCATAATCCAGTCTCTGGCGCATGTTAGCTATGAAATCTAGGTTGTCATTTACCTTCTCTATACCTTACATTCTCATGGGTAAAATGAGAAGAATGTGTCCAGCTCATGGTATTTAATGAGTTCATAAGAAGAAAGATGTTGAGAGCAATTCTTGTTCCACAGAGCACTCTCTGAAGTCCAAGTTAGGAGGTTGAAAGGAGGAAGTTTGTATGATCAGAAGTGCTTGTAAATGTATTGCTGGTCAATAAATGTTCACTGAAAATCATTATTATCATGACACTTATTTCACTGACTTCCTAACAGTCCCAGGTCCATCATTTAACTCTTTGTCAGCAAGTCTGGTCCAGCCCCCCCAGCTCTAAAATAGGAAATTTGGGAGAGCTTTGAAAAGCATGCTGCAAAGAGCTGCTATGGGCTCCGTGTGCTCTGGTCCTTTCTCCCTGAAATTTTATCCTCCCTTCTCATGAGATCCTAGTTGATCTGCATTTCCCTGGTGACTCAGACAGGAAAGAATCTGCCTGCAGTGCAGGAGACCCAGGTTTGATGCCTGGATCAGGAAGATCCCCTGGAGAAGGGGATGGCCACTCCAGGAATCACGGCCTAGAGAATCCCGTGGACAGAGGATCCTGGCGGGCTGCAGTCCCTGGGGTCACAGAGTCGGACACAGTGAGCAACTACTACTGCTGCTTCTAACAATGCTGCTGTGATGTTGGTTTGATGCTTAGATCCCGCATCTGGTAGCAGTGAAATCCCAGGGACCTGCCTTGACCGCCTCCCAGTCGGTGCATGAGCAGCCCACGAAGGGCCTCTCCGGGTTTCAGGAGGCTCTGAATGTGAGCTCTCACCGTGTCGAGATGCCACGCCAGAACTCAGATCCCACCTCTGAAAACCCACCTCTCCCCACCCGCATTGAGAAGTTTGACCGAAGCTCTTGGTTACGACAGGAAGAAGACATTCCACCAAAGGTAACATTACTGGAGTTGTTATCATCGTCTCTGTCATTGTCATCAGTGTTTATTATTACTACTAGTATTACGGTTATCATTATTATCACGCCTGTTGCAGACCAGTCATAGAACCAAAGAACACAGCTCCATCCTTTTTAGCATTTATGTTGGTCCCTCCTCATTCCCAGGCTAAGACTTGGATTGTCATTCATCATCTCTAATCTCCATTTTCCCCAAAGAAATGGCGGCTCTGGTAGACTGAATGACGTGAAAGCATATACCCTGTATCCAGAACTAGAACTCCCAACCCCAAGCCTTCCAAACTATTCATTAATGCTATCCATCTTGAGAAATAGAATAATACGAATATTCTCATTGATGACTTAATCTATATCTAGATAAACTTAAAATTTCCAGATTAAAAAGTGAAGAACTTGTTTATTTCTATTTTTAGAGCACAAAGTGAAACCACATTTCAGGTGTTCAGAAAATAGTAATGTTCTTAGAATATGTTAGTTGGTTCCACTAAGGAAAGCTCCCTCTAGGCCAGGTTGTACCAAGGATTAAATTGTAGGGTGAAATGCCCGATTGTTCCACTGGCTTGGTTCCATTTGTTTTGTTTTTGCCTATATGAAGCTGTTATACATTCCAAAATGTCCTAAAACATGGCTGTGCATCTCACTACAGACAACCTGAGGTATTTCAAAACACTGGAGAAATGTTGCGTCAGATTCTTCCTGGTTCAGGATTCCCTTTCTCCTGAACTTAGCTGAGGAGCCAGGACAAATGGAATGCCTCACAGTTTCCATAGATCCATACCATTATTGATTCCAGAAAAAAAATAGTACTTTTTATCCAACTGCTTTCAAATATTTTTCCTATCTTCCTCTCAAAAAAATTTCCATGATTTTGCAAATGGAATTGGCTGATGACGGCTTTTTTGTTGTTCTTGTCTTAGGGGATGGCATTAGGCAAGGTTATTTAAGGAGCAAAGTTCAGTCTGAAAAACAAGATGGACAGAGGAGCAGACAGGAGAGCTGGGGAGACATTTGAGGTCATTGGCTCTTCAAACATTCAAGCACATATTTATTAACTCAGAAAGAAAAACTTTAGATCAATACAAGGGTTTTAGGTTTTAATGATTCGTTAGACCCTCTCTCCAACTATTTCAGGTGACCAAATACAAAAGGAAAAATAGCAGTAATATTTAACTGAGCAGGTGGGAGCACTGATTTGGTCATTCTGCATCACTTCACTGACTCATCTTTCTAGGTCTTTATCTTAAAATGTTTTATAATAACAAAGAAAACTTGTATTCGTGGTAAATATTCTTTAACATATTAAGCAATAATATCAAAACAAAGCATAATTTTAAAATATCTAGTACAAAATATCAGATTGGTCAGAAAGTTCGTTCTGTTAGTGGAATTCAATGATATTCTTGGTGAAAATGAAAAAAATTTCTTACTTTTACTTTTAGAACCAAATGAACTTTTGGCCAACCCAATATAAATCCACTTTAAAAGGACCTCCAAAAAGAAACATCAAAGCACCTGAAGAATGTTTAGCCCACCTAGCTGTCACATTTTCATTTCCTGGTCACTTTTCATAAAGTGAATTTCTCCTCTGCTCTCCCCTCATGTTCAACTCCTTTGATGCACTTAACAGTATTCAATTTCATTAGAAAATGTTTTATTAAAATGAGGCATACTTGAATTTACCTAAGTCCCTTGACCAATAAGCTAATGATACAATTTCCTACTGTACTTCACAGTCTAACTGGTACTCACATAGTTTTTGAAGACCTTCCAGCAATTTCATTATTAATCTATTTTTGTAATTACATTTGCAAATTGACCTCCCTGAAGCATAGTGTTAGGAGTTTGTTTTGAATTAGCAATTGCAAGTTGGTTAGCAAGTGGAAACATTTAGGACCTATTACAGTCATTTCTCTGAGCTCACTGAGCTTATGTCCCAAGTTCTAGTCTGATACACTAGTTTCTCACCAGATTTTATAGTTTCCTCATCTGTTTATCAGTTGTGCTGTGAGTTAAAAATGGAACTCTATTTATCTGGATGACTGTCATCACATGCAGTTTCCAATGGCCTGAACTGAGTTCATGATATCCCAAAGGAATTTCTGGTGTCCACCACTCTTGTGCACACAAAAGAAGGCAATTATTTTAGCCCTGTACATCAAAGTAATTCACTTGCTGTGTTTCTAAATTTGTTTTTAACATTGAAGGCAGTACTCATTAATGGTTGCTAAAATGTGCCTCATTGCCTTTCCTTTGCTTTTGTGTAGGGAGTTAAATATTTCTTTGAGATGTTTCTCTCCTGTTTCTGATCGTTCCGTGTCTCCTGGTGGATCCTAGGAAAGGAGGAGGCTGCATTTCAGGCAGTACCACATGGAAGTTATTTTATGGAAAATATTTCTGAATTCTGGTTTCCTTTCAGGTGCCTCAAAGAACAACTTCTATATCCCCAGCATTAGCAAGAAAGAATTCTCCTGGAAATGGTAGTGCTCTGGGACCCAGATTAGGATCTCAGCCCATCAGAGCAAGGTAAGGGAAGGAAGCTGGGTAAGGTGAAGGGAAGAGGCCCCCTACCACTGTCATTACTGCTTTTCTAAAAAACTATCTTTGTACCTTTTTCACTTCTAAGGCATGTTGACTGGCCACCTGGACTGTGAGTTTTGGTGGGCCAGAGGCAAGTCTTTTATTTCTTCAGTAGCCTTTCACAGAAACCAGTGTATAATGTGGGCTCATGAATGAATGAGCAAATGAATCATGGAATCAGTGCAGAAGCCAATCTGGCTTACTTTATTTGGCAGGTTTTCAAATGTGGGAGTAAAACTACAAATAAAGTCTGGGTGTGGTACTCCTAACCATTAACTCAGAGACCGTTTGATGAAGCTGGCCAAACAAGTGGCCTGATCTGAGATGACTTTTAGCATCAGGTCAAGAAACGTGCCCTATGGCTCTGTGGTGACCTAAATAGAAAGGAAATCCAAGGAAGACAGTATATATGTGTATATGTGTGACTGATTCACTTTGCTATACAGTAGAAATTAACACAACATTGTAAAGCAACTATACTCCAATTTACACATGTATACCCATGGCGGATCCATGTCAATATATGGCAAAACCACCACAATATTGTAAAGTAATGAGCCTCCAATTAAAATAAATAAATTTATATTTAAAAATAATAATAAGTTAAAAAAGAAAGAAATGTGCCCTGAGGACTATTGAGACAGTAGAAAGTAATTAGCAAAGAGGACTTCCCTGGTGGTTCAGTGGTTAAGAATCAGCCTGCCAATGCAGGGGACACAGGTTCAATCCCTTACCTGGTCTGGAAGATTCCACATGCCTTGGGGCAACTAAGCCCATGCACCACAGCTACAGAGCCCATGCTCTAGGGACTGTGAGCCACAACCACTGAAGCTTCACAACAAGAGAAGCCTCCAGAGTGAGAAGCCTGAGCTCACCACAACTAGAAAGAGCCCGGCAAAGCCCTAGCACAGCCAACAAGAAAGAACGAAAGAAAATAATTGGCAAAGAAGTGCTATAGTGACCGGCTGCAGAGCTGTCCTAGTTTGGCAAATTGCGAAAGGACTAGTTCTCATGAGGAAGTCATCTCTGGCACTATGGAGTGTCACTGAAATGCAGTGATGCTCTTTGCTCTTCTGGAATTTTTTACCAACCATGTATATTCCTACAATCAGGAAGCTGCATCCACCTACTGGTGGATGTAGAGGTCTGAACAGAAGCTGGAAAATAAACAATATCCTTACAGTATCAGAGCAGATTTTATGGGGTAACAGATGCTGTTTGTTGCTGTCGTTCATCAAACTCCCCTCACATGTTTCATGAGTACACTCCTTTTGGGATCAGCTGAAATAGCAAATGGCCTCTGTTGAGACTATAAAAAGGAACTTAGGGGTACTGTTTTATTCTTCATTGTGTTCATAAGAGGACAGTCTCTTGCTAGTCAAAGAGAAAGAGAGACTGGAAATGAAGGTTATGACTATTTGTACAGATCCTAAAATATGGAATGCTTTTGATCATAAAGCTTTCATTTTTCTCTTCATATGAAAAGCCTTAGGAAGGGGTCAGTCTGTAAATAAGACAGAACTGTACTAAGAACATTCACCTCTGGAGGGCAAAGAAGCTGGCTCATTCTGAGTGGAGTTGTCAGTTGCAGAAGCTCTGAATGAGCCATTTTTGTCCAGCAGTTTGCCAGGTTCACGCTGAGCTGGTGTTGTGAGCAGGACAGAGGACACCTGGTTTGGACTGTGACCAGGGAGCAAAAGGAATGTGAGGCTGGACTGCCAGCCTGAACTTTACCAGTCCTCCTCTCCAAGCGATAATAAGCCTCCAGTCATCAGGGCTGCTTGATCCTTTGAACCCTGCCTTCTAGACTGTGTTCATGAGATAAGCTGTTTAGAATTTCAGTTTCTGTACATCAAGCATCATTTCAACTTTAAGTCTTTTTCCCTCTATCAACCCAAAAGGAAGAGAACTGTCTTTCTCTAATCAAATAAAAAGCAGTCCTTTGTTCCCTCTGAAATACTAATTTAATGACATTAAGGCTCCAAAATAACTGATAAATGGTCATGCATGCATGCTCAGTCACTTCAGTTGTGTCCAACTCTTTGCGACCCCATGAACTAGAGCCTGCCAGTCTCCTCTGTCCATGGGATTCTCCAGGCAAGAATACTGGAATGGGTTGCCATGCCCACCAGCAGGGGATCTTCCCAACCCAGGGATCGAACCCAAGTCTCCTGCATTGCAGGAGAATTCTTTACTTGCTGAGCCACCAGGGAAGCCCAATAAATGGTTAGTGGCTTGAAAAACATGGGCTTTTCCTTGGAACCTCTTAAACATTGTATTTTGTTCAAAGAAAGGAGATCTTGTGAATATAGCTAACATTTTTCTGCTTACAGAGAATGTAGGGAGGAAATGAACTTAGCAGTAATAATTATTTACCTGCAATGATAATCAAAAGCATTGCAGGGGAGGGGGGATGGAGAATCCCCATCTCTGCCATGCAGAACAATTCTGCTTCTTTCTATCACATATCTCTAAGTGACCAGCACTTAAAGATGTGACACAGACTCTGCAGCTCTAGATTGAATTGCATTTTGAAACATTTTGGGATTTGGTGTATTTATTGTGGTAGAGATGGCTTTAGTTCACCTTTGTTGTATAATAAAACATGCCAAGATGTGATGGCTTGAAACAGTAACTATGATTTCTCACCATTCTGTCGGAGAAGGCAATGGCACCTCACTCCAGCACTCTTGCCTGGAAAATCCCATGGACGGAGGAGCCTGGTGGGCCTCAGTCCATGGAGTCGCAAAGAGTCAGACACGACTGAGCAACTTCATTTTCACTTTTCACTTTCATGCATTGGAGAGGGAAATGGCAACCCACTCCAGTGTTCTTTCCTGGAGAATCTCAGGGACAGGGGAGCCTGGTGGGCTGCCATCTATGGGGTCGCACAGAGTTGGACACGACCGAAGTGACTTAGCAGGAGCAGCAGCACCATTCTATGGGTTGACTTCAACATTGTCCTGCTGGTCTCACCTGAGCTGGCTTACGCAGCTGCACTGCAGTGACGGGTCAGCTGTACCTTCATGGGGTTTTTCATCCTCAGCTTCTTGACTGTTTGGTGATTGCAGGACAGCCTCTCGAGAGGAAAGAGCCCAGTACACAACTGGAGGAGAATTGCTTTACAATGTTGCGTTAGTTTCTGCTGTGCAACAATATGAATCGGCTATATGTGAACATATGTCGCCTCCCTCCCCCCCCCTCTCCGTCATCACAGACCACGGAGCTGGGCTCCTGTGCTGTGTGGCAGCTTCCCACTAGCTATGTGTTTTATACATGGTAGTGTCTATCGAAGTGAAGAATTGAAGTGAAGTCGCTCAGTCATGTCCGACTCTGCAACCCCATGGACTGTAGCCTACCAGGCTCCTCAGTCCATGGAATTTTCCAGGCAAGAGTACTGGAGTGGGGGTGCCATTTCCTTCTCCAGGGGATCTTCCCAACCCAGGGATCGAACCCAGGTCTCCCCGCACTGCAGGCAGACGCTTTACCGTCTGAGCCACCAGGGAAGCCAGTAGTGTGTATATTTTAGCGCTGCTCCTTATTTCAGCCCACCCTTCCTTCTCCCCTCCCCCATGTCCACATAACATGTCCATCCTCTGTATCTGCATCTCTATTCCTACCCTGAAAATAGGTTCACCTGCACCATTTCTCTAGATTCCTTGCATACATGTTAATATACAATCTGTGTTTTTCTCTTTTGACCTACTTCACTTTGTATAACAGACTCTAGGTCCATCCACATCAGTACAGATGATATAATTTTGTTCCTGTTTATAGCTGAGTCATATTCCATTGTATATATGTACCATATCTTCTTTACCTGTTCGTCTGTTGATGGACATTTAGGTTGCTTCCACGTCCTGGCTGTTGCAAATACAAGCATTTTGAAGCTTTTGCTTCCATCATCTTTGCTAATGATATGATTAACCAATGGTCGGGGGTGGGGAGGGTGGATTACCGTGATAGGACAGAGATTGTCCTATTTTCTATTGGTTCTAATAAAGTCCTTATAGATTTTTGGTACCATTTGTCAGATAACTGCCCATACATAAAGCCATAAAAGATTGCTTTTAAATATTTTGTCCTTTGCATTACCGTATGGACTCCCAAATTCCTTATACTGTCAAGGTGAACTGGTGAGTTTAAATTATAATTTGATTTGTTCATTTTTTTAATTTCTGTTTTAAAACCTCCCATGCACTTTAGCATTTAACTTTGATTCATGCGTTCTTTTAAAACAAATTAAAATTTGATTAAGAGAATACATTCAAAGTATGAAAAATTTTAAATTAATCCAATAATACCCAGTCAAAGCCCAATGACTAAATGTTTAACTTCAAAAAATAATTCTCTGGCCTATCCCAAACCTATCTGCTTATGGCTGGTTTGTTCTCATTGGCTATGTCATCAGAGAACAAAGGAAAATGAATGTGGGCAGGCAGCCAGTTAATTATAGACTTGGCCTAAATATTTGGGCCAAGAAATCACTTTGTAATCTTAATTTTTTGTTTTGACTTTTTTATATGATTCAAGTAAATGGAATAATTTTCTTTTTACTGTGTGTTTTATAAACCAAACAGCATTGTCTGCAGTATGCCAAATGTCTGAACTAAAAGTTAGCATTTAAAGAAATCTATATGAATGTTTTCAAGTTTTTACATATTTTGATCCAAATAGGATCGGTTAATACATAAAAAACACAGGAAATCTATTATTTCATGGAATTGTTCTGAAATTGACCCCTCTAAAGAGCATTTATTTCAGGCACCTTGGCCCCAAGCCCAGATCAGGTAACACCATAGTAAGGAAGAGAGGAACATGGCAGTGTGACATTTTCTCAAAACACTCATGTTTTACCAAAAAAAATAATAATAAGGTAGAAAAGACATTTAGAAATTTTCCCTATTTCTACGTGTGATTACATAGAAACTAAACACTTCTTTCAGACTCCAGCGGCAAAAATAGCAACCTATTAAGATCACTACCCACACTGGTTAGCTCCAGGGGGAATGGGGGACAGACTTGTGTTAATGAAGCCCAGATCAGGGATTTAATGCTCATGGGATCCAATTAGCTTCACACCAAAAGAGGCCTGAGCCCCAGTCAGAGACACAGGCTCATTCCAGCTGGTTCTGCTGATGCCCTGGCACCTCTGTCATCCCAGGGCAGCCCTGGCCCAGGTCTTATCGTCTAACGTGGCCACAGCCTCCTCCCTGGTCAGCCGGCCTCTGTCTTGACCAGTCATTCATAAGCCGGCCCTGGGAGGCCCGTGTTTTCTGCCTGGCTTTAAGAGAATTGCTATAGAAGCTTCCCATTTCTTTTGATGATCCACTGTCCCAGGGTTTCCTACACAGACTTGGTACTCAGCCAGGATGGGGTCGTCTTTATACCAAGGAGCCCCAGGAAAACCCAGGTCCGTGTCTTTGCTCAGACTGTTCCCCTAGCCTTGCTGCTCACCCCTCTGAAGTTTAATCAAGTCGTTTCTCTTTCCCACCACCACCACCAACCACTCCAGGCTGCATTACACTGCATTCCCCAGACTCTGCTACCATTTACAGATGCTCGCACAGCATGCAGACTTTTGCTGTGCTGGCTATGGTCTCCACTGCATGTCTCAACGCTAGGATTATGTTGTAACTTGACTGTCTGTCCTGCGACCTGGACTCTCCTCCATCCCTCATGGTCTCACAAAGGCAGGTGTTTAATGAAAGGTTTTGGCTAAATGATCAAAGAAGTGCTGCATTTGAGCAAAGAGCTGGATCCTCAGAGCTCACAGAACTCCATTCTCCCAATAGTTTTTTTTTTTTTTTTTTCATACAAAGAACACTACGTCTCTACAAAATGAGAACAGCCACCAAGAAACCTGAACCTTAACATGTAATTTAAAAAAATTTTTAGAATTTATTAATTATACATAAATAATTCCTGACCACTACTGTTTAATGAAAGAACAGTAGGGAAGAAGTTGTTATTTAGGAATTTAAATAGGATTATTTTTTGGAAAAAAATGAAGAATTGGAAATGTGAGATTTTGCAGAATTAGCATTCATTTATTGTGCTGTTCTACTTAGAATATATTAGATATACTATAGATATTTAGATATCTAAATATTATTATAGATAATCTAATATCTAATTATTATCTAGACAATAATTAGATCATATTAATAATATTAACAATGTTATATTAATATTAATAATTATAATTGGTGTTTTAGTTAATTATTAATTATATTAATTGACAATATTATTAATAATGATAATTATCTAGATAATAATTAGATATTCTCCAAATAGGAGGGAGGTTTTTTTCTCTTATGGATCCAAATCTATCTCAATCAATTAAATGCTAATTACTACCCAAAGGAGTGCCATAAAAATACCAAGAATTTTTAAAGTCTTCCTGATGTTTACCGAGACTTTATTCTGCAGTCAATTTTTACTTCCAGGTTGACTTAGCCACCCCTTAACCATAAAAAAATTGAAAGGTGAATATTGTCATAAAATCTACATTTATATTATCAAAATTAATAAATCATGAAGGTATAGTTATGTTTACATTTTCCAGAATTACCAGCCATCTCTTCCACTAACCCAATGTTTAAGGATTTTTGTAATTCAGCCAAATAATTTTGTTTTCAGAAAGAAATTATTTGGTTTAGTTGCTGCGATAACAATGCTATTTTGTGGCCAGATTTTCACGTGCCAAACTGCAAGTGTCTCAAGGGAAGGGACTATATTATTTTCACATTTACATGTGAAGCATCTGACACCCAACACAACACAGAGTGCCTGGTTCCCACTTGATATTCTTAAAATGGGCAGAGAAAAGTGAAAGCATAGTATTACATTTTAATGTGATAGCTCACTGCATGAAAATAATAGCACTATGACAACTCTGTTAGTGAAATTCTGTTTGGGGAACTGAAGACAATGAAATCATGGAGGAGCCTGTGTTTCTCCCTTGGCAGGTGGATGGCAGTGGATAGGATCTTTGAATTTCAGATCTCACTAAATTACCACTTAGGCCCAGCAGTACAGACGTCTAGAGGAAAAAATGGAGAGGTCTATGGCTTACAAATTTGAAAGGATGAGCTTAGAAGAAACTTGGAAAATACTGCTTATTTTTATAACAGAATCCTAAAATCCCCCAGTCTCCTCCCACCACCACTGCTTAGTGGCCTCCTCGCCTCTGCAGCCCCTGTGGTCACCAAAAGTGGCCTTGGAGTCTGCTTCATGTTCCCATATTGCCCGGCGCTCACTGCAGGCACAGCACGAGCAAAGACTGCTGTGTGTGTCTGGCAACACTGGCAGAGGGCACGAGCTGGATCTTGTTCATTACTGTATCTCAAAGGTCTGACCCAGTGCCCGGTGTAGACCAGCAGAGTGAATGAATAGATGCACTATTTGGGGAGTAGTAAAGATGTGAGAGTGAATAATAGAGTAGTGTTTATAACCAGTGGGGGCTTTTAGCCTGCCAATAGATGAACACTGTTCTTAGGTTTAGCACTTAATAATTATTTTCAAACATTCTTCCCTTTGGTAATAGCCAAGGTATATAAAGATTTCCTGCAAGAAATTTAAAAATGCAAAGATACCACTAGCTATGTGAGCTGAGAACTTAGGTAATTCACAGAAGAGGAATTCTGAATAACAAATAAATGTGAATAAAAATTATTCTACCTCAACAATAATTTTTAAAACTGCATTAAAACAGCAAAATATAATTTTTGCAAGTTAGTTAGCTATTCATAATAAAGACTGGTAAGAATTCAATGAGATGGATAGTCTCATACACTGTAGTGAAAACCTGCTGTATGTTTATATGTTCACATACGTATATATGTGCACATGCATACCCCAGTACATGCCCCTCCTCCCAAGAATTCCAATTCCAGGAGAGATGTGACTGAATATTTGTTTGCCTCTAGATGTTTATTTCAGTATTATGTGTCCCAACAATATATTAGAAGCACCTAATAACAGAAGAATGATTGAACTAATTCACCTATATAATGGACTACTATGCAGCCATTATTGTTTTTAGAAGTGTTAGAAGCTGCTCAAAAGGCAAAGGGGGAAAAGAGCAATATGCAAAATTGAATACACAGTGTGCTTCCGTACATACAAAAGAAAAAAAGACTAGAAGCGGACTTCCCTGCTTGTCCAGTGGTTAAGAATCTGCCTGCCAGTACAGAGGACGCAAGTTTGAGCCCTGCTCTAGGAAGATCCCACTTGTCACGGTTCACCTAAACCTTTGAGCTACAACTCACTGAAGCCCACTCTCCCTGGAGTCTGTGCTCTGCAACTAGAGAAAGCCCACACGCAGCAACAAAGACCCAGTGCAGGCAAAAATAAACAAATATATTTTTTCATAAGACTAGAAGTTAATATATCATCCAGTAAAAGACAGTTGAATGTCTCTTGATTCAGAGATGGCATGCATTGCTCCCTTGTTTTTATCTTTTAATATTCTCTACTGTTTTACAATACGGAGAAGGCAATGGCAACCCACTCCAGTACTCTTGCCTGGAAAATCCCATGGACGGAGGAGCCTGGAAGGTGCAGTCCATGGGATCGCTGAGGGTCGGACGTGACTGAGCAACTTCACTTTCACTTTCCACTTTTGTGCATTAGAGAAGGAAATGGCAGCCCACTCCAGTGTTCTTGCCTGGAGAATCCCAGAGACAGGGGAGCCTGGTGGGCTGCCATCTATGGGATCACACAGTCGGACACGAGTGAAGTGACTTAGCAGTAGCAGTTTTACAATGAGCATAGGAAAAGGGGTTTCAAAGCCAGCCTCCTTTGAAGATTCACCATTTCAGAGCTATTATGTTTGATGTGAGATGACCCAAGAGTTGGGTCAAGAATTCATCCTGTCCAGATGCAGAATCTGGCCAGGAGCTCCACAGAAGACAGCATGACTGTCATTAACATTGACCCCTTTAATGCAAGGTCACATAGGCACGGTCTTCATCCCTTTGTACTGGGGGCGAGACTGGACTACACTTGTGTCTACCAGTGGCCAGTTCTTGAGAATGTAAGCCCCGTGCATCGCTGTCCCTACAGCAACCCCGACCTCCGGAGAACCGAGCCCGTCTTGGAGAGCCCCTTGCAGAGGACCAGCAGTGGCAGTTCTTCCAGCTCCAGCACCCCCAGCTCCCAGCCCAGCTCCCAAGGCGGCTCTCAGCCTGGGTCACAAGCAGGATCCAGCGAGCGGACCCGGGTTCGAGGTAAAGCTTTCCCCTACCTTTCCAGGAGAGCTTCTTTGGACAAGGAATCAGATTACTTCCTGACTTCTGTGACTCCTGGTCCTGGTGTGGCCGCCACTATGGGATGCCGAGAAGCCCCTTAACTCCACTCGGCTTCAGTCTCCTGGGGGCAGTGGCCCACCATCCCCAGTCATGTGTGTGACATCAGTGTGGGCCCAATCCTTTCTAATTGCAGATACCAGAATTCTTCAGGAGATCGCAGAATACTGGTCTCGTTTGAAAATGTAGTCATCAGACAGCTCAATTTCCATTTCTATTTGGTTGCTTAGTTAGAGTTCCATGACCCACAAGTATCCTCTTCCCCTTGTGTCAACAGTGTTCAGAATACAAGGTATTTCTCAAACTAAACGTTAATAAAGGCTAATATAGAATAAACATGCACTGGAGAGAAGATATAAAATCTTTGACTTTAAAAAATATACTTGACCCTTCTGGTTATTCCTATTAGTGAGGTAAAAACTAGCCTCTCTGACCATTTGATTCAAGTCATCCTTCATTGTTTAGTTTTCAGTAATGAGGAAACGTGAAAAACATTAATGTGTCCAGCTAATTATACATGACAACCTGTTGTTTCTAGCTAATCAAAATGTACTCTTTCTGCATAAACCTTCTTCAGAAGATAATTTTGCTTCCAAGTAATGAAGGCTGGGATTTTTTAAGGGCAATTTGAAAACACTTAATACTCTGCCTGATGAAAAGCACCAGTTCTTGACTCTTTTTAGCCTCTTCATTAGACACAGTCATTCTTTACCTCTTAATTTTGTTTTTAAAGTAAACTCGCTGTATGTCTATGTTGAAAAGGTGAATGTCAGACATACTGTGCTCTGTCTCTGAACTGGGATGGGGACTGGCCTGCAGCTGCCTCTTCTTACAATCTTATGACATCCATGACAACCCAGAACTGTGAAGGCTTCTGTTGCTTTGATCCAGATATAGACTTACTAACTTCAGAAAAGTGCCATTCTCTTACCTTTTTTTCTGTTCATATAAAATAAAATAATATGTTTCATTAGAGCAAAGGCTAAAGAAAATCGAAACTTAAGCGTATCATTTTAATTCTCTGATCTGATTCAGGTTTAATTCTTAACTTCTTCCCTTTGACCTCTAGCTTTTCTGGGTTAAAAGCTAGTGTGTCTTACCCTGCTATGTCCCTACCCAGGAAAAACCACTTTGAGACCAAACCAAAGAGCATTTCCCACCTGAGATTGCCCCTTCTCTAACCTGTAAGCTCATAAATCAGAGAGATGCTCCCTACTCTGTAGTAGCCGTCCCCCAGCCCTTGCTCTTTCCAGGGCACATCCCCTTTATCACCAAGCGCTCCTTCCCTCCGTCACCTCATTCTTTATTCCTTAAAGGACCCAGACAACTAGCTCATCCTCCCCCTGCCCATTTAAAACTCATTCCCTATGTAAAGCAAGTTTCTTTTTTTTTCCACAGCATTTCATCAAAAACACTTATCCTGATGGGTAAGTGGTAAAAGAAAAAATCAAACATAGAATGACTCAAACGCTGGCATGATAATTGAGAATAGGACTTTGAGAAATCAGACAGAATCCCAGCTCTGCCCACAATTTCAGTGTGACCTTGGGCTAGTTGTGTTACTTCTCCGTGTTCAACTGTGAAATAGGAAGCCACGCCATTGGGTTACAGCAAGGATTCAGTGAGACAATTGACATTAAAAGGTGTTTGGCACTAACCAGGGCAGGACATTGGTGCTCCGTAAATGGTGGCGGCTTGCTAGTTTTTCCTTTCTTTTTTTTTTTTTTTCCTATTCTTCCTAGTGACTTCCAGGTGACAAGCCTAAATGTGTATGGCTGCTTTTATTTGCCTGAACATTTACTGTTTTTTCACAGATGTGCTTGAGGATTTGTCTGGCTGAGTGAGCTGTCCGCTGAGTCATCGCAAGGATGACTCACCACAGAGCTCCAGCACCTTCTGATGGTCGTTATCTTTCTTGGCCCTCTGTTCTTTCCTCTAGCCAACAGTAAGTCGGAAGGATCACCTGTGCTTCCCCGTGAGCCCTCCAAGGTGAAACCAGAAGAATCCAGGAAATTACCCGACCAAGTCGCCCAGCTGTGAGTGCTTTTTTCTCAGAAGAGTTTTGAGCTCTTTTCATTCACCAGGGAACCCACAGGGTAAAGTAGTTGGGGATGTGCTCATGACTCTGAAACAAAAATTGTTGAGTGTATTAAGAACAGGTGCTAGAAGCATCTGGAAGGAAGTCATACCTGATTAGGAAAGAACTGAACTGATTCGGGATTGCTTTCCTACCTTTGGGTATTTTGCTGATCATTAGCACTATGTTTGGAGAAGGAAATGGCAACCCACTCCAGTATTCTTGCCTGGAGAATCCCAGGGACAGAGGAGCCTGGTGGGCTGCCATCTATAGGATCACCCAGAGTCCGACACAACTGAAGTGACTCAGCAGCAGCAGCGCTATGTTAGAAAACAAAACAGGAAGAGAAATAACTCCTATTATTCCATGATTTCTACTCAGCAGCTTTGGCAAAGAGATGGTGAAACTAGCAGTTGAGACTATGTGGGCACTTTCTGTGGATTTCTCTTAAATATTCTGGCCTTTCCTCCGCATTATTTTCCATATGAATTAATATTATAACATTTCTGCTGCTCTGAGACTGTGTTGTCTGGACCAAAACTTGATAAGCATGATCTCATAGAGGACCTGACAACCTGAAATCTAGCTTCATTGCTGTAACACATCAGACCCCAGGTAGCTACCTTAAAGAAATAAAAAAGAGCTTGGAGGCTGAAATTTCAAAGTTGGAAATTAATTTGGGGTGACTTCCTATCCACTTGTTTTATCTGAATTTTTCAAGAGTCTTTTCTGTGAAATGAATGTGAAGATAGTTTGGCTTTTTTTTTTTAACCTTTAAAAGCAAGGAAGTACAGTGAGGGTTTCAGTGAAGGGACCTGACACTGTTCTGGGCAGAGGTTCTCCTTTTCCTTTGCCTTTATCAGCTGTGTGCTAACCATGCCCGTTTTGTGTTTAACCTGCTGCCTTTCTTCTTGTCTTTTCCCCTCCCGTGGATTCTTCTGGATTGGGTTCCTCTTATCTCAGAGCTATAAGAAAGCTATAGATGAGGTTAGTATTATCTTTTCTTGGTCATGCTTTTACATGATGTGAACATAAACTGACTTCCTGAGGTTGATATTCAGAAAGATGGCCAATTGGATCTCAGTTTAAACTTCATTCCTTCAGAGTGATCTGCTAGGAGGAGAATCCCTCCCACAAAAGCCAGCCTGAGTGCCGCTGACCCCATTTAAACCTCCAGAGACCTTCCTCCTAAAGCCAAAATACCACTTTTCCAGTGTTCCGGTCTGGCTGAAGATATGCATTAGTGCTTTGATATCGGCAGTTTCTCATTCTAGTATCTTCTGGTAGCAAATCCTGAGCACTTCACCTACACTCGCCAGCCTGGCTAGGGAATGGTGGTTTTACTAACAGAAAAAAGAGACATCTTTTTCTAGGGCTGTCCAAATTTATAGAGTGTGGTTTGTGAACAAGGAGTCACTGGGTATTGTTAGATTAATTTTGTGGGACATTAACTACAGCAGCAGCAGCAGCATCAACTTTAGTTAATGAATCCTGACCAGTTAAGTAACTTTATTTCCTAATCGGTGGAGACATTTTTCCATTAGAAAAATATATGGTTTTGCCGATCTTAGGTAGCTTGCTAAGAAGGATGACTGCCTCACTGCTGTTTGTCAGACCTGCATGAATACAACATAGTGGAGTTGTTTTGGAAGAGACAGGCCTTCTGCAAAGAGTCTATTGCATGAAATCTGAAAACTAGCATTGTGGCTTTTAGGCTGAACTCTGCTGAGCACCATTTTTGTGAAATGACATGGAAAAAGCACTGGGGGCTTTGGGGTCAACGAGCTGCATTCAAATTCTGGCTCCCACAGTAAATAACTGGTGGGGCCAATCTCACAAACTGTCTGGGTCACAGTTTCCTCATCTATTCAGTGGGGATAAAAGCACCTGCCTTGCCTCACTCACAAGATTGTTTAGGTTCCAGCAAGATCGTGTGTGTTCGAGAGCATTTTCTGAAGTGTGAAATGCTATGTAAAGGCAAGGCCTGAGGCATGGAACTAATTTGGTAGGAAAAGCATGTTTCTATGTGTCTGATCTTTACCAAAAAGCCTCACTTTTTCAGAATTACAACCACCTTAGCATTCAGAGTGACTTAGAAAGAAAATTTTCATAAAGAATTATTGTTCACAAAAGAATGAGACTCCACATGTCCACAGTGTGTGGGTGCATTTATAGAAAGATAAAAGGAAATTGTTCTGAATTTCTCTGTGCTATAGCCTTGCCCCTCCTCTTCATGAGAGTGAGAAGGACAGGGATTATCACAGCTTTTATCAACCTTCTCCCACACAGTTCTGGTGCTCAGGCTACCAATAAAATAGTTGTGTGCATACACAACTCAAGGTTTCCTCTTATGAGTCCAGAAATTGGCTTGGAGGTGGCTGTCATGAGAGAAAGGACTCTCATGGATTTCATCTGGTTAACCCAGGCTATTTGGGGCTTTTAAAAATTGCTTTATTTATTTCAGGATACTCTAGCACACTGGGTAGAGGTGAGAGGTAGGAAACAGAGGTATAAGTAATTGAGAGGATGTAAGCTGTGCACCAAAATCTTGGAGCAATAGATGATTGGGAAAAGCCCTCAAGGTGATTCTTATAACTCTCTCCTTGAGTATTGCTGATCCCAACCACTGAAAATATGGGATTCCTTGGTTCCATATCACCTGGTGGTCCTCAACAAGGAATGACTATCCCCTAGCTGCCCTCCTCTTAGGAGACATTTGCAAAGTCCAGAGTCAGTTTGGGGTCCTTCTCTGGTGTCTCAGCAGTAAAGAATCTCCCTGCCAGTGCGGGAGACATGGGTTAAATCCCTGAATCAGGAACATTCCCTGGAGAAGGAAATGGCAATCCACTCCAGTATTCTTGTCTGAAAAATCCCATAGACAGAGGAGCCTGGTGGGCTACAGTACACGGGGTTGCAAAGAGTCGGACACAACTGAGTACGCATGAGAGTCAGTTTTGATTGTCACAAGTGGGACATGGGAAGAAGTGCTATTGGCATACTGTGTGTAGAGCGGAAAGATGCTGCTAAATATCCTACCAGGCACAGGAAAATAACCTGCGATAGAGAATTATCCACCCCAAATGTCAGTGGTGCCGCAGTGGAAGAAACTTAACTCTCTTGTCTTCATTCCTAGGTTTTGATATGGCTTCTCCAGTCTCCAGTGACTGATGTGCCATTTAGATAACCCAAGATTGAAATGAGCAGTCTTAAAATGCCAAAGACATAATTGCTTCTTATTGCTAATTTAATGGTTTGAGTTTTTATAAAAGTCAGTCTGGGGGAGAGTCCATCCACTTGGCATTCTTTCCTAATGCAGTATGAGATTGTGCAGAGTAGTCTGATTACTGAATACACCTTCCAAAATAAGTATTATTTTCATTTTACAACAATTAAACAGATGTCATGAAGATTAGATACAAAAGCAAACACTGGCTTTACCAGCATTTTTTTCGTTAGTACGTAGAAATCTGAGAATTGGCAGAGCACATATATAGATTGGACAGAACTAGAATGATCTCAGTTTGTCATTTTAACAATTGAGAGTTTCTTTAAATCAGTGAGCTTTGGACCAGCTAAATGTTTCTAAATAGTTTTGACTTTTTTCCCCAGTTGAAGATACTGATGACAAGTGACTTCCCCAAGTCATATCTTCACACTTCCTAAAAATGAAATGAATTATTTTAAAATGTAAAGAAAAGGCCGAGACTTCCCTGGTGGTCTAGTCGCTGAGAATCTGCCTTCCACTGCAAGGGATGTGGGTTTTATCCCAGGGAACTAAGATCCCACATGCCGCAGGGCAACAAAGAGCCTGCATGCTTTAACGAGGAGTCAGCACAGCCAAAAATAAAAATAGGTCAATTTTAAAGAAAAGACCAACTTTAAATTTTTAACTATTATTTTAATTGTTTAAAAAATTGAACTGATTTTCATAAACTATTTTTAAAAGATACCTAAAAAGTACCTTTTAAAGCAGAGTATGCATAATTGTCAGATTAAGTAAACTTTTTGAAAGAAAAATTATACCAAATTGATTCTAAAAAGTGTTGCATAAAAGAAACGTTTGGGTAAGAGCCCCTTAACTACCTATACTCTGTAGTCAGAAAACTTACCATTTTGCCTTATTTCTTTTTCAGTTCTATATTCTCAAATATTTTCATGGTAAATAGCACCTTTCTCTCTTTTTTAATACTCTTTAGCTCCAGGCTTGTGACAGTCAAGCAATAAATTACCACAAAAACTCATTACATGGAGAAAATGGGTATTTGTCAGAAAATAAAACATATGAAAATGGGTCTGAACCCAGTGGTGTCAATTTTAGATCATGTTTGTTTCCTATAACTTTACTATTGTAAGTTTCTCCAGGATAGATGAATAAGGAACAAATCTTCAACTAAATGTATAGACTATGGGCAATGGAAGATTAATTTTTTTTTTTGGCTGGAGTGTTACTTTCGCGTTACCCATTATTGTTATCTTGGGATTTTTATATATGTCTCACCCACCATACTATTACCAATTAAAAGGAAATTGCAATTATTTGTAATGCTTCAGGAAAGATAACATTTTAATAACACAGAACAAAAAAAAAAAAAAAAAACTCTAATTAAAAGTGAAACTATAAAGCATGTCAGAGCTTGAAACTATAAAGCATGTCAGAGCTTTAAAGTGTTCCTAAATACAGTGTTTGGAGAAATTTAGGTCATTTTAACAATTGAGAGTTTCTTTAAATCAGTGAGGTTTGGACCAGCTAAATGTTTCTAAATACTTTTGATTTTTTAAAATCTTAATTGTCTTGTTTTGAAATGTCAGCAATAAGGAAAATCAACCCATGGGGAAAATGAATTATTAATTTAAATAAATAAAAGTTAATATTATATTTTATTCAGAATTATTGACATTAGAAATAAATTCTTTTAAACCATATTCTCTCTTTAAATTATAATAAAAATTTTTAATAAGTACATTTTAAATACTAGATATAGTCTTTGATGAGCCATAACATGGTCCTAACATAGAGAACAAAAAACACAAAATAAATTTATCTAATTGTTTTATTATTTTATTGGTTTAGAGGATTATAATGTCCTTTTCATTAATTGCCTTAACAAATATCTAAAGTGTATTTTCTCAATGTGCTCAAGGGTATAATACCCTTCATTTCTCCTCAATTTGGTAAAGGTAAACATTGGCAATTGTTAAGAGGAAATAAGAGGTAAAAAGCTGTTGAATTTTGACTCATTGCCAAAGAAACCAATAATAAATTTACATTAAATTCTGTGCCATAATTTTTCTCCTCATTAATGGTATACCCTATATTCAAACATCTTTTGAGTCTTTTTAATACAATTGTGTTTTCATCTTCATGGATGGGATAAATATATCCACTGAGAGTGAGGCCATGGCTGTGTGCATGTGTGTAAAAGCCCAGTGAGCATGTTTGTGTGGAAAATGCACAATTTGAATTTTCAGAAGCTTCCCTTTTCCACGGGCTTCCGTTCAAATGACTACAGAACAAATGTTGAAGTTGTCATTGCTGCCCCTTTGATTTTTATGAAATTAGAAATAAAGTCTTCACTTAACTTCCTAAATTTTGACTGTAAAAACCTGAGCCGTCTTCTGCCCTTCGTCTTAACCAGTATACCAATGCCTGACATACAGGCAACAGTAAAGAAACAGGATGATCTGTTGTCTTCTCAAAGTAAAATTATATTTATAATTTAGTTACACATGTTTATCACAGTTTTTCTCCTAATCTACTAGGATAGATTATCAGATGTTATTTACGTCATCTGTACTACTCTGACCTTACATCAGACAAATTGAACAAATACCTTTTTGGATTAAAATAAAGAGAGAATATGGCCTTAAGAAAACTGTGGGATTTAGTATTTTCAAATGAGTTTCTTTCTCCCTAATCCCCTGTCTCTCACTGAATGCTCTGATTCCCACATGGGTCACTAATATAGGGAGAAATGGTAAGACTGATGTCAAATTGCTTTTTCTTCATGTGCATGCTGTGTGCCAAGGGCAGTTTAACCCATGTACATAGAGTGGCCACGCTTTTGCAGAACTGCTTCCCTCTGCCTTGCTCTGAAAGCATGTAAATTAAAAGGGAGTCAGATCTTCAGCACACTGCCTGCCATGTGCCTGGTGACTAAATACCACCTCATCACATCCATAAGGCTAAAGGTTTCATCATACTCATGGAAAACTGAAAATTTACCTCTTCCTTTTGGTATTTGCACATTCATGTCTGTACTCTTTGCCAGGATTTCTGCCAGTTGACTGCAATTTAAAACAACAGAAAGTGAAACACCTACCATTCTAGAGAAGAATTCTTTTTCTGTTTGTTTTTGTTTGTTTGTTTGTTTGTTTGTTTTTATTTTGTTGGTCCTCTTGATTAACTCAGCTCTGTGGCTATCACTTTCAGTGGCACTGGGCTTTGGGGTGGGCCATTTTTGACACGGTGCCTCGTCTCTCCAGGGAATGATGACACACCAAGTGAGTCACTTAGTAGCTAGATCCTTGGGAATTGCTCTGCTCTGTGACTGATGCTAGATTTTGGTACAGTAGCTGTCATAATGAGGAATAGGCCATGACTGTGGCTTGGGCAGCGATCCTGAAATACTGGGAAATTATTTCTAATCTTGTGTATTTTCCCATTAACTCTGAGGGTGGGTAACCAACTTCACCTTCCCAAAAGATGAACCCAGAGTCTGTATGTATGTGTACACACACAGCACACATACACATACATACATGTGCAGATTCAGAACCCAGCAGTCTCAGTCTAGTCAAGCAATTGGTTGTAAACAAAGTTTAAATTTATTTCATCTTTCTTTTCTAGTTTCTCCACGCTACAAACATCGTTTTCTTGGTTTCATGCAGTAACTATGTTTGTAATGGTTCTATAGAGAGCTTTTTTTTTTTTTACTTTTTTTTTCTTGTTGCTTAAGCTTGCTAAGAGATAGTGTTTTGCTCATATCTATGTCATATCTGCTGGACAAACTTTTCTTTTGTAGGATCTGACAGCGTTGGCCAAAGAATTAAGAGAACTTCGGATTGAAGAAACAAACCGCCCGCTGAAGAAGGTAACAGATTACTCCTCCTCCAGTGAGGAGTCAGAAAGCAGTGACGAAGAGGAAGAAGATGGAGAGAGTGAGACCCAAGATGGGACGGTGGCTGTCAGCGACATACCCAGACTGATGTAAGTGACCTGCTTTTTCACTGTAGGCCAGGAGGAGTTAGTTCTCCAAAACAAGAAGACAAGAAATGTGAAATACCGGTCTCTGGCAGGATCGGTTGACTTTGGGGATTCACATACTTTTAGGGCATCATTCTACATTCACCCCTTCTCCCTAGATACAGTAACTTAGAACATGTAGTGTTTCAAGGACTGCATATACTTTATCTAGGCTGTTGTGAGGTTGACTGTCCCTTGGGTGATGCTCTATTGGTCCTTGTCATCTCAGGGCAAATGATATTGATAGTCAGACCCTAAAACTGAAGAGCAAAATTATAGGCAATAACATTTTGAGGTTAACGTTGATAACATGAGTCATATATTTCTCCATCATCACCACCACAAAGGTGGGTGGAATGCAGGAGACAGCATGGGTTAGCATCCCTGCAAAAGCCTACAGCAAAACCTCTGAGAGTTTGACTTAAATACACTCCTGTTAGGGCTTCCCTGGTGGCTCAGAGGTTAAAGCGTCTGCTTCCAATGCGAGAGACCCAAGTTCGATCCCTGGGTCGGGGAAGATCCCCTGAAGAAGGAAATGGCAACCCACTCCAGTATTCATTCCTGGAGAATCCGATGGACTGAGGAGCCTGGTGGGCTGCAGTCCATGGGATCACAAAGAGTCGGACACGACTGAGTGACTTTACTTACTTACTTACACTCCTGTTAGGATTTTCTACTTCATCTTCCCCATTGTCTCTTTTATGTGATCCTTTTTGCTCTCCGACTTTACCACATACACTCTTCTTTTTAGATATTGATAGCTACCTAGCTTTCCCTTTGTATTTGCAGTTTTCCTTCTTCTCTTTTTTTTTTTAGTGAAGGGGGACTCCCTTTTCTCACTGGAATGGATCCTTTTGCAAAAGAACCTCTCCTCTTCCCCTTTACTTGCCCAGTTCAATCATTCATACAAGCACACTCACGTATGTCTCTTGTTTCCTCCCTCAAATAAGCACAAGACGCCCAGCTCTGGTTTGCTCTAACTTTGATAGAGAGCGGTGCTTCGTTTCCATTTCTTTGGCTCAGCTACTACATTGGTCATCACACCACATTTATTCCCTGTAGAGAAGATGCCATTTCAGGCCACAGATGACTGTCCTGTTCAGCAGAGACTGGAAAGACAGGGCCAACGAGTCTGCTGGAAATGTCATCCATTGATTAACAGTCCTGACGTACAAGCAATTCTGAAAGACAAATCCAATTATCGTAGCTGAAAAATCCATAGTTGTTATTTTACTGCTGATTACCCCATTATTGACAGCCATAAGTATGCTAAAATATGACATTTGGAAGCAGATCGCTTTAAATTGCTTTTTAACAGCAAATAAAATTGTTCCAGAGGCGAAATCACTAATCCAGAACATTCCTGCAAAATATGCTGGTCCTTTCACTTTTTGTCTTGACTCAGCATTGATTCATTCTTCTACCAGATGTTTTGAATTCCTTTAAGCACTGCGCACACAACTCTGAGGGTGGACTTAAGATTGATAAGACTTCCACTATGTGTTAGACCCCATACTTTGGGATATTCAGAGTATTGAGAGGGCTTTGAGACATTCAAGAAAAGTGTGTACATGAATTCTGCTTCCCAAAAGTTTACATTCTAGTTGGGGCTTCCCTGGTAGCTCAGACAGTTAAGAATCCGCCTGCAATGTGGGAGACCAAGGTTCAGTCCCTGGGTTGGGAATATCTCCTGGAGAAAAGAATGGCTACCCACTCAAGTATTCTTGCCTGGAGAAACCCATGGACAAAGGAGCCTGATGGGGTACAGTCACGTGGTCACAAAGAGTAGACGAGAGACATAATTATACATGGAAAACTTCAGAGTAGTATAAATAGTTGGAAGAATAACCAAGGACCACCTTGGTAGACCTGTTAAATCTCACTGGGTTTTTAAGCCCCCTGTCATATTTTGTTAATGGTGTTCATCCTCATATCTCTAGAGGCAAACCCGTCTCTTTGTGGGTAGAAACACCCATCTTTCTAAAATTGTAGATGTGCCCTGCTGCGCTATGCCTCCTCTGCCATCTGGCACACTCCTGTCACTTTGGAGACTGCCTGTCATAGCCTAGTCCATGGGGCAGAGCCCATGCTGTCATCTGAGTTGCGTGGTGTCCTCTATGTATACCTGCCACTTCATGGAGCGCAGGATACACATGACTGCGCTGAACTGAAATTGTGTATCCTGGCTTTAAAGCATGTATAGCCTAATCCAGAGGAAAGACGTGTACACAAATAACTATCATCAAGGAGGAAAGGAAAGCGCAGTGATATTAGGATCCCAGGCAGGATGATTGGGCGGAGGCGGGGCGGGGGGGTGGGGCGCGTCAGGTGCAGGGGCGAGCAGGGAAGTTAGAGTAAAGGCACAGAAGGTTAAGTTTGGTAGGAATAAAGCTGGTATAAAGGGGAAAGGTCTGGACTAGTGAAGCCAGACCAAGAAGCGTGCACTTGGTCATGCAGCCAGCAGGGAACCATGGAAGGTGTACTGAGCTGGGGAGTGATGCTGTTGGTGCCATGTTTGAGAGAAATTGTTTCACCAAGATGATTTGGCAAGAGAACAGGCTAGATACTGGTAAAGACATTCAGAGAATTTATTATTGTATTCCTCAGAAGTAGGAAATAGAAATAGTAATCAATTCAATAATAGTAATCATTGAATGCTTGTAGTGGAGGCAAAACTTGATGGGGCTTTTGAAGAATTGGTAAATTTTAGGCAAATTGACACGATTGTCCATTAAAGAACACTCAAAATAGTTAACTATATGTGAAACACACTTTAGAGAAAAAACAGGATTCAGATGTGTGTATGTGTATTTTATTTGCTAAATATAGACATTTTTGTGAATATAAAATAATACACTGTGTTCTGCTGTAGAATGAATAGTTATATGTTTAAAAAACTTCTTACTATTAAGAAATCCATTGTTTCTTTAGGAGTAAGTCATTTCTGAGGTAGACTGCTTCTCACATTCTTACCACTTTTATTTTCTACTCTTAAGATAAACCTTCACATTTCATACTGTGTATTTTGGAGCAAAAAATTAAAATCTGTTGCAGCACAGTTCACTACTATGAAGTGTACACTAAAGAGCTTTTCAGAAATGGATCCTCACCATTGCAACAAGCAGCTGTAGCTACCGATGTGCAAAACAGTGACTTCTGTATACAGTATTGACTTCATATTAGTAGTGTGTGATGTGACCTATAAGACTGCACATGACAAAGACTGTATTCCATAACTAACCAGCTGCACTATTTCCCAGTGCCTCAAGCCTAGAAAAAATAATAAGTGGGGGGAAATTGTAATAGCAGTTACCTCCAGACTAAGCAGGACTTCCCAGGTGGTACTAGTAGGGAAGAACCTGCCTACCAATGCAAGAGACATAAGAGACATGGGTTCGATCCCTGGGTCAGGAAGAGGCCCTGGAGGAGGGCAAGGCAACCTACTCCAGTATTCTTGCCACAATAACCCCATGGACAGAGGAACCTGGTGGGCTACAGTCCATGGGGGTCATAAAAGAGTTGGACATGACTGAAGCAACTTAGCATGCACACACACACTGGATTATACTACTCTAAGGGATTCTTACACGTATGCCTGGTTTTATGATGTTGTTGTTGCTGTTTAGTCACTTAGTCATGTCCAACTCTTTAGCAGCCCCATGGATTATAGCCCACCAGGCTCCTCTGTCCATGGGATTTCCCAGGCAAGAATGCTGGAGTAGGTTGCCATTTCCTTCTCCAGGAGATCTTCCCAATCCAGGGGATCAAACCCGAGTCTCCTTCATCGGCAGACAAATTCTTTACCACTGAGCCACCAGGGAAGCCAGTTTTATGGTGAGCACTCACTATTTTTATAATCAGGAAAATAATAAAAGCATTATAGACTAGGAGGAAGGAATGATAGCCATGTTAGCTGATTGGCATCAGCCCAAGCAAGCCGAAGAGACAGCCGTTTATATCAGTATCTTCCCTTGTGGGCTTCCCTTGTGGCTCAGCTGGTAGAGAATCCACCTGCAATGCGGGAAACCTGGGTTTGATCCCTGGGTTTGGAAGGTCCCCTGAAGAAGGGAAATACTACCCACTCCAGTATTCTGGCCTGGAGAATTCCATGAACTGTATAGTCCATGGAGTCACAAAGAGTCGGACACGACTGAGTGATTTTCACTTTCACTTTCACTCAGGTACCATTTCATGCTTTAGATGTACCTATGGAGTGCAGTCTTCATCATTAGGACCAGCTATTTCTGTCAGCCCTTGAGTTTTGTACAATCTCGTAAAATGCAGTCTGGACAGTGAAAGCCCACGTTTCTCATGTCCCCTCTTTCCCCATCCTCACTAGAAAGCCGTGGATCTGGCCCCATTCACCCGCCTCTATTGTTGTGCCCGCGCCCACCCCGCCTGCCATCCTCTCTGCCTTCCTGTGCAGTGCTGAGGCTCTGGACTGTTGGAGAAGCGTGGCTGTGGTTGTGCTGTCTGCCTAACACCTTACCACAAAGAGTTCTTTCCACTCCTGGGGCCGTGACACAGCATATGGTGCAGCCAAACTGGCCTTCTCCTCCTCGTTTCCAAATGCCTTGCGCTTTCCCAGTCTTGTGCCTCTTCTTGGAATGACCTCTCCCTGTGTCCCACGTTCTCACATCCTGCCTTGCTTTGGAATATTTGCATCATGTTTTTATGTTCTTCCAGATGCTAATCTCTTTAGTTTCAGGCTTGTGTCTTCTTCAGCTTTTATATCCACTACCCAGTGCCAAACTGAGGGCCTTTCATGTGCAGGTGTTCGATTAATGTATATTGAAATTGAATTAAATCAATACCTGCAGGAACACTTTGACAAATCCAATTAGAGGAAATTATTGTTCTAGACATGTGGCCTAATTACAGTAAATTTTCTATAGTTTTCCTTCTAATTAGTTGATGTGTTTTGTGTTTTACAGTCTTTATAGAAATTCAGACAACTGCTTGTTCCTACCCAGACTCTATATCAGAAAAATAATTGTTAGAACAGAGGATCTTTTTTTAACTGTAAGCTGTTATAGTTGTTTGAGCCTCGGTATTTTTAAACTATTGCTTTTTAAAATTATTTTATTATTAATAAGGTATTTTTAGAACAAGTTTTGATTTATAGAAAAATTAAGAAAATAGTAGATGTCCATGTTATTCCTCTACCCTCCCACCCCTCTCCCACACAGTTTTCCATTTTCTTATCATTAACATTGTAGTGGTTTATATAGAGCAAAGCAGAGTACTGAGGATCAGTAGCATCTTAAGAGGAACTTATGAAGAGAACAGACAGGTAAAAGAAAAACCCGGGAAAGTTGTCTCAAAACCCAGAGGAGAATGAGGCTGAGTGATTATCAGACACAGGCAAGGGACCAAACGCAGTGTCCAAGAGGAATCACTGACACTGAGAGTTTAGGAATGACTTGAAGAGTTTCCTTTAGGTTCTTGATGTTAAATATAGGAAGGTACTGAAGCTGAAGCTCCAATACTTTGCCACCTGATGGAAAAAAAAGCCAACTCACTGGAAAAGACCCTGATGCTGGGAAAGACTGAGGGCAGGAGGAGAAGGGGACGACAGAGGATGAGATGGTGGATGGCATCACCAACTCAGTGGACGTGAGCAAGCCCTGGGAGACAGTGAAGGACAGGGAGCCTGGTGTGCTGCAGTCCATGGGGCTGCAAAGAGTCAGACACGACTGAGCGACTACACAACAGCAGAGAGGAAGTCACGTGAGAAGTCAACCAGAGTGTGATGAGGAATGAATTGGAGAACTTTGTAAGGAGAACTTTCAGAAAAGAGAAATGTGTGTGGGGGTGGTAAATACAGAATTAGGCTCAAGAGAGAGATTTTAATGAAATGGGCGAGAGGAGAGACCTTATCAGGTTTACTGACTGGCAGAAAGAGCCAGTACAGAAGAAGAGATAGTGAAAACACAGGAAGGAGGATAGGAGTAGCTTCCAGAATTGGTCCTCTGCTCTTCTGTTTAGCCTTCTCACTGAGTTAGAAATACTGCATTTCTAAACTAAGTTTTTGTTTTTTGCCCAACCTCCATTTGATTATAATCTTATAGAAGTTTAGGGTTGTGTCTCATTTTTAGGTATTTTTTTCTAGCGTCTGGTACAACATATATCACATAACAAACTTTTAATAATTAAATGAATGCATGAATTTCTAAAGGGTTGGTAAAGATTGACGTGACAGAGCTGGGAGCTTGGAGCCATAATAGAAACATACAGGGACAGAATTTAAAGGACAGCCAGGGGTGGGGGTAAGAAGGACAGAAGGAAGTGACCAACAGTGACAGACACAGCAAGAAGTCTTCTACGATTTAAAAATGTTTTTCAGTCCCTGAAACATGAATTACAGGCTGCACTTTGCCTTTTAAAAAAAATGTAGAGAGAGGTGCTTTGGAGCACACAGAAATTTATGTGAATTTTCATCATTAAAAGCCATGATCTTATATCAGACTACATGTTAACAGAAAAATTAATGGTGTGGACCGTTAATACAAGACACACTGAATGAGCAAATATATTCAGAAGAGTCACAATACAGCAGACAAATCCTGTACAATAGAACAACCATTCTAAGAGGAATTGATCACCATTTTAGAAGACTGACTAAGGAAGAAATCTAGGCATCCTTTAGTCAGTCTATAAGGAATATTACTAGCAGAACTAATGTAGAATAAAATTCAAAACAGCCCAACTGATCAATATTAAAATTTATCATTAGCAGTTCTGGCTCATAAAATTGACCCAGGAAGAAACAGTCACAGAGAAATATTCCATGAAATGTAAAACTGACAGTGGTTAACACTCTACACTGTAAAATTTGCTATTGATTGAAAATTGACAGATAAATCTTAATAAAATTTTCATCTTTAAATTGTTCCAGGAAAAACTGGACCTGGTAGAAGTAGTGACCACAGAAGCTTTGGAAAGATTATACAAAGAAGCTGATTGATGTATCATATCTTTGCTGTAGCATCCGCATAGAAGAGAGTGATAACCAGTGACGGCAATTTTACTAAAACTATGATGAAAATGCAAAAATTGGGAAGCGTTTAACTGAGTTATGTAAAAAATTAAGGAATTGTCTTACTGGAAAGAGCCCTAGGAAATACTTTTTTCATGAAAATTCATCCATATTGAGATATTTCTGATTAGAATGTTTGGACTTCCTGGTGGCTCAGACAATAAAGTGTCTGCCTGCAATGTGGGAGACCAGGGTTCAATCCCTGAGTTGGGAAGACTGACTAAGGAAGAAATCTAGGCATCCTTTAGTCAGTCTATAAGGAATATTACTAGTAGAACTAATGTAGAATAAAATTCAAAATAGCCAAACTGATCAACATTAAAATTTATCATTAAATGAAGCAGTTCTGGCTCATAAAATTGACCCAGGAAGAAATAGTCACAGAAAAATATTCCTTCCTGGAGAAGGAAATGGCAACCCACTCCAGTATTCTTGCCTGGAAGATCCCATGGACGGAGGAGTCTGGTAGACTACTGTCCGTGGGGTCACAAAGAGTTGGACACAACTGAGCGAGTTCACTTTCACTTTTCAGAATCAGAACATCATCAGAATAAAGAAGATAAGTGGAGGCAAAATATCCTTAATATTTGAACTCAGGTGGGACTCTCTAATGGTGATAGAGAACTTGATCGTATGGTGTCAGCCTGGCGGTCGCCACCGGGCCAGTCTAGCCTCTGACAGTGGCAAAGAATGCCTGAGTGACAAAGGAAAGTGCCTCCCTTCCTAGGAAGCTTTGGCTCTTGAGAAATGCTTCATTTACTGACTGACTTGTCTTACATCATCTTGTCCCAAAAAAGAATTTAAAGCTGCTAAGAAAAAATAAAATACAAGATAAAACAGATTTTCAAATAAATGAGTAAAGAAATCATAGTTACGACAATTATTCTGATATACCAATCTAGCAATACACCAGGAATTCATTACATCAATTTCTTTTCCCATGTCTCTGTAACACTATTAATAGCTCCTTCCTGGGAGTGAAATATGAAAAATACTTCTTTGAAATTTCTTCCCAAACACATTAATTCTAACCCATACCTAGGTGTATTTAATTCAAAACTCAGCCTCAGTATAAAAGAGAGTTAGCTGCACAGGAGGGTAACAATAGGTCCAGCATTGAGAACTGAGTCCTGCAGGTGCCCACATTACCTGTCTGGTCCTCGGTTTCCCACAGTGCTTTGGTCTTTGCCAGGGGCCACAGCAAACATCAGTGTCTGCTCTCAGAGCGTATGTCAAGATCTGAGTCCCTTCTTCCACTGTATCTTAAATAGAAGAGCAAGAAACAAACTGAAATAAATATACCACAGTGTGAGATGATTACAGAGATTTTTAAAGTACTGGATGCTCTTGAGTTAAACAGCCTTGCTAATGGCTGCCTGGTACACCAGAATGCTCCTCATAGATATTTGTTCTCTATAAAACAGTGTAAAACCTACTTATCAAATGATTATTTTTATACTCCTGTGCCAAGTTCTGTGCTGGATACTGGGTATTTAGGGATGAGCAAAAGTCAAGAATTCTGCCCTCTCAAGCATCTTTTCTAATGAGAGAAAAAAGATGAAAATTAGAAGAGTCAGAAAGATCTAGAGTTGCAAATCATGATGAGGACTATTAAAGAAAAAGGATGCAGAGCAAGAAGAGGAGCTGGTGGCATAAGATGTGGATGGCTGGTGAGAGACGTCTTCTCCGGGAAAATATCGGTTAAGATGAAATCAGATGGATGATAGGGAACCAGCCAAGCGGGTAGAAGAGAGCTTTCCAGGCAGAGGAGACAGCATGTACAAAATTTAGGGCATCTGCTGGTCCGAGAGGAGTAGGGCGGACTGGGAAATCTTGCAGGGCCCAGTTACTTACCCTGGCTAACAGGCAGAGAGGAGGACTGTTAGGAGGAAGACAAGGGACATTGTGGAAGTGGGACCCCAGTTCAAGCATCCTTGCAGTATTAAAGATTAAAGTGGAATGTACTTGAGGCCACTGAGCTGTATACTTAAATTTTATGTTATATCTACTTTACTACAATAAAATATATCACCGTGGATAGGAAACAGATGTTCCCTAAGCATTTGTTTGTTCATTTGCTTAATCATGTCCGACTTTTGGCGACCCTGGGAACTGCAGCACACCAGGCTTCCCTGTCCTTCACCATCTCTGGGAGTTTACTCAAACTCATGTCCATTGAGTCGGTGATGCCATCCAGCCATCTCATCCTCTGTCATCCCTTCTCCTCTTGCCTTCAATCTTTCCCAGCATCAAGGTCTTTTCCAGTGCGTTGGCTCTTTATGTCAGGTAGCCAAAGCATCAGAGCTTTAGCATCAGTCCTTCCAATGAATATTCAGGGTTGATTTCTTTTAAGATTGACTGGTTTGATCTCCTTGCTGTCCAAGGGACTCTCAAGAATATACTGTCGTGAATACTGTTCCCTCCTATTTCAGACCCACAGGAGCCCCGGGAGCGCTGAGCAGTACAATGTGGGAATGGTTGGTACACACGGGCTGGAGACCTCTCACGCGGATACTTTCAGCAGCAGTATTTCAAGAGAAGGAACCTTGATGATAAGAGAAGTAAGTTGGTATAAAAACTGTATAGAAGTGTATTTCTTAATTGGTTTTTATATTAGAGCTTTCACAGAGGATGCTTACAGCATGTATTTTAGGGAATGAAGGGTGGGGGGAGGGAGAAGGGCCCATGTTTCTAAATGGTTGGGTGATTTTAATTGTCCACCTTCTTTCCCACATCCTTCCGAGCTTTTGCAGTGTGACTTAATCACATTAGTCCAGATTCTTCAGTGGAAGCTATACAAATTGAAATATAGCATTTGAGCCTAAGGATATAAAACTGGAAACCCAGATGTTTCCTAGCACAGGAAAACAGAAACGAATGGTCTATTCAGATAGCATCAGTGGCCTTGCTGTGCCTCCTTCATCCCACTCCAGGTTTTATCCTTGTGCATTTTATGTAGAAAATGCTCTCTGGTTCCAAAAATGGTGATATCATCTTAATCCAGTTAAATGAACATTAAAGACTGTTAAGC